>JAJHSJ010000006.1:34510479-34742281 GCA_021015155.1 Magnolia officinalis
ATTGTGGATTATCAAATTTCTGGATGCCTAGAATGTGAAGGGAAGGGTGGTATTTATAACTCTCCAACCTTGCCACATGGTGAGCGGCACAATGGGAGCTGCTCGTCTCTTGGTAGAGGTTCATCTTTGGAGGGAGGCTTCTCTCATACATGTGGATAGCTTTGGTTATCCGAAGTTGCTTTGATGTATCCATTTGTATACCAATTAGGCTCTGGAATGCGCTTGGGTTAAAATGAGTTTATGGACTTGGTTTGACAAGGTGAGTTAACTGGGTAGGTTATGTGTATTGACCGGGAGGGTTGATTCATGGGTTGACTTGACATGTTAGGTTTTCCTAAAGTTCAGGTTTAAGATTAGGTTTTTCTCGAGTTTATGTGACTGAGTTGACTGGATTATAGGGTTTAGTAAAGATTAAGGTCTAGGTTTTAAATTAAGGTATGGATCGGGGTTTAAGGGTTGGTTCCAGATGCTATTTTGGATGGTTAGATTGGTCTAGATGTACCGTCATGTAGCGCGGTCTTTCATGATAGCTTGATGGTCAGTTTGGATGGCGGAGATCAGGCGCGACATTTGGATTCTCAATTTTTCGAGCAGTCATCCTTAGCGGTGTATCTTTCGCTTTAGAGGTTGGCGAGGCATCCAGGGTTGCTGAGAGACCAGTTGCTACCTGTAATAAGTTGCCTGCAGAGTTGGGCAATCCTTCAGGGGACAACTTCATGTTGGATAGTGATGCAATTGTAGTGTTCTTAGATGGAAGTCATTCAGTTGCGGAGACTATTTTTGTCAATTTTCTTTATGAGACACCTGGAGTACCGGGTTTCTTCTGGTCTGTGGCCATTGATCTTTAGGATAAGGGGATGCCCCATTTTGAGGAGCTAATGATTCCGTATGATCATTCTATTTTCGAGGGGGTATTAGTGTGCACTTGTCGGCTACACCCGTGGCCTGCTTGTTATGCACGTCTCCTGCACTAGCTTGACGACTTGTCAGATTATGAGCATATTGAGTTAGATCGTTTCAGCTTTGGTGGAGTTCTTCGTCTGGCCCATGTTGATGTATACTGGCGGATGTTGGGAGCTATGTTGGCAGACTAGGTCCCTGAATTGAACCTTTTTGTGTTCAATGACATGTAAATGGGACCTTTATTGGAGGATCTTTCCTGACTGGTTGGCCTTCCCTTGGATTAGTTCCCTAACTTTCCGATGAAGTGTAATCCGAAGTCAGCTACTCCTCAGAACTAGTTCAGCATTCCTTACTTGATTCAACTTACAAGTGGCGGTAGAGATGCCATGGTTTTCTTGCTAGATAGCCTGTACAACCTGTTCTCTGGCGGCCGTGACATTCCTGAATCGACCTATTCCTGGAATGCCTTAATGTTCTACTTGATCGCCGAGATCATGATTTCGGGTTGGCGTCAGTCTTCCACCACGCTTCTCTTTGAGGTGCTAGGTAGAGTTTCTCAGAGGAGTATCGTCTCTATAGTGTTGGCCAAACTTTAACGCATGCTAACAGATTGTGCACTGGGTCGTACATGGGTTCTTCATGGCTATTGGGCGTTCCTCTAGGCATCCCTTGCATTTTATTTTTTGCATACTGTTTTGTTTTGCCTACCCTTATTTTGACACATGATCTTTGGATTTTAGCAGAGTTGGAATGGGAATGGTTGTCGATGACTATTCCCATAGCCTTATCTTGAGTCGCATGGTACCGACATGTTGTGTCGCATCATAGAGGATCCTCCTTGCACAACTGGGATGAGTGAGCCTCTTTATAGGCAGAAGTTCTCTTAGCTGTGGAGTTGGGAGGTTCGCTGGGTGTCGTCTTGGTCGCTCGTCTCCAGTGATCTGCAATTCTCATCGTCGCTCTCTCATTCTGGTAGGCCTTCAGTCCCTTTGCTCGTACTATCCCATCTGATTCCTGCGTAAATTCGGCTATCGACTAGATATTCTTCATTTTGTAATTTTCAATTTCAACCATCGTTCCCATACTCGACTCATTATTGACCTTTGGACCGAGGTAGAGTCTCCACGGATTGGTTGCCTAACCACTGGCATGCTTGGGTTCGAGTGTTGGGGCATTCGGACGATGACTGCTCCTTACGTTCGGTTGCTTAGTAGTCACTATTCCATCATCTTCCCAGTTGTCATTTGACTAAAGAGGAGGATGGGCTAGATGTCCTGGGTGATGAAGGGTCTTCTACTGGCTCTTTTGAGCCCTTTGAGGAGTGCCCCTTCATAGATCCCAGCTTCTTGTTAGCCACTCACAGTCACCTATTGTCGGAGATTTTTGTGCTCCGATACCACTGTGAGGGGATGTCTCTTTGGTTGGATGCCTCTTGTCAGGTGGATGAGGATGAGTGAGTCGTCTATTGTATGTCCATAGATGAGGCTGCTTTCCAATGCATGGAGGTGAGCCGATTGAGAGAGATACCGACAACATATGAGTCTAAGGAGAGGTACTTCCTTGGTGGCGATTCTAATGAGGAGTGAGAGAGATTTATTTTGATTTTTCGGGTTTTATTGGGCTGTCCGTACACGATTTTTGTATGGTATGCAAACAACAGACAGATCATTATATTTTTCAGGTATTTTGAAAGAAAGGAAAGACATATATACATGGAAAAAAAACTAATGATGAAATGAAAAGTGAACTTTTGAAAATGTTTGTTCCTTGTGTTGTGTTGTCTGTGCATGTATGCATATGAATTTTTATGTTGGGATGTGGGAATCAAAACCATGGCTTGGCTTATGTCTTGACTTAGACTCTATGTTGTCCCCTAGGGTTTCTTGATTTCCTGAGGTAGTGAGCAATGGTATATGTCGTCTTTAGAGATCTAGCAGGTTCTGACGTACCCTTATGCTTGAATGTATTCCTTACTGTTCTTGATTTGCAATGCCTGAGCTTTCTTGGATGATATGAGTTATCTTCTGGTACCTACTTTTTCATCTTCTTTTCTTTTTGAGCCATTTTTACTTGTAGTGCCCCATTGGGTTTTCACTACAGCCAGCTTTTCCTGTCATGTTTGTCTGTGGCGCCCTAATGGGTTTTCGCCAGTCCCAGGTATTTGATCTTGCCTACCCCTTGGCAGTAATTCTTTTTTTTCTTTTTAAAATTTTTTTTTTTTTTTTTTTTAAAATTTTTAATTTTTATTTACCCTTGACGTCCTTCTAGGTTTCACTAAGTTTGCTATGTGCCCACCTTTTTTACTCAGAGCACCCTTTTCAAGTTTTCACTTCGTCATTTTTGTTAAGGCACATCTTTTTTTTTTTTCTTTTTTTTTTTACAGCACTTGGGGGTTGGATTTCCATCATTACCAACCGATTGATAGTCTTTCCAACCCTATCTTGGATTACAATAGTAGAGCTGTTGACTTTGGGCCATGCTTATCTTTGAGAGGGTGAAGGGGTGATTGGTTGTGCTTTGGGGTTGATTTCTCTATTTTTTTTTTTATTACAGGACTGCACACTTTTTTATTTTCTTTGTCCTTATTTTCCCTCTCTTTTGATGTTTTGTACTCTTCTTGTCTCTCTTTTGACCCTTTTGAAGCACTTATTGGGGACGAAAAAGGGTGTTCTCAAGATGGCCGGTCATGGTCAGTTGGCTTCAACTTTGTTAATGTAAGCTTTTGAAAAAGTTAGATTGACTTACTCATGAAAGATTTTCATGTTATCGATGTTGATTGGTTCTGGAAGATCTTCTCTCCTCATGTTGGTGAGTTATAGAGTGCCTCCTGAAAATACTTCTTGGATGATTAACTGTCCTTCCCATGAGGGTTTGCACTTTCCTCGGGGATATGGGTGATGCGATGGTAGAATGCGCTTCATTACCATATCACCCGCTTTGAAGCTTCTCTTTTGAGCTCTCTTATTGTAAGTCAGAGCGATTCTTTTCTGATAAGACTAAAAATTGCTTAGCACATGCATGTGCTTCTCATCTACGAGTTGTAGCTGACCGTATTTGTCTTGAAGCCATTCTCCTTCATCGATCTCACTCTTAAGTAATACTCAGAGAGATGGTATTTTCACTTCAATTGGCAGAACTGCCTCTATTCCATATGTAAGCTTAAAAGGTATTGCACCTGTAGTAGACCGTGCAGACGTCCGATAGGCCTAGAGTGCATGCGAAAATATCTCAGACCAGTCCCTGTATATTTTAACCATCTTCTCTAGTATCATGATAAGTGTCTTGTTAATGGCTTCTAATCCTCCATTTATCTGAGGGTGGTAGGAGGTTGACCTTCATTGCTGAATCTTAAATTTTATGAGAAAGTCATCAATTTTCTTGTTGACGAAGGGTGAACTGTTGTAGATGACAATGGCATGAGGGATTTCATACTGGCATATGATGTTCTTTTTCATAAACTCAACTACATGAGAAGCTGCTATAATGGTGTAGGATGCTGCTTCTGCCTAGTTTGTGAAGTAATCGACTGTTGCAAGTATATACTTATGGCCGTTTGAAGCTTTTGGGTTTTCCTTCCAATGATGTCGATACTGTATATAGAAAAAGGCCATGGTGTAGTTAATGAAAGGACGAGTTATAGATGTCCTAGAGGGGGGTGAATAGGACAATGCCAAATATTTCGATATAATGCGGAACAATAAATCAATGTAATACAATTTTACAAAGTATTGAATTTTTGATATCAAATAGTTTGTAGGACAACCTTACACCTAAAAGATTTAGGTAGGACAACCTTATTTCATGACGTCTTTGAAATCAAAAGATCAAACTCTTGCAATGAATAAATAAATCACAATATAACGAATAATAAAATCCAATCACCATAATGCACAAAAGAGTTATAGTGGTTTGGTGCCTCAATACAACCTACTCCACTACCAAAATTACTACCCTCACAATTTTGTCTTTCACTATTTCAAGGTTTTCCAGGGTCACCTTAACAACCTTATATAGTTATTGCGATTTTCACGGGCTATTACAATCAAACCCACTTTATGATTTTATGGGGTCACCACAAACAAACTCGTTAAGATTCCGGGTTATCTTAGAAAAATCCAAACTGAAGTAATTTAAAACAAACAGTACTTATCTTCGATTTGGCGAGTCGAAGTCGTAGCTGTAGCTTGAGTGTAGCGATTTTTTTCTTGGGATATTGATGAAGCCGATGTATGAGTTCAACCCAAAAAGATGCAAAGAGATCTAATAGATTTTCAATGAAATGAATGAAACCCTATTGCTGCAGATTCGATTCTCATTCTTCTCAAAGTAGAGTATGGATTACTCTTATTAAAACAATTTAATCTAACTTTGAAAAGGAGAATACAATAAGCTAATAATAAAATATGAATTACAACACAAATAGCTTAAAGAGGCTTGGAGGATCTTTCTCTATAACACAATAACAAATATGATTTTTCGTGATTTAGAATGTAAGAGAAAGTCTTTATTTATAGCCAAAGATCTGTGCAGTTCGGCTGACAGAACTTCAAATATTACGTTCCAATCAGAATTTGGAAATCGCGAGATAAAATCTTTCAAATCTTCGGCTAGCCTAAGCCCAGGCTCGGTTGACCGAACACCCAGTTCGGTTGGCCTAAGCTCAAGTTCGGCTGGCCTAATCGGTCTGGATTATGAAATCATTCCATTGCTGGAAACTTGATCGAACCATCTTGGGCTGGCCGAAGTCAGGTTTGACTGGCCAAACCTACTGCAAAAAAAAAGATCTTATGAGATTTGAATTTTGTCCGAATTTTGTAGGGTTGGTCCAAGTAGTTAGGCTAGTCGAACCGGACGTCGGGTTGACCTAACTAGAGTGTATTTAATATAAAATGTGATTCAAAATATGCATGAGTAAAATACACCTAACATATGGTCCAACTAGGTTTATACCACCTGTAGGTTGACTCATACGAAGTGTGCTGAACTTCGAATCATGAATGATCTTCTTGTATTAAGATGTTGAAACTTCTTTCCAGGTACTTGATTGAGTTGATAACTTGTCTTCAGTTGAGCTTGCAATCATAACCGAACTACAAAATTTAACAAACTAATATGTGCTTTAAGTATATGCACTTACAATCTCCCCTTTCGTCAATTTCTTGACAAAACAACAATACAACTCAACATAACATATTACAACATCTCAAACAACATAAATCTTTTGAGTTAACACTATTAATCTTATTACTGCCCCCCGAGATCATGCATTTATATCACTCCCCTTGAGCACGTAGTCATATCTACAAAAATATAGTTCATAGAGTGCATGCAAATATGTGTGAGCTCATATTTGTGAAAGAAATGATGATCTCATATCCATATCACAAAAATATAATATTTCTTCCCCTTTTTTTGTAAGAAATTGATAAAAGAAGAAGTAATCAATGAAGCACAAAAGGATATAGAGTAAATAACATAAGGATTAATGAGCATAAAAGAAGCATAACATAGTGTCATATCCATGTGTATGTTAGTAAAAGTAGAAATATATCAAGTTATTACAGACTGAGAGAATTTAAATAGAATCAGTCAGAACTAGAGGAGGATGGTGCCGACATGTTAGGGTCATTAATCCTCAGACTCCTGTTGAAACGATGAAAGTACTTTTTCATGTACTTCATCTGTTGTTTCTGAATCTGAAGTAATGTTTCCTGAGAAATATGTAGGTCATCCTCCTTCTTCTCTAAATTATCCAACCTCTCTGAGAACTGTGAGGGCTGGAAATTAGAGTCATCGGTATCATCAGTTTCTTCCAGATCTGCAAAGATATCATCAATATTGACATCTTCTTCAGGAACACCTTCCTAATGTCCTCGCTGTTCAGGTCTTAGCTCAAGTTGCATCATGTTGATATTGGTATTACCAAATGGGAGCTACGACTCCGGTGCTTCAGTTGTAGGGATTTGAACACTATATCACAATGCAATGCAAGTCATGAGATATGCAAAAGGAATAGAGCCATGACAAGGATGAAGACGATAATCAATAATCTGATAAGTGATCAAAGATGGAAGACAAATACGGATACCAGAAACGACCAAATGAAGGATACACATCATATAGGGAGTAAGGTCTGTCTTATTCCCACCATGAGGATAAACACTCGAAGTGAAAATACGATACAGGACATAGTAATTGGGAAGAAGATTGTACGTGGGGAGCGAGTTATGGTTATGCCAAGTTGCATTAAAACTGCATAACTCCCTAGTGAGAGATTCTCTTTCCATTTGGTACATATCTTCAAAGATCGGTGGAATAGAGATTCCCTCTTCCACCATATCAATACGTAAGATTGATGATATGATGGAGGGGTTAATAGTAACTGCGTCTTCCATAAACTAAATAGAAAAAGATAATTGGTTTAAAGATGCAGTATTTATAGATGCATACAACCCTCATGTGATAGACTGATATGTCGTACCACCCCACTAAAAAATCTTATCCCATCCTACTGCGGACAGAATTTCTACATGACCGAATCGAGCAATATGGTTTGTATTAATGGTGTGTTCAATGACAATATTACAGGTATGAAAATCCCGCACATTTTCTGGATCATTTTCGGATAAACGGATAGAGTGCACAACCCGATTAGCAGATCGAGAGGAAGAACTGGTTTGAGGGCATCGCACAGTATGCTTAGAGGGAGATGCTATGATAGAAAATGACTAGATTTTGTAAAGAAATACCAACAAATGGAAGGAAAAGATCTAGATCAAATTTCTATCAAAAATCCAACAAAAAGAATTCTAGATTCAAGAAAGATGATGAAATCTACAATAATGCATAAAAGGAGCTTAAATCTAGAAGGAAATTCAAAAATAATCACTTACAAGGACACTAGAGTAATGGGTTGGTCGAAGGAATCCATGGGCTGATCGAAGAAGATGAGAATGGAATGAGGGTTTTGAAAAACATTTCCAATAAAGCCTATTTGTGCATGGTTTGGCTAGCCCGAGCACGTCCTCTGCTGGCTGAACCAGGCGGTTAGCTCAGGGTTGGCCGAAAATATTAAAAAAAAAAATTATATAAAAATTTTAAAAGAAATGACATGAATGCACATTATTCTATTAAAGCAATAACGTAAAACAACAACTCGCAATATAGAATAATTAATCAAGAAACACTGCATAAACCAATGTCAAGAAACACTATCAAGAGGTTTTGTCAGAATATCTGCAAGCTGTTTTTTCAGTATTAATATATTCAAGCATAACAGACTTGCTTTTAACCAATTCTCTGATATAGTGATATTGAATATCAATGTGTTTAGTGTGAGAATGTTGAATAGAAATTTTGGATATATTTATTGCACTGGTATTATCATAATATAAATGCATTGTTGCTTGATCAATACAATAGTCTACTAACATCCTTTTCATCCACATTAATTGCATGTATGCATTTCCTGCCGCAATATATTCAACTTCAACAATGGACAAAGATACTAAGTTTTGCTTCTTGCTCATCTAAGAGACAAGACAGTTTTCAATGTAAAAACATCCACCACTTGTGGATTTTCTATCATCTACATTACCTGCCCAATCAGCATCAGTATATCTAGCAATTTGTAAAGACGTATCATGAGGATACCGTAAACCCAAATTAACAGTACTGGAGACATCTAATTATTCTTTTTATGGCAACCAAATGAGATTCTTTAGGGTTAGATTGATATTTGGCACATACGCCTACACTGAAAGAGATACCAGGCTTGCTAGCTGTTAAATATAAGAGACTACCAATCATACTACGATAAAGATGAAGATCAATGCTTTTACTTGTGTCGTCTTTAGATAACTTGAGTCTTGTAGCCATGGGAGTAGCAAACTTTTTACCATTCTCAAACCCAAATTTCTTAACTAAGTTTATCACATACTTGGTTTGAGATATGAAAATTTCATCTTCAAGTTGTTTCACTTAAAGTCCAAGAAAATAGTTCAGTTTTCCCACCATGCTCATCTCAAATTCCGATTTCATAGATTCACTTCCGCTGATTTTGCAATTGCTGCCATCTCCAAATGTTCTGAGCCTCCATTAATGTGATTGATGTCTGAAAGTATCGCCTTATCACCTAACATATGTTTAGAGCATCCATTGTCCAGATACCATCTTGAATGGCTACTAGCTTTAAAAGTTATGTGAATAACAAGACACTTATTTTTTGGAACCCACTTCAATATGATTTTGGGTTTAGGAGGATCTCTAATCATATGTTTTGTTTGAGAGTAAGATATATCTTTGTTCTTATTTACTTTGTTAGTTCTAGAGTTGGCTTTCAGAAGTTTCTTAAGTTAGTCCACTATTTTGTCTGCTAGAGATGAATTATAATTTTTTCTTTGATAATTAGACTTAGTTTTTGTATAAAAAGATTTTTGATAAGGTTTTTTAATCTTCTTAGTGTTTTCTTCTTTAGATTTTAAAGATTCACCTTTAACAAATATAGGAGTAGTATTTTTAGATTTTTCTGAACGACTCTTGATATAACCCAAGCTGGATTTGTTGTTACTTCGACGAGACGTAGATAATAGCTTTTCAAGTCTCGGGTCACCATGGGTATATATCCAAGTCTCTTTAGAATTTTTTAGAGAAGTAATTTCTAGTAGTAAATTTTTATTTTCAGTTTTGAGATCTTCAATTTCAGAATTTTTTAGATTAAGTTTGAATTTGGTTTTCTCAAAACAATCAGAAAAATGTGATTTCTCCAAAACAGATTTTTCAAGTTCTAATTTTAAATCTGCAAATTTATCCTTTTGAATTTTTAATTTTGTTACAATCTTACAACTTTCTTTATATAAGGCATCATAAGCTACTTGAAGATCTTCTTCATTTTCAACATCACTTCCTGGCATTTCATAGTCAGATATTTCATCTTCATTTGAGGAAGAAAGTCTAGCTAGGGCATAAATGCCTTTTGATCATTTTCAGTTTCATGATCTGATTCGTCAGTTTCTGAATCAGATTCAGATTCAGACGATTCATCCCATGTGGCGATCATGCCTCTTCTTTTAGGTTTATCCTTCTTAGGACATTTCGCAGCTAGATGCCCATATTAAGAACAGTTGAAACATTGAGAGTCTTTAGATTTAGATTTCCAATTTCCTTTTCTTTTGTTAATCGGTTGTTGAAAATTAGATCTATTTTTATTTTTAAAAATCCTATAAAACATTTTAGCAAGCATAGCCATGTCATCCTCATTTTCTTCATTATTTGAATCTTTTGATTTTGATTTTAAGGATTTTAGGGCTATGGATTTACTTTTGGGAGTTTTGAAATTCAACTCATAGGTTTGTGGAGATCCTACTAATTCCTCTACCTTCATTGTGTCAGTGTCCCTCAATTCTTGTATAGCAGTGACTTTAGAATTGAGCCGGTCAGGAAGCGATCGTAGGATTTTTGCACACACTTTGCTTTCAGGGACTTTTTATCTAAGACCCCACATGGAATTAACAATGTCATTTAATTTAGTGAAGAAATCCGTGAATGATTCATTTTCTTCCATATGAATTTCTTTAAACCTTGTTGTAAGGATTTGAATCTTAGATTTCTTGACAATGTTAGTTCCTTCGTGTGTTGTTTCAAGTATATCCCAATCTTGTTTTGCTGTATCACACGAGATGATTCTTTTGAACTTGTCTGGTGACAAAGCACAAGTAATAACATTAAGTGCTTTTGCATTAGCACTACTTTCACTTTTCTGACCTGGAGTCCATAGATTATAAACTTGTACTTTCATGGACTTGCTTCCATCTTCACTCACTACTTCCAACATTGGAGGGATCCATTGGGTCATGGTAGCTTGCCATACACTTTCATCAATAGATTTGAGGAAGATCCTCATTCTAGCTTTCCAGTAGGAATAGTTCGAGCCATCAAAGGTGTAAGTGCTAAGTTATAAATCTAGCACCCTGAGTTGTTAAATTTTGTTGTGCCAAAACACTTCAGTATGGTTGACTTATTTTGGTAGATGGAAAGTTCACCTTCAAGTTCAAATTGATGGGAAGTTCACCTTCATTCGAAGATGAGTGTGGTGTTGTCTACATCGACGTTATATGTGCTACAAGTACGCATGTTCAACTACAACAACAAGTTGAAGTTCATCAAGTCGAGGTACTCAAGCTCAAGTGCATCATTTCTTCAATCTTCAAGCTTAAAGTTCAAGTTTATGTTAAAGCTCAAGTACACTACTTCAAGCTCAAGTCTCAAGACACAAGTTCGAGACAAGTTCAAGAATTCAAGGTCAAGCTTCATGTGCTTCAAAGTGTCCTATCTATCGAAGCGATCGATGGTTCAATTTCAATGCTCACATTTAAGGTATACATGACCCTAGGAAGACCTTAGGATTAGGTCATTATCATTGTATATTTAATTTGGGTCATTGTACTTAATTTAGGCTTTACTTCGACTAGTCCTAGTCTTGGTTTGACTAGTCCAGGCACTAGCTCGACCAGTCCAGGATTATTTTCGACCAGTCCAGATTTAAATTCAAATTTTCAGAATTTTCTTTTAGGTCCTCGACCAGTTGAGTACCCTACTCGATCAATCGTGGAGACTGGTTCGATGAGTCGAGTGTGACTTGACTCGAACTCTAGCAATGCGATTTTTATTCACTCGACCAGTCAAGGGTCTATTTTATCCGATCGCGCCAGAAAATTTGAAAATTCGTTTGGCTAGGACCAGTCGAGTGAACTGATTTGCAGCCTATAAATAATGGACATTTCTTAGAATTTATCATTCATTCCAATCCAATTCAAGCCACCACTCTGAGAGATAAGTCCCCACTATTGAGAAGCTATTGTGAGGTCTTTAAAATTTATTTTAATAGCTTTTTGGTTTATTTAATTTCTTGATCTCTTGATTCCATTCTATTTGATTTAACAAAGGGATTTTGATTTAACCCTTTGTGAGATCCAAGAAATTGAATCCAAGTAGCCTAAGGTTGGATTTAATTTAAAATTCATTTAGACCTAGAACCCCTTCTTCTGTGAGATTGAACTTTTAACATCTTCATCTACAAAGAAGCAATTCTACCAGCTACATCGAAGAACATTCTTCAGATAAACATTGATTTTATTTTCTTTATTTTTAGTTTGTGAGATTCAGTCAAGAAAATCTCTATTTGTGGTTTTGACTGAGACCAGCTAGGAAAATCTCGGCGTGGGGTTTTTAATTGTGATAGCCCATTGAAAAACAATGGTAAAGGTTTTAAGGTGAACCTTGGAAAACCTTCTTTCTTAGTGAAAGCCAATATTCTGTGGGTGTGGATATTGGGAGTGGAGTAGTTGTGTGGCTGTTTTCGAACAGTTGGTATACACACATGAACCACTATAATTCTTGGAGTTGTGGTGGATGATTGTATTTGTTTATGTGTGTGAATGCTGTAATCTATTTTATGCTTTTGTGGTGAATGTTGTAATAGCTAGATTTATTTCTTTTACCTCTGTTTTAGTTTGAGTTTTTGATACTCACAGATGTTCTATAAATCAGGTTGTCCTACCATATGCCATTGGTTTTTGGTGTAAGGTTGTCCTTAGAACAACGTTTGTATCAACCTCTCAATACTTGTGCATTTGAGGTTGCTTTATATTGCTGCTTTCTGTGTTATCTTTCCGCATTTTATTTTTATTTGGCATAGTCCTATTCACCCCCCTCTCCTCTAGGACTTGGAGCTCGTCCTTGTCAAGTGGTATCAGAGCTTAATAGCTCATTCCATTGGATTAATTTCCTAAGCTAAGCGATCTCGAGCTCCTAATATGTCAAATTTTGATAGCCTTTCTATTACTAGGCCACCATCATTTGATGGCTCCAATTATGCCATTGGAAAGCCAGGATGAGGATCTTTTTGAGGTCCATCGATGAGAGCGTGTGGCAAGCCATAGTGTCTAAATGGAACCCACCTACGTCTGAAGTTCTAGGCATCGATGGAACTAAGAGTGTAAAAGAAACACCTTATTATATGTGGTCCACTCTTCAGAAAAATGAGAGCAGCGCCAATGCCAAAGCTTTAAATGCAATCAATTGTGCACTATCACCAGATGAGTTCAAAAGAATTATATCTTATGATACTGCAAAACAAACCTGAGATATCTTAGAAATGACACACGAGGGTACGACTATTATAAAAAAAATTCAAAACATCAAATCCTCACCACTAGGTTTGAGGAAATACGTATGGAAGAAAGTGAATCATTCATGGACTTTTATACTAAACTGAATGACATAGTCAACTCAATGTGGGGTCTTAGAGATAGCATCCCAGAAAGTAAGGTTTGTGCGAATATACTGCACTCACTTCCTAAGAGGTTCAATTCTAAGGTGACAGCCATTCAGGAACATCGAGACACATATAATATGAGGGTGGAAGAGCTTATCGGTTCTCTACAAACCTACGAGTTAAATTTCAAGGCTCCTAAAGGTAAGTCAATAGCCCTTAAGTCATCTAAATGTATTTCTCATGATAATAGTAGTAATTCTGATTGTGAAAACTTAGAGGATGATATGACCTTATTAGCCAAGAAGTTTTATAAGATTTTCATAAGTAAAAAGAGAGTTGATTTTCAAAAACCCTCTAAGAAGAAAAATGGTAGAACTAAAAATTGAAAATCGCTAAAAGACAGCCAATGCTTCAACTGCCATGAATATGGGCATTTGGCAAATAAGTGCCCTAAAACGGACAAGCCAAAGAGAAAAGGCATGTTGGCCAGATGGGATGAATCGTCCTCCTCTGAAGCTTCTTCTAAGTCGGATGATTCAGAACCCGAATCTACAAGTGAAGTCAAGGCCCTAATGACTCTAGCCAGAGTCACTTCCACAGATAGTTGTGATACATTTGAATATGAAAAATGTGAGGAGTGACCCTAAAAACGAAGACGATCTTCAAGATGCCTACAATGCCCTATACAGGGAGAGTTGTAAGATTGTTGTTAAGCTTAAACTTCAAAAAGAAAAGTTTTTAAAGTTAAAAGAGGATTTTGAAAACTTAGTTTTAGAAAAATTGCATATTGTTGATTGTTTTGAAGTTAAGCCGAACTCCACCTTGGGCTGGCTAAACCTACCGTAAAAAAAAAAGATCTTATGAGATCTGAATTTTGTCCGAATTTTTTAGGGTTGGTCTAAGTAGTTAGGCTGGCTGAACCAGCCGTCAGGTTGGCCTAACTAGAGTGTATTTAACATAAAATGTGATTCAAAATATGCATGAGTGAAATTCACCTAAACTATGGTCCAACTAGGCTTATACCACCTGTAGGTTGACTCATACGAAGTGTGCTTAACTTCGAATCATGAATGATCTTGTATTAAGATGTTGAATCTTCTTTTCAAGTACTTGATCGAGTTGATAGCTTATCTTCAGTCAAGCTTGCGATCATAATTGGACTATGAAATTTGACAAACTAATATGTGCTCTAAGTATATGCAGTTGCAGTTAGGTTCTATAACTCGTAGGATGGGGCATGTATTTGATTTACATGTTTTTGACACTTGAAACATTTATTGACATGATGACAATAGTCTGTCTCGAGAATTATTCAATAATAGCCGAGTTGTAGAATCTTCTTTGCCATCATGTGCCCGTTCATGTGTTGGCCACATACTTTGTCATGAATTTCTTCCATAATCTTTAAAGCTTCAGTCTTGTTGACGCATCGAAGGAGGACTTGGTTGTTGGATCGTTTGTAGAGAACTTCACCGCTGATCATGAATTGACCTG
Organism: Magnolia officinalis; assembly: GCA_021015155.1. Classification (NCBI taxonomy): domain Eukaryota; kingdom Viridiplantae; phylum Streptophyta; class Magnoliopsida; order Magnoliales; family Magnoliaceae; genus Magnolia; species Magnolia officinalis. The sequence goes on from JAJHSJ010000006.1 coordinate 34,525,151, forward strand.
CCAAACATTAAATGGTTCGACGATCTGTCATTGTGGCTTCTTCCGGGTATTCTTAGCTTTCCAGATATTGCGGATGTCGGCATACCAAGATTTTTTGCTAGGGCCCGCTTCGGTTCCTTCTATTTCTAGGCAGAAGGCTGGTTCATCTTGTATCTCAACTATGAGCTCCCATTTTGAAGCTCCTCTTGGAATTTCTACCATTGATGCTAGGGTGGCGAGAGCGTTTGCAAACTGATTCCTTACTCGCGGCATGTGTGAGAAGGTGAATTCTTTGAATTCTTTGACTAAATTCTTGAGGTATATATGGTATGGTATCAACTTCTCATCTTTCATCTTCCAGTTGCCATTGGTCTGATTAATGATGAGATGCAAGTCTCTGAATACTCGTAACTTCTTAGCGCCCAAGAATGGCTTCCTTCCGACTAGTGGTACGTGCTTCATACTTTGCAATGTTGTCAGTTCATTCAAATGAGATTTGCCTCAAATAGGAATAGGGACATCATCGAGAGAGTAAAGGATGACTTTGATTCTATTCTCTTTGGCATTTGATGAGCCGTCGAAGAACAGATTCCACTCGTCTGCCTTCCTTTCTTCTTCTTCCTTAATAAGGAGGAGATCTTCATCAGGGAAAAATGTCTTCAATGGTTAATAATCAGATAGTGGGTGGGTGGGAAGATGGTCGGCTAGGGCTTTCCCCTTAATTTCCTTTTGAGTGACATAGGTGATGTTGAACTCATATAGGAGTATCTGTCATTTGGCTATCTTTCACTGAGTGCTGACTTCTTAAACATGTATTTATGCAGGTCCATGTGAGTGAGAAGAAGGATAAGGTAAGCAATAATGTATTGTCGAAGTCTCTGAGTTGCCCAGACTAGAGCGAGGCATGTCTTCTTGAGTGATGAATACTGAGTCTCATAGTCGATGAACTTGTGACTTAGATAGTATATTGCTCATTCCTTCCTTCCAGTTTTGTCATGTTGACTGAGGATGCAACCGATTGCGTCTGCATCTACCAAGATATATAACAATAGTGGTCATCCGAAAGTTGGTGGCACAAGAACTGGAGGATACATGAGATATTTCTTGATTCGATTGAAGGCAGTTTGACAATTATCATTCCATTCCTTTGGCACATCCTTCCTAAGGAGCTTGAATATTAGCTCACAGATGAGAGTGAGCTATGCGATGAAGTGACTAATGTACTGTATCCTACCGAGAAAGCCTCGAATTTCTTTTTCAGTCCTTGGAGGAGGCATATTGATGATGGCTCTTGTCTTTGTTTCGTCGACCCTGATGCCTTCCTCACTTATTATGAAGCCGAGAAGTTTGCTTCCAGTTGCATCGAAGACACATTTTTGAGGTTTAAGACGAAGCTTGTACTATTCTAACCCATTGAAGAGCTTCTTCAGCTCTTCAAAGTGTCCTTCAATTATGCGACTTGATAATCATATCATCTACGTATACTTTCATATCCTTGTTAATTAAGTCATGGAATAAGGCTGTCATTGCTTGCTGATATGTGGCTCATACGTTCTTTAGACCGAATAGTGGCAAAATGTTCCCCATGATGCCATAAATGAAGTCTTCTCATAGTTTTCTACAATCATCTTGATCTGGTTATAGCTTGAGAATCCGTTTATGAATGAGAAGATCTTATGTCCTACAGTTTTATTGACCAGAGTGTCAATGTGTAGTAGTGGGAAGTCATCTTTAGGATTGGCTTTGTTGAGGTCTCAAAAATTGATGCACATTGGAACCTTGTTATCCTTTTTTGGTAATTGCACAATGTTACCAAGCCATTCAGGGTAGTTGGAGACTACTAAGAATCTCGCATTGTACTGCTTAATACTTCTTCTTGAACTTTTAGAGCCCATCGGGGTTTCGTTCTTCTCAACTTCTGCTTTAATAACTTTATCTTTGGCTTAGTCGGCAGATGGTGTACAATGAGCTCTTCATTGAGTCTAGGAATGTCTTCGTATGAAAACACAAAATTGGACAACCTTGGAGTCAGGAAGTCTACCATTTTTTGCTTGTACTTTGGAGACAGTAATTTTCCAATGCGCATTTCCCAAGAAATTTCATGAGTCCCCAAGTTTATAATTTCAAAGTTGTCTATCAAAACATTAACCTTAGTTTCAAACTTTTTGAGGAGACCATCTAGTTTGAAAGTTGTGTCATCATCTTTCCCATCCGGAACTTTTTCTAGACCCACCCATGAGTTCGAAGTCTAACTCAATGTCAAAATCATGTGTCGACCTTAAATTCATGAGACACAATAGACGAACTTGGCACATTATTGCATGCTGGTTTTAAAAGATTTTCTTATGTTTTATAGTTTTGAAGACCTGGAATGTTTGGTCTTTTCGGATTTTGAAAGTTTTTTATTATTATTTGGAATCTTGATTTCCAAGGGATTCTGAGCAGGTTGACATTGCGTACTATGATTGATCCTGACCAGGCTTTGGGTGCCAAATGCTATTTAAATTGGTATTTTTTATGGGACTGATGCCCTTAGATGGCCCACCAGCTGATTCAATTGTCAGGGGGATCGAGGTCCAGTTGAGATCCCTAACCATTCTGACTAGAGCTAATGAGTTGGGTGGAGGGTCATGGCATAGTCCAATGACCATTTCCTCTTCCTGGTTAGGATTGGGGTCGGGGTTGGGGGTCAGAGTTGTATTCCGTTCCTCCTAGATCACTTACTACATATTGGAGCTCTTCTAGCTCCTCAGTTTATTATGGAATTTGGATATCAAACCAATGCAGGGCTGACCATTTTCCTTTCTTGGTCTAATGAATGGGTTCCTTTTGCCCGTTGTTTGTGGGAGGACCCCACTGCCCTTGGCTGTGGGTAGTTGACATAGACAGGCTACGTCCTTGGTTGGTGACAGGAATGGCACGTCATGCCCCTGGTTAGATGCTGGAATGGTTAGATTGTGCCCCTGGTTGATTGTGGCTGGAAAGGGAAAGTTGTCTCCCTGATTGGCTTGAATGGGAAGGTTGTGCCTCTAGCTGACTGTTTGAATGATGGGGAGGTTGTCCCCTTGGCTAATTGCTAGAATGGTGGGGAGGTTATCCCCTTAGTTGACTGGAGTGGCCAAGTTGTGCCTCTAGCTGGAAGTTGCCGAGACAGGGAGGTTGTCCCCATGATTGCTTGGAGATATGGTGAGGAGGGGTATTATTGTAACACCCCAAACTTTTCAATACCCGAGTATTGAATGTTCTCAAGTGTCACTATGAAGTTTAACTTAGTATGTACATGTGTATGATACCAAGTTATTTATCTTAACCTTACATCTATTCTCCAACATGAATTTGATCGTTGAGAATGATTTTCATCCATAGATCAAGCCATCCGACCGTTGATTTTAAGACAAGATCATCATATGTCCAAGTATTCCCACTTATCCATAAGAACCAACCGTTCAGTCAACTATCCACCGATAGGTAAAGATATATGACCGTCCACTTTGAGTTTGGACCACCTGATCATAGTAAACTAGCTACTTAATATCTGCATCCGCTCGTACACATCAAATTGAGATTCTGATCCGTTCATCTTATTCACCACCTATGAATATGTTTAACCCATTATCAGAACTACAATATGAGAAACTTACACATGTGAACAAGTCACTTGAATCTAACAGTATACATGTTCTACCTCTTGATCACTCCAAAAACTTACTTGTCTTCATCTGTTTACAAAATCAATCGTATAACCACCTATATGCATGATCAGAGTACTAACCATCAAGTTTTCTTATTTTTAATCTCATCTGACTGTTTATCAGGCCGCCTAAATATCATAATGAACAGCTCAGTTTGAAGATCATAAGGTATTTGCTACAACTATCGGCTGACTTCTCTATGAGATATATGAAAGCGTTGATTTAGACCTCGGTGCGGTATAGCCCATTACAAAGTCATCTTGGTCATCTATAAGAGATCAAGGCCCAAAATGGGGCGATAAAAAGAGAATAAAAAATAAAGAAGGTTTGTGAAATTTCAATGCATTTGAATGATGTAGTTCGATGTTACGGACGGTGGAAGTTGGAGAAATAAAAGATGGCAAAATCGTAAATACTTAATGTCATTAACCTATACCCTTGAATTCTATATCACATGTTTCCCATGATCCATTTCATGTAAAATTTTAGATCATAACTATTTATCATAAATTAACTATACACGTCGAATTTCAGCCCTTAGATCATTGTAAAAGTGGCCCAATTGACAAATTAGCCCTTAACCGTTGATTTTGGTGTCCATCGAGTGAAGAAAGATCGTGGGTAGTCGTAGTAGGATACTTCTTTTTGTATGAATGACTTGAATTTTTCTTCATATAAACCAAGTGTGAAATATGAGAACTCCACCTTGGCTTTTTCCTTAGGCATGAAGTTATCTGTTATAGGCTTACCAACTCTTTCTAAATTTGGACCTTCCAATTGACCCACTTTACACCGTCGATCGCAAGTCAAATTTGGACCACACTTTGGCCTCATATGACAACGATATCATACAAAATATAGACCCCGATCTATGATCCTACACCGTTTAATGATGACCGCCTTGACTCCAATTCTTTCATTCTGGTGTAAACGGTGAAATTTTCGATGCCTTTTCTACCATTGATCAACCAACAACTTTTATCCAACAGTTTGCCTATCCTGACTACACATTTTCCCAAAGTTGGGCCCTGATAATTAAGTGTGGATCACCATAAATTGAGATCAAGTTCGTTTTGGCACCCGTTAGGAGAATTTTGAAGATACGCCAATCTAAATTTTGAACCACCAAGAAAATCATATACCCTGACTCTATTCTACTATCTCGAACACTAGATGAATTAGATTTAAAGAAAAATCGCTAGAAAAGGTTAAATTAGAGAAACCCAATCCAAGTGGGATGTAAAACACACCCCTCCTACACGCCTATTCCTTTATAAAAGGAGTGTGCATCCCCTTCTTCACTCACACACCACCTCCCAACGTCCAAGGAGGAGAGAAAAAGAGAAAAAGAAAGAGAGAAAGAGAAGCCTAAACACCCATCGTTGTAACGCCCCGTACTTTGCAGTACTCGAGTGTTATCGTGGAGGTCTAACTTAGTATGTATGATAATAATACAAATCTAGACATACAAATGATCCTAGAGTCTATTGGCCGTGGATACCCCAATTGGGACCAATCCAACTACTGGATCAATAAGGATCTGTATATATAAGGAAATTCTTTGTTGTAGTCTTGTTGGATCTAACTGATCTCTAGCCAAAGGTCCTAAGTGAGCTCTTGGAGATGAATGAAGGGATGGGATTGTCAAGATCATCATCGTGGGCCCTACAACTTTACAACTTTAATTTAAATATATAATAATAATAATAATAATAATAATAATAATAATAATAATAATAATAGTAATAATAATAATAATAATAGTGAAAATAATAATAATAATGGTAATAATAATAATAATAATAATAATAGTAAATAATATTATTAAATGTAGTATAAAGAACAGGCCATATATCCATAATCTGACCATTGAGTCTTAGCTTAAATAGTCCCTTAGACTGTTTTAACCGTTGACGTTCAATTTTGGGCTGATCCGACCAACAAATCAGTGGGAAATCCATAAATGAGAACCGAATCAAGTCGTGGGGCCCACCTAGGCTTTGGATCTGACTGATCTTCAGTTAGAGGCCCTCAGTGGGGCCTCTAAAGGGAATGGACGGAGTGGATTTATCACAAACATCGTGGTGGACCCCACACTAGTGCGTGTGTGTATCAGGGGATGTGCACCTGTTATGCATTGGATTAAAGGAACCAGTCAAAACGCGTCTGACCGAGATTTCCCAAAGAAAGAAAATCTCCTTCTCCCGCCAGCGTGTGTTTCAAATGGACTGTCCCGTTTGTGCTGATCCATGGGCCATTGTCATCACCCGCCCGAAAGATCCAAACCGTCCATCCAATCAGGGTGATGGAGCTGACCAAAACCCGTCCCACCTTGCGTGTTGTGATGCATGCGCGTGGTCACAATCCTCGCTGGAAATAGGCCCTACAAAACCATGTTTCCGGAAATGGAAACTTTGTTCCGTGCAACAGCTTGGCGATCCGCGTGAGGTGCGTTTGGCGTGATCTGGATCGTCCAAACAGACAATATCTCAGCCGTCCAGTTGCATAGGGCTCTCCAAACAAAACCATATCTGGTTTTGGTTCCCTCCCACGGTTTTGAGAAAACCGAATAGCAGTATTCGATCCAGGCCCTTTAATCCTCATCCGACGGCTCTAGGGAGAGCTAGAGTTTGTTTTGAGGGTGAGAGAATTGAGAAAGAGAGGCTTCTCTTCTGTTCTTACGGCTACAACAAAAAAAACCCCGACTGCCACCTTCCTTCTCAAAACCCACTTACCCATCCTCCTTGAAGCTTTAATGAAGCTTGTCTACAAGCTTTCTAAGACCTACAGGAATCATCTGAAAGGAGCAGATTGGAGGAAGAAGCTGTCAATTATAATCCGCCATTGACAACCGTACTTTCTTCCTCGATTGGAGAAGATTCGCACCACGTCAAGATGCTGCATGCTGGGGCAAATTCTGGGTAGGTTGGACGTCCTGCTGGCCATAGTTGAAAGAAAGGAAGAAAGGAGAGGATAAGATGAAGAAAAAGAAGTGGTGAAAGGGAGAGTGTGGGTGCAGTTGTTGCATCACCTCGACTCGACTCACTGACAAGTTCGAAGCGGGTCGTCCTAGACTGCTGCTGGACCTCCAATATACGAAAAGAGAGGGGGGCAAGATTGCATCTGTTGCACCAGCCCGGGATCAGGCTAAGTCGTGCTCGCAACACCGGCCGAAAATGGACCAAACCCGTCGGCCGGGATCCGTCCGAGTCGTCCGCTCTATGTCCCGTGATCCAGCGTGCTTAGAGCTGTGTTGGGGATCCAACAAGGGAAAAAGGAAAGGGGAAGAAGAAAGAGAGAGAAGGAGAGAGAAGATAGAGGTGGTAGTTAAGTGGAGCCAAGTCAACTCGACTTGGACCGAGTCAAGAAGGTGAGCCCACTTTCTCCTTCCTAATTGGAATTTGTTTCGATTTTTATTATCAGTGCTAGCCTTATTATCATCATTAGGATTATTAATACTGAACATGATTAACACATATAGAAATTATCTTTATTAAAATATTAGTATTTTATTTCACCGTTCTTTAAATGTTAACATTTACGTTAGATCATACTAATTATTTTCATCAAAATGAATATTAGCATTACGTTAGCTAATATTAGGAATATTGTTAACATTGATAATTGTTTGGAATTATTAGCACTAATATTCATCATGGGTTGTTGTTAGATGATTTAATTTGATAGTAGCCATTGTTAAATTTCTAACTAATTTATTTGATTACTTTTATTCATTCGTTATTCCCTTTAATAATATCATCAATGGTCACACAAAAAAAGGGGTTCAAATTCCGTAATCAAAACGTATAAATCTAAACCTAGAACTAAACCCTAAGATGAAACCATAAACTCCACATTAAAATCCCGAAAATCTAGCCTAGACTTAAACTCTAGGATGAAGTCTTAGACCTAGGTGATCTAAACCCTAGGTCGATACTTTAAGCATAGATGGTGTGTTAGGTTTGGATCTAGGTGTAGAATTTAATGTCGGTATAATTGAATATGAACCTATGAACTATCGTTATTAACATGTTAACTAACATAAATTATAACACTAACACTAACAGTATTCTTATAATTACTAATATTTAATTTTAACTAATACACCAAGTAGAGTTCAAACCTTAGGATCTAAGTTTAAGACTAAACCTTAGGACGAAAACCCTAATTCTACACTAAAACCCTAAAAGATAATCCTAGGCTATGATCTTAAACCCTAGGTAGTGCTTAGAACTTGGATTTAATTGTACAAGTTTATGATTTGTGGTAGAATACAATCCTACGGGCACAAGCACCTAACAACACTAGAATGCAATTCAAAGTATAAGGTGATGATTTCTTCCCCTTGAGCTTTCCATTTTCCCATTAGCCTAAGTTATAGTTTTATTTTAAATTTATAACTAATATTTCCATTCTATAATTACATGTGTTAATTGTTGGAATTGAGTTGCTACATCACATGCATAATGTTTATCTTATATATTTAATTCATGCTATTGGGTTACTTGTGGATTGCTTCTGGGATTTAAACTGGTACATTAGTGGGAAACCCCCACCTATGAATGTACACCCATACTTGGGATGTAGCCCGACCGGTTGTAATTGTAATGGACCTTCGGCTTAGTGGTTATTGAATGGTGGTTTAAATTGACCATTGATGTGGGCCTACCATCCAGGGTTGTTGTGTCTGATGGTTTTTAAGGATGGTCTTTTATCACATGGTTTTGATACTCGCCATATGTGGCCTATTTTGATAATTGCCCTATGTGGCTTGTTTTGATATTACCCTATGTGGCTTTGTTCTGGTATTTTCCCTATATGGGTTTGATGTTTTATACTGTGCAACCATGCGATGGTAAGCCCCATATATTGTAATATGATTGGCCACTAGTCGACGGGGTTCCATTAAACATCCTAAGATGGTAACCTCATGAGCCGGGGAGAGTGGTATGGGACCTATGCCCGAGCTGTCGGCTTACGCTGGTGACAAGCCCCCGTAGTGACCTTTGAGCTTATTTAAAATGGCTAGTTGTAATTGGACTAATAACGAGTTGGCTAATCAAGCATACATGGGACAAACCAACATCTATTGCTATCACACGTGATGTACGTATTTGTCTGACTGGATGTTTTTCCTGGGGCACAGACCGTCTGGATGTTTTTCCCGGGTCGATGATTGCATGGGTGATGAGCCCAATGTCTATCTGGATGTTTTTTCCGGGACAATGATTACAATGGTGATAAGCCCAATGTCCATCTAGATATTTTTCCCGGGACAATGATTGTATAGGTGACGAGCCCAATGTCCATCTGGATGTTTTTCACGGGACAATGATTGCATGGGTGACGAGCCTAATGTCCGTTTGGATATTTTTCCCGGGACAATGATTACATTCATGCATCCATGCATATAATAAGACTGCATTTACTCTGTTTTGGCTGCTTGGATGTTTTATACTATTTCTTACCTAATGTGACGATGTGCAATCTTGAGGAAAATTCACACTGAGTTGGCCACTCATCCATCAAATATATAACCGTACAAGTAGCACAGGTGGGCCAGGTGACATCCATGTTCATATTGATGAGGAGCAAGATATAATTGACAGGGATGCATGCTTGTAATTGCTAAGGGTTGCTACAGGATTTCATATCCCAAGATTGTTGTAATTTATTTTATTTCACATGTAATATTATTTCATTTTGTAATTTGTAAGATTGGGGAATTAGTTTGTATAAGTCATTATGGGTTGCTTGTATATTTGAATGATAATGAAAATTTTCTTATGTTGATTTGTCCACTCTACGCTCATCTGCTTACTCTGATAGTTGAAAAAAAATGTATACTTGAATTTGGCCATCCTTTAAGGTTAATACTCGAGTTTTTGGGGAACGGGTCATATACTTGGGTCCTGAAAAGTAAGGGCGTTACAATCGTCCTCTTCCTTCTCCACATATATGGTGTCTCCATCTTGCTCAAGCGATGTATTTATATAAGGTTTAGATCTATGATTAAGGTAATGGATTCCTTTAAGCTTACACTAATTTGAGTTGATATGATTTATATTATTTTTACATACTTTTATATTACTATAATTTTCTATGCAATTGATTAATGGACCATTATGAATTATTTATCCTGTTGAGAATTATAGTTAAGGTATGATTTTAATTATGCGTAATTTTTATAAATTTATGTGGGGTGATGGATACAAGCCTTGCCCTTTGCCAATTTTGAGGGCGATGCGTACTTTCACTCTATATTGAGTTGACCTTTTGCTCCTGTCTCCTTATTTTTATTGAGTTAACATATTTGCTAATCTTCTCTTTTAATATTGAGTTAGCTTATTGCTACTCTTCTCCTTTATTAGGTCAGCGTTGTAATACCTCCCTTTATGGCTTGGACATATGTCTTGGAATTCCAAAACCCTCATGGTTCAACTTATTTCTCTATTGATGCAAATGATGTGTTATAGGCCTCATATATAGTGGTTCATATATTTTATCATGGACGTAATGCGCTTTGGGTACTGACCCTCTTGGTCGTCGCGTAATTCAATGGATTTTAGGTAGTGGTGTACAAATTGATGTAAATAATTCATAATGCGTGTTACATCACTTCTGGGATTGGACGTCACAAATAGTCACTGCATGAAGAAATTGTGTCACGTAATTCATCCAATCCGTGTGTTGTATCGTCTTAAGGTGTTCATATAAATCCACAGTAGCGTTGGACACGCTGACAAATCTTCGTAGTGTGAGAATGCGGGATGAGCCGGGTTTTTTATGAATTATATTCCACATTATGATGAGCACTACGTATGATGGACCGCACACACTTTGTTAGGCATGCATTCATATATATATATATATATATATATATATATATATATATATTGGTTGCGCATGCCGATACCACTCGTAGTAGTGGAGTACGAGACGTATCAGAACCTTCACATTATTCTTATGAATCTCTTGAATTATTATTCATCTTAAAGGATAACCATCACTATAAGTAGGGCATTGACCCTCTCCAATCATACAGATGATGCAGGTAATGTACATATTGAAGATACAGATGACGATCTTCCTATGGAAGATTATTCCGAATAAAGAAGGCGAAACTTTATATTTAATTTTATTTATTTTCTGCGGCACACTTTGAACGATGTAATAAGCTCCCATTTGAAAGGGCATTAGACAGTTAGCTGAATTTTATGTATTGATGAAAGAATAAGCACAAATGATTTTGTTCTTGTGTATGTTACAATCGACCCCCCTTAAACAAAATTTCGTCCCAAAAATTTAATTACTTCTATCATTCTCACTGATTAATTATGCTTAAGTTTTCAATGTATTCCTCACAAGGTAGATATATATGTCTGAGTGCAAGTATTATTGGTTACATGAAATTGGGACGTTACTATTATGGCACCCTGATACTCGAGATGATGCACCTGATCTTGCCCTTGGTCGAGCTCCTCTTTTTTCCTAGTATGCCAGTGGTTCTTTCCTTACTTGCCCTAAGATTATCTCCCATTGAATGGGAAGCCATGAAGCTTCTCTTAGGACTAGTGGGAGACCTTTTCTTAGCGTCGTTGGTCCCTCTCGCCCTGAAGGATCACCGGCTCAGTTATTGGAGGAGGGGTTTGTGGTGTCCCTTGCAAGACCAAAGGTGCATACGTATAGTTTTCTGAGATGACATGGATAGACTATTCAGGAAAGAAGAAGTGATTAATGCTTTTCTCTTCAATGTAGTTGATAATAGGGCCGCTTGACGTGTTAGGGCATGCATGGGGCAGGGGATTTTGGAGGATGTTGGTGGGTGCAACTGCTGGTGCTATTCCAGGAGCCAAGATCACAATCTTTTGATAGTTGATCAAATATTAGACCGCATGCCTTAATGAAAGGCATCGGTTTGTAGTCAGGAGGTGGCCTAGGCTGTAGGGGAGACACGAGTTGGTTCTGCACCATCATAGTCATGATCTGGCTGTACGTTTGTGTGACTGGGGTGAACTTCCTAGGTTCCCTCGTCATCTACCTGTTTTGATAGGGATATTGCACATTACCCCTGAACTGCTGCTACTGTGGTTATGATTGCAGTGATGATTACAGAGCTTGTTGCGGTGGAGGTGGGTGCGGTTGATATCTTTGTTGGTGCTGCTGAGGTTGGTATTGCTAACATTGCTGGGATCCCTATTGGGGAGCATACTGACTGCCTTGGGTAGTGGTGATGATGTTATTGACTTCTGTTTAACGTTGGTTCGAACCATTTTCGTTCCCATATCTCGGTGGTTTGTCCTCGAGTTTGCTCCATTTTTTTCTGGAGTGGTTTTATGTGGTCAGGGGGCGATTGTTATGGCCCTTTTCCGGCCTCAACCTACTTCCCTGTACGGATGAGTGGAGTGAAATTTGCATATGGGTTCGAGATTGGGTACCTTTTTTTTTGTTAGCTTGTTAATACACACCCATGTCAGTACACACACTCCATGTTAGCCACCCCCGCTAGGGGATCTATACCAAGACCTCAAGTGTTGAAACAAGGTATCTCCACTTAGTCTGCTAGTTAAGCTATGGATTTGGGTGTTTACCGAGTGGATGATTATGGAGATTTTCTCCCCATCGTCAATGGGGGTTCGCATTTGGGGGGCCATGGTTCGCCAACGTCCGACATAAGTTGAAAATGTCTCGTCACTTTTTTGCCTTAAATTTGCCAAGTCTGTTCTCCTTGTTGCCATGTTGAGATTGTATGCTAATCTATCAATGAAGGTCTGAGAAATTTGTACCCAAGTTTTGATATGGTGACAATCCAGCATTGTATACCAGTCTAGAGCATCACCTTTTAAAGATTTCTGGAATAAATGGATGAGGGCTTCATCATTCCCTACCATGACATTTATCTCTCTTCAGAAAGCTTTGAGGTGGATTGTAGGACAATCGCTTCCATCGTACCTCTTGAACTTAGGAACCTTAAAGTTTGGAGGTACCCATGTGTCTGGAAAGGGACACATGCCCTTCAACGTTGTTGAAGGGAGATCAACCCCCTACTGACATTAAAGCTGATTATGCATGGCTTGAAGCTACTCCCACAAATCCTTCATTTCTGTTTGGCTTATTTGAGAGACTGACGTCTCTCACGGTTGGGCTCGTTCCACTTCTTCGACATGGTGGTCAATTTCTTTGATCTTATGGCTCCCATGAGGGGGAGCTTGCTAGAAGGTAACTATGTTCCTGGCTGCAGAAATTTGTTAGAAATTGAAGGCACTCCCAATTGGGGAAGGCTGAAAAGATGGAAAGTGACCCCCTTGTCTGGTATTTGTCATTGCCTGCTAATTAAAATAGACTTGACACTAACCCCCGTTGTGGGTATCCACCAGTGCTAGTCCTGGGCTTCCGGTTGGGAAAGTTTGCTTGAAATTTATTTGAAATCTCGGTTGCCAGATTTGCTGGAAATTGACTGGAGATCCTAGATTTAGGATCAGTTTAAAATTGATTTGAAACCCCAACTATGATGTTGATTGTATGTTGAATGGAGGTTCTGACTATGGAACAATTCTGGAATTAATCCTCGGATGTGGGATGATATTGAAAATACTGCCTATGATTGGGGGTTGTGATGATTAGTGTTAGAAATCCTATGCTGATTCTGATGGTTGTGCTTGATTGGAAGTGAAGGTTGGGAAGAATCTGGAAGCTAGTTGTTGTTGCTGTTGAGCTAGGCTAACTTGGTTACTGCCGCAGTGGCTTGTGCCTATATGAATCGCGGGAACATCTCCTGCATTACTTTTACTCCTTGTGCCAATTCCTGGATACAGGCCATCAGCACAACTTTTGCCTATTGTTGCTATGCTGACTGAGCTTCCGTAATATCAAGGACGAGGAAGTTTGGGATTTCTTCCTCATGATTTGCCATGGCTATCTGAGACTTGGTACATATGATGCCACAGAAGGAATGAGTTTTTTGAGTGCCTAACTCATAGAGGGGTAATGGTTCGGATTTTGGTTTTTTGGGTTTTTTTATTTGTAGTTGAAATTGATGCAAATGCAAATGATTAGGAACTGTTAACCCTCAGGTACTGGTTAAATCCTGTTTTTTAAGTCAGATCGCAACTAGTGTGGCTAGTACTTCCCTAGCAGAGTTGCCATTTTGTGGATGTTGTATCCTGGGATGGAATTGACTCGCTTTCCATGGGTGCCTCTCTTGACGACTTTTTTAGGGGATGTGATTAAGAAAGTTTAAATTTGACCAGAGTCGCCACTAGTCAATTGTTCATTGTTACAGTCACCTAGATCATATAGAAATGTTAGGATGGAAGATCTAGAGATTCTCAACCCTAAAGTGATTATGTGGTCCGTGATCAGAGATTCTGAGTAAGGGATCGCGATTATAGAGAGGGAAAGTGTTAACCAGCTACTTTGCCATGTTCTGTCACACGGTCTCTACTTCACATGACTTGACTATTCTTGAGGGTTAAGGATAATTTCTCGTACACAAATGGTGTATGGAATGCAATGCTTGTGACTAAATCGACAAGGTTTTTGTGGGAAGGATTCGATTATATCGGCAACCCACAGAGCATACTTTCGAGCCGATTTGGTGCAAAGGTGTGTTAAATGAGATGAGTGTTACACAATACAAATTCTTTGGTTAGATGTGCTTAATTGCAGATTGAACGGCTGGATGAACGGTAGTGTTACAAGGATTAGACTAAGAGGCTTAGATTGAGATCTAGATGACTTAGGTGGTTTTGGATTGGATGGATTTAGCTGGACCTAGGTTGAACTCTTTCCTACAACTCTTCCTCTCCTTGGTGGAGGGATGGATTGGCTAGGCTAAGGGTTAGAGTGTGGAAGGCTAAAGATGGATTGATGATGAATTGTGGATTATCGGATTTCTGGATGCTTGTAATGTGAAGGGAATGGGGGTATTTATAGCCCTCCAACCCTGCCATGTGACGAGCGACACATTAGGAGCTTCTTGTCACTTGGTAGAGGTTCAACTTTGGAGGGAGGCTTCTCTCATATATGTGGATATCTTTGGTTATTCGAAGCTGCTTTATTGTCTTCATCAGTACACCAATTGGGATTTGAAATGGGCTTGGACTAAAATAGGTTTATGGACTTGGCTTGAGAAGGTGAGTTAATTGGGTAGGTTATGTGGATTGACTGGGGAGTTGACTTAACGGGTTGAATCATAGGTTGACTTGACAGGTTAGGTTTTCTTAAAGTTTGGGTTTAGGGTTAGGTTTTTGTCGGATTTATGTGACTGGGTTGACTAGGTTCTAGGGTTGGTTCCCAGGGTTTAGTGGGGATTAAGGTCTAGGTTTTAGATTAGGGAATGGATCAGGGTTTAAGGGTTTAGATAAAGGTTTATATTAGGTTTAAGGGTATAGATTATGGTTTGGATTAGTGTTAAGGGTGTGGATTATGGTTTGGATTTGGGTTAAGGGTTAGGATGAGGGTTTTGTTCAATCTTAATCAACTTATTGCCTTGATATGGGGTCTCTCCACATGACTTGTGGACTGGGCTTGGGTTCGACATATTTGGCCCGATCAAATTTTCTATTGGGTACGGGCTCAAGTCATTTTAGACTTGCTTGGCCGAACTTTATATCTAAGAGGTTTCGTTCTTTTAATATACCAATCCAATCGATGGTTATGCAACCCGTGTAACTTACATGGAGACCATAGGTTTCATTTTTCTAGACGTTTATTTAATTTTTACATGTGTAGCTTACTTGATCAATGATGAACATTCAAGTGGGAAATAGGTGACGTGGATTGTGTGGTGACACTATCAATGTGGACTCCATAATGTCCAGACTCTGTAGGGCCCACTGTGATGTATGTGTTTTAATCACAATCCATCCATTTTGTCAGCTCATTTTAGGGCATGAGCCCAAAATTGAAACATATCCAGAGCTCAAGTGGGCCAAGCACAAGAAATAGTTGGCATTAAACATTGACCATTAAAAACTTATTGCAAAAGTTTTGGATCAATCTAATATTTGTAATTTCCCTTGATCTAGGTCCATGTGACCTTATGAACAAGTTGAATGACAAATAAACATCATAGTGGGCCCTAGAAGGTTTCAACGATGACGTCATGATCTCCTTTGGTTTATAAGGTCACACACAAATAGATAAGAGGAAAATACAAATATCAGCTTGATCTAAAATTTATGTGCCTCCGAGAAGTTTTCAATGGTGGGCGTTCAGTCCCAAGTATTTTCTTGGTGTGGTCCACTTCTTCAATTTTAGGCTTATGCCTTAAAATGAGCTATCAAAAATGGATGGATGGCATGGATAAAACACATACATCATGGTGGACCCCACAGAGTCCTAACACCACATAGGTCTATAGTGGTACAATCAATATGCAATCCAATTATGGAAATATGGATTTGATTATTCAGGCCTGTCTAGTTTGGCCTGTGCTAGTTTTTTTTTTTTTTTTTTTTTTTTTTTTTTTTTTTTTATGTCTTAACATGGATGATTACTTTTCATTTCCAGAAGAAAGACAAATGATCAAGCACAACTCTAATAAGGACGACAATTTTACATTATTTGGCTTATCCCAGGTAAAATTATAATAATAGCAATTTTACATTACTTAATGACACCAAAATAAATTGATGTAACTATTTAGATGGGAGATTTTATGGTAATAGTTATAAGAATTCTATATAAAGTGGGCATAATTAACCAATGGTTTAGATCTACCTAAGGTTGGGTATTATGATCGGACATACTACTCTACTACTCTTGTAATCAATCTCAAATTCATATGAGGGGTGGTGTACTTGGACTATGTTACAAGCATTGCATTTGGATAGACATGGAAGCTTATAAACTCATGGAGCCTCTGACGAGGAGTTTCTTTGGGTTTTAAACTCCATCCCACTTTTATATAAATAGGTTGGGATCCAAACTTGTATACGTCCAAAGCTTCTCTCACATCCTAGCTTACCTAAAGGTGTGAGGTAGGGCTGGTTAAGGGACAACTCGACTCAGTCAGACCCGAACCGACTTGAACTAAATGGCTGAGTCGGTTTGGGTCGAGTAGCCTTAGCCTGATCTAAAAGCATACCGAGTCGAGTTTGAGTTATGCAGTAACTTGACTTGAAACTCGATCTTGTCAGACTTGACCCGATTCGAAACCTGACTCGACTTGGGTTGTCGGGTAGGGTATAAAAAAAACATATCCTTCCTTCTCTCTATCCTACCCGCCGCACGCCCTCACCCGATCGAAAGCCCCGATCCAAAAAGACACATCTCGTCCGGCAGGAGGCAGCAACCCTCCTCTCTCTCTCCTCTCCACTCCCTCCCTCATATTTTAAGCCTAGGCCAGCGGCAGCCACTCGTTCAATGATTCAACAGTTCGGCCACCCAATTCAGAGATAATTTTTAAGGTTTTTTTTAAAACTTATTAAATGTTAATTTAGAAGATGGCTCTAATGCGGCCTGGGCTCGCTGTGGTGCGTCCGGGCTGGCTTGGGTGTTGTTAGGCTCGATGTACTGTGTTCAGACTCGCTTTGGTGCTTCTAGGCTGGCTCAAGTGCAGCCGGGCTCACTGTGGTGCATTTGGGCTGGCTTAGGTGCGACCGGGCTAAAACCTAACCCTAACACTAACCCTAAACCCTAATCCCTAATTCCTAAACACTAAAACCTAACCCTAACCCTAAACCATAAACCCTAATCCCTAAACCTAAATCCAAAACATTAAAACCTAATCTCTAAAATCTAAACCCTAACCCCAAACCCTAATCCCTAAACCTAAAACCTAAATCTAACCCTAACCCTAAACCCTAATCCCTAATCCCTAAACCCTAAACCCTAAAGGCCTAAACCCTAAACCCTAAAGGCCTAAACCCTAAACCCTAAATCCAAACCCTAATCCCTTAACCTTAAAGGCTTAAAGCCTAAACCATAAACCCTAAATCCAATCCCTAAACCCTAAACCCTAAGACCTAAATGGCTAAACCTAATCCCTAAACCCTAAATCCTAATTGCTAATGAGTTTTATTTATTCGAATTAAACAATTAGAAGTTTATTAGTGTGAATTATGGATTACATTGCTTTTTTGTTTAGCTTATTATTGTGCATTAGATAGTTAGCTTAATATATATGGATTACAAAACTTTTTTGTTTAGCTTATTATTGTGCATTAGATAGCTAGCTTAATATGTATGGATTACATTTTTTTTTTTGTTTATTATTGTGCATTAGATAGTTAGCTTAATATGTATGGATTGCATTAATTTTTTCTTAGCTTATTATTGTGAGTTAGATAATTAGTTGCCCATTTGAGGATTTCTATGTGGGTAAACATAGATATAGTGTATTTTTGGTGGCATAGAAATTGATAAAATTGTCTCATTTTGACAATTCAAGGTTAGATAGATAATATGCTTTCATA
Source organism: Magnolia officinalis (assembly GCA_021015155.1). Classification (NCBI taxonomy): domain Eukaryota; kingdom Viridiplantae; phylum Streptophyta; class Magnoliopsida; order Magnoliales; family Magnoliaceae; genus Magnolia; species Magnolia officinalis. The sequence continues at coordinate 34,543,242 of JAJHSJ010000006.1, forward strand.
TAACCTATTTATATGTTCATGCCTAATTTGTGCTCTATCTCGCCATTTCTCTCTAAATATGTTTATTCCTTTTCATTTCTCATGTCAAATATTTTTACATTGCTTAGATATTTAACATCGGAATGTAATGGAAGATCAACTTATTTGAAGAGACATAGGGAGTTGCTGTTGGATTTTCGATATGGGCGTTTAAATGAGAATATGAAAGTATTACAATCTATCCAACCTTGGATGGGTGAGTAATTTAGGATTTAATATAAACCTTTAAGGCATATTAGAGTGCTAATGATAATATGATTTATTATCTTTCAATTAGTAGATGGCTAGTGAGGAAATTTACAATACCCCCGGTGGTTTGTTAGTCACATCACTGATGATCTTAGATGATGAAGGATTAGGTCTAGAAGATGAAGAGGTGCCCATTGATATTAGTACCTCACAGTCACAGATTTCAAGAAAAGAAAAAAAAAGATTGGTAGTGTGGGAAAATTTTGAAGAAGTAACCATGAAAAATGGAAGCGAGAAGCTCAAGTTGAAAGGACAGTTGGAATCGATTTCTCGAATCAGCCTGACATCAAATTTATGGTCGACATCCAATCAATGAAAGGGGTATATGTCATTAACTGCCCACTACATTGATGTTGAATGGAGGATCTGCAAAAGAGTTATAGACTTTCGTTATCTTGTGCCTCCATACATTGGATTAATGATTTCAGACTGCATCTACAGATGTCTTGTGGAGTGGAGCATTGAGAAGAAAATCTCCTCACTAATTTTAGATAATGCGTCTGTAAATGATAGCGTGATAACAAATTTGCGGATCCAGTTTAGAGCCATTAGTGACTTGTATTTTGGTGGAAAGATATTTCATGTTAGGTGTTGTGCCCACATCTTAAACTTGCTTGTACAAGATGACCTTAAAACAATTGAGCCAATGATCGAGAACATAAGAGAGAGTCTGAAGTACATACGGGGGTCACCTTCATGATTAAATACATGGAATGAGATCGTGAAATGGTTGAATTTGTCATCTCAGAGAACGATGAAGATGAATGTCATGACACGTTGGAATTCAACTTTTGAAATGTTAGATTCAGGGATAGCTTTTAGAGATACATTCTCTCACTATGCGGAGTGTGATAGTGCGTATTAGTGGTTTCCTTCTGATGGTGATTTGACAAGAACTAAAGCTATTCGCAAGTTCCTTTCAGTTTTTTATGACACGACGAAGAAATTTTCATGAAGTAAATATCCAAAAAATAAAAATATTTTTTCCAAAACTTTGAAGGGTAAAAGATGTTTTGTACAGAAGCTATAGTGGACCAGACTTTTTACAATTAATGACTATGGGTATGCAGTTAAAGTTTGATAAGTACTGGTCTGAGTGCAGTTTGGTAATGACTGTTGTAGTTGTTCTTGATACTCGATACAAGATGTTCATGGTTATCTTCATCTTTAATAAGTCGTATGGTGAGAAGAGTGTTACTAAAATCGATAAGATTCGTGATACGGTTGATGATTTGTATAATTTCTATGTATAAACTTTGGGCGTCGCAAAAGATAATACTATAGCCATATGCTTGACTCTTGAAGTGGGTTCTAGTTCTACTGTTGATGAACAACAAAACATGATCGATAATTTCGTGTCTTTCATGGCACATGTTGAGACTCGAATGTAGACAACGTAAACAAAACTTGGCCACTATCTCAAGGAGCTACTTGTAAAGAACAAAGGCGAATAATTTGATGTTTTAGAATGGTGGAAGTCGAAAGCTCGCGATTTACAGTACCCTGTGCTCTCGTTAATGGCACGAGACATATTATCAATTCCAATTTCAGTCGTGGCATTAGAATCTGCTTTTAGTATGGGGAGTAGGGTCATGAATAAGTATCGAAGCTCACTTACACCGAAATCAATTGAAGTGCTGATTTATACACATAATTGGCTACATCTGATCCGGGGGAAATAAAAATCTATTGTTGAGGAGTTCGAGGAGGAGGAGAGTGAGAAGCAAGATGAGACAATACCTGTGTAAGTGTTTATATGTTTAACACACATAAGGTTATCAAATTTTGTGAGACAAAGTGATACCTGTCAAATCACAAGTACGAGTAGTTCGCAACAAATTTACATGTCTGAAGATCAGCTTAAGATCGGCTAATCATCTCAAAAAGACATCACTCGATTTCAAGACTATATGATCTCTGTATTTGTTAACCAATAAGTGATATAACCCTAAAAAGACCTTAGGTTAGGTGCTTTAAAAAAATAATGTATTTTGAGTTATTTTTGATGTATTTGTTCTGGAGTTCGGCCAGATTAACTTCTTTGGCTAACCTAACTTCATGTTCGGGCTAAATATCAAAATCTGTTGAAAATTTAGCCAGCTTAAGCTTGAACTTTGGCCAGCCTTAGTGAAGTTCTGGTCAAATTTCAGCAATGCAAAATTTTTAATTTCACGAGAATTTGGCCAGCCGAATTTCACCTTGGGCCAGCCAAATTTTGGATAAATCTTATCCTGTGCAATCCAATATCCGTTGGAACAAATTCGGTGGAATCCGGCCAGCCAAACCTATTCTTAGGCTAGCCAAATTTCCAAACCCTTTGGGTATAAATAGAGGAATAATCTCATTCTAAATAATAATGAAGATTCACTCTAAACCTTTTGCAAGTAAGAGAGTAGCTCAAGTCCTCATCAAGCTAACCGTGTGGTATTTATATATTTGTTTTATGCTTATTCAATTCGCTTTCTCAAGTTAATTTCAATCATATTCTAGAGAGTAGTTTATACTGCATTTGAGAATTAAGATAATTGAATCTGTAGCAATAGGGTTTTTTAATTTCTAAAATACTTTAGAACCTTAGACTCTTTCGTGTTGATCAACGAATACTGCCTTCTCTACATTCAAGAAAGAAGATCTTCTTCTACAAGCTCCGACTGCTTCTTCGAATCTATATTTGAATTTGTACATTATTATTTTATTTCATTTAGGTTTTTCTGAGATAGCTTGTGAAAATCTCAGTTGTGACGCCCAGGACTCACAAGGAACCCGATAGCTGATTTCGGCCGCAACAGCCTCCGCAGTATCCCATTCTCGGCTCCTGAGACAGGTTCCGATCCTGGGATCGTACAACAAGGATTTTCATCATACAAATCCAATCCAAATCGAGCATACCTAAGATCATAATAAGTAAATCTCAGAAAATAAATAAGGAACACACTGTAAAATCCACTAAGAATTTAAACTTTACAAGTATAAGGCTTAAAAGGAAATACATAATATAGAAAGAAGGGAAGGAAAGGTCTACAACTAGGGTCCTTAGCTCGCGCTCCAATCCATAGCTCCTCCGCTACGACGTCGACCTTGGATCTCCTGCATGCATCAATCGTGTATAAGCTTATAGAAAGCTTAAAGGGCGGTGAAGGTGTGTGACAATGGTGCATAGATGCAGATGAGAAACATGATCAATACCGAAGCCAACAGCCATACTAAGGCTAAACTATGAATACAGAAAGCGTACTAAGGCTATGTAATGTATTAAGTGTTGGGCCATGCCAAGCAGATGTAGTATAAAGCTCATATAGCCGACGCCAATGCAATGCGAAGCAATGTCACTCCATATATCCAGTCCACATAATCAATACAGTTCCCTCATAAGGAATTCACCGGGGTCTAATGCACTGCAGGATGACTGCCGCTCTCTAAGAACCGTGCAGCCAAACGAGCATAAGAGACCTCATTATCCGCCTGTGGACAACCAATCACCAGCGAGGCTCGATGGTAGCCGACCTATTTACGAGCTAGTCAGACTCAGCCTAGCTATGCCCCCTCACTCAGGTGGGTAAGGCCAAACCCCATCTCAACCGACCTCGCAACAGTGGGAGTCGCGGCCTAACAATTTAAGGTACTCGGGCGCTCATAATTTCTACTCGATCTTGGCGTTAAGGCATCTCCTCGGTACCGTGAAGGTTTAGGGGCTTTCACCCAGGGATATCCTATGCACCCCAAATGCTCAAGTATCATTTTCAGTGTCCATATATAGCCATCCACGATACACTTGTGGAGGCTACGACCCTGATATCACAAGGGCGAATATCCACATGTTATGCATTGCTAGATGCATGAGTTACATAGTCATCCATGCATCAATCCCAAACATCCATCGTGCTAAGAGGGGAATACTCCATCCCTCAGGGGATACGAACATGTCTTACACAGTGGCACAACCATGGCCAATCACACCTCAACCAAGCATGCATATGATGCGTATGAGAGTGGGCCATGAATATGAATAAGGGTGCCGATGAAGATGACTCTCTATTTACCCAAGAAGGGTCTAGGTACTTAACCAATCCTTCATGAGGAGTATGACCTCAAGTGGGGGCCCATTTACTTGGGATATCCCACGAGACAAAACGCACAAAAAACTATGGGCCTAAGTAATAAAGAAGTTGGTCTAACAAGAGACTAACGTGGGCATTCAACCACACTTAGATACAATGGGCTTAGAGGGGTCCAAATGGGGACTTTCAACCGCCATTCCCCTAGGCATCTAACCACAAACCATAAGCTACAAAGCCCAAGGCCCAACATCTGAACCACATGTACATTAATCCCAAAAAGGCATAGAAGATGGGCCCAATACAAACTCCAACCACATGGGCCCAAAGAGGGAAAATCAGGCCCAAAGCCCAAGTCCCAAGGGCCATAAAATTCAAGAATTTATATGGACTTAATGGGCAGCCCATGTACACAATTACATGACCCAAAAACACATTTAAGTTGGGTGCAATGGGCCCCACTACATCAGCCCAATAATTAGCAATTTAAGTGGGTATTCAAGGGCCCAAATTCACCTTTTCCTCAGCCCATAAGTCCAGTAAATGGTGGAAGGTCAGCCCAACATATGGTTGGCTAAGGTGGGACATTCTAGCCCAATCTGGGCCCACTAGAAAGTCTCAAAATCTGGTATAAGTTTGGGTCCCACAAGTGGTCATCAATGGGTGGCCCAATCATGCATCAATTGAGCCCAAAAATTATTCTAAGGAATAGATGAGCAATAAGTACCCAAATCCCTCAATGTGGTGGGCCCCCAATTCCAATAAAATTTTAGCCATACATTGTATACTTAATGCCCAATAGCTAGACTTTCAGTCCACTTTATATTTTGGGCCTGCTTAAGCCCAAAAACTAGTCAAAATAGGTGGAAATTAATCCCATAGGGGCTGGTAATGATCAAAAGGGGCCCCACCAAATGGAAGAAGGGCATTTACCACTCAATACCAAGTAGGCCTGCTGTTGGAATGCAGGCCCAGCAGCAGCCCAAGAGTGGGCATCCCAAGGGTGGGACGACCCAAGGCCATGGACGGCCTGGCCACATACATCAAAGGTGGGCTCCATACATCCAAGGTGGGCCCCACATGAGACGTCCACCTAGGGTGGACCCAACCTCCATGTGGGCCACCCAAATGGGGAAGGATGGCGTGGATGAAAAACATACATCATGGTGGGCCTGGCCAAGGATGGCCAGCCCCTGGTGGACATGGACGGCTGGTCCAGCTAGTTAGCCCCACAAAAATGGCCCCAAGGGCCTCTGGAAATATCATAGGGTGGGCCCCACAGACATGCACAAAAGCCCTAATGGGTTGGGCCCAATAAGTTCCACAATTACAAAGAAGACAACAAGGTAGGGACAAAAATTCTGCAACATACATGTTGCTGTCCTGAATTTGGGCCTTCCAATGGAGTGGATCCAAGGCCTCCAAAATTCCTGAAATTGAGGGTCAAGGTCCCTCATCGTGTCTACAACAAGGTGGGACCCAGAAAGGTGGCCCACCATTAGAGAAAATATTTTTAAATTAAGGTTTACAACTATTTGTATTGCTGGACTGTACAACAGAAATCTAGTTGAACACCCATGTTGGCCCACTCTTTTGGAGGCTCAAAAGGGGTCAGTTGGGGCTGAAATTTGGTAGGCGTATAGGTGGGATATACACCTTCAAGAATCATGTATTGGATGGTATCAATCTCCCCACAATTAACCAAAAATCAGGCCCCAAGATGGCCCAAAAATTTATCCAGACAGTTCTGGACAGCAACATATGTTTGATAAAAATAAATTGTAAACATTATTTAAATGGGGATTTAACCCCAGAAAATCATGGTGTGGTCCACCCAAGTGGGCCCCACAAACATCCAAGCCATCCCACTATCCAAAACATCCTTGCAAGCACCCTTTTTGGTGCATTTAGGGGCCACACGTCCAAGGGATGGACTGTCCAAAAACGTCCTCCCACTTGGGACGGTTTGGATCTTGTTGGTCCACAAGGTGGGCCACACACTCATGATCAAAGATTTATTAGCAAGAAAAGAAGAAGATCGGCTACAAAGGAAGGGTCTCTGCCTCATTGAGGCCCTTCCCCTCATCACACAAGCAACACTATCCACTATTACATGATACATATAAAATCTACATGATCAAAGGCTATTATTAACATGGGATCTATGGTGGAGATCCAATCTCCAACAAGGATCAAGGGTCTAGATGACCCAAGGATCCCTGATCTAAGGAAGGCAAGAGCATGAAGGGATCCATAGAGAATGGTCCCTTGCATGCACATGCATGCAATGTAGGATAGGCTATAAGCCATATCCATGGAGTCTTGGGGCCACCATCATCACTTGATGGGTCCCACAAGCTCCATCAATGGAAGAAGAATGAAGAACAAGAAGGGATGAAATGAAATTTGAAATTTAGACATACAAGCACACCCACCTAGCAAATCAACTCCAAGGATACACTAGAATACTCTAGAAGCTTCAAGGATCAAGGATCTAAGGTTGAGATTAATTGAAGAAGGATGGATTAGGAGGTGTTTGAGAGATGAGAGCGCTGAAGATGGAGGGGAGGTGGGACGTTTGGAGTGTTAATAGAGGGAGAGGTAGAGAGAAATGAGAAGAAAGAGAGAGGGAGAGAGAGTTGTAGAGAGGTCATGATGATTCTCTCTCTCCTTGGTTAGAGAAAACTATGATAGCCTATGGTGATAATAACAAAGTGGCCAGGCTAGGTAGGTCTTAGGGTGATAGGTTAATAGGTCTTCTGGCAACCCTATACTAGGGGTGACATCATCACCCAATGCACCTAGGTAAATGTGTGGGGTGGGGTCCACCACCACACATCAAAGGCCCAAATCGAACGTTACCCATAACTCATGATGTGCATGTCGGATTCGTGCATGGGACACGACATTGGAACCGTGGCACCGATACGGACAAGATGGCATAGGTTTCGAGTCGATCCGAGTTGGGTCAATGTGACCGAACTCAAGGACGACCGCAAACACTACCCGAAGGTCACAGGTCACCGGGGTTCGACCGGTTGGACCATGTGACCTAAAGAAACGGTGTGCACACTTGGGTTAGGGTCTTACATCAGTGGGTTGGTTTGTAATAGCCTGTGAAAATCACAAAGGGGTTTTATTGTGGTGAGCCCGTGAAAATACAAGGAACTATATAAGGTTGTTAGGTGAATCTGTGAAAACCTTGAAATAGTGAAAGCCAAAATTACGAGGGTAGTAATTTTGGGAGTGGAGTAGGTGTGGTTTTTAAAGCACAAAATCACTATAACCCCTTATGCCTTGTGGTGAATGCTTATTTCCTTTTAGTGATAAATGTTATTTATTTCATTCTTTGTGGTGAATGTTGTATTTATTTTATCTCTTCTTTTTGGTTTGAAAGATTGATTTTAAAGATATTCAGAAAATAAGGTTGTCCTGCCTAATATTTTAGCTGAAGATTGTCCTACGAATTATTTGGAATCAAGGTTTCAATACTTGGGCGATTGACATTTTATATTCCACTATTATTTTGATTATTTGGCATTGTCTTATTTACAGGTCACTCCCCAAACTTGGAAACCAGGCTCACAAAATTCCCGATCATCGAATCCGGCACCGACAACCTCTGTAGTACCCCATTCTCAGCTCCTAGCACCCATATACCAGGTTTCGATCCTGGGTTCTTACGAGGAGGATTTCTATAACATAAGTCTGTTTCATAATCAACATAACCAAGATCATAACCCACAAATAATAACCACAGGAACATCATCACAAAATCCACTAAGAATTAAAACTTATACAATACAAGGCGCGTAAAGGGAAAGATACAATGACTATAATAAAACTCCAAAAGCTCCGCGACATGCTCCTGCCCCTGTTTAGCTACTGCCTAGCGTCACCTGCATGCATTAATCATGCATAAGCCTATAGAAAGCTTAGAGGGTGGTGTAAGTGTGTGCAGAACAAGTGCCAAGTACACAATATCAGAGTATGCAGAATATGCTTGCAAGACCATGAATACCACCAACCGTAACAAGGCTATGAAAAACAAGGCAGGAATGCCATCAGCCATACTAAGGCTATGCAATACATGGCAGGAGTGTCATCAGCCATCCCAAGGCTATGCTACACCAAGCATGAATGCTATCAGCCATACCAGGGCATGCGATGAGGGGTCCATATAGCCAAATGTCATATGCAATATGCAATGTGATCATGCCAGTCCTCATATCAAGTCCACATATCAGTACAGTTTCTCTCTGGAAAATCACCGGGGTTAAATACACTTCACACTGATCGCCACCTCCCTAGCTGTGCAGCCCAGCAAGTGGAAGAGACCTCATTACCCGCCTGTAGTCTGCCAATACCTACTCGGCTCGTCATTAGCAGACCAGTTTGCTAGCTAGTCAAACTCAGCCTAGCTTACAGCTCCCTCACTCAGGCGGATATGGCCACACCCCCTTCCAACTGACCACGACACAGTGGGAGACGTGACCTAATGGTATTCGGCACCGGGCCCTCATGTTTCCATTCGGTCTAGACATTGGAGCATCTCCTGGTACCAAAAAGGTTTTGGGACTTTCACCCAAGGACATCCTACATGCCCATAGTGCTAGAACCAAGCATTTTCGGTGTCTAAATTTGGCCATCCACGATGTGCCTGTGGAGGCTACGACCTTGATGACGCTAGGTCAAATAATAACCATGCCATGCAAATGCGAGATGCATGAATCATATCAGTCATCCATGCATCAGTCCTGCACATACAACGCGCTCATGTGGGGCAACTCCATCACTCAGGGTGTCTCATAAACAACCTGCCCAATGGTACATACCATGATCAATCACTCCTCAACCAAGCATACATATGATGCACATGGGAATGAATCATGAAGATAAACACATGGGAATGAATCATGAAGATAAACTAAGTATAACATGTGATGATGTACTCTCCTCTTAGCAAGGTCGGGTCTAAGTACTTAGACGATTCTACATGCTATAGAAGAAGCATAACCAATAGTGGGGGCCTAATAGTTTGGGGTAGCCCACAAAGTGTAGGTAAACAATACTATGGGCCCAATAGATGAGAATGGGACTAACAAAGGGCCTAGAGAGGTTCACAATGTGGACATTTAACCACCATTGTTCCCTAGAAGGCAGCCCAACAAGGAATCTAGCTAAAACAAGGCTCATGGCCCGGATACATTTACGAAAAGAAAATGGGCAGCAATCCATAACATCTCATACGACATGATGGGCCTCAAGAAACGGCCCAAAGCCTACATACATTAATGTGGGCTCAATGGGGCAAACCATGGCCCAAGTATCATGGCCAACGAATACATGCATTATGATGGGCCTCATGGGCATCCCATATGCCCAAATACATAGGTAAGGCATATCCAAGATTCGCCAAGATGGGCCTTACAATTTAGCACAAGACTGGGCAAGATAGATGGGCAACAAGGATCCAATTACATGCAACATATCAGCCCACAAGGTCCAACACAATAGGTAAGAAGCCCATACACAAAATTGGGCTTAAGGCTAGACGTCCAATCCATCTGGGCCTGCTAGACGTCCAAAAATCTGGACTGTCATGGTCCTCAAACAAATAGCCAAAGGCGGGCCTCACAAGGCACTAATCGGGTCTAATAATCATAGGAAAATACCTATATAGAGTGAGTACACAACACCCACAATCTGGTGGGCCTCACAACATCATGACTTCCAACTACATAAGAATTTTTTAAGGCCTTTGCTGGACATCCAGCCCACCCAACTTCCGGGGCCTACTGGGGTCTAGCAGATGGTAATTCTGAGTGAACATAAACTTCATGATGGCCCATAATTATCATAGTGGGCCCCACTAGATGGAAGGTGAGAATACAACACATAAATCAAAGTGGGCCTGCTACTGGACTGCAAGTGCAGCAGCACCCCAAATGGTCTGGACGTCCCAATGGGGTTGGACGGTTGGTTCTACAAATACCCAAGGTGGGCCCCACTTGTGGACGTCCCACCAGGGGGGTGGACCACGTCCAAGTGGGACACACAAAGGGGAGGACGGCGTGGACAACACACATAATCAAGGTGGGCCACATGGGGGGAATGGCCAGCCCCTGCTGGACATCAGCCTAACTGGAACGTCGAGTAGGTGGGCTGCTGGCCCAGCTACGGTAACCCCCAAAAATGGGCGGTCTAGATGGTCCACATACACCTGAGGTGGGTCCCAGCAAGGTGGGCCACAAGAAAGGTAAGGGGAGAAGCCATAAATACATACAAACAGGAATTAAAAATCTGGACAACAAGGTTTTTTTTTTTAAAAAAAATCTGCTGCTGGAATGTTGTTGTCCCCATCTTGTACACCCAAGGAGTGGGCCCAGGCTTGCCCAATCAAGGGGGAAATGGGTGTATTACATGCACCCATGGATGAACAACAAGTGGGGTCCACATGAGTGGCCCACCATCCCCAAAACCCAATTGAAATTGTGTTTTCCCAACATATAGGGCTGCTGGATGGTCCAGATTTCTGGACTGTCCAGGCTCACATGGGCCTGCTCCATGGGGCTCCAATCAAGGGTGGATGCAAAGGGTTTCATCACACTACAGGGTGGGGTCCAAACCTCAGAGGAATACCGAAAAAAATTAGGGAGAAAAAGAGCTATAAACAGGGCTTAAACTCCATAGAAATCATACAGCAATGGGCCAGAAATTTGGACAGCAACATGTTGTAGTTTCCAGCCCATTATGTGGTTGATTGGGGGATTTATCTCAGATTCATCAAGGTGGGGTCCACCTAGATGGGTCACACATACTCCAGACCCAAGCCCCATTCAAAACAACCATACAATCAGGCCTAATGGCCATCGAAACCATGCAAACTAAATTGGGCAACAATAATGGGCCAGGATGTCCAGCAGCTTGGGCCTGTACATCCCTACAGCTGGATGGTCTGGATGCATGGACACATTAGGTGGGCCACACACATCAGAAAACCAGAGAAAGAAGAGAGAGAGAAGGAGAGAGAAAGGAGATCTCGGCCATAGGGAGGGCTCCACCACTATAAGTCCTCCTCAAGAAATCACAACCATACGATCAAATACACATGGGTCCCGTGCATGCATGAGTCCTACAATCAAAATTCTTAGGTGGGGATACCATCCCCACCATAGATCTAGGGTTTAGATGACCCAACAAACTATAGATCAAAGGAAAAACATCATGACGGGGTCCATGGAGGATGGCTCCATCATGGCGACATGCATGCACAAAGTGGGCCATTGGCCACATCATGGAGTCATGTAGGATCTCCACCATTGATTGGTGGGTCCTACACACTCCCGTAAAGGAAAGATGAAGATCTAAGGAAGAAAAATCAGAAAATCTACCCTAGGAGAACACCCACCTTAAGGATCTTATTCTTTCTTCAACACTATGCTCCTCTAACTCCAAGGAAGAAGGATCTATGGTTGAGATGGGATTATAAGGGCTGGATTATGTGGGATTCTAGGGAAGAGAGGGCTGGAAAATGGAGGGAGGTGGGACGTTTTCTCCTCTCTAGCAAAGGAGGAAGAGAAATGAAATTAAGGAGCAAGGAAAGAAAGAGAGAGAGTTGTAGAAGTGGAATGATGAGGGTGTAAGGCCATTATGAGTTTTAGTAAGAGAACCCATCATAGCACATGGGGTAGAGAATCCAATGATGGCTTTGGGAAGAAAACCCATAATGAGATTGCTAGGCTAGGGCAATAGGTAATATGCTAGGTAGCTATCATAAGTAGGCTAGGTAGCTATATGTAATGATGAAACTAGGGTGAGGTCACCCATCTAGGAAAACGTGCACAAGCAACAAGGTGGGTCCCACATCATGATCAATGGTCCAAATATTGCGCGAGGTACATCTTTTAATCTACACCTTAGATTGGTGTACGAGACGCGACGTTGGAACCGCGACGATGATGTGGTCGCAATGACATATATTTCGGGTCGAATTGGTTCAAGTTTATAGGGCGGAACTTAGAGATAATCGCAAATGTTACCTACAGGTCGCGGGTCACCGAAATTCGATCGGAAGGACCGTGGGACCTAACGGAATGGAATGGATACTAGGTAATGGGTCTGACAGCTCTCTCCTCCTAACGAAAAAATTTTGTCGTTGAAATTTAATATAACCAGGACAAAACAAAGGAAGAAGCCAAACCATCATCACATATATAGCAATCAATACAAGGCAATATATGGCACAATATAATCAATCACTCAACAAACAAATGGGGATAGCGCTCTCTAATCTCAGCTTCACCCTCCCAAGACGCCTCTGCCTCAAAATAGTGACCCCACTGAACCTTCACTAGAGGAATGACCTTGGTTCGGAGAACCTGCTCCTTCCAATCAATGATGCGAATCGGCTGCTCAATATAAGAAGCATCCTTACGAACCTCAAGAGGTTGCCAATCAATCACATGAATAATGTTTGATCCACATTTCCGTAACATCGAAACATGGGAAACGTTGTGGATACCAGACAACTCAGAAGGTAAGGTAAGCCTATAGGCCACGGCGTCCATACGCCCAGTGATTTCGAAAGGTCCTATGAATCTCGGGGCAAGCTTGCCCTTTGCTCCAAATTGAACCATGCCCTTCATGGGTGAGACCTTGAGATACACCCTGTCCCCAACTGCAAACTCCAAGGGACGACGCCGACGATAAGCAAAACTCTTCTATCGGCTCTAAGCTGTGTGCATTCTATGTCTGATGATGTCGATTACCTCTGATGACTGCTGCACAAGCTCGAGACTTAGGACACGCCGCTCTCCAACCTTGGTCCAACAATTAGGAGATCAGCACGGTCTACCATATAATGCCTTAAAAGGAGCCATGCCAATGTCGCTTGATAGCTATTGTTGTACGCGAACTCGGCCAGGCGCAAATGCTCATCCCAGCTACCCACGAAGTTGATCATGCAAGCTCTGAGCTTATCCTCGAGAATCTGGTTGACCATCTCGGTTTGCCCATCGGTCTGCGGATGATACACGATGCTGAGCTACAAAATTGAGACATGAATCTCAAGTCTTGGTTAGAAACGATCGAAACGGGAATGCCGTGCAGTCTCACAATCTCCTCGATGAATATCCTCGCAGGCCGATCTAATGGCCAGGTCGCACGAATCGAAATAAAATGCGCCGACTTCGCCAAACAATCGACAACAACACAGATGGTGTCGTGACCACGCTGAGTCCTAGGTAAACCCATGATAAAATTAATGGATACGTGCTCTCACTTTCACAACGGAACGCTTAATGTCTGCAAGGGACCAGGGGGTCTCTGGTGATCAGCCTTGACACGCTGGCATGTGTCACACTCGGCCGCAAAGCTGACAATCTGGTGCTTCATCCCCGACCAAAAATATTGTCTCCTCATGTCGCGATACATCTTTATGGAGCCCTAGTGGATAGTAAGTCACGATCGGTGTGCCTTGGTCATCAAATCTCTACGCAACTCTGGCACGTCCGGAACACACAATCGGCCTCTAAAACAAAGTCGACCATTGGAACCAATTTGACTGCTCCACGGATGTGGCCTCTGCTCGGTAACCCTATAATGTCTCGTCTGTCTGCTGAGCCTCGATTACCCTTACAACAAGAGAGGGTTGAATTGACAGGCTCGATAGCTGAACAATGGAAGACTGCAGACCAAACTCGAAGTCGTACTCTGCTATATCCTCGATCATCTTCCACTCCCGGATCATCATCTGTGCCACCAAACCTCATGACTGATGGCTGAGCGCATTCACCACCATGTTTGGCTTGCCTGGGCGGTACTGAAGGTTAAAATCGTAGTTTTCAGGAGCTCCATCCAACACCTTTGTCTCATATTCAGCTCTGACTGAGAAAATAGATACTTCAGGCTCTTGTGGTAAGAGAAGAGCTCGAACTTAACCCCATAAAGATAGTGCCTCCACGGCTTCAATGCGAAGACAACTGCTGTCAACTCCAGATCATGCGTGGGGTAGTTCAGCTCATGGACCTTGAGCTAGTGCGACGCATAAGCTACTGGTTTTCCGTGTTGCATTAGGACAACACCCAATCTAACTCTCGAGGTATCAGTAAAAACAAAAAATCCATCACTCCCAAAGGGAAGAGGGAGGACGGGAACGGACGTGAGGCTGTCCTTCAGCTCCATAAATGCCTGCTCACAGGTGTCACTCCAGATGAACTTGACGCCCTTCCGAGTAAACCTGGTCAGCGGTGCAGCAATGCGGAAGAATCCCTTAATAAATCATCGATAATATCCTGCCAGACCAAGAAAACTGTGGATCTCAGACATGTTCATGGGCTGACCCCATTGACGCACTGCATCTATCTTCGAGGAGTCCATAACGACACCCTCCCTCATCACTACATGACCGAGGAACTTCACCTCCTCCTGCCAGAACTCGCACTTCTCCAGCTTCGCATAGAGCTGGTGGGCACGGAGGGTCTGCAAAATAATCTACAAATGCTGCTCGTGGTCCTCACGGGTCCTCGAATAGATTAGAATGTCATCGATGAAGACCACAACAAACTAATCAAGGTATGGCCGGAAGACCTCGTTCATCAACTGCATACAGATGGCGGGCGCATTGGTAAGTCTGAAGGACATGACCTGAAATTCAAAATGACCATAGCGCGTCCGGAAGGCTGTCTTCGGGATGTCCTCCTCTCGGACCCGAATCTGATGATAGCCGGACCGCAGGTCATTCTTTGAAAAGAACTGTGCACCCTACAGCTGATCAAATAAATTGTCGATCCTCGGAAGCAAGTACTTGTTCTTAGTCGTGACCTTGTTGAGCTTGCGGTAATCCACGCAGAGCCTCAACGAGCCATCCTTCTTCCGGACGAATAGTCCTGCAGCTCCCCACAGCGAACTGCTCAGACGGATAAAACCTAACTCCCGTAACTCGTCCAACTACTCCTGTAGTTCCCATAACTCCATCCGTTCCATACGATACGGGGCCTTCGAGATAGGCGCGGTACCGGGCATAAGATCAATTTGGAACTCAATCTGCCGGCGCGATGGTAGCCTCAGAATCTCTTGGAACATGTCGAGGAAATCACAGACAATCGGCAACGGATCGATGCTCACAGCCACTGACTCCTCTACTACACATGCCATCAAACTAGACAATGGCTCTCCTCTGGGCTCAGCAACGAACTGGAACAGCTGCAAGCCAGGTATACAGAACGTGACTATCCTTGCGGAGCAGTCCAATACGGCATAGTACTCGGCGAGCTAAACCATGCCCAGGATAACATCAAACTCGGACATCAGCAACACAAATAAATCTGCAGGCAGAAAGATATCCCTAATCAGAACGGGGCAAGACAAGCAAAATCGGCATAATACTGTAGTCTTCCCCAAAGGAGTCGATACCGACAAAGCCTCATGAGCGGACTCCAATGGTAGACCGATCGATCGACAGAACTCCTTGGCCAGAAAAGAATGAGATGCTCCATAATCAAATGACACACATACAATGCAAGCGAAAATAGGAAGAATATCCTTGACTACCCCTCCTGATGACTGAGGGTCTTGCTGAGCGGCATAAAATCTGCCCTGGGCCGGCGGGGGAGGTGCTTGTCTCCTCTATGGTCTCTTCTACTACTGCGGCAGCCTAATCCACTGCCTCTGCTGCTGCGGGGAAGGCCTCGAAGGCTGGTACTGTGGTCGCTGTTGCTGCTACAGCTGTGGAGGCTGATATGGGGGTTGCTGCGGTGCCCTCGGCTGTTGCTCTGCTGAGGATGGGGACACTCATGCCTACGATGTCTTGTCCTACCACAATCAAAGTAAACACTTGTGAATGGTCCCGAAGATGATGCTGGATGCACTGATGGTGCTCAAAATCCTGGGCGAGCCGTACGCTGACAATGTGCTGCTGACGAGAGCTACTAGAGGGCACCTTCCTCTTCTGGTCTCCTCCCTGGTCACGGTTCCTCTGCAAGGTAGCCCAATCATCCTCTAGACCAGGGCCCTCTGAACAACCTGATCGAACGCCGTAAGCAGGTGTCCGACCATGCGACTCCTGAGGGCGGGACGTAAGCTGTTCATGAAACGGCGGGCCTTTCACCTCTCATCATCCACTAGATAAGTCATAAATCTGGATAATGCAATGAAATGTGCCTCATACTATGACACGGTCATGTCCCCTTAGACAAGCGTCTCGAACTCTAATGCACGCTGCTACTGAACATGCTCGGGGAAGAACTTCTATTCAAACTGGTCCACGAAGTCCTCCCAAGTCCAAATAAAATCTGGCCCAGCCACTCTGGAAACGGATGCCCACCAACGCTGAGCCTCTCCCTGAAGAAGGAATACCGCCAACGGGACTCGCTGCTGAGTCATGCATCACATGGTGTCAAAAATCTTCTCCACCTTGGAGCACCATAACTTAGCTGCTGCAGGGTTTGGCTCACCCCGGAAACACGGGGGATCATGCTAACGGAAGTCTCATCGAAGAGCGCTCGCGCGCACTTGCTCTGTCTGCTTTGGAGTCTCCACTGGATGTCTGCCCTACCCCTGGAGGGCGGCTGTGACAGCTTGCAGCATCTGCTGCAACTGCTCTGGTCCAACGGGTATGGTAGGGAATGTAGGGGCTGCACTGGCCTCAGGCGGAGGTACAAGAACTTTGGGGGCCTCTGGCATAAGTACAATAGGCTCAGGCGAAGTAATGGGAGCAATTGGAGGTGGAATGAGAACCTTGGGAATAGGATCCTCAAGAGGTGGAGCGGGATGCGCTCGGGTACCACGGGTGCCACTCATACCTTGTCTAGGCGGCATGGTCTATAGAAAGAATAAAGGCGTCCATCAGCCTTGAGAGCAGAACCCTCAAAGGCTAAGACGTTAGAGAACCAAATCAAAAGAGTACTCATTCGGGACACTACTTGTCCTAAGCTCGAAGCAGATATGTGATGTTGTCCTGAGTTATTCCCGAGTTATGCTCTGATACCAACTCTTTCACGCCCCAAACTCAGAAATCGGGCTCACAAAATTCCCGATCACCGAATACGGCGTCGACAGCCTCCCTAGTACCCCAATCTCGGATCCTGGCACCCATATACCAGGTTCCGATCCTGGAATCCTACGAGGCGGATTTATATAACATAAGTCTGTTTCATAATCAGCATAACCAAGATCATAACCCATAAATAATAACTACAGGAACATCATCACAAAATCCACTAAGAATAAAAACTTTTACAATACAAGGCGCATAAAGGGAAAGATACAATGGCTATAATAAAACTCTAAAAGCTCCGTGACACACTCCTGCTCCTGCTCAGCTACTGCCTAGCGTCACCTGCACGCATAAATTATTCATAAGCTTATAGAAAGCTTAGAGGGTGGTGTAAGTGTGTGCAGGATAGGTGCCAAATATGTAATATCAGAGTATGTGGAATATGCTGGCAAGACCATGAATACCACCAGCTGTAATAAGGCTTTGCAATACAAGGCTGGAATGCCATCAGCCATACCAAGGCTATGCAATACAAGGCAGGAGTGCTATCAGCCATCCCAAGGCTATGTTACACCAAGCATGAATGCTATCAGCCATACCAAGGCTATGTGATGCGGATATAGCCAAATGCCATATGTAATATGCAATGCGATCATGCCAGTCCTCATATCAAGTCCACATATGAGTACAGTTCTGTAACAGCCTGGATTTTTCCCAACCTGGAATTAGATGTCCTTAGGCGATGGGTCAATCCTAACACAGGTTTAACTTCTCAAACACTCAATTAAAGCCTTAAATCCTTTTTCAAACCATTTTCTTCACAAATCCCACCCTTCACCATCTTGTTCTTTCAATTTTTTAAAGTACTTTCATCCTAGATACTATCCTAAACTAGCTAAGCAGTATAACTTGGATCACTTTATATACAAACTACAAAGGCACAGGTACCACCTTAGACAGAAATCATACAGGACTAAATCCTTTAGAAATTAGGCGA
Organism: Magnolia officinalis; assembly: GCA_021015155.1. Classification (NCBI taxonomy): domain Eukaryota; kingdom Viridiplantae; phylum Streptophyta; class Magnoliopsida; order Magnoliales; family Magnoliaceae; genus Magnolia; species Magnolia officinalis. Next base: position 34,561,579 of record JAJHSJ010000006.1, read on the forward strand.
GAATTAGCTAGTGTGAAACTAGAGTACCTGTGAAATTAGCACCAATTACTTTAAATACGATCTGCAAGACCCAAAACTTGTAAAATCATTGACGCTAGGTTACCCTAAAATTTAGGATCAATCTCATTACCCAGCTGCTTTCGGGAGCATCTCGAAACTCCGTATCGGATCTGGACCGTACGTCGGAAGTCCGATTAACACGAAGTTAAGGAATTAGGACCGCCTTGCTGGGCTTGACAACCATCTCGGAAATCAAATCAAGATAGTGTCTCAGCGCTATTCGCTTGAGCTCGGAGTGAAGAGTGTGAGAAATGTGAAATTAATTTAAAATAAAATATCTTGAATAGTAATCTGGCACGTGTCGCTTGCGAATCAGTTTTAAGCAACCAGACTGTCAGAATCAGACCAAATTACACCCTCGGATCAAGAGAAATTTCATACACATTTACATGTACTCGGAATCTCCGATCGAGATCCGCTGACCGTTGAACTGAAACTGGTCTGCCACGCCTGATCTGGAATCCCGACCGAAATGAAAACTTAATAGAACGTAAATCCAGCGTTAGTGAGCTTAAGTCCGACCTTTGGCTCAAGGAGGCCCGCAAGAAGTCCTCCGTTGAGCTGAAACTGACCCGTTTTGGTTATAACCTAAGTATACTTTGACCTGGAGTCTATTTCGGTGAGTTTTTAGACTATATAAGGACCTTAAACCCTCTCTCATGGCAGCCATACGAATTTGGGAGAAACCCTAGAGAGAGAAGAGAGAAAAGGGTGAGAAAGTGTGGGAGCAGTGGGAGAATCTCCCTGCCACTCTTCTCTGCCACTATACGTGCTTCACCACTCCATTCTCGTCACTTTCCCGGCGAATCCGACTCCGTTTCTAGGTTAGAAACCCTAACCCTAATCTGATTTGGGGCTTGGGTGGTTGTAGGTTATGAAATAGCTAACCTATTTCGTTTTATAAGTTGTCAAACTGCCGAATACGGAAGCTTAGCAAACCTATCGACTCCGTTACGATTCTACGACAAAAGGTGCGGACTTTAGGTGCATAGGTTATGGTTTTCAACTCTTTCAATGTCAGATAATGATAGATTCATGATCTGCATGCAATTGCACATGTACAAAGTGCTGTCTGTTTTCCGTTTCGATTAAAGATGAAAAATATGGAATTCTATATACTCTAGGTATTTGTAGAAAGTACCGTATACGTACAAATTTTGGAAATGTGTTTGACATGATTAATTGTTGTATGAATATATTATATGCGGATAAATTACTTGTTTGGCGAAAGGACTTGCCCTAATACATGTTTTGCTAACATACACCATGTATGTTGTAATAGTGTATTCTAAGTGTTTGTGAAAATGACTGAATGAGTATAGAATTCTCATTCGTGCTCACCATGACTAATTGTCATGGATATATGATTGCTGTATTGGCGATCCCCCATTGACGAAAGGATTTGCCCTAAATCACGCCACGGCCAATATTCACTACTTATATTAAAATGTGTGGCCCAAGTGTTTGTGGAAATGACTGAATGAATATGGAACTTGGATTCCTGCTTGCCATGACTACCCGTCGTGGGTGTATGCGTGTTACGATTGGGGTAACTCCCTAGTGAAAGGATGTGGCCTTATACCTATGTGATCAACATATGTCATGTATGTTGATGCCTGTATTTTAAAGTGTTTGTTGAAATGTCTGAATGAGTAGTAGTTAGTAAATTGTAATGTTTAAGGGTGTTGAGATATGATTCTCAACCTCTTTTAACTATGTGTATGATTTCCTTGGATAGTTGTATGATTAGGAATTGAACATGTACAAACTCATGCTTGTGTTGTGCTTCATAACATGCTCAACTGCTTTTATGATTTTATCTATGTAATGCATATGTTTAAATTCATATTTACGTTGTATGATCCATCATGGGTGATGGGGGAGTGGAGCAACGAATGCGTGCAACAGCTCGACAGCCCTAAACGGATAATATCAGACCTTGATTGTATGAGTTGAATCTTGATTCACTACTGCTTTATCTATCTGCAATTGATTGTGTTTGGGGCTATGATTATAGTCCAGACAATTGGTACCAGAGTTGAATTCGTGGCTGTGATTCATTTGCCACGTGAGATGTGTTCGACGAAGTCGAGTCGTACTTCGGTTGGCGATAGTGGTTGGCCACACGAAGTGCTCATGCACTTCATATCGTTCAACTTGATGTGCGCTCGAGCTAGCTGAGCTCGTCAAGTAACCCGATCTGTCTTATGTATGTTCACCATGTTTGGATGCCTCTGCTTGAACCTAGGGTACCAAACTTACCAGTGGAATCCCTTTTAACCATGGTACCTCGATCCACTAAGACTCATGAGCTGGGCATGGTGGTATGGGACACCGTGGTCGAGCTGCCGGCCTACGCTGGGGCCACGTGCCTCCCCGTAGTGACCAGTGAGCAACCAGACTCGTGAGCCGATTATGGTGGTATGGGACACTATATTCGTGCTGTCGGCCTACATTGATAAGGTGATGGGGGAGCGGTGCAACTTTGTGCGTAACAGCCCTGACAGCCCTTTGTAGTGACCTCGAGCATACTCTGAAATCGCAGTGAGCCTTAGGGTTTGCCGCGGTATATAGAGTATGAACTAGGCCTGTTTCTGAATTGTGATAAATCATTTAAGAGGTGATGGGGGAGTGGTGTAACCTTTGTGCGTAACACCCCTGACAGCCTTTCCAGTGACCTAGAAAACACACCATCGTCTGATATTAACTAGGACTGACGACCCTAGAATGGATCATGTTTGGGAATGATACAAGGGAGGTACCTTAGTTTCCCAATCCTGCTGTTTGAAATGGACTAATTAAAAACTCGGTAATCATGCTCATCATGCATTGCATGTGCCTGGAAGATGTGGAGCACTGAGGGATGAAAGCATGCCGCTAACATGAGATGGTGTCGCACGAGGGAGGGTGTGGTGAGGGCATCCATCATGACTGCATCCATACTTGCATTAATAAGAGTAGTTAGGAGTGTTTGATTGTACTGCTTTATCATTACTGCTTGACTGAGTTGACAACATGTTAACCTATGCTTTATTGTTCCAATGAGTTAGCTACTCACTCCCACGTTACGGGACGGTGTTATACACACTAACCAGATTTGTTGAGTTTCAGGTGATGGCGATGCTTTTGAAGCAGAGCCGGACTATTATGATGTTGAGGAGGAGCTCTCCTATATGTAACTCTCTGACAGGTCTATGAAGACTTGGTATTGTATTGACGGGGCTATGATACTTGGAATAGAAGACATAACACTTGCACATTTGGTATATTTTAGGATTGCAATTGTAATTATTTAACCTGGTAATGTTATCATACTCTAGAGACTCATCTTAGTTCATATATTTTATCTATCTATCACAGTCTTTCGCTTGCAAATTTAACTGTCTCTGGAGTATGATATGCTGTTTGGCTTAATCTCACTCATGTTCACTACTCTAATACAGTCAACATTCAATCATCATTATTTATGTTGCATAAGTGATGTTCTGAAAACTCGAGAGTTGAGTTACTACTCGACCCTCGATTTTTCGGGATGTTACAAGTTCCTCTCTGGGAAATCACCGAGGTCAAATACACTCCACACTAACTGTAGCCTCCCTAGCCGCGCAACCCAGCGAGCGAAAGAGACCTCTTTACTCGCCTGTAGTCTGCCAATACCTACTCGGATCGTTGATAGCAGACCCATTTGCGAGCTGGTCAAACTCAGCCTAGCTTACAGCCCCCTACTCTGGTGGATAAGGCCACACCCCATTCCAACTGACCACAACACAGTGGGAGACGCGACCTAATGGTATTCGGCACCAGCGCTCATGTTTCCACTCAGTTTAGACGTTGGAGCATCTCCTAGAACCAAAAAGGTTCTGGGACTTTCACCCAAGGACATTCTAAGTGCCCACAGTGCTAGAACCAAGCATTTCTGGTGTTCAAATCTAGCCATCCACGATGTGCCTATGGAGGCTATAACCCTGATGATGCTAGGGCAAATAATAACCGTGCTATGCAAATGCAAGATGCCTGAATCATATCAATCAACCATGCATCAGTCCTGTGCATACAGTGCGCTCATGTGGGGTAACTCCATCACTCAAGAAATCTCATAAACAACCTACCCAATGGCACATACCATAATCAATCACTCCTCAACCAAGCATACATATGATGCACATGGGAATGAATCATGAAGATAAACTAAGCATAACATGTAGTGATGATGTACTCTCCTGTTAGGAAGGTTGGGTCTAGGTTCTTAGACGATTCTACATGGTATGGAAGAAGCATAACCAATAGTGGGGGCCCAACGGTTTGGGGTAGTTCACAAAGTCTAGGTAAGCAATACTATGGGCCCAATAGATGAGAATGGACCTAACAAAGGGCCTAGAGAGGTTCAAAATGTGGACATTTAACCACCATTCTTCCCTAGAAGGCAACCCAACAAGGAATCTAGCTAAAACAAGGATCGTGGCCCGGATACAACTATGAAAAGAAAATGGGCAACAATCCATAACATCTCATACGATATGATGGGCCTCAAGAAACTGCCCATAGCCTGCATACATCAACGTGGGCTCAATGGGGCAAACCATGGCCCAAGTATCATGGCCAACGAATACATGCATTATGATGGGCCTCATAGGCATCCCATATGCCCAAATACATAGGTAAGGCATATCCATGTAACATCCTGGATTTTGGCCAACCTGGAATTAGACTTCCTTAGGCAATGGGTAGCTTCTAACACCTTATTCACTGGTCAGAACCCAATCCCATAATGTAAAAATCACTTTTTAACCCATTTCCTTCACAAAGCTTAACTTTCACCACCTTGTTCTTTAAAATTTTCAAAGTACTTTCACATTAGACACTATCTTAAAAGTTTAGGTGATGAAGAACAATACTTAAACTCAACATTACTATAAATAGTAAATACATAAATAAAATGGGCTTTTAACCATTACCCTTATGGAATCTCACAAAATGAATAGCTTATTTGGAACATTAGCCTCTCCTGCCCTAGGATCTTCTTCTGTTGTAATTAGGGCGTGCTTTAGTAAGTATTAATAACTTGGATCACTTTATATACAACCTATAAAGGCCTAAGTACCACCTCAGATAGAAATCTTACAAGACTAAGTACCACCTCAGACAAATCATACAGGACTAAATCCTTTAGAAATTAGGCGAGAATTAGCGAGTGTTAAACTAGAGTACCTGTGAAATTAGCACCAATCGCTTTAAATACGATCCGTAAGACCCAAGACAAGTAGAACAGTTAGTGTTACATTACCCTAATATCTAGGATCAATCTCATTACCCAGTTGCTCTTGGGAGCACATTGAAACTCCGTATCAGATCTGGACCGCACGTCGGAAGTCCGATTAACGCGAAGTTAAATGGTTAGGACTGCCTTGCTGGGCTTGACAACCATCTCGGAAATCAAATCCAGATAGTGTCCCAATGCTATTCGCTTGAGCCCAGAGTGAAGAGTGTGAGAAATGTGAAATTAATTAGAAATAAAGTTCAATTTTAAGTAATCTGAGACATGTCGCTTACGGGCCAAATATAAGCAATCAGACCGTCAGAATCTGACCCAAATACACCCTCGGATCAGGAGAAATTTTATACACATGGCAGTGTACTTGCGGCCCTGATCGAGTCTGAGTGATCATTGAACTGAAACTGGTCCGCCATGGGCGATCTGTAAATCCGATCGGACCGAAAACGTAACTCGACCTAGATCCAATATCTGTGAGCTTAAGTCCGACCTTTGGCTCAAGGGGGGCTTCCAGAAGTGCTCCGTTGAGACGGAACTATCCGTATTTGGACATAACCTAAGTATACCTTGGTCCTGGGTCTAATTTGGTGAGTTTTGGGCCTATATAAGGACCTTAAACCCTCACTCACTCATCTCATACGAATTTGAGAAAAACATAGGAGAGAGAAGAGAGAAAAGAGAGAGAAAGTGGAAGAGAAGTGAGAGATTCTTCCTGTTGCTCTTCCCTGCTGTCCTACGTGATTAATCATCACGATCTAACCGCTTTTCCGGCGATTCTGGCTTCGTTCGTAGGTAAGAAAACCTAACCCTAAGATGTTTTAGAGTTTCCAAGAGTGTAGGTGATGGAATATCTGACCTGTTTCATGATTCAGCTTGTCGTTGTGCCGTAGACAAAGGCGTTGGGTTCAAACTGGTTTCGGTTCAAGTTTACCGACAAAAGGTGCAGACTTTAAACGTATAAGTTATGGTTTTCAAAACTTTCAATGTCAGATAATGATAGATTCATGATCTGGATGCTATTGCACATGCACAAAGTGTTGTCCGTTTCATTTTTCAGATATACGTTAACTATGTTGAATATACTGTATTCCTCGTATTTGTAGAAAATACCGTATACGTATGAAATACAGATTTGTGCTTGCCATGATTAATTGCTGTCTATGTATGCTAGATACATGTGTACCAACTTCTGGGTGAACGGATTAGCCTAATACATGTTTTGTTAACATACGTTAAGTATGTTACATTGTGTAGCCTAAGTGTTTGCTGAAATGACTGAATGAATATGGATTCATGATTTGTGTCTGCCATGTGTATTGAATGCAAGAACATGACTGAAGTATACTAGACAACCCCTTAGCGAAAGGATTTGCCCTAAATCACGCCACGGCCAATGCACGTTATGTATGTTAAAGTGTGTAGTCCAAGTGTTTGTGAAAATGAACGAATGAATATGAAACTTGGATTCAGGCTTGCTATGACTATCCGTCGTGGGGGCACGCGTGTTATAAATGGGGCAACTCCCTAGTGAAAGGATTTGGCCTAATACCTATGTAATCAACATATGTCATGTATGTTAATGTATGTAGTCTAAAGTGTTTGATGAAATGTCTGAATGAGTAAGTAGTTAGTCCATTGTAATGTATAAGGGTGTTGAGGTATGATTCTCAACTCCTTTAACTATGTGTATGCTTTCCTCCATGAACCGTAGATTATGGTGTTTGTTTATCTATGTAATGCATATGTATAATTTCATGTTTAAGTTGTATTACAAAAGAGCCGTGAAGGGTGATGGGGGAGTGGTGTAACGATTCCGTGCAATAGCCCTGGCAGCCCTAAGCGGACAATATCAAACTTTGATTGTGTGGTTTGAAATGTTGATCCGTTACTGCTTTAACTATCTGTAATTGAATGTGATTGAGGCTATTGTATAGTCCAGGCAATCGATAACAGTCCTTGAGTTCGTGGCTGGGATTCATTTGCCACGAAGGACGTGCTTGACGAACCCGAGCCGTACGTCGGTTGTCGGCAGTGGTTAGGCCACACAGAGTGCTTATGCACTTCATGTCGATCCACTTGATGTGCGCTCGTGCTAGACGAACTCGTTAAGTAACCCGATCTGTCTAATGTATGTTCACCATGTTTGGACGTTACTGCTTGAACCTAAGGTACCAAACTTACCAGTGTAACCCCGTTAACCTTGGTACCTCGATCCGCTAAGACTCATGAGCCGGACATGGTGGTATGGGACACCATGGTCGAGCTGTCGGCCTATGCTGGGGCGATGTGCCTCCTCGTTGTGACTAGTGAGCAACCCAGACTCGTGAGCCGAATACGGTGGTATGAGACACTGTATTCGAGCTGTCGGCCTATGTTGTTTTGATGGGTGATGGGGGAGTGGTGTAATGAGTGCATGTAACAACCCTGACTCCCTAACCGTACCCGGTGTAGTGACCTTGAGCATACTCTAAATCTGTGGAGAGGCGACGAGCCTTCCCTTAGTAAACATAGTATAAACTAGGCCTGTATTGATAAGGTGATGGGGGAGCGGTGCAACGAGTGCATGTAACAGCCCTGACAGCCCTTTACAGCGACCTAGAACCGTATCATCGTATGAGATTATCAAGGAGTGACGACCCTAGACAGGATCCTTGTTTGGGAATGATATAAGGGAGGTAACTTAGTTTCCCAAATCCTGCTGTATGAAAAGGACTAATAACAACTCGGTAATCATGTTTATATCGCACTGCATGTGCCTGGAAGATGTGGAGCACTGAGGGATGAAAGCATGCCACGGATGTAAATGGTGTCGCACGAGGGAATATGTTGGCGAGGGGATGCATCATGACTGCATTCATACTTGCATTAATAAGAGTATTTAGGAGTGTTTGATTGTACTGCTTTATCATTACTGCTTAACTGAACTGATAACATGTTAACGTATGCTTTATTGTTCCACTGAGTTGATCACTCACTCCCACGTTACGAGACGGTGTTGTACACACCAACCGGACTCTGTTTGAGTTTCAGATGATGGCGATGCTGCGAAGCGGAGCAGGACTTTTATGATGATGAGGAGGATTTCTCCTTTATGTAGTTTTCAGGCGGGTTCCTGTGAGCCGTGTCCTGATCGACGGGGCTTTCTGGGATGTTGACTAGATGACATTACACCTTTGGTATAATTTGAAAATTTACATATAATTATCTAACCTGGTAACATTATCACACTCTGGAGACTTACTACAGTTTATATATTTTATATATCTATCACAGTCTTCCACTTGCAAATTTCACTTGTCTCTGGAGTATGATATGCTGTTTGGCTTAATCTCACTCATGTTTAATGCACTAATACAGACAACATTCAAACATCATTCATTATGTTGCATAAGTGATGTGTTGGGACTCGGGAGTTGAGTTTATACTCGACCCCCGATTTTTAGGGCGTTACATGATGGTATCAGAGCATGATTTGGATTAAACCGGACCTGGGTTATGGACACACAACTTACGCTGGCGCATTTCGACATAGGAGGGTGCGAGAAACATGTAGAAATAGTCATAAGTATCCCGACTTCGCCAAGTGGCGAAGTTCACCGAAATCGGTCGCTTTGTTTGAGTCTGTACTTAACCGTGATCGCATGAGTCAACCCCAAAACACTTCTAGACCATCAAACGATGGGTTTAGATCACAACTCACCCCATCCCAATCGTTGAAAACTGGAAAATACAAGTAGACCTCAGAAACTTACTCAAATGACCCGAAACGACTCGAAACGGAGTCGGGGCTGAATTGATGCAATCCGGGGGACCCACGGTGGACCCGGGGTACCATTGGCACCCTAGGAGGGGAGTGGCCACCGCGCTACCGCAGCGTCATCGCGCCTAGTCCAGAAGACCGCGGCGGTCCCCTTTGTCCTTGTCGGTCGGGACGATGTGGGCCAGCGTCGGCCCGACCCCTAGTCACGTGTGGATCCCACCGAATCACGTGTGGACCCTATTTCTTTCATTTTTCCCCCTCTTTCATTTCCTACTCCTCCATGCCTTCCTCCCTTCCAAAGGATTCGATTTTCTCTCTCAACCCTCCCTTCCAAACGCCCATTCCGCCATTTTCTGTTAAAACCCACACCCCTCCATCATTTACAGCAACACCTACCCTCTACCCTTTCCATTTTTCTCTCATTTGAGCTCCTACACCCCCTCATTTGAAGCTCAAAATCGTGTAAACTCTCAACCCCTCCCATCTCTTCATTTCTTTTCTTTAAACCCTGTCATTTAGGCCTTTACAACCTCTATTGAGGCTCAAATCCGTGGAGAACCAACAACTCCAACCCCTACTCCCCCTTATCTTCACTTTTCCATGGCTCTATTCGAGCTTAGTACGGCCATTTTCTCGATTTCCGCCTAGTCATCCATGTCGTTGTCTCGTAGTTGTTTATTGCTGTGCTAGGATCTTGGTGTTTTCATGTTGATGGAATGTGTAGAATGTTACTCCTCTAAACCCATCTCTTACTCCTCTTGGCCTCACCATTTCACACCCATATGAGAACAAAACCCACATATTGTGTCCTATAACCTTCACAACCTCCAAATGTTAGGATATGGAGGGCCCGTTCGGCCAACTACATTAGATGAGCTTAAGGTGGATGGAATTGTAAAAGTACCAATAAATGTAGGTGTAAGGTATTGTCCCTAGATTGGGTGTATCCCATAGTTTCCAATACCATGTTTAGAATGTACGCAATTAAAAGTAAATTCTAAGATTTCCTTTCAATTACACATAGAAATTCATCATCATGGGATTTGAAAATCCCATCTCACACTTTCCAACACAAGGCTTATTTTCCAAAGCCTACATGTAACAGCCCGAATTTTTCCCAACCTGGAATTAGACGTCCTTAGGCGATGGGTCAATCCTAACACCGGTTTAACTTCTCAAACACTCGATTAAAGCCTCAAATCCCTTTTCAAACCATTTTCTTCACAAATCTCACCCATCATCACCTTGATCTTTCAATTTTTCAAAGTACTTTCATCCTAGACACTAACTTAATCTAGCTAAGTAGTATAACTTGGATCACTTTATATACAAACTACAAAGGCCCAAGTACCACCTCAGACAGAAATTGCTCAGGCCTAAATCCTTTAGAAATTAGGCAAGAATTAGCCAGTGTTAAACTAGAGTGCCTGTGAAATTAGCACCAATCACTTTAAATACGATCTGCAAGACCAAAAACTTGTAAAAATCATTGACGCTAGGTTACCCTAAAATTTAGGATCAATCTCATTACCCGGCTGCTCTAGGGAGCATCTCGAAACTCCGTATCGGATCTGGACCGCACGTCGGAAGTCCGATTAACACGAAGTTAAGGAATTAGGACCGCCTTGCTGGGCTTGACAACCATCTCGAAAATCAAATCCAGACAGTGTCCCAACGCTATTCGCTTGAGCTCGGAGTGAAGAGTGTGAGAAATGTGAAATTAATTCAAAATAAAATATCTTGAACAGTAATCTGACACCTCTCGCTTGCGGATCAGTTTTAAGCAACCAGACCGTCAGAATTAGACCAAATTACACCCTCGGATCAGGAGAAATTTCATACACATTTACATGTACTCGGAATCTCCGATCGAGATCCGCTGCCCGTTGAACTGAAACTGGTCCGCCACGCGTGATCTGGAATCCCGACCGAAACGAAAACTTAATAAAACGTAGATCCAGCGTTAGTGAGCTTAAGTCCGACCTTTGGCTTAAGGAGGCCCGCCAGAAGTCCTCCGTTGAGCTGAAACTGACCCGCTTTGGTTATAACCTAAGTATACTTTGACCTGGAGTATGTTTCGGTGAGTTTTTATGCTATATAAGGACCTTAAACCCTCTCTCATTGCAGCCATACGAATTTGAAAGAAAACCTAGAGAGAGAAGAGAAAAAAGAGAGAGAAAGTGTGGGAGCAGTGGGAGTGCCACTCTTCTCTGCCGCTTTACGAGCTACACCGCTCCATTCTAATCATTTTTCCGACGATTCCAGCTCCGTTTCTAGGTAAGAAACCCTAACCCTAATCTGATTTGGGGCTTGGGTGGTTGTAGGTTATGAAATAGCTAACCTATTTCGTTCTATAGGTTGCCAAACTGCCGAATACGGAAGCTTAGCAAACCTATCGACTTCGTTACGATTCTACGACAAAATGTGTGGACTTTAGGTGTATAGGTTATGGTTTTCAATGCTTTCAATGTCAGATAATGATAGATTCATGATCTGCATGTAATTGCACATGTACAAAGTGCTTTCTGTTTTCTGTTTCGATTAAAGATGTAGGTTATGAAATTTTACATATTCTACGTATTCGTAGAAAATACCATATACGTATAAATTTTGGAAATGTGTTTGACATGATTATTTGTTGTCTGAATATACGATATATGGATAAAATACTTATTTGGCGAAAGGATTAGCCCAAATACATGTTTTACTAATATACACTATGTATGTAGAAATATTGTATTGTAGAAAGTACCGTATACATATATATTTTAGAGATGTGGTTGCCATGATTATTTGTTGTATAAATATATTATATATGCGTAAAATACTTGCTTGGCGAAAGGATAGCCCTAATACATGTTTTGCTAACATACACCATGTATGTTGTAATAGTGTATTCTAAGTGTTTGTGAAAATGACCGAATGAGTATAGAATTCTCATTCGTGCTCGCCATGACTAATTGTCATGGATATATGATTGTTGTATTGGCGATCCCCCTTTGATGAAAGGATTTGCCCTAAATCACGCCACGACCAATATTCACTACTTATATTAAAATGTGTGGCCCAAGTGTTTGTGGAAATAACTAAATGAATATGGAACTTGGATTCCTGCTTGCCATGAATATCCATCGTGGGTGTACGCGTGTTATGATTGGGGCAACTCCCTAGTGAAAGGATTTGGCCTAATGCCTATGTGATCAACATATGTCATGTATGTTGATGTATGTATTTTTAAAGTGTTTGTTGAAATGTTTGAATGAGTAGTAGTTAGCAATTGTAATGTATAAGGGTGTTGAGATATGATTCTCAACCTCTTTTAACTATGTGTATGATTTCCTTGGATAGTTGTGTGATTAGGAATTGAACATGTACAAACTCATGCTTGTGTTGTGCTTCATAACATGCTCAACTGCTTTTATGATTTTATCTATGTAATGCATATGTTTAAATTCATATTTACATTGTATGATCCGTCATGGGTGATGGGGGAGTGGAGCAACGAATGCATGCAACAACCCTGGCAGCCCTAAACAGATAATACCAGACCTTGATTGTATGAGTTGAATCTTGATCCACTACTGCTTTATCTATCTGAAATTGATTGTGCTTGGGGCTATGAGTATAGTCCAGACAATCGGTACAAGAGTTGAATTCGTGGCTGTGGTTCATTTGCCACGTGAGATGTGTTCGACGAACTCGAGTCGTACTTCGGTTGACGATAGTGGTTGGCCACACGAAGTGCTGATGCGCTTCATATCGTTCAACTTGATGTGCACTCGAGTTAGCCGAGCTCGTCAAGTAACCCGATCTGTCTTATGTATGTTCACCATGTTTGGACACCTCTACTTGAACCTAGGGTACCAAACTTACCAGTGGAATCCCTTTTAACCATGGTACCTCGATCTGCTAAGACTCATGAGCTGGGCATGGTGGTATGGGACACCGTGGTCGACCCGTCGGCCTACGCTGGGGCCACGTGCCTCCCCGTAGTGACCAGTGAGCAACCAGACTCATGAGCCAATTATGGTGGTATGGGACACTATATTCGTGTTGTCGGCCTACATTGATAAGGTGATGGGGGAGCGGTGCAACCTTTGTGCGTAACAGCCCTGACAGCCCTTTGTAGTAACCTCGAGCATACTCTGAAATCGCAGTGAGCCTTAGGGTTTGCCGCGGTATATAAGTATGAACTAGGCCTGTTTCTGTATTGTGATAAATCGTTTAAGAGGTGATGGGGGAGTGGTGTAACCTTTGTGCGTAACAGCCTTTGCAGTGACCTAGAAAACACACCGTCGTCTGATATTAACTAGGACTGACGACCCTAGAATGGATCATGTTTGGGAATGATACAAGGGAGGTACCTTAGTTTCCCAATCCTGCTGTTTGAAATGGACTAATTAAAAACTCGGTAATCATGCTCATCATGCATTGCATGTGCCTGGAAGATGTGGAGCACTGAGGGATGAAAGCATGTCGCGAACGTGAGATGGTGTCGCACGAGGGAGGGTGTGGTGAGGGCATCCATCATACCCGCATCCATACTTGCATTAATAAGAGTGGTTATGAGTGTTTGATTTTACTGCTTTATCATTACTGCTTGACTGTATTGATAACATGTTAACCTATGCTTTATTATTCCACTGAGTTAGCTACTCACTCCCACGTTACGGGATGATGTTTTGAACACCCACCAGACATTCTCTGATTTCAGATGGCGACGCTACTTCTGAGGTGGAACCGGACCTCTGCAATGACTAGGATGCCTACTTGTATTGGTTATCTTCTGATGGCTTCCAGTGAGCTGTGTCCTGATCGACGGGGCTTTCTGGGATATTGACTAAAGGACCTTATACATTTGGTATATTTTAGGATTGTACTTGTAATTATTTAACCTGGTAATGTTATCACACTCTGGAGACTCATCTTAGTTTATATATTTTATCTATCTATCACAGTCTTCCGCTTGTAAATTTAACTGTCTCTGAAGTATGATATGTTGTTTGGCTTAATCTCACTCATGTTCACTGCTCTAATACAGTCAACATTTAATCATCATTATCTATGTTGCATAAGTGATGTTCTGAAACCTCGAGAGTTGAGTTACTACTCGACCCTCGATTTTTTAGGATGTTACACTACAAAATTAATTTTAATCCCCTCCCACCCTCCTACCAAACATGCCACTCCAAATCCCGAGGGGGGATTAGCAATGCAGCCCCATTTAATACAACTTAAGACCACTGGCCAAATAAGCCCATAGAGTTTTGGACTTAGAGTTGGTACTCTTAGATTTTGCAAACACATCTGGCAGTATAGGAAATCCAACAAATTAATAATGTGAACCTTAGGACCATTTTAGCTAGTATGAGCATGTGTCTAGTGCTCGAGTGTAGTTAAATTCAAGTGCAGGCAACTCAATTCCAATCAGACAACGTTTGACCCTAAGTGATAAACAATTTCTTTTATTAGAAAGGGTATGAAATCACCTAACATATAAGCATAGACTTTGGATTACAACTATTGGTTGGTTATACTAAGGAATGTAAAACACTGATTATGTTAAGACAATTGAAAGATAGATTTAGTTAGTTGACTTGGTTAGGTTGGAGCAAGACCCCATTCCTTCGTTGAATCCCCTTGGTACTCATAGGCTCCTTTAATAACTCTTAGGAAAGTTATTTGACGTAGAAACTATTCACGCTCATAGAAAACTTATATATCCCTTGGATTTAATGTTAGGTCAAATCAATACAACCCTTAAAATTGCCTTCCCAAAGACTTATTATATAATCGGGAACACGGAGTAGAGGAACTATATTTATAAGCGAGGTATTCGCGGTTTGAGTTGAATTCTCAATCCTGGTCGTTACCAATGAACTCTATGTTCTGATCAAGCAGAAGGTTGGGATCAACTAGGATTAAGAACTGATACGTTAATTTTTTGTCCTAATTAGGCAGAAGGTCCATGTATCCAACTCAGACCCACTACACGACTTTCCTTCCGTGTTGGCCAAACCACTTACAACCAAAAGTTTATAACGTTGTCTTTGAGAAGTGTTAGGAATATATAGCCGATAGAGACTTTTTCTTTTTAAACCTAAGAAATTTCTCAAATGGGCAATAGTCCGTTAGGAATGAGATCCCGAATCACAGACCATTCTGGCTTACATAGGCATCTTGCCACAAATTCACGCCCGTCCCTAAAACCAACCATAACACCCATCATTGTAGCTCCTTTCTATAACCATTGGTACCAACGCCATAGTACACATCATCGATGAAAGGAAGAACAACGTATTGGGAGATCGTATCCCATTTCAGGTCAGGGATAGGTCCTAAATTACACCTTGTTCTGACATACGGATCAGGACAGATTCTTGAGCCCTTAGAGTAGAAATTATTTTTAAGGGGGGTAGGAAGATTATGAATTCGGTCGAGTTAGGTAGGTATACTCGTCTACCCACTCATAGGCGCAACGGAAACTTGGTGGGCCGATAGCCCACTGGCCCAGGATCGAATGGAATTGATCCAGACTATACGTAAAGATAGGTCACTAAATAGGATCTGAATCTCTCTTAGAATGTCAATCATGAAGTTACTAGAAGGAAAGCAATTATGGTTCAAGTATTAAACCAATTCGTATTAAAGAATAGGCCTACCAATGGGTACGAGATGAATTACAATCGCCGAGGTCGGTGTAACCACAAATGTGCTCATTGGATATGAACCCAATAGAAGCCTTAGCCAAATATATACTAATAGAAACTTTTTTAGGACGATCTAGTAAGTTATGTATTAACTCCTACCTTGGACCTAAATTAAGACAAGGACTCTCTTAGACCAAGACCCAAAGGGTAACTTTATAAATAAGAAACTTGAGCCTTTCAATGATGGGCATTCCCTAAGTTTTAAAGTGATCAGACTACGGAGTTACTGGAATATACAACTGCGAAGCATTCGCGGCTTGACCCAATTCTCAATCCTGGGCGATTACCAATGGACTCACTGCTTTGACCGAGCAGAAGACCAGGATCTACCAGGATTAGAAAGGGATATGATGAGCCTTCTACCCTGGCCAGGTAGATGATCGATGTATCGGGATCAAGTCCACTATAACCGTCTCTCCGTGTTGGTCAAACATTGAAAACAACTATCTTACTCTAAATAAATGGGAATTGCCGTCAAGACGTCAAATAGATAACGGAATAAATTGTATCAACCTATTAGGGAATAAGCAAGGGATAAAGAAATAAATTTTTAAGGGGGGTAGTGCCTAAAATGTACTAGACTAGCATGCACAATATACACCCTACCGCGTATATAAACTTGAAATCAATAAGTCTCAGGCAAATGAAATAATAGAATTCTTACTTATTACCTTTAGCCAATTTCGGAGACGAAATTATTTTTAAGAGGGGTTGTAACATCCCGGATTTTTACCAACCTGGGATTAGACGTCCTTAGGCAATGGGTCGATCCTAATACCTTATTAACTCGTCAGAACTGAATCTCACAGTCTAAAATCACTCCTTAACCCATTTCCTTCACAAATCCCACCCTTCGCCACCTTGTTCTTTAAATTTTCTAAGTACTTTCATATTAGACACTATCTTAAAGTTTAGGTGATGAAGAACTATACTTAAACTAAACATTACTACCAAGGACTAAGTACCACCTCAGATCGAAATCACCCAGGAATAAATCCTTTAGAAATTAGGCGAGAATTAGCTAGTGTTAAACTAGAGTGCCTGTGAAATTAGCACCAATCACTTGAAATACGATCTGCAAGACCCAAAACTTGTAAAATCATTGACGCTAGGTTACCCTAAAATCTAGGATAAATCTCATTACCCGTCTGCTCTCGGGAGCATCTCGAAACTCCGTATCAGATCTGGACCATACGTCAGAAGTCCGATTAACACGAGGTTAAGGAATTAGGACCGCCTCGCTGGGCTTGACAACCATCTCGGAAATCAAACTCAGACAGTGTCCCACAGCTGTTCGCTTAAGTCCGGAGCGAGAGAGTGTAAAAACACTTGTTTTCTTTACAAAATAAATATCTTGAATAGTAATCTGGCACGTGTCGCTTGCGGATCAGTTTTAAGCAACCAGACCGCTAGAATCAGACCAAATTACACCCTCGGATCAGGAGAAATTTTATACACATATCCATGTACTCGGAATCTCCGATCGAGATCCGCTAACCGTTGAATTGAAAATGGTCCGCCACACGTGATCTAGAATCCTGACCGAAACGAAAACTTAACTAAACGTAGATCCAGTGTTAGTGAGCTTAAGTCCGACCTTTGGCTCAAGGAGGCCTGCCAGAAGTCCTCCGTTGAGCTGGAAAAGGTCCGCTTTGGTTATAACCTAAGTAAACCTTGTCCAGAAGTCTAATTTGGTGAGTTTTTAGGCTATATAAGGACCTTAGAAACCTCTCTCTCACAGCCATGCGAATTTGAGAGAAACCCTAGAGAGAGAAGAGAGAAAAGAGAGAAAGTGTGGGAGATGTGGGAGAATTTCCTTGCCATGCTTCCCTGCCGCTCCATGAGTTCCACCACTCTGTTCTAATCACTTTCCCGGTGATTCCAGCTCCGTTTCTAGGTAAGAAACCCTAACCCTAAACTGATTTGGGGTTTTGATAGTTGTAGGTTATGAAATAGCTAACCTATTTCGCTCTATACGTTACCAAACAGCCGTATACAGAAGCTTAGCAATTCTATCGACTCCGTTACGATTTTACGACAAAAGGTGCGGACTTTAGGTGTATAGGTTATGGTTTTCAATGCTTTCAATGTTAGATAATGATAGATTCATGATCTGCATGCAATTGCACTTGTACAAAGTGCTGTCTGTTCTCTGTTTCGATTAAAGATGAAGAATATGGAATTTTACATACTCTAGGTATCTATAGAAAGTACCGTATATGTATAAATTTTGAAAATGTGTTTGCCATGATTATTTGCTGTATTAATATATTATATATGGATAAAATACTTGTTTGGCGAAAGGGTTCTCCCTAATACATGTTTTTGCTAATATACACTACGTATGTTAAAATAGTGTATTCTAAGTGTTTGTGAAAATGACCGAATGAGTATAGAATTCTCATTCATGCTCGCCATGACTAATTGTCATGGATTTATAATTGTTGTATTGGCAATACCCCTTTGATGAAAGGGTTTGCCCTAAATCACGCCACGGCCAAAATACACTATATATGCTAAAATGTGTGGCCCAAGTGTTTGTGGAAATGACTGAATAAATATGGAACTTGGATTCCTGCTTGCCATGACTATCCGTCGTGGGTGTATGCATGTTATGATTGGGGTAACTCCCTAGTGAAAGGATTTGGCCTTATACCTATGGGATCAACATATGTCATGTATGTTGGTGTATGTAGTCTAAGTGTTTGTTAAAACGTTTGAATGAGTAGTAGTTAGTAAATTGTAATGTATAAGGGTGTTGAGATATGATTCTCAACTCCTTTAACTATGTGTATGATTTCCTTGGATAGCTGTGTGATTAAGAATTGAATATGTACAAACTCATGCTTGTGTTGTGCTTCATAACATGCTCAATTGATTGTATGATTTTATCTATGTAATGCATATGTTTAAATTCATGTTTATGTTGTATGATCCGTCATGGGTGATGGGGGAGTGGAGCAACGATTCCATGCAACAGCCCTGGCAGCCCTAAACGGATAATACCAGAGCTTGATTGTATGATTTGAATCTTGATCCATTACTGCTTTACCTATCTGCAATTGAATGTGATTGAGCCTATTGTATAGTCCAGGCAATCGGTAACGGGATTGAATTCGTGGCTGAGATTTATTTGCCACGTGAGATGTGTTCGACGAACCCAAGTCGTACTTCGGTTGGCGATAGTGGTTGGCCACACGAAGTGCTTATGTGCTTCATATCGTTCAACTTGTTGTGCGCTCGAGCTAGTCGAGCTCGTCAAGTAACCCGATCTGTCTTATGTATGTTCACCATGTTTGGACGCTACTGCTTGAATCTTGGGTACCAAACTTACCAGTGAAATCCCTTTTAACCATGGTACCTCGATCCGCTAAGACTCATGAGCCGGACATGGTGGTATGGGACACCGTGGTCGAGCTATCGGCCTATGCTGGAGCCACATGCCTCCCCGTAGTGACCAGTGAGCAACCAGACTCGTGAGCCGATTATGGTGGTATGAGACACTATATTCGAGCTGTCGGCCTACACTGCTTGATGGGTGATGGGGGAGTGGTGCAACGATTCCGTGTAACAACCCTAGCAACCCTGACCGTACCCGGTGTAGTGACCTCGAGTATACTCTAAATCTGCGGTGAGGCGATGAGTCTTCCCGTAGTAACAGAGTATAAACTAGGCCTGTATTGATAAGGTGATGGGGAAGTGGTGCAACGATTCCGTGTAACAGCCCTGGCAGCCCTTGCAGCGACCTAGAAACACACCATCATATGAGATTGTCTAGGACTGACGACCCTAAAATGGATCATGTTTGGGAATGATACAAGGGAGGTACCTTAGTTTCTCAATCCTGCTGTTTGAAATGGACTTAACAACTCGGTAATCATGCTCATCATGCATTGCATGTGCCTGGAAGATGTGGATCACTGAGGAAAGCAAGCATGCCGCGAACGTAAGATGGTGTCGCATGAGGGAATATGTCAGTGAGGGCATCCATCATGACTGCATTCATACTTACATTAATAAGAGTAGTTAGGAGTGTTTGATTATACTGCTTTATCATTACTGCTTGACTGAGTTGATAACATGTTAACCTATGCTTTATTATTCCACTGAGTTAACTACTCACTCCCATGATACGGGACGGTGTTCCGAACACCCACCAGACTTTGTTTGATTGTAGATGGCGACGCTACACTTGAGGCGGAGTCGGACCTGTATGATGACAATGATGCTTATTCGTATATGCTATGCCGACGGCTTCAAGTGAGTTGTGTCTTGATCGACGGGATTACAGGGATGTTGATTAGATGATACTACACATTTGGTATAATTTGAATTGTACTTATAATTCATTAACCTGGTAATATTATCACACTCTGGAGACTCACCACTATTTTTATATATTTCATATATCTATCACAGTCTTCCGCTTGCAATTTAACTGTCTCTAGAGTATGATATGTTGTTTTGGGTTAATCTCACTCATGTTCAATGCACTAATTCAGACAACAATTCAATCATCATTCATTTTGTTGCATAAGTGATGCGCTAGAACTCGGGAGTTGAGTTTATGCTCGACCCCCAATTTTCAGGGCGTTACAGGGGTAGATTGTAACATCCTGGATTTTTGCCAACCTGGAATTAGACGTACTTAGGCAATGGGTCGCTTCTAACACCTTATTAACTTGTCAGAACCTAATCCCATAATCTAAAAATCACTTTTTAACCCATTTCCTTCACAAAGCTCACCTTTCACCACCTTGTTCTTTAAAATTTTCAAAGTACTTTCACATTAGACACTATCTTAAAAGTTTAGGTGATGAAGAACAATACTTAAACTAAACATTACTATAAATAGTAAATACATAAATAAAATGGGCTTTTAACCATTACCCTTATGGAATCTCACAAAACAAATATGTTATTTGGAACATCAGCCTCTCCTGCCCTAGGATCTTCTTCTGTTGTAATTAGGGCATGCTTTAGTAAGTATTAATAACTTGTATCACTTTAAATACAACCTACAAAGGCTTAAGTGCCACCTCAGACAGAAATCATACAGGACTAAATCCTTTAGAAATTAGGCGAGAATTAGCTAGTGTTAAACTAGATTACATGTGAAATTAGCACCAATCGCTTTAAATACGATCCGTAAGACCCAAAACAAGTAGAATAGTTAGCGCTACATTACCCTAAAATCTAGGATCAATCTCATTACCCAGTTGCTCTCGGGAGCACATTAAAACTCTGTATCAGATCTGGACCGCACGTCGGAAGTCCGATTAACGCGAATTTAAATGGTTAGGACCGCCTTGCTGGGCTTGACAACCATCTCTGAAATCAAATCCAGATAGTGTCCCAGTGCTATTCGCTTGAGCCCGGAGTGAAGAGTATGAGAAACGTGAAATTAATTAGAAATAAAGTTCAATTTTAAGTAATCTGAGACATGTCGCTTGCGGGCCAAATATAAACAATCAGACCGTCGGAATCTGACCCAAATACACCCTCGGAGCAGGAGAAATTTCATACACATGGCAGTGTACTTGTGGCCCTGATCGAGTCTCAGTGACCGTCGAACTGAAACTGGTCCGCCACGAGCGATCTGTAAATCCGATCGGACCAAAAACATAACTCGATCTAGATCCAATGTCTATGAGCTTAAGTCCGACCTTTGGCTCAAGGGGGCCTTCCAAAAGTGCTCCATTGAGACGGAGCTGTCCGTATTTGGACATAACCTAAGTATACCTTGGCCCTAGTTCTAATTTGGTGAGTTTTTGTAATGCCCTGAAAATCGGGGGTGGAGCAAAGCTTAACTCTCGAGTTCCAACGCATCACTTATGCAACACAGATGATGATGATTATGATGAGAGCATTGAAACATGAATGGGATTATACCAAAACAGCATATCATACTCCAGAGATAGTTAAATTGCAAGCGGAAGACTGTGATAGGTGTATAGAATATATAAACTATGGTAAGTCTCCAGAGTGTGATAATGTTACCATGTTAATGAATTATAAGTACAATTTCAAAATATACCAAAGGTGTAATGTCATCTTTTTCAATGGTTGGGATGGGGTGAGTTGTGATCTAAACCCGTCGTTTGACGGTCTAGAAGTGTTTGGGTTCGACTCATGCGATCATGGATGAGTACGGACTCAATCAAAACGACCGATTTCAGTGAACTTCGCCAATTGGCGAATTCGGGATACCTATGACTGTTTCTACATTTTCTCGCACCCACCTAGGTCGAAATGCATCAGCGTACGTAGTGTGACCATAACCCAGGTCCGGTTTAATCCAAATCATGTTCTGATACCATCTTGTAACGCCCTGAAAATTGGGGGTCAAGCAAAGCTCAGCTCCCGAGTTCCAACACATCACTTATGCAACACAGATGATGATGATTATGATGAGAGCATTGAAACATGAATGAGATTATACCAAAACAACATATTGCAAGGGGAAGACTGTGATAGGTGTATAGAATATATAAACTATGGTAAGTCTCCAGAGTGTGATAATGTTACCAGGTTAATGAATTACAAGTAAAATTTCAAAATATACCAAAGGTGTAATGTCATCTAGTCAACATCCCTGTAACCCCGTCGATCAAGGTACGGCTCACATGAAGCCGCCAGAAAACATCATATACGAGAAAGCATTCTCGTCATCACAAAAGTCCGGCTCTGCCTCGGGAGTAGCGTCGCCATCTGCAATCAGACAAAGTCTGGTGGGTGTTTGGAATACCGTCCCATAACGTGGGAGTGAGTGATCAACTCAGTGGAACAATAAAGCATAGGTTAACATGTTATCAATTCAATCAAGCAGTAATGATAAAGCAGTACAATCAAACAATCCTAATTACTCTTCTTAATGCAAGGATGAAATGCTATCATGATGCATGCCCTCACTAACATACTCCCTCATGCACACCATCTTACGTCCGCGGCATGCGTTCATCCCTCAGTGCTCCACATCTTCCAGGCACATGCAGTGCGATGATGAGCATGATTACCGAGTTGTTATTAGTCCTTTTCATACAGCAGTATTGGGAAACTAAGGTACCTTCCTTATATTATTCCCAAACAATGATCCATTCTAGGGTCGTTAGTCCTAGATAATCTCATACGATGATGTAGTTCTAGGTCGCTACAAGGGCTGTCAGGGCTGTTACACAGAATCGTTGCACCACTCCCCCATCACCTTATCAATACAAGCCTAGTTTATACCCTGTTTATTACGGGAAGGCTCGTCGCCTCTCTGCAGATTCAGAGTATGCTCGAGGTCACTACACCGGGTACGGTCAGGGCTACCAGGGCTGTTACACGGAATCATTGCACCACTCCCCCATCACCCATCAATACAGTGTAGGCCGACAGCTCGAATATAGTGTCCCATACCACCATAATCGACTCACGAGTCTGGTTGCTCAATGGTCACTACGGGGAGTCTCGTGGCCCCAGCGTAGCCAACAGCTCGACCACGGTGTCCCATACCACCATGCCCGGCTCATGAGTCTTAGCGGATCGAGGTACTAAGGTTAACGGGGTTGCACTGGTAAGTTCGGTACCTTAGGTTCAAGCAGTAACGTCCAAACATGGTGAACATACATTAGACAGATCGGGTTACTTGACGAGCTTGACTAGCTCGAGCGCACGACAAGTTGAACGACATGAAGTGCATAAGCACTTCGCGTGGCCAACCACTATCGCCAACCGAAGTACGACTCGGGTTCGTCGAACACATCTCACGTGGCGAATGAATCTCAGCCATGAATTTAATCACGTTACTGATTGCTTGGACTATACAATAGCCCCAATCACATTCAAGTACAGAGAGTCAAAGTAGTAATGGATCAAGATTTCACTCATACAGTCAAATATCCAATATTATCCGCTTAGGGTTGTCAGGGCTGTTGCGCGGAATCTTTACACCCCTCACCCATCACCCTTCATGGCTCTTATGGAATACAACTTAAACATGAATATTTCATTTCATCCATCTAGCATATAAGATACTCAAGCAGTAATGGAGTAATAATTGCATAATTACAATCACATGAACATATTAAGAGGTGAAACACAATCATGAATTCACACACATTCATTCCATAGATAATACAGACATCATATTCTAAACATACATGGAGGAAATCATATACATAAATAAGGTAACCAAGATTCACATCTCAACCCTCATACAAGTACTCTTAAGTAACAACTAGCACATTCAGACATTTTCACAAACACATAGAACACATACATCACCATACATGGTGAATGATGTTCACACATGTGTTAGGCCAAATCCCGTCACTAGGGAGTTACCCTGTATATCACGTGCATATATCCATGACGGGTGATCATGGCATGCATGAATACAGGTTCCATATCCGTTGGAACATTTTCACAAACACTTGGGCTACACATTTAACACATATAACGTATTTTTGCCGTGACGTGATTTAGGGCAAGTCCTTTCACTAAGGAGTTGTCACACATGTATTAAGCATATATTCACGACAATTAAACATGTTAAGCACAAATCCAAATTTCATACGTATATGGTATTTTCTACAAATACGAAGAATACAGTATATTCAACATAGCTAACGTATAACTGAAAAATGAAATGGACAACACTTTGTACATGTGCAATAGCATGCAGATCATGAATCTATCATTATCTGACATTGAAAGCGTTGAAAACCATAACCTATACACCTAAAGTCCGCACCTTATGCCGCAGAATCGTAACGAATACGCTAGAATCTCTAAGCCTTCGTCTACGGTGATTAGGCAACCTGAATCATGAAACAGGTCAGCTATTACATCACCTACACTTTTGGAAACCCTAAACAGCTTAGGGTTAGGTTTTCTTACCTAGAAATGAAGTCAGAATCGCCGGAAAGGCGATTAGATCTTGATGGTTAAGCACGTATGATGGTAGGATAGAGCACCAGGATCCTTCACCCACTTCTCCCACACTTTCTCTCTCTTTTCTCTCTTCTCTCTCCTAGGTTTTCTCAAATTCGTATGGAATGAGAGAGTAAGGGTTTAAGGTCCTTATATAGGTCCAAAACTCACCAAATTAGACTTCAGGTCAAGGTATACTTAGGTTATAACCAAAGCGAGTCTGTTCCGTCTCAACGGAGCACTTCTGGAAGCCCCCCTTAAGCCAAAGGTCGGACTTAAGCTCACTAACACTGGATCTAGGTTTAGTTAAGTTTTCGTTTCGGTCGGCTTCCCAGATCACGCGTGGCGGACCAGTTTCAGTTCAACGGTCAGTGAAACTCGATCGGGGTTATAAGTACACGGACATGTGCATGAAATTTCTCCTGATCCGAGGGTTTATTTGGGTTAGATTCTGACGGTCTGATTGTTTATATCAAGCCCGTAAGCGACAAGTCTCAGATTACTATTTGAGATTTAATTTATAAAGAAAACCAAGTGTTCTCACACTTTTCGCTCCGGACTCAAGCGAATAGCGCTGGGACACTATCTGGATTTGATTTCCGAGATAATTGTCAAGCCCAACAAGGCGGTCCTAACCATTTAACTTCAAGTTAATCGGACCTTCGATGTGCGGTCCAGATCTGATACGGAGTTTCGTGATGCTCCTGAGACCAACTGGGTAATGAGATTGATCCTAGATTTTAGGGTAACCTAACGCCAATGATTCTACAAGTTTTGGGTCTTGCAGATCGTATTTAAAGTAATTGGTGCTAATTTCACAGGTACTCTAGTTTAACACTAGCTAATTCTCGCCTAATTTCTAAAGGATTTAGTCCGTATGATTTCTGTCTGAGGTGGTACCTGGGCCTTTGTAGTTTGTATATAAAGTGATCTAAGTTATTATACTTAACTAGTTTAAGATAGTGTCTAATGTGAAAGTACTTAGCAAAATTGAAAGAACAAGGTGGTGAAAGGTGAGCTTTGTGAAGGAAATGGGTTAAAAAGAGATTTTTTTAGAATATGGGATTGGGTTCTGACAAGTTGATAAGGTGTCAGGATAGACCCATTGCCTAAGGACGTCTAACTCTAGGTTGGCAAAAATCCAAGATGTTACAGTTTTGGGCCTATATAAGGACCTTAAACCCTCACTCTCTCATCCCATACGAATTTGAGAAAAACCTAGGAGAGAGAAAGTGTGAGAGAAGTGAGAGATTCTTCCTGATGCTCTACCCTGCTATCCTACGTGATTAATCATCACGATCTAACCACTTTTTTGGCGATTCTAGCTTCGTTCGTAGGTAAGAAAACCTAACCCTAAGCTGTTTTAGAGTTTTCAAGAGTGTAGGTGATGGAATAGCTGACCTGTTTCATGATTCAGGTTGTCGTTGTGCCGTAGACAAAGGCATTTTCAAACTGGTTTCGGTTCAAGTTTACCGACAAAAGGTGCAGACTTTAAACGTATAGGTTATGATTTTCAAAACTTTTAATGTCAGATAATGATGGATTCATGATCTGGATGCTATTGTACATACACAAAGTGTTGTCCATTTCGTTTTTCAGATATACGTTAACTATGTTGAATATACTATATTCCTCGTATTTGTAGAAAATATTGTATACGTATGAAATACGGATTTGTGCTTGCCATGATTAATTACTGTCTATGTATGCCAGATACATGTGTACCAACTTCTGGGTGAACGGATTAGCCTAATACATGTTTTGTCAACATACGTTGAGTATGTTACATTATGTAGCCTAAGTATTTGGTGAAATGCCTGAATGAATTGGATTCATGATTTGTGGCTGCCATGTGTATTGAATGCAAGAACATGATTGAAGTGTACTAGACAACCCCTTAGTGAAAGGATTTACCCTAAATCATGCCACGACGAATGCACGTTATGTATGTTAAAGTGTGTAGTCCAAGTGTTTGTGAAAATGAACGAATGAATATGAAACTTGGATTCATGCTTGCTATGACTATCCATCGTGGGGGCACGTGTGTTATAAATGGGGCAACTCCCTAGTGAAAGGATTTGGCCTAATACCTATGTAATCAACATACGTCATGTATGTTGATGTATGTAGTCTAAAGTGTTTGATGAAATGTCTGAATGAGTAAGTAGTTAGTCCATTGTAATGTATAAGGGTGTTGAGGTATGATTCTCAACTCCTTTAACTACGTGTATGCTTTCCTCCATGAACCATAGATTATGGTGTCTGTTTATCTATGTAATGTATTTGTATAATTTCATGTTTAAGTTGTATTCTATAAGAGCCGTGAAGGGTGATAGGAGAGTAGTGTAACGATTCCGTGCAACAGCCCTGACAGCCCTAAGCGGACAATATCAGACTTTGATTATGTGGTTTGAAATGTTGATCCATTACTGCTTTAACTATCTGTAATTGAATGTGAGTGGGGCTATTGTATAGTCCAGGCAATCGATAACAGTCCTTGAGTTTGTGGCTGAGATTCATTCGCCACGAAGGACATGTTTGACGAACCCGAGCTGTACGTCGGTTGTCGGCAGTGGTTAGGCCACACGGAGTGCTTATGCACTTCATGTCGATCCACTTGATGTGCGCTCGTGCTAGTCGAACTCGTCAAATAACCCAATTTGTCTAATGTATGTTCACCATGTTTGGACGCTACTGCTTGAACCTAAGGTATCAAACTTACCAGTGTACCCCGTTAACCTTGGTACCTCGATCTGCTAAGACTCATGAGCCGGACACCATGGTCGAGCTGTCGGCCTACGCTGGGGCGATGTGCCTCCCCGTAGTGACCAGTGAGCAACCCAGACTCGTGCGCCGAATACGGTGGTATGGGACACTGTATTCGAGCTGTCGGCCTACGCTGTTTTGATGGGTGATGGGGGAGTGGTGTAATGAGTGCGTGTAACAGCCCTGACAGCCCTAACCATACCCGGTGTAGTGACCTCGAGCATACTCTAAATCTGCGGAGAGGTGATGAGCCTTCCCGTAGTAAACAGAGTATAAACTAGGCCTATATTGATAAGGTGATGGGGGAGCGGTGCAACGAGTGCGTGTAACAGCCCTGACAGCCCTTTACAGCGACCTAGAACCGTATCATCGTATGAGATTATCTAGGAGTGACGACCCTAGACAAGATCCTTGTTTGGGAGTGATATAAGGGAGGTACCTTAGTTTCCCAAATCCTTCTGTATGAAAAGGACTAATAACAACTCAGTAATCATGTTCATATCACACTGCATGTGCCTGGAAGATGTGGAGCACTGAGGGATGAAAGCATGCCGCGGACGTAAGATGGTGTCGCACGAGGGAGTATGTTGGCAAGGGCATGCATCATGACTGCATTCATACTTGCATTAATAAGAGTATTTAGGAGTGTTTGATTGTACTGTTTTATTATTACTGCTTGACTGAATTGATAACATGTTAACCTATGCTTTATTGTTCCACTGAGTTGATCACTCACTCCCACGTTACGGGACGGTGTTGTACACACCAACCAGACTCTGTTTGAGTTTCAGATGATGACGATGTTGCGAAGCGGAGCCAGACTTTTATGATGATGAGGAGGATTTCTCCTTTATGCAGTTTTCAGGCGGGTTCCTGTGAGCCGTGTCCTGATTGACGGGGCTTTCTGGGATGTTGAATAGATGACATTACACCTTTGGTATAATTTAGAAATTTACATGTAATTATCTAACCTAGTAACATTATCACACTCTGGAGACTTACTACAGTTTATATATTTTATATATCTATCACAGTCTTCCGCTTACAAATTTCACTTGTCTCTGGAGTATGATATGATGTTTGGCTTAATCTCACTCATGTTTAATGCACTAATACAGACAACATTCAAACATCATTCATTATGTTGCATAAGTGATGCATTGGGACTCAGGAGTTGAGTTTATGCTCGACCCCCGATTTTCAGGGTGTTACAATCCAAGATTCGCCAAGATGGGCTTGACAATTCAGCCCAAGACTGGGCAAGATAGATGGGCAACAAGGATACAATTACATGCAACATATCAGCCTACAAGGTCCAGCACAATAGGTAAGCAGCCCATACACAAAACTGGGCTCAAGGCTGGACGTCCAATCCATCTGGTCCTGCTGGATGTCTAAAAATCTGGACTATCTTGGTCCTCAAACAATCAGCCAAAGGCGAGCCTCACAAGGCACTAATGGGGTCTAATAATCACAAAAAAATACCTACATAGAGTGAGTACACAGCCCCTCAATCTAGTGGGCCTCATAACATCACGACTTCCAACTACATAATTTTTTTAAGGCCTTTGTTGAACATCCAGCCTACCCAACTTCCTGGGCCTGCTAGGGTCCAGCAGATGGTAATTTTGAGTGAACATAAACTTCATGATGGCCCGTAATTATCACAGTGGGCCCCACTAGATGGAAGTTGAGAATACAACACATAAATCAAAGTAGGCCTGCTGCTGGACTGCAAGTCCAGCAGCACCCCAAATGGTTTGGACGTCCCAATGGGGCTGGACGGCTGGCCCTACAAATACCCAAGGTGGGTCCCACTTGTGGTCGTCCCACCAGGGGGTGTGGACCACGTCGAAGTGGGCCACACAAAGGGGAGGACAGCGTGGACAACACACATAATCAAGGTGGGCCACATGAGGGAACGACCTGCCCCTGCTAGACGTCAGCCTAGCTGGAATGTCCAGCAGGTGGGGTGTTAGCCCAGCTACATTAACCCCCAAAAAATGGGTGGTCTGGATGGTCCACATACACCTGTGATGGGTGCCAGCAAGGTGGGTCACAAGGAAGGTAAGGGGAGAAGCCATAAATACATACAAACAGGAATTAAAAATCTGGACAGCAAGGTTTTAAAAAAAATAAAATCTTCTGCCGGAATTTTACTGTCTCCATCTTGTACACCCAATGGAGTGGGCCCAGGCCTGCCCAATCAAGGGAAAAAGGGTGGATTACATGCACCCATGGATGAACAACAAGTGGGGTCCACATGAGTGGCCCACCATCCCCAAAACCCAACTGATATTTGTGTTTTCCCAACATATAGGGCTACTGGACGGGCCAGATTTCTAGACTGTCCAGGCCCACTTGGGCCTGCTCCATGGGCTCCAATCAAGGATAGAAGCAAACGGTTTTATCACACTACAGGGTGGGGTCCACACCT
This sequence comes from Magnolia officinalis, assembly GCA_021015155.1. Lineage (NCBI taxonomy): Eukaryota > Viridiplantae > Streptophyta > Magnoliopsida > Magnoliales > Magnoliaceae > Magnolia > Magnolia officinalis. The sequence continues at coordinate 34,591,500 of JAJHSJ010000006.1, forward strand.
CAGAGGAATAGCTTTAAAATCAGGGAGAAAAAGAGCTATAAATAGGACTTAAACTCCATACAAAATCATACAACAATGGGCCAGAAATCTGGACAGCAATTCCAACCCATAATGTGGTTGATTAGGGGATTTATCTCAGATTCATCAAGGTGGGGTCCACTTAGATGGGTCACACATACTCCAAGCCCCATTCAAAACAACCATACGATCAGGCCTAATGGCCATCGAAACCATGCAAACTAAATTGGGCAATAATAATGGGCCTGGACGTCCAACAGCTTGGGCCTGGATGCATGGACACATCAGGTGGGCCACACACATAAAAAAACCAGAGAAAGAAGAGAGAGAGAAGGAGAGAGAAAGGAGATCTCAGCCATAGGGAGGGCTCCACCACTATGAGTCCTCCTCAAGCAATCACAACCATATGATCAAATACACATGGGTTCCATGCATGCATGATCCCTACAATAAAAAATCTGAGGTGGGGATACCATCCCCACCATGGATCTAGGGTCTAGATGACCCAACAAACTATAGATCAAAGGAAAAATATCATGATGGGGTCCATGGAGGATGGCCCCATCATGGCGACATGCATGCACAAAGTGGGCCATTGGCCAGACTCATGGAGTCATGTAGGATCTCCACCATTGATTGGTGGGTCCTACACACTCCCATGAAGGAATGATGAAGATCTAAGGAAGAAAAATCAGAAAATATACCCTAGGAGAACACCCACCTTAAGGATCTTCTTCTTTCTTCAACATTATGCTCCTCTAACTCCAGGGAAGAAGGATCTATGGTTGAGATGGGATTATAAGGGCTGGATTAGGTGGGATTCTAAAGAAGAGAGGGGTGAAAAATGGAGGGAGGTGGGACATTTTCTCCTCTCTAGCAAAGGAGGAAGAGAAACGAAATGAAGGAGAAAGGAGAGAAAGAGAGAGAGTTGTAGAAGTGGAATGATGAGGGTGTAAGGCCATTATGAGTTTTGGTAAGAGAACCCATCATAGCACATGGGGTAGAGAATCCAATGATGGCTTTGGGAAGAAAACCCATAATGAGATTGCTAGGCTAGGGCTATAGGTAATAGGCCAGGTAGCTATCATAGGTAGGCTAGGTAGCTATATGTAATGATGAAACTAGGGTGAGGTCACCCATCTAGGAAAATGTGCACAAGCAACAAGGTGGGTCCCACATCATGATCAACAATCCAAATATTGCGTGGGGTACATCTTTTGATTTACATCTCGGATTGGCACATGAGACGCTACATTGGAACTGCGGCGACGATGCGGTCACAATGGTATAAGTTTCGGGTCGAATCAGTTCGGGTTTACAGGGCGGAACTTAGGGATGATCGCAAATGCTATCTACAGGTCGTGGGTCGCTGAAATTCGACCGAAAGGACCGCGGGACCTAACGGAATGGAATGGATACTAGGTTATGGGTCTGACACCCCCTCCCCCCTCCTCGAACATCAATAGTTCATCTTTTGAAGTAGTATCAGAGCGAGGTTGTTCTTTTTGGGATTTACCTCTTAGAGATATATTCAGAGCTATGAGATGTCAAATTTCAAGAGTTTATCCATTACCAGGCCACCTCCCTTTGATGGCTCAACCTATTCATATTGGAATGCTAGGATGAGGATCTTCCTCAAATCCATTGATGAAAGTATGTGGCAAGCTACTGTGACATAATGGATCCCTCATATGATGGAAGTAGTAGCTGAAAATGGAACTATGTCCATGAAAGAAATCGCATATACTTTTTGGACGACAATTCAGAAAAGTGAAACCAGTGACAGTGCAAATGCCTTAAATACAATAACCTGTGCTCTATCGCCAGATGAATTCAAAAGAATCATTTCATGCAATACAACTAAGTAAGCATGAGATATTCTTAAAAAGACACATGAAGGAACTAACATTGTAAAAAAATCTAAGATCCAAATCCTCATAATTAAATTTGAGGAAATTCGTATGAGGAAAATGAGTCTTTTATGGACTTCTATACGAAAGTAAATGACATAGTGAATTCCGTGTGGGTCTTGGAGATAGAATCCCTGAAACCAAGGTTTGCGCAAAAATATTGCGACCACTTCCTGATAGGTTTAATTAGAAAGTTACTACTATACACGAATTAAGGAATACCGATACTTAAAAAAAAAAAAAAAAAAGATACCGATATTATGAAAGTTAATGAGTTAGTTGGCTCTCTTTAAACTTACGAGCTGAATTTCAAAGCTCCTAAGATCAAGTTCATTGCTCTTAAATCTTCTAAATCTAATTTAAAGGATTCTAATGTAAATTTTACTATTTAAGAAAATAAAGATGATATGGCCATGTTGGCAAAGAAATTTATAGAATTTTCAAAAATAAGAAAAGAACAAATTTTCAAAAATCGTTTCACAGAAAAAAAAAAAAAAAAAAAGAAGGGAAATTCAAAGTATCGAAAATCTAAAACAAAGTACACCTAATGTTTCCACTATTCTGAATATGGGCATCTAGCTTCTAAATGTCCTAAAAAGGATAAATCCAGAAGAAAAGGCATGATAGATACTTGGGATGAATCATTAGAATCTGAAACTAATTCTGAAACTAACGAATCAAATTAGAAAAATGCAAATGAATTGAAAGCCTTTATGAATATAGCCAAAATTACTTCTTCAGATACTTGTAATATGTATGATTATGAAACTCCAAGAAGTGACTCTAAAAATGAAGATAATCTTTAAGATGCATATGATGCTCTATACAGAGAAAGTTGTAAAATTATGGCTAAATTGAAAATTCAAAAAGAAAATTATGCTAAACTACAATTAGAACTTGAAAAAACTGTTTTAGAAAAATCTCATTTTTCCGATTGCTTTGAAAGTACTAAGTTAGATTTAAGTTTAAAATTTTCTGAATTGCAAAAACTTAAATTTGAAAATGAGATATTAAAACTTGAAGTTTCCTCCTTTCAGAATTCAAAGGACACTTGGAAATATACCCAAGGTGAGTAGAAACTTGTAAAGTCGCTAACCTACTCTCGACGATGTGGTGACAAGTCTGGGGTTATATTAAAAATAACTCTTTAAAATCTAAGGATTTTTCTCCTACTTTTGTAAAAGGAGAATCCTTGAACTCTAAAGCCAAAACTCTAAAAGAGTCAAACTATAAAAAGAATGACTTAAAAAATATAAAACTCTTTCGAGCCTCTAATATAAAAAACAATGCCAACTACCACAAATATCAAATGAATAATAATAAGAATCCTCCTTTAGCAAATAAAATTGTGGACTTTCTCAAAGAGCTATTGAAATCTAATTTAGGTAAGAATGGAGTATATAGAAACAAGAGAAATCCTAAACACACTGAAACGCAAAAGACCCTCTTAAACCTAGAATCGTAATGAAATGGGTTTCAAAGGTTAAGTGTCTTGTTATCGACATAGCTTTCAAAGCTAGTAGCCATTCAAGATGGTACCTGGATAGTGGATGTTCAAGACACATGATAAGTGATAAAGCTATACTCTCAAACATCAACCAAATTAATGGTGGCTCAGTTACATTCAGAGATGGAAGCAATTGCAAAATTATTGGCCAAGGTAATGTACATCTTCCCAACTTACCTCACTTCAAAAATGTTTTATATGTTGAAGGGCCAAAACATAATTTTCTAAGCATATCTTAGATCCGTGATAATAAACATTGTGTAAATTTTTCTAATCACGAATGTGAGATAATTAATGAGAAAGGACATGTAATACTAAATGGTCGCAGAATGTATGAAAATTGCTATATAATTTATGACTATTGCAAAACAAATCATTCATGCTACATAGTCCAAATAGACGAGACTGAACTATGACATCAACATCTTGGACATGTAAACTATAGAGATCTATATAAATTGAGCAAAAGAGATCAATTATGTGGCTTACCCAAATTGAAAAAGATGAAAAATAAAGTATGTGGTGCCTGTCAGATAGGTAATCAAATTAGGAGTAGTCATAAGAAATTGAACTCCTTAGCCAAGGCAAGACCTCTTGAATTACTCCATATAGATTTATTCGGACGAATTAGAACGGAGAGTAGATGCAGAAAGAAATATTTTCTGGTTATAGTTGATGACTACACTAGATATTCATGGGCAGCCTTTCTAAGAGAAAAGTTAGATGCTCTTAACAAAGTCAGAAAACTTATAAAATGCATTGAGATTGAAAAGGAACTATCTCTGATCAGAATTAGAAGTGATCATGGAACTAAATTCAAAAATAGCAATTATGAGAAATACTACAATGACCATGGAATACTGCGTGAATTTTCTGCTCCAAAAACACTACAGCAAAATGGAGTTGCTGGAAAAAAAAAATAGAGTTTTACAAGAAATGGCTAGTGTAATACTAAATAGCATGAATTTACCTAAATATTTATGTGTTGACGCTATTAATACTACATGTTATATAATTAATTGTATTTATATTAGAACAACTAAAAACAAAACAACTTATGAACTATGGTTTAACAAAACACCCAGCTTTGATCAAGATGATGATGATAATGATATCAGCTTAGTTAATAAACTTGAATCATCATCTAAATAAGATAATACTGAGTTAAGGTTAGTCAAAGACCATCTGATTGATTAAATACTTGGTAACCCTCACACTAGTATTCAAACTAGAAGAAAGCTTGAAAATATATGTAATTATGTCTACTTCACTTCCCATATTAAATCGGGTAATGTAAATGAGGCACTAGCTGATGAAAGTTGGATATTGGCCATATAAGATGTATTAAATCAATTTGTTTAAAACGATGTATGGTATCTGGTTTCCAGACCTTCAGACAAACATGTGATTGGAACCAAGTGGATTTTTAAAAATAAATATGATGAAATGGGTAACATTATAAGAAATAAGGCACGACTGGTTGTGCAAGGTTACACTCAAATTGAAGGTATTGATTATGATGAAACCTTTGCGCCAATTATACTTCTTGAATCGATCAGATTATTTATTTCCATTATCTGTTATAAAAAGTTCAAAATATATCAAATGGATGTAAAAAGTACTTTTCTAAACGGTGACTTAAGTAAAGAAGTTTACGTTAAACAACCAAAGGGTTTTAAAGATCCCAAACTTCCTTATCATGTTTATTATATTAGAAAGGATGTTTATGGTATAAAACAAACCCCTAGAGTATGGTATAAGAAACTGACTAAATTCTTACTTAGTCATAATTTTGTAATGAGTAGTGTTAACAAAGCCCTGTTTGTCAAGAAATACAATGATGATATTTTGATTATTAAAATATATGTTGACGATATTATCTATAGATCTACTTGTGCTAATCTTTCTACTGAGTTTGCAGATCTTATGAAATCCAAATTTGAAATGAGTATAGTCAGCGAACTAAACTATTTTCTTAGATTATAAGTCAAACAACTTGAAGATGGTATATTCATCTCTCAGACCAAATATGCTTTGAACCTTGTAAAAATGTTTGGTTTTGAAAATGGTTGGAATTTTAACACTCCTATGAGCACAACTCTTAAATTATCAAAAGAAAAATCAGGTAAAAGTGTTGACTCTCAACTTTATCGCAGTATGATTGGTAGTCTACTTTATTTAACTGCTAGTAGACTTGATATTTTTTTTAGTCTTGGCATTTGTGCTAGATATCAATCTAACCCTAAGGAATCTCATTTATCCGTTGTTAAATGGATAATCAGATATGTTACAAGCTCTAATAACTTAGGTTTATGGTATCTACATGATACGTCTGTACAAATCGCAGGATATACTAATGTAGACTGGGCATGTAATGTGGATGATAAAAAATTTATAAGTGGTGGATGTTTCTATATTGAAAATTGCCTAGTATCTTGGCTTAGTAAGAAACAAAATTCCGTATCTCTATCCACTGCAAAAGCCGAATACATTGTTGTAGGGAATGCTTGCATTCAGCTAATGTGAATGAAACAAATGTTGGCAGACTATGGAATTACACAAAATACAATGACCTTATATTGCGATAACTTAAGTGCGATAAATATTTCAAAAAATCCAATTCAGCATTCTTGTACAAAACATAAGATATCATTACATATGAGAATTAGTTGACGATAAGACTATCATGCTAGAATACATTCAAACTGTAACGCCCTAAAAATCGGGGGGTCGAGCATAAACTCAACTCCCGAGTTCCAGAACATCACTTATGCAACAAAATGAATGATGATTGAATGTTGCCAGTATTCGTGCATTGAACATGAGTGAGATTAAGCCAAAACAGCATATCATACTCCAGAGACAGTTAAATTGCAAGCGGAAGACTGTGATAGATAGATAAAATATATAAACTATGATGAGTCTCCAGAGTATGATAACATTACCAGGTTAAATAATTACAAGTGCGGTTTTAAAATATACCAAATGTGAGGAAGTGTAATGTCTCCTATCCCAAGTACCATAGCCCTGTCAAAACAGTATCAGGTCTTCATTGACCTGCCAGAGAGATACGATAGGAGAACTCCTCCTATCATCATAGAAGTAGTCCGGCTCTGCTTCACAAGCATCGTCATCACCTGAAACTCAACAAATCTGGTTGGTGTGTACAACACCGTCCCGTAACGTGGGAGTGAGTGATCAACTCAGTGGAACAGTAAAGCATAGGTTAACATGTTATCAACTCAGTCAAGCAGTAATGATAAAGCAGTACAATCAAACAATTCTAACTACTCTTATTTAATGCAAGTATGAAATGACATGATGTATGCCCTTGCCAAACCACCCTCATGCGACATCATCTTACGTTCGCGAATGTGTCCATCCCTCAGTGCTCCACATCTACCAGGCACATGCAGTACGATGATGAGCATGATTACCGAGTAATTATTAGTTCATTTCAAACAGTAGTATTGAGAAACTAAGGTACCTCCCTTGTATCATTCCCAAACATGATCCATCCTAGGGTCGTCAATCCTAGTTAATCTCATACGGTATTATGGTTCGAGAGGCATCGCGAAGGTATCGCAAAGGGCTCGTCACCCGTTAGCACGGATACAGATCTCACCGTATGCGGCTCAATTGTTGACCGTCAGCTCGAGTACAGGTCTCACCGTACTCGGCTCAATCGCTGGCCGTCAGTTCGAATACCGGTCTCACCGTACTCGGCTCAACTCATACTCTAGTTGTTATGAAGGGCTCGTCGCCAATCACAGACCTTGGAGTATACTCGAAGACACTACAGAGGACTCGTCGCCCGTCAGCACGAGTACAGGTCTCACCGTACTCGGCTCTCGCCGTAAGTATCGACAGCTTGAATACAGTGTCACATACCACCGTATTCGGCTCACGAGTTTGGTTGCTCAATGGTCACTACGGGGAGGCACGTGGTCCTAACATAGGCCGACAGCTCGAACACGGTGTCCCATACCACCATGCCCGGCTCATGAGTCTTAGCGGATCGAGGTACCATGGTTAAAAGGGATTTCACTGGTAAGTTTGGTACCCTAGGTTCAAGCAGTAGCGTCCAAACATGGTGAACATATATAAGACAGATCGGGTTACTTGACGAGCTCGGCTAGCTCGAGCGCACAACAAGTTGAACGACATGAAGTGCATAAGCACTTCGCGTGGCCAACCATTATCGTCAACCGAAGTATGACTCAGGTTCGTCGAACACATCTCACGTGGCAAATGAATCACAACCACGAATGCAATTCTGGTACCGATTGTCTGGACTATAATCATAGCCCCAAACACAATCAAGTGCAGATAGATAAAGCAGTAGTGGATCAAGATTCAACTCATACAATCAAGGTCTGGTATTATCCGTTTAGGGCTGCCAGGGCTGTTGTACGCACTCGTTGCTCTACTCCCCCATCACCCATGACGGATCATACAACGTAAATATAAATTTAAACATATGCATTACATAGTTAAAATCATAAAGCAGTTGAGCATGTTATGAAGCACAACACAAGCATGAGTTTGTACATGTTCAATTCCTAATCACACAACTATCCAAGGAGATCATACACATAGTTAAAAGAGGTTGAGAATCATATCTCAACACCCTTATACATTACAGTTTGCTAACTACTACTCATTCAGACATTTCAAGAAACACTTAAACAAACATACATCAACATACATGACATATGTCGATCACATAGGCATTAGGCCAAATCCTTTCACTAGGGAGTTGCCCCAATCATAACACGCGTACACCCACGACAGATAGTCATGGCAAGCAGGAATCCAAGTTTCATATTCATTCAGTCATTTCCACAAACACTTGGGCCACACATTTTAGCATATATAGTGTATATTGGCCGTGGCGTGATTTAGGGCAAATCCTTTCGTCAAAGGGGTATCGCCAATACAACAATCATGAATCTATGACAATTAGTCATGGCGAGCACGAATGAGAATTCTATACTCATTCAGTCATTTTCACAAACACTTAGAATACACTATTACAACATACATGGTGTATGTTAGCAAAACATGTATTAGGGCTATCCTTTAGCCAAGCGAGTATTTTATCCATGTATAATATATTACTACAACAAATAATCATGATAAATACATCTCCAAAATTTATACGTATACAATATTTTCTAGAATACGCAATTTCAACATATATAGTGTATATAAGTAAAACATGTATTTAGGCGAATCCTTTTGCCAAATAAGTATTTTATCCATATATCGTATATCCATATAACAAATAAACATGTCAAACACATTTCCAAAAAATATACGTATACCCTACTTTCTACAAATACCTAGAGTATGTAGAATTCCATATTTTTCATCTTTAATCGAAACGGAAAACAGACAGCACTTTGTACATGGGCAATTGCATGCAGATCATGAATCTATCATTATCTGACATTGAAAGCGTTGAAGACCATAACCTATACACCTAAAGTCCGCACCTTTTGTCGTAGAATCGTAACAGAGTCGATGAGTTTGCTAAGCTTCCGTATTCGGCAGTTTGGCAACCTATAGAACGAAATAGGTTAGCTATTTCACAACCTTCAACTGTCTAAACCCCAAAACAGATTAGGGTTAGGGTTCCTTACCTAGAAATGACGCCGGAAACGCCGAGAAAGCGATGAGAATCAGGCGGTGGAGTCCGAATAGCGGCAGGGAAGAGTGGCAGGGAGATTCTCCCACTGCTCTCACACTTTCTCTCTCTTTTCTCTCTCTCAATCTCAAATTCGTATGGCTGCCATGAGAGAGGGGTTTAAGGTCCTTATATAGCCTAAAAATCCACCGAAATAGACTTATGTTCAAAGTATACTTACATTATAACCAAATCGGCATTGTTTTAGCTCAAAAGAGGGTTTCTGGCGGGCATCCTTGAGCCAAAGGTCGGACTTAAGCTCACTAACGCTGGATCTACGTTCTATTAAGTTTTCGTTTCAGTGGGATTTCCAGATCACGCGTGGCGGACCAGTTTCAGTTCAACGGTCAGCGGATCTCGATCGGAGATTCCGAGTACATGTAAATGTGTATGAAATTTCTCCTAATCCGAGGGTGTAATTTGGTCTGATTCTGACGGTCTGGTTGCTTAATATTGATCCGCAAGCGAGAGGTGCCAGATTACTATTCAAGATATTTTATTTTGAAATTATTTCACATTTCTCACACTCTTCACTCTGAGCTCAAGCGAATAGCGCTGGGACATTATCTGGATTTGATTTCCGAGATGGTTGTCAAGCCCAGCGAGGCGGTCCTAAGTCCTTAACTTCTTGTTAATCGGACTTCCGACGTGCGGTCCAGATCCGATACGGAGTTTCGAGATGCTCCCGAGAGCAGCCGGGTAATGAGATTGATCCTAGATTTTAGGATAACCTAGCGTCAATGATTCTACAAGTTTTGGGTCTTGCGGATCGTATTTAAAGTGATTGGTGCTAATTTCACAGGCACTCTAATTTAACACTAGCTAAATCTCACTTAATTGCTAAAGGGTTTAGTCCTGTAAGATTTCTATCTGAGGTGGTACCTGGGCCTTTGTAGTTTGTTTATAAAGTGATCCGAGTTGTACTACTTAGCTAGTTTAAGTTAGTGTCTAGGATGAAAGTACTTAGGAAGATTGAAGAGCAAGGTGGTGAAGGATGGGATTTGTGAAAGAAATGGGTTCACAAGCGATTTTAGCCTTTGGGACTGAGTTTTGACAAGTTGATAAGGTGTTAGGATCGACCCATTGCCTAAGGACATCTAATCCCAGGTTGGCAAAAATTTGGGATGTTACAATCTACCCCCCTTAAAACAAAATTTTGTCCCCGAAATTGGCTAAGGGTAATAACGAAAGATTTAATTATTTCCTTTGCCGAAGTTTTATTGATTTCGAGTTTCTACGCGTGGTAGGGTATATACCAGCTGGTTCATTTTAGTCTACCCCCCCTAAAACTTAATTCTTTATCCATTTCTCATACCCTGATGGTTTGCTACAATTTATTTCTTTACCTATTTAGAGTCTTGACGATAATTCCCACAATTTAGAGTAAGATAGCTGTTTTCATTGTTTGACCAACACGGAGAGACGATAATAGTGGGCTCAATCCCGATACATCGATCATCTACCTGACCAGGGTAGAAGGTTCATCGTATCCCTTCCCAGTCTTGGTAGATCCTGGTCTTCTGCTCGGTCAAGCAGGGAGTCCGTTGGTAGTCACCCAGGATTGAGAATTGGGTCAAGCCGCGAATGCTTCGCAGTTTATTTCAGTATTCCGTAGTCCGATCACTCTAAAAACTTAGGGAATGCCCACCACAGGAAGGTTCAAATTGTCTATTTCTAAGGTTGCCCTTTTAGGTCTTAGTCTAAGAGAGTCATCGTTATTATCTATGTCAAAGGAAATGGTGAATCAAATCTTACTAGATCATCCTAAAACGGTTTCTCATTGTAGAACTTACTAGGGCTTCTATAATGTTCGTATTTAACGAGCACAATTTCGATCCTGGGCCAGTGAGGTAGGGTCCACCGCGCTTTCGCTGCGCTACCCAGATCAAAGAGGTGTGTTAGCCGACCTAACTAGAGTGGGCTCATATTGTTCTACCCCCCTTAAAATTTTATTTTCACCCTCAAGGCTCAAGAGCTATGTCCTGATCCGTATGTCGGAACAAGGTGTAATTTAAGACTTATCCTTAACATGAAATGAAATGCGGTCTCCCACTATATCTGTCTTGGTACCTAGGATTATAGAGAGGGGCTATCACGGATGGGTGTTGTGGTAGATTCAAAGGTCGGATGTGAGTTTGTGGCAAGATGCCTAATCCTACCAAGGAGTTTTGTCACAGTCCAGACTGGTCCTATTTATTCATGCCTAGCTTAACGGGCAGGTTATCTTTCTTCATTCATATGTACAAAATGTATGCCGACATGGCATGTAATTTGGGACCTAATTCCTAACTATTTGTTGCCCATTTGGGTAATTCCTTGGGCCTAAAAGACAAAGTCGCTATCGGCTATATACTCCTAATATTGGTTCGACCAACACGGAAGAAATGTTGTGTAGTGGGTCTGAGTCAGATACATGGACCTCCTGCCTAGGTAGGACAGAAAATCTTCGTATCAGTTCTTAATCCTAGTTGATCCGGACCTTCTGCTTGATCAGAGCATAGAGTTCATTAGTCACAACCAGGATTGAGAAGTCGATTCAAACCGCGAATACCTTGCTTATAGATAGTTTCTCTACTCCCTGTTCCCGATAATACTAAGTCCTTGAGGAGGCAATTCTAAGGGTCGTATTGATTTGACCTATCATTAAATCCAAGGGATATAGAAGTTTCCTATGAGCGTGACTAGTTACTAATCAAACAAGCCTCCTAAGAGTTGTTAAAGAAGCCTATGTGTACTAAGGGGATTTAATGAAGGAACAGGGCCTCGCTCCAACCTAATCAAGTCAACTAACTAATTTATCTACATTCTTTAGAATAACCAACCAATAGTTATAAACCAAAGACTAAGTTTATACACTAGATGATTTCAGTTCATTTCTAATACAAGAAAGGATTTTATCACTTAGGGTCAAAGTTGCCTAATTGGAATTGAGTTGTCTATACTTGACGCTCGAGCATTTCACATATGCTCATACCAACTAAGAGGGTCCTAAGGTTCACATTATATATTTGTTGGATTTCCTACACGGTCATATCTGTCGAAATCTAGGAGCACCGCTCTAAGTCCAAAACTCCAAGGGTCTATTTGGCCAGTGGTCTTAAGTTGTATTAAATGGGACTGTATTAATAATCCTACTTCAGGATTGGGAATGACATGTTTGGTAGGAGGGTGGGAGGGGATTAAAAATTAATGGTATAGGCTTTGAAAAATGAGCCTTGTGTCGGAAAGTGTGAGATGGGATTTCTAAATCCCAAGATAATGAATTTCTAAGTGTACTTGGAAAGGAAAATTTTGGGATTTACTTTTAATTGTGTACATTCTAAACATGATGTCGGAAAATATGGGATACAACCAATCTAGGGGCCATACCCTACACGTACATTTATTATTACTTATACAATTCTATCCACCTGAAACTCACCTAATGCAGTTGGTCGAACGGGCCCTAAACGTCCTCACACATCTAGAACATCGTACCAACTACTACACCCATCAATCATGAAAGCATAAACATCCAAAGACGGTAACCCATGCAAACTTCAAACAATAGTGTGGATAGCTAGACATCCGCGAAGGTGGCCGAACTAAGCTCGGATAGAGCCATGAAAAAGTGAATGAAAAGTGATGGAGACAGAGAGAAAGGGCTGGAGGTTTAGTTCTCCACAGATGTGAGCCTCAACAGATGTTGTAAAGGCCCCAAAGACAGTGAATGGAGAAGGAAAATGGAAAAGTAGGATGGCTTAGGGAGCTTGCACGATTTTAGAGCTTCAAGGGGGCGTGTAGGCGTCCAAATGAGAGAAACGAAGAGGGAGAGGAGAGAAGTGTTGCAATGCACGATGGGAATGGGTAGGAGGTGGTCGAAATCAGTAGGGAGGAGGATTGGAAAGACGATTTTGTAGAGAAACCGCAAGGTTGGAGAGAGAAAACGGCTTGGAGGGGAGGTTTGTGAAGGAAGTAGAGTTTCGGGAGGGTTTCGATGGAAGGGATATACATCAGGGGGGTCCCACGGTCCCTAAAACCGATCGGCCCGAACCGCGGGCCCGGCCCAAACAAAAATCCGGCGAGGGCCTCGCCAAAAATTTTTGAAATTTTTGAAATGGGGCCCCACGGTTGTGATCCTCCAGTCCCCTGGGCCCCAAAAATCACTGGGTCCCACCTTGGATCCCTCTGGAAGTGCTCCGTTTGGCCCCCCAATCCCGATTCGCTCAATTTCGGGTAATTTCGGGATAATCAGATGTAACTTGCAATCCGGAATGAGTTATCTGACGTAAAATATATGAATTTGGGGTAGAACGAGCTAATGAAGCCAACCAATCCCACTATGCCAGGTTGCGTAGCCCGAAATTGTGAGAAAACCCTCCGATTGATGGTCGTTTACCCGTTTCAATTTCGTTTTACTAAAATAGTAGTTTTAGCTTGATTACTCTTCCTCCGTTGGGTTTTAGGAGTTGCGCTCATCGCGCAAAGAGCTTAGAATAATTAGGAGAATGGTTTGGTGAAGCCAAATAGGACACTTACTATTTTTAACTAAAAACCTTGCGCACTAGTAGACATCACGACCCTAGTAAGGCGTGAATTCTAGGAGTTTTAGTTGTAGTTTGTTTCTGATTTCATTTCCATTACTTGGTATCCCTATTTAAAGGGTTGTGAACTCATTTTTTTTGTCATTTATTAATCAATTTTGAATTTATTAGAATTTATTTCTTTTTTCTTCTTTCTTTCCTCGTGGATTTGAGAAGTCTCTGTGAGGAGTCCAGAGAAGCTCCGAGGATTCGGAGTAGTTATCCTCATCACATTTATCCCGTATTTTATCTATTTTCAACGGTTGGGGTAATCTAGACTCTTTAATAGATGACCTAGGAATGTTTTAAGGTCGACCCGTGCGACCATGGTTGAATATGGACTTGATTTCGGCGTTTGACTTTAGTGAACTTCGCCGATTGGCGAAATCGGAATACCTACGACTGTTTCTATGTTCCGTCGCTCCCTCCTAAGTTAGAGTGCGTCAGTGTGCGTCGTGTGACCATAACCCAGGTCCGGTTTAATCCAAATCATGCTCTGATACCATCTTGTAACGCACTGAAAATCGGGGGGTCGAGCATAAACTCAACTCCCGAGTTCCAGAACATCACTTATGCAACAAAATGAATGATGATTGAATGTTGACTGTATTCGTGCATTGAACATGAGTGAGATTAAGCCAAAACAGTATATCATACTCTAGAGACAGTTAAATTACAAGCGGAAGACTGTGATAGATAGATAAAATATATAAACTATGATAAGTCTCCAGAGTATGATAACATTACCAGGTTAAATAATTACAAGTATGGTTTTAAAATATACCAAATGTGAGGAAGTGTAATGTCTCCTATCCCAAGTATCATAGCCCTGTCAAAACAGTATCAGGTCTTCATTGACCTGCCAAAGAGATACGATAGGAGAACTCCTCCAATCAACATAGAAGTAGTCCGGCTCTGCTTCACAAGCATCGCCATCACCTGAAACTCAATAAATCTGGTTGGTGTGTACAACACCGTCCCCTAACGTGGGAGTGAGTGAGTGATCAACTCAGTGGAACAGTAAAGCATAGGTTAACATGTTATCAACTCAGTCAAGCAGTAATGATAAAGCAGTACAATCAAACAATTCTAACTACTCTTATTTAATGCAAGTATGGAATGACATGAAGTATCCCTTGTCAAACCACCCTCATGCGACATCATCTTACGTTCGCGAATGCGTTTATCCCTCAGTGCTCTACATCTACCAGGCACATGCAGTGTGATGATGAGCATGATTACCGAGTAATTATTAGTTCATTTCAAACAGTAGTATTGGGAAACTAAGGTACCTCCCTTGTATCATTCCCAAACATGATCCATCCTAGGGTCGTCAATCCTAGTTAATCTCATATGGTATTATGGTTTGAGAGGCATCGCAAAGGCATCGTAAAGGGCTCGTCACCCGTCAGCACGGATATAGATCTCACCGTATGCGGCTCAATTGCTGACCGTCAGCTCGAGTACAGGTCTCACCGTACTCGGCTCAATCGCTGGCCGTCAGCTCAAATACAGGTCTCACCGTACTCAGCTCAACTCATACTCTAGTTGTTATGAAGGGCTCGTCGCCAATCACAGACCTTGGAGTATACTCGAAGACACTACAGAGGACTCGTCGCCCGTCAGCACGAGTACAGGTCTCACCGTACTCGGCTCTCGCCGTAAGTATCGACAGCTCGAATACAGTGTCACATACCACCGTATTCGGCTCACGAGTTTGGTTGCTCAATGGTCACTACGGGGAGGCACGTGGTCCTAACATAGGCCGACAGCTCGAACACGGTGTCCCATACCACCATGCCCGGCTCATGAGTCTTAGCTGATCGAGGTACCATGGTTAAAAGGGATTTCACTGGTAAGTTTGGTACCCTAGGTTCAAGCAGTAGCGTCCAAACATGGTGAACATATATAAGACAGATCGGGTTACTTGACGAGCTCGGCTAGCTCGAGCGCACAACAAGTTGAACGACATGAAGTGCATAAGCACTTCGCGTGGCCAACCACTATCGTCAACCGAAGTACGACTCGGGTTCGTTGAACACATCTCACGTGGTAAATGAATCACAGCCACGAATGCAATTCTGGTACCGATTGTCTGGACTATAATCATATCCCCAAACACAATCAAGTGCAGATAGATAAAGCAGTAGTGGATCAAGATTCAACTCATACAATCAAGGTCCGGTATTATCCGTTTAGGGCTGCCAGGGCTGTGAAAAATATTAGGTTTTAGGACTTGTCATGAAATATTAGGTTTTAGGATATGAAAAATATTAGGTTTTATGACTTGTCATGAAATATTAGGTTTTAGGACTTGTCATGAAATATTAGGTTTTAGGGGATATGAAAAATATTAGGTTTTAGGACTTGTCATGAAAAATATTAGGTTTTAGGACTTGTCATGAAATATTAGGGGATATGAAAAATATTAGGTTTTAGGACTTGTCATGAAATATTAGGTTTTAGGACTTGTCATGAAACATTAGGTTTTAGGATATCCGTAGGGGACTTGTCATGAAATATTAGGTTTTAGGACTTGTCATGAAATATTAGGTTTTAGGTTTTAGGACTTGTCATGAAATATTAGGTTTTAGGATATCCTTAGGGGACTTGTCATGAAATATTAGGGGATATGAAAAATATTAGGTTTTGGGACTTGTCATGAAATATTAGGTTTTAGGATATCCTTAGGGGACTTGTCATGAAATATTAGGTTTTAGGACTTGTCATGAAATATTAGGTTTTAGGATATGAAAAATATTAGGTTTTAGGACTTGTCATGAAATATTAGGTTTTAGGACTTGTCATGAAATATTAGGTTTTAGGATATGAAAGAGACTTGTCATGAAATATTAGGTTTTATTAGGTTTTATGAAAAATGAGAGAGACTTGTCATGAAATGTTAGGTTTTTCATATCCTAAAACCTACCATCGATCATGAAAAATGAGAGACTTGTCATGAAATATTAGGTTTTAGGATATGAAAAATATTAGGTTTTATGAAAAATGAGAGAGACTTGTCATGAAATATTAGGTTTTATGAAAAATGAGAGAGACTTGTCATTTTTCATATCCTAAAACCTACCATTGATCATGAAATATTAGGTTTTAGGATATGAAAAATTCCATCGATGGTAGGTTTTAGGATATGAAAAATGAAATATTAGGATATGAAAAATGAGAGAAAAATGAAAAATTCCATCGATGGTAGGTTTTAGGATATGAAAAATGAGAGAGACTTGTCATGAAATATTAGATTTTAGGATATGAAATATTAGGTTTTAGGTTTTAGGATCTATCGACACTTGAAAAATGAAATATTAGGTTTTTAGGATATGATCGAGGGTCAGTCGATGTCATCGGAATTTGCATATCGATGATATTGAAGGCAGTGTCGATGCATCGATAAATCCAATAGATTTACCAGTAAACTCGCTGGACAGTTTGTGTCCAGTTTCGATGCAATCGACTCGGCCTCGATATCATCAACATATGAATATCGATTTCCTCGAATGGCCCCTGATCAAAGTTAAAACAACCTGAAATATCTGTTGGAAGAAATGCGCGCCCACAATCAATATCATCAATGGACTCCCGATCTTATCGATATTTGAGTTTAGATCATATCGGAAGGACCATCGATATATCGAAGGAATTTGAAATTTTCTTTAAAAAACAGGGGCGCCGGAAATCTGTCTGTCGATCTTATCGAGCCATTTTCGATGTGCTCGAGTTTTGAGTATCGATGATATCCACAGGTGTATCGATACATCGATAATTCGTCCAGATATGTTGTTAAATTGCTAGACATATTTGGTCCTCTTTTCGATAGTATCGATGAAGCATCGAGGACTCGACAGTGCAAGTCGATCATATCGTGGGTGTTTCAATAAAATCGACAATGCCAGAAAAACTTAGAGATTTGCCAGAAAAACTTAGAGATTTTCCTATTTTGAAAAAGTTTTCTCACCTAAAAACCCTATACTTTTCTAACTTGCTTTCAAGGGTTTTATTCACCTGGTGTTTTGGGACAAGGGATGTGAGGCTTTAAATTTACCTATGGCTAGCTTGCACACATCCGATTGAGGCAGACGCTTGAATTGATCTTCCTATCAGGATCTGTAGTCAATCTGACTCAACACTTACGTAACTTGACAAACCAGGGCACTTTCATAAGAGACCTCACTACCTTGCCTATGGACAGTCAATCACCAACAAGGCCTAAAGGTAGCGGAGCCATTCATGAGCTGGTCAGACTCAGCCTAGCAATGCCTCCTTATATCAGGCAAGTAAGGCCACACCCCTATCCAATCGACTACACGATAGTGGGAGTTGCGGCCTAACGGTATAAGGCCCTCGTGCGCTCATATATTTCACTCGGTCACGGCGGTGGAGCAGATCCTTGGTACCATGGAAGTTTTGAGAATTTCACCCATAGGCATTCTATGCACCCGGTATGCTCAAATAACATTTCTAGTGTCCAAACATTGTCAGCCACGATGTATCTGTGGAGGCTACAACCCTGATGAAGAGAGGGTAATAATGCTCATATGTTATGTAATGCCAGATGCATGAATTATACCATCAACTATGCATCAATTCCAAGCATCCAACATGCTCAAGAGGAAATGCTACATCCCTCGGGAAGGCAACATGCAATGCACAATGGCACAATCATAACCACACTCACACAGTGTCATCCAAGCATACAATGATGCACATGGGCCATGAAGATGAGCCTAGACGCATTATGCGGCAATATATAAAGTAGTACACTCCTCCTATCCAAGAAGGGACCAAGACTAGGTATTTAGACAATATCCATAAGGAATCCCACCTCTAGTGGGGACCCATTTACCTGGGGTAGCCCACGAGACTACGCATACAACTACGTGTCTAAGTAACACAGAAGTGAGTTTAGCAAGAGTTTAAGATGAACATCTAATCACATTTAGATACAAACGGGCCTAGAGGGGTCCATAATGGGGACATTTAACCACCATTCTCCAAGAGGCATCTCAACCACAAACTATATGGATACAAGGCCCAAGGCCCTACATTCAAGATAAGAACATAGGTAACTACATACATATATCCCTCTTAATAGGCCATGAGAAAATGATATAATACCACCTTTAACAACATGGGCCTCAAGAGGGAAATTAAGGCCCAAGGCTCAATTTCCAATGGCCATAGAATCCATACATTAAGTTGGACTTGGTGGGCAGTCCGTGTGCACAATATACGACCCAAAAAAAATAGGTTTAAGTTTGGATGAAATGGGTCCCAGTACATCAGCTCGATAACTAGCAATTTAAGTGGGCAACCAGGAGCCCAATAGTATCCTTACTTCAGCCCACAAGTCCATCAAAATGGTGGAAGTCGGCCCAATGTATGGTTGGGCCAAGCTAGGACATCCCAGCCCACTTTGGGCCTAAGGGATGTCCCAAAAATCTGATCTAAGATGGGGTCCTCATGTGATCACTAAAGGTGACCCAAAAGAATGCATTGATTAAGCCCAAAGATTATAAGAAAACATAAGCATGTAACACGCACAAAAGTTCTTAATATGGTGGGGCCCACAGCCAAATAAATTTTTAACCATACAATTTTACATTTAAGGCCTTTTGATAAACTTTTGCCCCGTTTGGCTTCCTAGATCGGTTAAGGTCCAGAAATTAGTTAACTATGTGGGAATAATTTCATGAAGGCCAACTATACTCACTGGGGGATCCCACCAGATGGAGAGTGTGTATATATCATGAAAAGATCAAGCGGGCCTGTTACTGGATTGTGAGTCCAGCAATAACCCAAGGTAGGGAGTGCTTCCATGATTGGGCGATCCAAGGCTTGAATGGCCTGGACCAACACACGTTGAGGTAGGATCCACATACATCCATATTTAACCACAAATAAATGGCCCAAGGTCTATGGTGGGCCTTTAACCATCCATGAAGAAACCCATGATCCTACCTTAGGATCACCCAGGAGGACATTCAACCTCAACTGGTTTCCAAGAGGTAGCCCGCCACTACGCTAGCATGAAATAAGGCCCAAGCCTAAAACAATCCATGGCCTAGTGGGCCATACACTGAGCCTAATACATAAGTAACCTGGTGGACCCTTTAAGCAAGGTTAGGGCCCAATGATAAAGGTCATGGGTTCACTCATTGTGATGGGCCTAATAGGCAGCCCATTATCTCAATCATATGAAAATCCTTATTTTTAACACAAGTAAGTTGGGCCTCACATCTTGGCCCAAGTATGGATTTACTATAGTGGGAGAACAAGGGCCCAAATACTTGAGTATTTGGGCCATAAGACCCATCACAATAGCATGGTTAATATAGGACCCAAGGGTTCAATGGACCTATCAAAAGTTTCAGCCCAAACAAGGCTATAAGGCCCATACTTAACTAGAAAACTAGCCCAAGAAGAATCCAATTGGAATGGGCCTTTAATCCTGCACTAATTAAATCCAAAAATTAAAATTAAGATGGTAAGATAACTGTCTTAAGTCCTCCTCAGATCTAGTGGGCCATATTGTCCCAAAAGAACATCTATAGGCAACAATTATTGGGCTCAATGCCAAATTTCAGCCCACCCAAATTTCTGGGTTGGTTGGAGTCCGACAATAGAAGTATTTCTTAGTATATTTAATCCCTGATGGCCCATACACATCACTGTGAGCCCCACCAGATGAAAGAACATATGCAACACATATATCAAATGGGTCAGGCCGTTGGAATGCAGGCCCAGCAGTAGCCTAAGGCAGGGATGTCCCATGTGTAGGCAGCCCTATGGGCCTAGGGTATCTGTCCCAAAAATCCACCCAATAGGCCCCAAATTGAATACCAAAAAAAAGGAGGATGATCAATCCCCTAAGGACCCCACGTGGATGGGTGGTGGGATATACAACACATCAAGGAGGCCCCATGAAGCAGGCTGGATACCCCATCCTGGGCATCCCTGCCTAGCTGGCCACTCCCAGTCGCACCACAGCCAGATCAAATATCCATTGGGTTTCAAATTTTACAGATTAATACTTCCATAGGTGGACCACACCCCTACAAAATTTCAGAATTTTTGGATATTTCTAAGTGTTTTAATTAATTTAAACAAAACAGTTTATCCAGAAATCGGACAGACCTGGACATCCCAATGTGGTGGGCCAGTCCGGCCCTCGCCACAGTGTGTACAGTGGTCCATTAACCATGAAATTTGGTATGTAGGTCCAACCATGAGTGTACCTCCAAAAAATTTTAGAATTTATATATATATATAAATATTTTAATTCATTTAAGGAAATCAATCTGTCCTAAAAATCAGACTGATCCGGACACCATATTATAGTGGGCCGGTCTAGCCACCACCATGGTGTGTACAGGCGTCCATTAGCACCAAAATTTTGTAGGTGGGTCCTACCATGGGTGTGACACCTCTCTGTAAATTTTTAGAATTTCTAGACCTCAAAAGTATTTTAATAAATTTCAGAATTCCAACCTGTCCAGGGTGGAATGTTGCTGGAACGATGCAGAAAATCCAGACTGTCCACCTCACTTGGACCACACCTTTGGGACCCTAATGATGGTCAGATGGGGCTGCAATTTGGGGGAATCAAGATGAGATCTACACCTTTAAGAAAAATATACTTGGTGGGTATAAAAGGTCCCCCAATTAGTCCCAAATTCAAGCCCAAAGTCCAACAAAAAATTTGTCCAGAAAATTTCTGGGCAGCAACATGCACATGAAATAAAATGAGCATAGGAACCAAAATAATGGGAAATCACCCCATGGAATTTGAGTTGTGGTCCACCTCAGCGGGCCCCACAAATATCCAAACCTAATCCATACCATAAAATCCATTGCATGTGTCCAAAAAGGAGCAAATGGGGCACCTATGTTCATAAAGTGGGCAAACATGGACGTCTACTCTCTTTGGATGATCTGGATACTTCCAGGACACAAGGTGGGCCACACACATATGAGAATAATAGATCAACAAAAGAAGAGTAAGAATCAGCCATAAGGCCCTTCCCTTTATCACAAACCACATATATCACTATATTGATGGGATTACAAGATCTACCCATAAATGCATCTTCTAATCAAAATCCAATGGTGGATATGCCATCTTCACCAAGGATTAAGGGTCTAGATGACCTAAGGATCCTTCTAACTAGGAAAAGAAACCATGGTGGGGTCCATGGAGAATGGCCCCTCCCATGAGTTATGCATGCATAAAAGGATGGGCTAATGGCCACATCCAAGAAGACATGAGGCCTCCACCATCATTTGGTGAGCCCCACATGCTTCAAACATGAGGTGAAGAAGAGAAATAAGGGAAAGGAATGTAGATCCTAAGATTCTAAGTACATGCACACCCACCTACAAGGTCTTCGAGCAAACACCTCCAATATAGTCTTCAAGCTCCAAGGTACATGGATCTAAGGTTGAGATCTTATTCCATTGGTTAGATGGAGGAATATATGAGTGAAAGTGAACTGAAAAAATGGAGAAAAGTTGTTGTAGAAGAAGAGAAGAGAGAGGGAGAGAGAGAGAGAGAGGGAGAGAGAAATGAGAGGGAAAAAGAGAGAAAAAGATTTTTAAGGCAAGCAAGCATCTCTCTCTTGCCTTGGATAGAGAAGAGTAATCATTGCAATAGGGAGTTAGAAACAATGTTGTAGGGTTAGTAGGCTTTTTAGGTTAGTGGGTGGTGTTTTAGAGATGGGTGGTGTAGGAATAGGGCCTAGGTAGTGTGTGTTGGAAATAGTTCCAAGAGATGGGACCTACCTAGAAATCCATGCACACCACCCCTAGGTGGGCTACATGATTATGATCAAGGGCTTAAAAAATGAAATGCACCCAACTTACGGTCTACATGCCGGATGGACGCACAAGATGCAGCATTGGAACCACGGCGACGATGCGGTCGCAATGGCATAGGTCTCAACTCGATCCGAGTCGGGTCTTCATGACTGGACTCACGGATGACCGTAAACACTATCCAAGGGTCACGGGTCACCGGAATTCGACCGGTAGGACCGCGAGACCAAGATGGACAGAATGCATACTTACACACACATGCACACAAGCGAAGTCGGGTCAGGTCTCACATAGATTAACCAAATTGGTATCATCATCTTGATCAAGACTAGGTGTGAGTAGTTGATCATTTATCACAACATTTATCGATTATAATATAACCCCAGTTCTTTTGCTAAGTACTCGTTATGCCCAACAATTTAGAGCATAACTAAGAAATATTCCCTCATCGCTTTTGGCTTCAAATTTTTTCAATTTTTTATAGTCACGTGAAATAAAATATTTGCTTCCAAAAGTTTGAAAACATTTAATAGTGGGCTTTTTGTTAAACCATAGTTCATAAGTTGTTTTGTTTTTAGCTTTTCTAATATAAACATGATTAATTATACAACATGTAGTATTAATAGCTTCAACCTATAAATATTTAAGTAAGTTCATGCTATTTAGCATTACACCAGCCATTTCTTGCAAAATTCTATTTTTTCTTTCAACAACCCCATTTTGCCAAGGTGTTTTTGGAGGTGAAAATTCATGCATTATTGCATGATCATTGCAGTATTTCTCAAAATTGCTATTTTCGAATAAACTTCCATGGTAACTTCTAATTCTGACCATAGATAACTCTTTTTCAATCTGGATGCGTTTTATAAGTATTTTGACTTCGTCAAGAGCATCTAACATTTCTTTTAGAAAGGCTACCCAAGAATATCCAGTGTAGTCATCAATTACAACCAAAAAATATTTCTTTCCTCCTCTACTCTCCGTTCTAGTTGGTCTGACTAAATCTATATGGAGAAGTTCAAGAGGTCTTGCCATGGCTAAGGAGTTCACTTTCTTGTGACTACACCTAATTTGTTTGCCTATTTGACAAGCGCCAAATACTTTTTTTTTTTTTATCCCTTTTAGTTTGGGTAGACCACGTAAGTGATCTCTTTTGCTCAATTTATATATATCTCTATAATTTACATGTCCAGGACGTTGATGCCATAGTTCAGTGTCATCTGTTTGGACTATGTAACACGAATGATTTGTTGATCAAGGGTCATCAATTATATATCAATTTTCAGAAGTTCTGTGATAATTTAATATTACATTTTCTTTTTCATTAATTATCTTACATTCGTGATCTGAAAATTTTACGCTATATTTATTATCACAGATCTGAGATATGCTCAAAAGATTATGTTTTAACCCTTCAACATATAAAACATTTTGAAAGAGAGATAAGTTAGGAAGTTGCACATTACCTTGGCCGATAATCTTGCAGTTTCTTCCATCTCTTAATGTAACTGAGCTGCCATTTATTTGGTTGATGTTTGAGAGTATAGGCTTATCACTTGTCATGTGTCTCGAACATCCACTATACAAGCACCATCTTAAATGGTTACTTGCTTTGAAAGATGTGTGGATTACAAGACACTTAACCTTTGGAACCCATTTCATTGCGGTTCTAAGTTTAGGAGGATCTCTTGCTTTTTGTTGAGTTTGGGAGTAAGGATTTCTCCTTTATCTATATACTCCAATCTTACCAAAATTGGATTTCAATAGCTCTTTAAGCAAGTCCACAATTTTATCAGTTAAAGGAGGATTTATGTTATTATTCCTTTGATATTTGTGGTAGTTGGCACTATTTTTAATTTTAGAGGCCTGAAAAGGTTTTGAATTTTTGAAGTCATTCCTTTTATATTTTAATTCTTTTAGAGTCTTTGCTTTAGAGTTTGAGGATTTTCCTTTTACAAAAGTAGGAGCAGAGTCCTTAGATTTTAGAGAGTTATTTTTAATATAACCCAGTCCAGACTTACAGTTTTTCAAGTTTTTGGTCACCAAAGGTATATTTCCAAGTGTCATTTGAACTCTAAAGGGAGGAAACTTCAAGTTTTAATTTCTCATTTTCATATTTAAGTTTTTGCAATTCAGAAATCTTTAAACTCAAATCTAACTTAGTATTTTCAAAGCAATCGGAAAAATGAGATTTTTCTAAAATAGTTTTTTTCAAGTTCTAATTGTAGTTTAACATAATTTTCTTATTGAATTTTCAATTTAGCCACAATTTTACAACTTTCTCTGTATAGGGCATCATATGTATCTTAAAGATCATCTTCATATTCAGAGTCACTTCTTAGAGTTTTATAATCAGACATATTACAATTATCTGAAGAAGTGATTCTGGCTATAGTCATAAAGGCTTTCAAATCACTTGCATTTTCCTAGCCCAATTTATCAGTTTCAGAATTAGTTTCGGATTCTAATGATTCATCCCAAGTAGCTATCATGCCTTTTCTTCTAGATTTATCCTTTTTAGGACATTTAGAAGCTAAATGCCCATATTCAGAACAGTTGAAACATTGAGTGTCTTTTGTTTTAGATTTCCAAATATTTAAATTTCTCTTTCTTTTATCAAATGGTTTTTGAAAATCTGTTCTTTTCTTATTTTTAAAAATTCTATAAAATTTTTTTTACCAACATAGCCATATCATCTTCATTTTCTTCAAAATCAGAATTTACATTAGATTCCTTTGAATTAGATTTAGAAGATTTAAGAGCAATGGACTTGATTTTAGGAACTTTGAAATTTAGCTCATAAGTTTGAAGAGAGCTAACTAACTCCTCAACCTTCATGGTATCTGTATCCCTTAATTCCTGTATAGCAATAACATTTGAATTAAACCTATCAGGAAGTGATCGCATTATTTTTGTGCAAACTTTGCTTTCAGGGATTTTATCTCCAAGACCCCACATAGAATTTACTATGTTATTTAGTTTCATATAGAATTTCATAAAAGACTCATTTTCTTCTATACGAAATTTCTCAAATTTGGTTGTGAGGATTTGGATTTTAGATTTATTTATTTATTTATTTTTTATAATGGTAGTTCCTTCATGTGTCTTTTCAAGAATATTCCAGGCTTATTTAGCTGTATCACAAGAAATGATCCTTTTGTATTCATCTAGCGATAGAGCAAAGTTATAGCATTTAAGGCCTTTACATTTGCACTGCTTTCACTTTTCTGAACAGTAGTCCAAAAAGTGTATGCAGTTTCTTTCATTGATATGGTTACATCTTTGGCTACTACTTCCATCCTAGGAGGGATCCATTTAGTCACAATGGCTTGTCACACATTTTCATCAATGGATTTGAGGAAAATCATCATCATGGCTTTCCAATATGAATAATTAGAGCTATCAAAGGGAGGTGGCCTCGTAATGGAGATAAGCTTTTGAAATTTGACATCTTGTAGCTCTGGATCTAGCTCAAGGAGGTAAATCTAAAAATAAAAAGAGCAACCCTCTCTGATACCACTTGAAAAGAAGAGCTAGCGATGTCTTAGAGGGGAGGTGAATATGACAATACCAAATAATCGAAATAAATGTAAAATATGTAAAGAACACAAAAATCTCAATTGTCTAAGTATTGAAACCTTAATTCTAAATTATTCATAGGACAACCTTCACCTAAAATATTAGGCAGGACAACCTTATTTCACAAATGTCTTTAAAATTAATCTTTGAAACTAGCAAGAAAAGATAAAAGAATTATAACATTCAATACAAGAATGAAATAATAAATAACATCCAATACCAAAAGATTAAAGCATTCACCATAAGGCACAAGGGGTTATAGTGGTTTGGTTCTTAAAACAACCACACCTACTTCACTTTCAAAATTACTACCCTCGTAATTTGGCTTTCACTATAATAAGATTTTTACAGGTTCGCCTTAACAACCTAATACAATTCCTTATGATTTTCACGGGCTATCACAATAAAAAACCCTTTTGTGATTTTGATGGGCTATCACAAATAAAAATTCTTTTTGTGATTTTGACGGGCTATCATAAATATAAACCCCTTTTATGATTTTAATGAGATATTACAAATAAAAACCCCACTGAGATTTTCACATGTTATCTCAGACAAACCTAAAATGAAATATAGTAAAATAATGTACTTATCTTCAAATGGAGATTCGAAGACGTGGTAGAAGCTTGTATCAAAAGAACTTCTTTCTTGAACGTATATGGCGCAGTGTTCAATCAGACATAAAGAGTATAGGGTTATATAGATTTTATAAATGAAAAACTCAAATGCTACTTGATTGAATTCTCGTAGATCTCAAAGAAGAGTATAGATTACTCTCTCATAATAATATTAAAATGATCTTGAGAAAAGGGAATTGAATAAGTTATAAATTAAATTATAAATACCACACATATAGCTTGTCGAGGACTTGAGCCTCTCTCTCTCTCTCTCTCTCTCTCTCTCTCTCTCCTGTAGAAGGATTATAGTAAATTTTTGTTGTTATTTATAATGAGAGAAATCCTCAATTTATAGGCAAAAATCTTAGAAATTCTGCTAGCCTAAGACTGGCTTCGGCTGGCCAGATTCCACCGGATTCGTTCCAACGACTATCGGATCGCGTGGGATAAGATCTATCCAAAATTCGGCTGGCCCAAGGTCAAATTCGGATAGCCGAATTCCCGCAAAAATCAAAAGTTTACATTGCTGAAATTTGACCCGAACTTACACAGGCTAGTCGAATTTCAAGCTTAAGCTAGCCGAACCAAAACTTAAGTTGGCTGAATTTTTAACAGAATTTGTTATTTTACTCGGGCTTGAAGTTAGGTTGGCCGAGGAAGTTAGGCTAGCCGAACCAGAAGTTAAGCTGGCTGAATTCCATACTAAAAACACTTATTAAAACACAAGTTAATGAATTTTTTAAAGTACCTAAACCTAAGGTCTTTTCAGGGTTATACCACCTGTGTTTTAGCAAATATATGGGACACCTTGTCTTGCACTTTAACTTGATCTTGTCTTGAATTCGGGCATCAATTTCTTGAGAATATGTGTCGATCTTGAGCTAATCTTTAGGAATGTAGAGTAGTTGTGATTTCATACCTGTGATCTGACCATGAAACACTTTTGTCTTACTAAATTTGATAATCCATATGTGATAAAAATAAAAGCACTTACAGGCCAGTCGAATTGGACATTCGGACAGTAGAATTTCACCTTAGGACATTGGATAATTCTTATCACGCGTAATCCGATAGTCGTTGGAATGAATTCGATGAAATCTAGACTGCCGAACCTATTCTTAGGCTAGTCCAATTTCCAAACCCTTTGGCTATAAATAGATGACTTCTCTTATTTTAAACAACAACAAAAAAATCACTCCAAACATTCTGGAAGTGAGAAAGAAGCTCAAGTCTTTGTCAAGCTAATTATGTGGTATTTATATATTTGTTTTATGCTTATTCAATTCCCTTTCTCAAGTTAATTTCAATCATATTCTAGAGAGTAGTCTATACTCTAGTTAAGAATTAAGATAATTGAATTTGTAGCAATAGGGTTTTTTTATTTCTGAAATACTTTAGAACCGTATAATCTTTCTCATTGAGTGAATATTGTCTCTTCTACATTCATGAAAGAATATCTTCTCCTGCAAGCTTCGACTATTTCTTCGAAACTACATTTAAAGATAAGTACTTTATTATTTTATTTTATTTAGGTTTTTCTGAGATAGCCTGTGAAAATCTCAGTGGGTTGGTTTGTGATAGCCCGTGAAAATCACAAAGTGAGTTTTTGTTTGTGATATCCCGTGAAAATCACAAAAGAAGTTTTATTGTGGTGAGCTCGTGAAAATCACAAGGAACTGTATAAGGTTGCTAAGGTAAATCTGTAAAAACCTTGAAATAGTGAAAGCCAAAATTACAAGGGTAGTAATTTTGGGAGTTGACTAGGTGTGGTTTTTAAAGCATCAAACCACTATAACCCCTTGTGTCTTGTGGTGAATGCTTATTTCCTTTTAGTGGTCAATGTTATTTATTTCATTCTTTGTAGCGAATGTTATATTTATTTTATCTCCTCTTGCTAGTTTGAAAGATTGATTTTAAAGATATTCATGAAATAAAGTTGTCCTACGAATTATTTAAAATCAAAGTTTCAATACTTGGGCGATTGAGATTTTATATTTCGCTTTTATTTACCCCCCCCCCCCCCCCCCCCCCCCCCTCCCCCCCCTAGGACATCGATAGCTCGTCTTTTCAACCTGCAACAATTAAATGAAGCCGGATAAGACACTACATTCTATTTCTCTTGAATTTTCTTATAACAGGATTTTGACGGGTTTTTTTTTTTTTTTTTTTTTTTTTTTTTTTTTTTTTTTTTTTTTAATCTTTTACTTAAATTGTAATATTTGATGGGTGGATAGATATTTTTCTATTACATTTATTCTTTTAAATTAGTTAATGTTGCTTAAATATCGTATGGTTGGCTGATTGCGTTTATTTTTCTTCATTCATTAATTATTTATGTTGCCTTACCCAAACCAAATATTTTTTTTTCTTTCAAAATAAACACCTATAGATATGTCATTGGAAGATGATCCATTGACAAATATTTGGGATTATGGAGCCTAAGTCTACTACAATGACAAAAATATAAAGTTACAATGAAAGTTATGTGGAAAATAATTTGTAAACAAAACAAATCGGTTGAAATTACATTTGGCTTGTCGAGGAGGAGACGCTACCCATGTAGCAAAGCTCATCAAGAATTCTAGGATTTATTTCGAGTCATTTTCGATTCAAATACAAAGACTTTCTCCACCCCTTCCCCTACAACTACAAGCAATATAACAAGTCACATAAGATATAAAAGTAGGCCTATTATAATTGAAAATGGGTGTAACACCCCAAAAATCGGGGGTCGAGCAAAGCTCAACTCTCGAGTTCCAACGCATCACTTATGCAATATAGATATTGATGTTTAAATGTTGTCCATATTAGTGCATTAAACATAAGCAGGATTATACTAAATCAACATATCATACTCCAAATATAATTAAGTAAGCGGAAGACTGAGATAGGTATATAAGGTAAAGAAGTGTTTCTTGTTGAGGGTCGAATATTGCATATTAGACCCCAATTACTACCTGGATTTACGAACATGACACTGCTTAACGGTTTATTTTAATCGTGTTTATGATGCAAGGTGAATCTAGGAGTGTGGACTGGAAAGGATGCTAAAAACATGGATTTAACGCTCAGGCATCACCAAAGCATTGGACGAGACTCCATGGGACCAAGATCGAGGATTTACACGCCGGAGATCAGAGAAATTCCAACTACTCACCTTAAACAGGCCTAAAAGATGTCCAGAATGCAAGATCACAGGGTTCCCACCATCTGATCGATTCAAAACTTTATACAGGACCTGAGGACTCTAAATTAACCATACACGTCGAATTTCAACCATTGGATCCCTCTGTAAGTGGCCCAACTGACAGATCAGCCCATAAAACAATGATTCGGGGCCCACCTGAGATCTGGATATGCTTCAAATTTGTTTTTAACCCCTTATAGGAGGTGACACAACATATGGATTGAGCGGATTTCTCAAAAACATCGCAGTGGACCCCATCTGAGCAGTGTGTGCGTAATCTACTAGTGCACTAGCCGTGCACTGTAGTCAAAATCAGGTCAAACCGACTTTGACCCGCATTGCATTCAAAAACGGAAATATCCATTTCCTCTATTGTGAACTGGGACTGTGGACGGATGCAAATGGCCCACCATTGCAGCTCCGTTGTCCAATCTGGACCGTCCATTCAAATCTCAAGGACCCTCTGACTAAGGCCTAGAGAAGGAAATTGAAGAAGGTTGCGCGAACAGTGTCTCTGTGATCGAACGTGAGATGGATGACTTAAAAAAAGATCAAGTGGGCCGCATCAAGGGTGATCCAAAATCATCCATACCCAATCGGTTTTTCAAGGGGAATACAGTGAACGGACTGGATTTTGCATAGGACACTGATCATGGGGCCACCGACTCCAACAATGTAAAATGATTAAGGAGCAAGATGCATGGGATTGCAAAAGCTGAGAATTCCATGATGTGGTGACTCACCACTGTTGATCGGACAGTTAATCCAAACCATTCAGATGGAATGCAAGCCAAAACTGACCGTCCAGGAAGAGTCTGTTCGAAGAGATATATAGTGAGCATCGTTGACCACGTCACTATTTTCGTTTACACGCCTGTTGAAGTTGCGTAAATCCCTATTGTGCGCATAGGTTCTCCAACCGACTGACTTTCGCTGCCTGTTGTGTGCGTAGGTTCTCCAACCGACTGACTTTCTCCGCCTGTTGTGTGCGTAGGTTCTCCAACCGACCTTCCCAGCTATAAAGAGAAGAGAGAGGGAGGGCAGCGGGTGGGGGGAGCAAAGAGACAGAAGGAGTAAAGTTTTTTTCCTTTCTTTTTCTTTTTATTTTATTTTGTTTTGTTTAAGGGATCCATCCCATTCATGTTGGGCTGAACCTCTTAGCTAGGGCTAAGAGGAGAAGCTTGTGGAGTGATGGGTCTGATTCCTACGGGGCTGATTTATGTTTGAATGAATTTGATCTTAGTTGATAATTAAGGATGCCTTTAGATGTTAATGGTTTGTTGTGACTGAAATTACAATAGATCTGCGATGGCTTAAGTATTTCCTTTTCCTTTTTGTGATTATGAAGTTAAGAAGCCCTGTTGTTCACCATCGTCTCCTGGGCATGGTTGGATGATGGAATCCTTCCTACATTCATATATCTCTCAGATTGGCTATGGATTGGTTTAATTCTGTTATTTATCATGTCTCATGGGCATGGTTTGGTGATGGAATCCATTCTAATTTACATCCGTCTTATCTTTTGAAAACTAGATCGAAGGAAGTTCATATTTGATTTTCAGGTTATATCTTCCAACTGGATGAAGATGGGACTCGTAGTCCAGTTGAGTTCATGAATAGACCGTAGATCTCCCTGATCTCTACAAGTGGATCCTTGGCCCCCTAGTTTCCTACCTTTAAATTTCACAAGTTTTAGATTAGTATTCTCACCATTATTCCCTCATACTCACTTGATTTAGATTTCATCTTATTCTAGTTCTAGCTCTGGTTACTTTCAGATTATGTACAGATTTCAGTCCCTGTGGATTCGACCTCGGTCTCACCGAGTTTATTACTACATCACAACCCTATACTTGGGGAGTGAACATTTCTCAATCCCCAGAGTATGAGTATGTTACCAGGCTGAATATATACAGGTATTGTTCCAAAATTTACAAAATACAAAATGTACGTGTCCAACTAATCCTTATAGTCCCTGTAATCCCGTCAATCAGTACATGTCCTATATAGACCCGCCTGATAGCTGAACATAGGAGAATTCCTCCTCGTCGTCTATGAAATCCATTTCACCTACATAAACTTCATCATTACCTGTACCTACAACAAAATCTGGGTGGTGTTTTAAAACACCATCCCAGGTGGGAATGAGTAGCTAATCCAGTGGAACTATAAAGTCAAGGTTAACATGTTATCAATTCAGTCAAGTAATAATGATAAAGCAATACAGGAATCATGTCTTAAGTACTCTTATTAATGCAGGAATGGTATATTGTAATGATGCATGCCCTCCCTTGCACTCCCTCAGCGACACTGTCTCACGGTCGTGCAAGGTAACTCCCACTGTGCACTTCCTCGCCAAAGCACATGCAGTGCGATGCATGATAGTGTTAGCCAAGTAGTTAATTAGGTTCATTCGTATAGCAGATTCGGGAAACTAAGGTATATCCCTTTATATCATTAACCCAACGAGGATCCATCTAGGGTCATTAATCTTAGTTAATCACATACGATAGGCAAGTTGTAGGGCATCACCCCTAATGAAAGCAGTGGATAGGCAAGTTCAATTGATTATACTTGAGGTCACTCCACCAACGCCCTACTAACTGGAGCACTATTTTAGAAGGTGGTCCGAATCAGACGGTACACCCCAACCCACACTGGGACCGCAGCCAGACTACGCTGATGTAGGCCGACAGCTCAAATACAGTGTCCCATACCACCGTACTCGACTCACGAGTTTAGGTTGCTCACTGGTCACTACGGGGAGGTTCCTCACCCCAGCGTAGGCCGACAGCTCGACCATAGTGTCCCATACCACCATGCCTGGCTCATGAGTCTTAGTGGATCGTGGTACCATGGTTGAACGGGCTTTACATTAGTAAGTGGTACCTTAGATTCAAGCAGTAGTATCCATACATGGCAAACACGCAATAGGCCAAACAGGTTATTTGACAAGTTTGATTGGTACAAGCACACGCCGAATTAATCGATATGGAACACATAAGCACTCCACGTAGCCTAACCATTGTCGACAATCGTCGTATGACTCGGATTCATTAAACGTATCCACTATGGCGAGACTAGTTCGGCCACTCAATCAGGAACCGTTACCGATTCCCTAGACTACCTTATAGTCTCAATCATTGTAACATCCCGAAAAATCGAGGGTCGAGTAGTAACTCAACTCTCGAGTTTCCAGAACGTCACTTATGCAACATAGATAATGGTGATTAAATGTTGTCTGCATTAGTGTATTGAACATGAGTGAGATTAAGCCAAAACATCATATCATACTCCAGAGACAGTTAAATTGCAAGCGGAAGACTTTGATAGATATATAAAATATATAAAAACTGTGGTGAGTCTCCAGAGTGTGATAACATTATCAGGTTAATAAATTACAAGTACATTTCTAAAATATACCAAATGTGTAAGTGTAATGTCTTCTATCCCAAGTACCATAGCCCCGTCAATACAATATCAGGTCTTCATAGACCTGTCAGAGATTACATGTAGGAGAACTCCTCCTCAACATCATAGTAGCAGTCCGGATC
Source organism: Magnolia officinalis (assembly GCA_021015155.1). Lineage (NCBI taxonomy): Eukaryota > Viridiplantae > Streptophyta > Magnoliopsida > Magnoliales > Magnoliaceae > Magnolia > Magnolia officinalis. The sequence goes on from JAJHSJ010000006.1 coordinate 34,624,949, forward strand.
TGCTTCATAAGCATCGCCATCACCTGAAACTCAACAAATCTGGTTGGTGCGTACAACACCGTCTCGTAACGTGGGAGTGAGTGATCAACTCAGTGGAACAATAAAAGCATAGGTTAACATGTTATCAATTCAGTCAAGCAGTAATGATAAAGCAGTAAAATCAAACACTCTTAACTACTCTTATTAATGCAAGTATGAATGCAGTCATGATGTATGCCCTCACCACACCCTCCCTCGTGCGACACCATCTCACGTTCGCGGCATGCTTTCATCCCTCAGTGCTCCACATCTTCTAGGCACATGCAATGCATGATGAGCATGATTACCGAGTTTTTATTAGTCCATTTCAAACAGCAGGATTGGGAAACTAAGGTACCTCCCTTATATCATTCCCAAACATGATCCATTCTAGGGTCGTCAGTCCTAGTTAATCTCAGACGATGGTGTGTTTTCTATGTCACTGCAAAGGCTAGCAGGGCTGTTACGCACAAAGGTTACACCACTCCCCCATCACCTCTTTAACGATTCATCACTATACAGAAACAGGCCTAGCTCATACTCCATACACTGCGGCAAAACTCTAAGGCTCACCGCGATTACAGAGTATGCTCGAGGTCACTACAAAGGGCTGTCAGGGCTGTTGCTCGCATTCGTTGCACCACTCCCCCATCACCTTATCAATGTAGGCCGACAGCACGAATATAGTGTCCCATACCACCATAATCGGTTCACGAGTTTGGTTGCTCACTGGTCACTACGGGGAGGCACGTGGCCCCAGCGTAGGCCGACAGCTCGGCCACGGTGTCCCATACCACCATACCCGGCTCATGAGTCTTAGCGGATCGAAGTACCATGGTTAAAAGGGATTTCATTGATAAGTTTGGTACCCTATGTTCAAGCAGAGGCGTCCAAACATGGTGAACATACATAAGACAGATCGGGTTACTTGACAAGCTCGGCTAGATCGAGCGCACAACAAGTTGGACGACATGAAGTGCATAAGCACCTCGCGCGGCCGACCACTATCGTCAACCGAAGTACGACTCGAGTTCGTCGAACACATCTCACATGGCAAATGAATCTCAGCCACGCATTCAGTTTCGTTACCGATTGCCTGGACTATAATCATAGCCCCAATCGCATTCAATTGCAGATAGTTAAAGCAGTAATGAATCAAGATTCAAATCATACAACCAAAGTCTGATATTATCCGTTTAGGGCTGCCAGGGCTGTTGCACGCACTCGTTGCTCCACTCCCCCATCACCCATGACAGATCATACAACGTAAATATGAATTTAAACATATGCATCACATAGATAAAATCATATAATCAATTGAGCATGTTATGAAGTACAACATAAGTATGAGTTTGTACATATTCAGTTTCTAATCACACAGATATCTAAAGAAATCATACACATAGTTAAAGAAGTTGAGAATCATATCTCAACACCCTTAAACATTACAATTTACTAACTACTACTCATTCAGACATTTCAACAAACACTTTAAAATACATGCATCAACATACATGACATATGTTAATCACATAGGTATAAAGCCGAATCCTTTCACTAGGGAGTTACCCCAATCATAACACGCATACACCCACGACGGATAATCATGGCAAGCAGGAATCCAAGTTCCATATTCATTCAGTCATTTCCACAAACACTTGGGCCACACATTTTAGCATATATAATGTATATTGGCCGTGGCGTGATTTAGGGCAAATCCTTTCGTCAAAGGGGGTATCACCAATACAACAATCAATTACCCATGACAATTAGTCATGACGAGCACGAATGAGAATTCTATACTCATTCAGTCATTTTCACAAACACTTAGAATACGCTATTACAACATACATGGTATATGTTAGCAAAACATGTATTAGGGCTATCCTTTCGCTAAGTAAGTATTTTATCCATGTATAATATATTCATACAGCAAATAATCGTGGCAAATACATCTCCAAAATTTATACGTATACGATACTTTCTAGAATACACAATTTCAACATACATAGTGTATATAAGCAAAACATGTATTAGGGCGAGTCCTTTCGCCAAACAAGTAATTTATCCACATATAATATATTCATACAACAATTAATCATGTCAAACACATTTCTAAAATTTGTACATATACGGTACTTTTTACAAATACCTAGAGTATGTAGAATTCCATATTTTTCATCTTTAATCGAAACGGAAAACAGACAGCACTTTGTACATGTGCAATTGCATGCAGATCATGAATCTATCATTATCTGACATTGAAAGCGTTGAAAACCATAACCTATACAACTAAAGTCCACACCTTTTGTCGTAGAATCGTAACGGATCCGATAGGTTTGCTAAGCTTCCGTATTCGGCAGTTTGGCAACCTATAAAACGAAATAGGTTAGCTATTTCATAACCTACAACTCTTAAAACCCCAAATCAGATTAGGGTTAAGGTTTCTTACCTAGAAACGGAGCCGGAATCGCCGGGAAAGCGATTAAAATGGAGTGGTGGACCTCATGGAGCGGCAGGGAAGAGTGGCAGGGAGAATCTCCTACTGCTCCCACACTTTCTCTCTCTTTTCTCTCTTCTCTCTCTAGGGTTTCTCTCAAATTCGTATGGTTGCAATGAGAGAGGGTTTAAGGTCCTTATATAGTCTAAAAACTCACCGAAATAGACTCCAGGTCAAAGTATACTTAGGTTATAACCAAAACGGGTCAGTTTCAGCTCAACGGAGGACTTCTGGCGGGCCTCCTTAAGCCAAAGGTCGGACTTAAGCTCACAGGCTACGGATCTAGGTTCCATTAAGTTTTCGTTTCGGTCGGGATTCCAGATCACGCGTGGTGGACCAGTTTCAGTTCAACGGTCAGCGGACCTCGATCGATGATTCTGAGTACATGTAAATGTGTATGAAATTTCTCCTGATCCGAGGGTGTAATTTGGTCTGATTCTGACGGTCTGGTTGCTTAAAATTGATCCGCAAGCAACACGTGCCAGATTACTATTCAAGATATTTATTTTGTAAAGAAAACAAGTGTTTTCACAATCTCTCGCTCCGGACTCAAGCGAATAGCATTGGGACACTATTTGGATTTGATTTCCGAGATGATTGTCAAGCCCAACAAGGCGGTCCTAGTTCCTTAACTTCGTGTTAATCGGACTTCCGACGTGCGGTCCAGATCCGATACGGAGTTTCGAGATGCTCCTGAGAGCAGCCGGGTAATGAGATTGATCCTAGATTTTAGGGTAACCTAGCGTCAATGATTCTACAAGTTTTGGGTCTTGCAGATCGTATTTAAAGTGATTGGTGCTAATTTCACAGGCACTCTAGTTTAACACTAGCTAAATCTCGTCTAATTTCCAAAGGATTTAGTCCTGAGTGATATCGGTCTGAGGTGGTACTTAGACCTATGTAGTAATGTTTAGCTTAAGTATTGTTCTTCATCACCTAAACTTTAAGATGGTGTTTAATGTGAAAGTACTTAGAAGGATTTAAAGAACGAGGGGGTGAAAGGTGAGATTTGTGAAGGAGATGGGTTCAAAAGCGGTTTTAGACTTTGGGATTTGAGTTTTGACAAGTTAATAAGGTGTTAGGATCGACCCATTACCTAAGGACGTCTAATCCCAGGTTGGTAAAATTCGGGCTGTTACAATCATACTCAAATGCAGCATGTGGATACATGTGATATTCATGTAAGCATTTAACAAACAATCCAAGTATAACCACTACAAAAAAGAGGGTTTTTAACGACGAAACTTTTAGCGACGAAACGCATTTTCGTCGCTAAAAGTGAGATTTTAGTGATGAAACTTTTAGCGACGAAAGTTTTCGTAGCTAAAACTAGTGCATTAGACTTTTAGCGACAAAAATTTTCACCGTTAAATGCTCCACACATTTTACTTCGATGTGGAATAAATTTCTTTTAGCTGTGAAAATTTTCGCAGCTAAAAATACTGTATGAGACTTTTAGCGACGAAACTTTTCGTTGCAAAAGACTCTAAACATTGTCTTAAACTTTTAGCGGCGAAACTTTTCATGGCTAAAAGTCTTATATTGTACAAGACTTTTAGCAGCGACAATTTTCGCTGCTAAAACTAAACTAACACATCTTTTAGCGACGAAAAGTTTCGTCGCCAAAAGTTTCTTTTAAAAAAAATTATTCCAGTTCAAAATACGTACAAAATTCTTGATATACTCATGTTAACAGTATATTCCATCATATTCATCCTGATATACACATTTCATCATATTCACATTCATATTAATCTAAACCCAAACAACATAAACTTTTAGTGACGAAAATGTTCGTCGCTAAAAAATACTATACAAGACTTTTTTCGCTGCTAAAAATATTTTCCAAAAGATTTTAGTAGCGAAAATATTTGCGGCAAAATAAATTTTCCAAGACTATTAACTGCGAAAATTTTCGCCGCCAAAAAATTTCAAAGACTTTAGCAGCGAAAATTTTCGCTGCAAAAAAAACATTTCCAAGATTTTAGCAGCGAAAATTATCGCTGTCAAAAAATTCTAAGACTTTTAGCAGCGAAAATTTTCGCCGCCAAAAAAATTTCCTAGAATTTTTAACAGCGAAAACTTTTGCTGCTAAAAAATCGTTCCACTTTTAGCGATGAAAATTTTCGTCGCTAAAAGTCTTTTTTAAAAAAATATATAGCTTAAAATTCCACACAAAATTCCTGATATACACCTGTTAACAAATATTTCATCATATTCATCCTAATATACACCTGTTATATAATATATTTCATCATACTCACATTCACAACCAGCTAAACCCAAACCCAAACATAAACTACATTCATCCAAACACAAACAATCTTATCTGCATCACATTCATTCACACATAAATACATATAAATTTAACATAAACAAATAAATAAAAAATCACAAAGATGAAGGCGGAGGTGGTGGGGCATCGGTGGGTAAGCGTGTAACAAAAACCTGTAACATCTTCGTCATCCGTCGCTCATGCTCCACCCGCATCTCTTACATCCTCCTCTCATGCTCCGCCCTCTGCCTCACCAACTCCTCCTCCATCCTCCTTTGCCTCGCGAGCTGATCCTCTATCCTCCTCTCCTGCTCCTCCCTCTGCCTCGCCAGCTCCTCCAAGTTTAGGTTTAGGGTTAGGTTTAGGTTCAGGTTATAAGTATAGGTTTTGGGATTTGAGAATAGGTTTAGGGTTTAGGGTTTAGGAAATTGGGTTTAGGTTTGGGTTTCAAGTTTAAGCTTAGGTTAAGGTTAGGGAATTGAGATTAGGATTAGGTGTAGGTTTAGGTTTAGAGATTTGAGAATACATTTAGGTTTTAGGTTTAGGTGTAGGTTATAGGTTATAGGTTTAGGTTTAGGTTTTAGGTTTAGGTTTTAGGTTTAGGTTACTGTTAGGTTATAGGTTATAAGTTTAGGTTATAGGTTATAGGTTTAGGTTATAGGTTATAAGTTTAGGTTACAGGTTTAGGTTTTGGTTTTAGGTTTAGGTTAAGGTTATAGGTTTAGGTTCGATTTAGGTTTAAGTTATGGGTTATAGCTTTGGGAATTGAGAATAGGTTAAGGTTTAGGTTTAGGAAACAGGGTTCGGGTTCGGGATCAGGTTGAGGTTTGGGTTTTCAAGTTTAGGTTTAGGTTTAGTTAGGTTAGGGAGTTGATTAGGATTTGTAGGTTTAGGTTGAGGGATTTGAGAATACATTTAGGTTATAGTTTTAAGTTTAGGTTTTAGCTTATAGGTTTAGGTTATAGTTTTGGTTTTGGTTTTAGGTTAGGTTATAGGTTAAGGTTAGGTTTAGGTTTAGGTTATAGGTTATAGCTTTGGAAATTGAGAATAGGTTATGGTTTAGGTTTAGGAAACTGGGTTCGGGTTCAGGATCGAGTTTAGGTTTGGGTTTTCAAGTTCAGGTTTAGGTTTAGGTTAGGGAGTTGAGATTAGGATTTGGTGTAGGTTTAGGTTTAGGGATTTGAAAATAGGTAAAGGTTTAAGTTTAGGAAATCGGGTTTGGGTTCTGGATCGGGTTTAGGCTTGGGTTTTCATGTTTAGGTTTAGGTTTAGGTTAGGGAGTTGAGATTGGGATTTGGTGTAGGTTTAGGTCTAGGGATTTGAGAATAGGTTAAGGTTAAGGTTTAGGTTTAGGAAATCGGGTTCGGGTTCGGGATCGGGTTTAGGCTTGGGTTTTCATGTTTAGGTTTAGGTTTAAGTTAGGGAGTTGAGATTGGGATTAGGTGTAGGTTTAGGTTTAGGGATTTGAGAATAAGTTAAGGTTTAGGTATAGGTTTAGGTTTAGGTTTTAGCATATAGGTTTAGGTTTTGATTTTAGGTTTAGGTTAAGGTTATAAGTTTAGGTTAAGGTTTAGGTTATAGGTTTTTGTTTAGGTTGAGGTTATAGGTTTTGGTTTAGGTTATAGGTTTAGGTTTAGGTTTTAGTTTATAGGTTTTTGTTTAGGTTGAGGTTATAGGTTTTGGTTTAGGTTATAGGTTTAGGTTTAGGTTTTAGTATATAGGTTTAGGTTATAAGTTATAGGTTTAGGTTCTGGTTTTAGGTTTAGGTTAAGGTTACAAGCTTAGGTTAAGGATTAGGTTACAGGTTTAGGTTTAGGTTAAGGTTATAGGCATTGGTTTAGGTTAAGGTTTAGGTTTTAGGTTTAGGTTAAGGTTATAGGTTTAGGTTAGGTTTAGGTTTGGGTTATAGGTTATAGGTTATAGCTTTGGGAATTGAGAATAGGTTAAGGTTTAGGTTTAGGAAATTGGGTTCGGGTTCGGGATCGGGTTTAGGTTTGGGTTTTCCAGATTAGGTTTAGGTTTAGGTTAGGGAGTTGTGATTAGGATTTGGTGTAGGTTTAGGTTTAGGGATTTAAGAATACATTTAGGTTTTAGGTTTTAGGTTATAGGTTTTGGTTTTGGTTTTAGGTTTAGGTTATAAGTTAAGGTTATAGGTTATAGCCTTGGGAATTGAGAATAGGTTAAGGTTTAGGTTTAGGAAACTGGGTTCGGGTTCGAGATCGGGTTTAGGTTTGGGTTTTCAAGTTCAAGTTTAGGTTTAGGTTAGGGAGTTGAGATTAGGATTTGGTGTAGGTTTAGGTTGAGGGATTTGAAAATAGGTAAAGGTTTAGGTTTAGGAAATCGGGTTCGGGTTCTGGATCGAGTTTAGGCTTGGGTTTTCTTGTTTAGGTTTAGGTTTAGGTTAGGGAGTTGAGATTGGGATTTGGTGTAGGTTTAGGTTTAGGGATTTGAGAATAGGTTAAGGTTAAGGTTTAGGTTTAGGAAATCGGGTTCGGGTTCGGGATCCGGTTTAGGCTTGGGTTTTCATGTTTAGGTTTAGGTTTAGGTTTGGGAGTTGATATTGGGATTCGGTGTAGGTTTAGGTTTAGGGATTTGTGACTAGGTTAATGTTTAGGTATAGGTTTAGGTTTAGGTTTTAGCATATAGGTTTAGGTTTTGGTTTAGGTTAGGTTAAGGTTATAAGTTTAGGTTATAGGTTATAGGTTAAGGTTAGGTTATAGGTTTTTGTTTAGGTTCAGGTTATAGTTATAGGTTTTGGTTTATGTTTAGGTTTAGGTTTAGGTTTAGGTTTAGGTTAGGTATAGGTTTAGTTTTGGTTTTAGGTTTAGGTTAGGTTATAAGTTTAGGTTAAGGTTTAGGTTACAGGTTTTGGTTTAGGTTAAGGTTCTAGGTTTTGGTTTTCGGTTTAGGTTTTAGGTTTTGAGTTTCTGTTAAGGTTCTCGGTAAAGGTTATCGGTTTCGGTTAGGTTTAGGTTTAGGTTTAGGTTATAGGTTATAGCTTCAGGAATTGAGAATAGGTTAAGGTTTAGGTTTAGGAAATCGAGTTTGGGTTTGGGATCGGGTTTAGGCTTAGGTTTTCATGTTTAGGTTTAGGTTTAGGTTAGGGTGTTGAGATGGGGATTTGGTGTAGGTTTAGGTTTAGGGATTTGAGAATAGGTTAAGGTTTAGGTTTAGGAATTCAGGTTCGGGATCGGGTTTTGAAGTTTAGGTTAAGGTTTAGGAAATCAGGTTCGGGGTCGGGTTTTGAAGTTTAGGTTAAGGTTTAGGTTTTAGGTTTAGGTTAATGTTAGGTAATAGGTTATAAGTTTAGGTTATAGGTAATAGGTTAAGGTTTTAGGTCATTGGTTTTGGTTGAGGTTAAGGTTATAGGTTTAGGTTAAGGTTTAGGTTTAGTTTTAGGTTCAGGTTTAGGTTTAGGTTATAAGTTATAGGTTTAGGGAATTGAGAATTGGTTTGGGTTTAGGTTTAGGGAATCGAGTTCGGGTTCAGCTTCGGGATCGGGTTTAGGTTTGGGTTTTCAAGTTTAGGCTTAGGTTTAGGTTAGGGAGTTGAGATTAGTATTAGGTGTGGTTTAGTTTTATGGATTTGAGAATACATATAGGTTTTAGGTTTAGGTCTTAGGTTATAGGTTAAGGTTTAGGATTTAGGTTTAGGTGAATGGTAGGTAATAGGTTATAAGTTTAGGTTCTAGGTAATAGGTTAGGTTTTAGGTCATGGTTTTGGTTTAGGTTAAGGTTAAGGTTTAGGTTAAGGTTTAGGTTCAGGTTTAGGTTTAGGTTATAAGGTATAGGTTTTAGTTATAAGGTATAGGTTTAGGAAATTGAGAATTGGTTTGGGTTTAGGTTTAGGGATCGGGTTTGGGTTCAAGATCGAGTTTAGGTTTGGGTTTTCAAGGTTAAGCTTAGGTTTAGGTTAGGGAGTTGAGATTAGGATTAGGTGTAGGTTCAGGTTTAGGGATTTGAGAATACATTTAGGTTTTAGGTTTAAGTCTTAGGTTATGGTTAAGGTTTAGGATTTAGGTTTAGGTGAATGGTAGGTATAGGTTATAAGCTTAGGTTATAGGTAATAGGTTAAGGTTTTAGGTCATAGGTTTTGGTTTAGGTTGAGGTTATAGGTTTAGGTTAAGGTTTAGGTTTTAGTTTTAGGTTCTGGTTTAGGTTTAAGTTATAAGGTATAGGTTTAGGTAATTGAGAATTGGTTTGGGTTTAGGTTTAGGGAATTGGGTTTAGTTTTAGGTTCAGGTTTAGGTTTAGGTTATAAGGTATAGGTTTAGGGAATTGAGAATTGGTTTAGGTTTAGGTTTAGGGAATCGAGTTCGTGTTCGGGATCGGGTTTAGGTTTGGGTTTTCAAGTTTAAGCTTAGGTTACGGTTCGGGAGTTGAGATTAGGATTAGGTGTAGGTTTAAGTTTAGGGATTTGAGAATACATTTAGGTTTTAGGTTTAGGTTTAGGTTTAGGTTTTAGGTTATATGTTAAGGTTTAGGTTACTGTTAGGTTATAGGTTATAAGTTTAGGTTATGGTTAATAGGTTTTGGTTTAGGTTAAGGTTTAGGTTTAGGTTAAGGTTAAGGTTTAGGTTTAGGTTATAAGCTATAGGTTTAGGGAATTGAGAATTGGTTAAGGTTTAGGTTTAGGGAATCGGGTTCGGGTTCGGAATCTGGTTTAGGCTTGGGTTTTCATGTTTACGTTTAGGTTTAGGTTAGGGAGTTGAGATTGAGATTAGGTGTAGGTTAAGGTTTAGGGATTTGAGAATAGGTTAATGTTTAGGTATAGGTTTAGGTATAGGTTATAGGTTTAGGTTTTGGTTTTAGGTTTGGTTAGGGTCATAAGTTTAGGTTTCTAGGTTACAGGTTACGGTTTAGGTTAAGGTTTAGGTTCAGGTTTAGGTTTAGGTTATAAGGTATAGGTTTTAGTTATAAGGTATAGGTTTAGAAATTGAGAATTGGTTTGGGTTTAGGTTTAGGGAATCGGGTTTGGGTTCAAGATCGAGTTTAGGTTTGGGTTTTCAAGGTTAAGCTTAGGTTTAGGTTAGGGAGTTGAGATTAGGATTAGGTGTAGGTTCGGTTTAGGGATTTGAGAATACATTTAGGTTTTAGGTTTAAGTCTTAGGTTATAGGTTAAGGTTTAGGATTTAGGTTTAGGTGAATGGTAGGTAATAGGTTATAAGCTTAGGTTATAGGTAATAGGTTAAGGTTTTAGGTCATAGGTTTTGGTTTAGGTTGAGGTTATAGGTTTAGGTTAAGGTTTAGGTTTAGTTTTAGGTTCTGGTTTAGGTTTAAGTTATAAGGTATAGGTTTAGGTAATTGAGAATTGGTTTGGGTTTAGGTTTAGGGAATTGGGTTTAGTTTTAGGTTCAGGTTTAGGTTTAGGTTATAAGGTATAGGTTTAGGGAATTGAGAATTGGTTTAGGTTTAGGTTTAGGGAATCGAGTTCGTGTTCGGGATCGGGTTTAGGTTTGGGTTTTCAAGTTTAAGCTTAGGTTACGGTTCGGGAGTTGAGATTAGGATTAGGTGTAGGTTTAAGTTTAGGGATTTGAGAATACATTTAGGTTTTAGTTTAGTTTTAGGTTTAGGTTTTAGGTTATATGTTAAGGTTTAGGTTACTGTTAGGTTATAGGTTATAAGTTTAGGTTATGGTTAATAGGTTTTGGTTTAGGTTAAGGTTTAGGTTTAGGTTAAGGTTAAGGTTTAGGTTTAGGTTATAAGCTATAGGTTTAGGGATTGAGAATTGGTTAAGGTTTAGGTTTAGGGAATCGGGTTCGGGTTCGGAATCTGGTTTAGGCTTGGGTTTTCATGTTTACGTTTAGGTTTAGGTTAGGGAGTTGAGATTGAGATTAGGTGTAGGTTAAGGTTTAGGGATTTGAGAATAGGTTAATGTTTAGGTATAGGTTTAGGTATAGGTTATAGGTTTAGGTTTTGGTTTTAGGTTTAGGTTAGGGTCATAAGTTTAGGTTATAGGTTACAGGTTAAGGTTTAGGTTATAGGTTTTTGTTTAGGTTGAGGTTATAGGTTTTGGTTTAGGATATAAGTTTATGTCTAGGTTTTAGTTTATAGGTTTTTGTTTAGGTTGAGGTTATAGGTTTTGGTTTAGGTTATAGGTTTAGGTTTAGGTTTTAGTTTATAGGTTTAGGTTATAAGTTATAGGTTTAGGTTCTGGTTTTAGGGTTAGGTTAAGGTTATAAGTTTAGGTTAAGGTTTAAGTTACAGGTTTTGGTTTAGGTTAAGGTTATAGGCTTTGGTTTACGTTAAGGTTTACGTTTTGGGTTTAGGTTAAGGTTATAAGTATAGGTTAGGTTTAGGTTTAGGTTATAGGTTATAGGTTATAGCTTTGGGAATTGAGAATAGGTTAAGGTTTAGGTTTAGGTTTAGGAAACTGGGTTCAGGTTCGGGATCGGGTTTAGGTTTGAGTTTTCCAGATTAGGTTTAGGTTTAGGTTAGGGAGTTGTGATTAGGATTTGGTGTAGGTTAGGTTTAGGGATTTGAGAATACATTTAGGTTTTAGGTTTTAGGTTTAGGTTAGGTTTAGGTTTTGGTTTTGGTTTTAGGTTTGGTTATATGTTAGGTTATAGGTTATAGCTTTGGGAATTGAGAATAGGTTAAGGTTTAGGTTTAGGAAACTGGGTTCGGGTTCGGGATCGGGTTTAGGTTTGGGTTTTCAAGTTCAGGTTTAGGTTTAGGTTAGGAAGTTGAGATTAGGATTTGGTGTAGGTTTAGGTTTAGGGATTTGAAAAGAGGTAAAAGTTTAGGTTTAGAAAATCGGGTTCGGGTTCTGGATCGGGTTTAGGCTTGGGTTTTGATGTTTAGGTTTAGGTTTAGGTTAGGGAGTTGAGATTGGGATTTGGTGTAGGTTTAGGTTTAGGGATTTGAGAATAGGTTAAGGTTAAGATTTAGGTTTAGGAAATTGGGTTCGGGTTCGGGATCGGGTTTAGGCTTGGGTTTTCATGTTTAGGTTTAGGTTTAGGTTAGGGAGTTGAGATTGGGATTAGTTGTAGGTTTTGGTTTAGGATTTGAGAACAGGTTAAGGTTTAGGTATAGGTATAGGTTTAGGTTTTAGCATATAGGTTTAGGTTTTGGTTTTAGGTTTAGGTTAAGGTTATAAGTTTAGGTTATAGGTTATAGGTTAAGGTTTAGGTTATAGGTTTTTGTTTAGGTTGAGGTTATAGGTTTTGGTTTAGGTTATAGGTTTAGGTTTAGGTTTTAGTTTATAGGTTTTTGTTTTCGGTTGCGGTTATCGGTTTTGGTTTAGCTTATAGGTTTCGGTTTCGGTTTTCGTTTATAGGTTTCGGTTATCTAGGTTATAGGTTTCGGTTCTGGTTTTAGGTCGGTTAAGGTTCTCCGCTTAGGTGAAGGTTTAGGTTACAGGTTTAGGTTTAGGTTCAGGTTTAGGTTTAGGTTATAAGGTATAGGTTTAGGGAATTGAGAATTGGTTTGGGTTTAGGTTTAGGGAATTGAGTTCGGGTTCAGGTTCGGGATCGGGTTTAGGTTTGGGTTTTCAAGTTTAGGCTTAGGTTTAGGTTAGGGAGTTGAGATTAGTATTAGGTGTAGGTTTAGGTTTATGGATTTGAGAATACATATAGGTTTTAGGTTTAGGTCTTAGGTTATAGGTTAAGGTTTAGGATTTAGGTTTAGGTGAATGGTAGGTAATAGGTTATAAGTTTAGGTTATAGGTAATAGGTTAAGGTTTTAGGTCATAGGTTTTGGTTTAGGTTAAGGTTAATGTTTAGGTTAAGGTTTAGGTTCAGGTTTAGGTTTAGGTTATAAGGTATAGGTTTTAGTTATAAGGTATAGGTTTAGGAAATTGAGAATTGGTTTGGGTTTAGGTTTAGGGAATCGGGTTTGGGTTCAAGATCGAGTTTAGGTTTGGGTTTTCAAGGTTAAGCTTAGGTTTAGGTTAGGGAGTTGAGATTAGGATTAGGTGTAGGTTTAGGTTTAGGGATTTGAGAATACATTTAGGTTTTAGGTTTAAGTCTTAGGTTATAGGTTAAGGTTTAGGATTTAGGTTTAGGTGAATGGTAGGTAATAGGTTATAAGCTTAGGTTATAGGTAATAGGTTAAGGTTTTAGGTCATCGGTTTTGGTTTAGGTTGAGGTTATAGGTTTAGGTTAAGGTTTAGGTTTAGTTTTAGGTTCTGGTTTTAGGTTTAAGTTATAAGGTATAGGTTTAGGTAATTGAGAATTGGTTTGGGTTTAGGTTTAGGGAATGGGTTTTTAGTTTTAGGTTCAGGTTAGGTTTAGGTTATAAGGTATAGGTTTAGGGAATTGAGAATTGGTTTAGGTTTAGGTTTAGGGAATCGGGTTCGTGTTCGGGATCGGGTTTAGGTTTGGGTTTTCAAGTTTAAGCTTAGGTTAAGGTTCGGGAGTTGAGGTTAGGATTAGGTGTAGGTTTAAGTTTAGGGATTTAAGAATACATTTAGGTTTTAGGTTTAGGTTTAGGTTTAGGTTTTAGGTTATATGTTAAGGTTTAGGTTACTGTTAGGTTATAGGTTATAAGTTTAGGTTATGGTTAATAGGTTTTGGTTTAGGTTAAGGTTATAGGTTTAGGTTAAGGTTTAGGTTTAGGTTAAGGTTAAGGTTTAGGTTTAGGTTATAAGCTATAGGTTTAGGGAATTGAGAATTGGTTAAGGTTTAGGTTTAGGGAATCGGGTTCGGGTTCGGAATCTGGTTTAGGCTTAGGTTTTCATGTTTACGTTTAGGTTTAGGTTAGGGAGTTGAGATTGAGATTAGGTGTAGGTTAAGGTTTAGGGATTTGAGAATAGGTTAATATTTAGGTATAGGTTTAGGTATAGGTTATAGGTTTAGGTTTTGGTTTTAGGTTTAGGTATAGGTTTAGGTATAGGTTATAGGTTTAGGTTTTGGTTTTAGGTTTAGGTTAGGGTCATAAGTTTAGGTTATAGGTTATAGGTTAAGGTTTAGGTTATAGGTTTTTGTTTAGGTTGAGGTTCTAGGTTTTGATTTAGGACTATTTTATGTCTAGGTTTTAGTTTCTAGGTTTTTGTTTAGGTTGCGGTTATCGTTTTGGTTTCGGTTCTCGGTTTCGGTTTCGGTTTTAGTTTCTCGGTTTCGGTTCTAAGTTCTCGGTCTAGGTTCTGGTTTTAGGGTTAGGTTAAGGTTTAAGTTACAGGTTTTGGTTTAGGTTAAGGTTATAGGCTTTGGTTTACGTTAAGGTTTACGTTTTGGGTTTAGGTTAAGGTTATAAGTATAGGTTAGGTTTAGGTTTAGGTTATAGGTTATAGGTTATAGCTTTGGGAATTGAGAATAGGTTAAGGTTTAGGTTTAGGAAACTGGGTTCAGGTTCGGGATCGGGTTTAGGTTTGAGTTTTCCATATTAGGTTTAGGTTTAGGTTAGGGAGTTGTGATTAGGATTTGGTGTAGGTTTAGGTTTAGGGATTTGAGAATACATTTAGGTTTTAGGTTTTAGGTTTTAGGTTTAGGTTATAGGTTTTGGTTTTAGTTTTAGGTTTAGGTTATATGTTAAGGTTATAGGTTATAGCTTTGGGAATTGAGAATAGGTTAAGGTTTAGGTTTAAGAAACTGGGTTCGGGTTCGGGATCGGATTTAGGTTTGGGTTTTCAATTTCAGGTTTAGGTTTAGGTTAGGAAGTTGAGATTAGGATTTGGTGTAGGTTTAGGTTTAGGGATTTGAAAAGAGGTAAAGGTTTAGGTTTAGGAAATCGGGTTCGGGTTCTGGATCGGGTTTAGGCTTGGGTTTTGATGTTTAGGTTTAGGTTTAGGTTAGGGAGTTGAGATTGGGATTTGGTGTAGGTTTAGGTTTAGGGATTTGAGAATAGGTTAAGGTTAAGGTTTAGGTTTAGGAAATTGGGTTCGGGTTCGAGATCAGGTTTAGGCTTGGGTTTTCATGTTTAGGTTTAGGTTTAGGTTAGGGAGTTGAGATTGGGATTAGTTGTAGGTTTTGGTTTAGGATTTGAGAATAGGTTAAGGTTTAGGTATAGGTATAGGTTTAGGTTTTAGCATATAGGTTTAGGTTTTGGTTTTAGTTTTAGGTTATGGTTATAAGTTTAGGTTATAGGTTATAGGTTAAGGTTTCGGTTCTAGGTTTTTGTTTCGGTTGCGGTTCTCGGTTTCGGTTTCGGTTTTCGTTTCTCGGTTTTTGTTTCGGTTGCGGTTCTCGGTTTTGGTTTGCTTCTAGGTTTCGGTTTCGGTTTTCGTTTATAGGTTTAGGTTTAGGTTTAGGTTTAGGTTATGGTTATAAGTTTAGGTTATAGGTTATAGCTTTGGGAATTGAGAATAGGTTAAGGTTAGGTTTAGGTTTAGGTTAAGGTTATAGGCATTGGTTTAGGTTAAGGTTTAGGTTTTGGGTTTAGGTTAAGGTTGTAGGTTTAGGTTAGGTTTAGGTTTAGGTTATAGGTTATAGGTTATAGCTTTGGGAATTGAGAATAGGTTAAGGTTTAGGTTTAGGAAACTGGGTTCGGGTTCAGGATCGAGTTTAGGTTTGGGTTTTCCAAATTAGGTTTATGTTTAGGTTAGAGAGTTGTAACGCACTGAAAATCAGGGGTCGAGCATAAACTCAACTCCCGAGTTCTAGAACATCACTTATGCAACAAAATGAATGATGATTGAATATTGACTGTATTCGTGCATTGAACATGAGTGAGACTAAGCCAAAACAGCATATCATACTCCAGAGACAGTTAAATTTGCAAGCAGAAGACTGTGATAGATAGATAAAATATATAAACTATTATGAGTCTCCAGAGTGTGATAGTATTATCAGGTTAAATAATTACAAGTACAGTTCTAAAATATACCAAATGTGAGGAAGTGTAATGTCTCCTATCCCAAGTACCGTAGCCCCGTCAATACAATACCAGGTCTTCATAGACCTGTCAGAGATTACATGTAGGAGAACTCCTCCTCAACATCATAGTAGTAATTCGACTCTGCTTCATAAGCATCGCCATCACCTGAAACTCTACAAATCTGGTTGGTGTTGCAAACACCGTCCTGTAACGTGGGAGTGAGTGATCAACTCAGTGGAACAATAATGCATAGGTTAACATGTTATCAATTCAGTCAAGCAGTAATGATAAAGCAGTACAGCCAAACAATTTTTTTTCTACTCTTATTTAATGCAAGTATGAAATGACATGATGTATGCCCTTGCCAAACCACCCTCATGCGACATCATCTTACGTTCGCGGATGCATACCTCCCTCAGTGCTCCACATCTACCACGCACATGCGGTGCGATGATGAGCATGATTACCGAGTAGTTATTAGTCCATTTCAAATAGCAATATTGAGAAACGAAGGTACCTCCCTTGTATCATTCCCAAACATGATCCATTCTAGGGTCGTCAGTCCTAGTTAATCTCATACGATGTTATGGTTTGAGAGGCATAGCGAAGGCATCACAAAAGGCTCGTCACCCATCAGCACGGATACAGATCTCACCGTATGCGGCTCAATTGCTGACCGTCAGCTCGAGTACAGGTCTCACCGTACTCGGCTCAATCGCTGGCCGTCAGCTCGAGTACAGGTCTCACCGTACTCGGCTCAACTCATACTCTAGTTGCTGTGAAGGGCTTGTCGCCAATCACAGACCTTGGAGTATACTCGAACACACTACAGAGGACTCGTCGCCTGTCAGCACGAGTACAGGTCTCACTGTACTCGGCTCTCGCCGTAAGTATCGACAGCTCGAATACAGTGTCCCATACCACCATATTCGGCTCACGAGTTTGGTTGCTCAATGGTCACTACGGGGAGGCACGTGGCCCCAGCGTAGGACGACAGCTCGGCCACGGTGTCTCATACCACCATGTCCGGCTCATGAGTCTTAGCGGATCGAGGTACCATGGTTAACGGGATTTCCACTGGTAAGTTTGGTACCCTAAGTTCGAGCAGTAATGACCAAACATGGTGAACACACATTTGACATATCGGGTTACTTGACGAGCTCGGCTAGCTCGAGCGCACAACAAGTTGGACGATATGAAGCGTATAAGTACTTCGTGTGGCCAACCACTATCGTCAACCGAAGTACGACTCGGGTTCGTCAAACACATCTCACGTGGCAAATGAATCACAGCCACGAATTCAATTCTGGTATCGATTGTCTGGACTATAATCATAGCCCCAAACACAATCAATTGCAGATAGATAAAGCAGTAGTGGATCAAGATTCAACTCATACAATCAAGGTCTGGTATTATCTGTTTAGGGCTGCCAGGGCTGTTGCACGCACTCGTTGCTCCACTCCCCCATCACCCATGACGGATCATACAACGTAAATATAAATTTAAACATATGCATTACATAGTTAAAATCATAAAGCAGTTGATGTTATGAAGCACAACACAAGCATGAGTTTGTACATGTTCAATTCCTAATCACACAACTATCCAAGGAGATCATACACATAGTTAAAAGAGGTTGAGAATCATATCTCAACACCCTTATACATTACAATTTGCTAACTACTACTCATTCAGACATTTCAAGAAACACTTAAACAAACATATATCAACATACATGACATATGTCGATCACATAAGCATTAGGCCAAATCCTTTCACTAGGGAGTTGCCCGAATCATAACACGCGTACACCCACGACGGATAGTCATGGCAAGTAGGAATCCAAGTTCGATATTCAATCAGTCATTTCCACAAACACTTGGGCCACACATTTTAGCATATATAGTGTATATTGGCCGTGGCGTGATTTAGGGCAAATCCTTTCGTCAAAGGGGTATCGCCAATACAACAATCATGAATCCATGACAATTAGTCATGGTGAGCACGAATGAGAATTCTATACTCATTCAGTCATTTTCACAAACACTTAGAATACACTATTACAACATACATGGTGTATGTTAGCAAAACATGTATTAGGGCTATCCTTTAGCCAAGCGAGTATTTTATCCATGTATAATATATTACTACAACAAATAATTATGATAAATACATCTCCAAAATTTATACGTATACAGTATTTTCTAGAATACGCAATTTCAACAAACATAGTGTATATAAGTAAAACATGTATTTAGGCGAATCCTTTTGCCAAATAAGTATTTTATCCATATATCGTATATCCATATAACAAATAAACATGTTAAACACATTTCCAAAAAATATACGTATACCGTACTTTCTACAAATACCTAGAGTATGTAGAATTCCATATTTTTCATCTTTAATCGAAACGGAAAACCGACAGCACTTTGTACATGTGCAATTGCATGCAGATCATGAATCTATCATTATCTGACATTGAAAGCATTGAAAACCGTAACCTATACACCTAAAGTCCTTACCTTTTGTCGTAGAATCGTAACGAAGTCGATAGGTTTGTTAAGCTTCCGTATTCGGCAGTTTGGTAACCTATAGAACAAAATAGGTTAGCTATTTCACAACCTACAACTGTCTAAACCCCAAAACAGATTAGGGTTAGGGTTCCTTACCTAAAAATGACGCCGAAAACGCCGAGAAAGCGATGAGAATCAGGCAGTGGAGCCCGAATAACGGCAAGGAAGAGTGGCAGGGAGATTCTCCCACTGCTCCCACACTTTCTCTCTCTCAATCTCAAATTCGTATGGCTGCCATGAGAGAGGGTTTAAGGTCCTTATATAGCCTAAAAATTCACCAAAATAGACTTATGTTCAAAGTATACTTACATTATAACCAAATCGGCATTGTTTCAGCTCAAAAGAGGGTTTCTGGCGGGCCTCCTTGAGCCAAAGGTCGGACTTAAGCTCACTAACGCTGGATCTACGTTCTATTAAGTTTTCGTTTCAGTCGGGATTCCAGATCACGCGTGGCGGACCAGTTTCAGTTCAACGGTCAGCGGATCTCGATCGGAGATTCCGAGTACATGTAAATGTGTATGAAATTTTTCCTGATCCGAGAGTGTAATTTGGTCTGATTCTGACGGTCTGGTTGCTTAATACTGATCCGCAAGCGAGTGGTGCCAGATCACTATTCAAGATATTTTATTTTGAAATTATTTCACATTTCTCACACTCTTCACTCCGAGCTCAAGCGAATAGCGCTGGGACATTATCTGGATTTGATTTCCAAGATGATTGTCAAACCCAGCGAGGCGGTCCTAAGTCCTTAACTTCGTGTTAATCGGACTTCCGACGTGCGGTCCAGATCTGATACGGAGTTTCGAGATGCTCCCGAGAGCAGCCGGGTAATGAGATTGATCCTAGATTTTAGGGCAACCTAGCGTCAATGATTCTACAAGTTTTGGGTCTTGCAGATCGTATTTAAAGTGATTGGTGCTAATTTCACAGGCACTCTAGTTTAACACTAGCTAAATCTCACTTAATTTCTAAAGGGTTTAGTCCTAGAAGATTTCTATCTGAGGTGGTACCTGGGCCTTTGTAGTTTGTATATAAAGTGATCCAAGGTATACTACTTAGCTAGTTTAAGATAGTGTCTAGGGTGAAAGTACTTTGAAAATTTTAAAGAAAAAGGTGGTGAAGGGTGGAATTTGTGAAGAAAATGGTTAAGGAGCGATTTTAGACTGTGGGATTTAGTTCTGACAAGTTAATAAGGTGTTAGGATCGACCCATCGCCTAAGGACGTCTAATCCCAGGTTGACAAAAATTCGGGATGTTACAGGAGTTGTGATTAGGATTTGGTGTAGGTTTAGGTTTAGGGATTTGAGATTACATTTAGGTTTTAGGTTTTAGGTTCAGGTTTTAGGTTATAGGTTTAGGTTATAGGTTTTGGTTTTGGTTTTAGGTTTTGGTTAAAGGTTAAGGTTATAGGTTATAGCTTTGGGAATTGAGAATAGGTTAAGGTTATAGGTTATAGGTTTTGGTTATAGGTTAAGGTTTAGGTTTAGGAAACTAGGTTATGGTTCGGGATCGGGTTTAGGTTTGGGTTTTCAAGTTCAGGTTTAGGTTTAGGTTAGGGAGTTGAGATAAGGATTTGGTGTAGGTTTAGGTTGAGGGATTTGAAAATAGGTAAAGGTTTAGGTTTAGGAAATCAGGTTCGGGTTCTGGATCGGGTTTATGCTTGGGTTTTCATGTTTAGGTTTAGGTTTAGGTTAGGGAGTTGAGATTGGGATTTGGTGTAGGTTTTGGTTTAGGGATTTGAGAATAAGTTAAGGTTAAGGTTTAGGTTTAGGAAATCGGGTTCGGGTTCGAGATCGGGTTTAGGATTGGATTTTCATGTTTTGGTTTAGGTTTAGGTTAGGGAATTGAGATTGGGATTTGGTGTAGGTTTAGGTTTTGGTTTTAGGTTTAGGTTTAGGAAATTAGGTTCGGGTTCGGGATCGGGTTTTGAAGTTTAGGTTTAGGTTTAGGTTGGGGAGTTGAGATTGGGATTGGGATTAGGTTTAGGTTTAGGGATTTGAGAATACATTTAGGTTTTAGGTTTAGGTTTAGGTTTTAGCTTATAGGTTTAGGTTATAGGTTTTGGTCAAGGTTATAAGTTTAGGTTATAGGTTATTTGTTAAGGTTTAGGTTATAGGTTTTTGTTTAGGTTAAGGTTATAGGTTTTGGTTTAGGTTATGGTTTAGGTTTAGGTTTAGGTTTTAGGTTCAGGTTTAGGTTTAGGTTATAGGTTTAGGTTTTGGTTTTAGGTTTAGGTTAGGTTTAGGTTAAGGTTTTGGTTTAGGTTAAGGTTATAGGTTTGGGTTAAGGTTTAGTTTTCGGGTCTATGTTAAGGTTATGGGTTAAGGTTATAGGTTTAGGTTATAGGTTATAGGTTATAGGTTATAGGTTAAGGTTTAGGTATAGGTTTTAGCTTATAGGTTTAGGTTTTAGCTTATAGGTTTAGGTTTTGGTTTTAGGTTTAGGTTAAGGTTATAAGTTTAGGTGTCGGGTTTTATGTTTTTGTTTAGGTTAAGGTTATAGCTTTTGGTTTAGGTTATAGGTTTAGGATTAGGTTTAGTTCTAAGATTTAGTTTTTAGGTTTAGGTTATAGGTTTAAGTTTTGGTTTTAGGTTTAGGTTAAGGTTAGAAGTTTAGGTTTAGGTTTAGGTTACAGGTTTTGGTTTAGGTTAAGGTCATAGGTTTTGGTTTAGTTTAAGGTTTAGGTTTTTGGTTTATGTTAAGGTTATAGGTTAAGGTTATAGGTTTAGGTTTTGGTTATAGGTTATAGGTTATAGCTTCGGGAATTGAGAACAGGTTAAGGTTTAGCTTTAGGAAATCGAGTTCGGGTTCGGGATCAGGTTTAGGCTTGGGTTTTCAAGTTTAGGTTTAGGTTTAGGTTAGGGAGTTGAGATTGGGATTAGGTGTAGGTTTAGGTTTAGGGATTTGATAATACATTTAGGTTTTAGGTTTAGGTTTAGGTTTAGGTTTTTGTTATGGATTATAAGTTAAGTTTAGGTTAAGGTTTTAGGTTTAGGTTTAGGTTATAAGTGTCGGTTATTGGTTTAGGTTTAAGTTAGGTTATAGGTTATAGCTTTAGTGAATTGAAAATAGGTTAAGGTCTAGGTTTAGGAAATCGGGTTCGGGTTCGGGATCGGGTTTAGGTTTGGCTTTTCAAGTTTAGGATTAGGTTTAGGTTAGGGAGTTGAGATTAGGATTAGGTGTAGGTTTAGGTTTGGGGATTTGAGAATACATTTAGGTTTTAGGTTTAGGAAATCGGGTTCGGAATCGGGATCGGGTTTAGGCTTGGGTTTTCATGTTTAGGTTTAGGTTTAGGTTAAGGAGTTGAGATTGGGATTAGGTGTAGGTTTAGGTTTAGGCTTTTAAGAATACATTTAGGGCCCATTTGGCCGGACTAATTGGAAGGGATTGGATGGTATTAGAAGGGATTGGAAGTTAAATCCCGGGATTGGTCGAGCGTGCCAATCAGACTGGGTGATCTTATCTCGGGATATTACAATCTCATGGATCTTAAGACAATCCACTGACAACACCATCACTACCTTTAAATCCCATCCAGCTCCACCCTAATCCGTTCAAATTTGCTTGGGACATGTTTGGGTCGAGGGATTGGAAGGGATGAGAAGGTTTAATCCCGAGATTGGCCGGGCGTGCCAAACAGACTCCATATAGCAATCCTGGGATATAGCAATCCCATGGATCTTAAGACAATGCACTGACAACACCATCATTGCCTTGAAATCCATGCCATCCACCTTAATACCATTCAATCCCTTCCAATCCACCCGTCCAAACAGGCCCTTAGGTTTTAGGTTTAGGTTATAGTTTATAGGTTTAGGTTATGGTTTAGGTTTAGGTTTTAGGTTTAGGTTAAGGTTATAAGTTTAGGTTATAGGTTTAGGTTTGAATTAAAGTTATAGGTTTAGGTTTGAGTTAAAGTTTAGGGATTCGGGTTCGGGTTTGGGTTCGGGTTTAGGTTATAGGTTTTGGTTTAGGTTATGGTTACAAGTTTAGAATAACGTTTAGGTTTAGGTTATGGGTTTTGGGATTAGAGAATAGGTTTAGGTTGGGTTATAGGTTAAGGTTTAGGGATTTGAGTTTAAGTTAAGGTTTAGGTTTAAGTTATAAGTATAGGTTTTGGGATTTGAGAAAAAGATTAGGTTATAAGTATAGGTTTAGGTTAAAGTTGTAAGTTTAGGTTTAGGTTATAAGTCTAGGTTCTAGGTTAAGGCTTTTGTTTAGGTTTAGGTTTTAGGTTTAGGTTTAGGGATTTGAGAATAGGTTTAGGTTAAGGTTATAAGTTTGGGTTAAGGTTATAAGTATAGGTTTAGGTTTAGGTAAGGTTATAAGTTTAGGTTATAGGTAGGTTTAGGTTTAGATTTATGTTTAGGTTAAGGTTTAAGTTAAGGTTTAGGTTAAAGGTTTTGGTTTAGGGTTAGGGGTGTGGTACCTGTAAATACAGATATAAACACAGCCTGTCCAAATGGTCGGGCCCCTCCAATGTTGTCCATAGGAAATGGACAGCTTCATCATGGTCATAACAGCGGTTCCCATCTTCCAGGAATCCCCGCTCATCTGAATAGCTCCGACGCACATCCGGGTTTCCTCCATTAATCTCGAGCAAATACATAAATACGGCCTGTCCAATGGCCAGGCCCTTCCAATGTTGTCCATAGGAAATGGACAGCCTCATCATGGTCATAATAGTGGTTCCCCCTTCAAGGGACCCCCGCTCATCCAGATAGCTCCAACGCACATCCGGGTCTGCTCCATTAATCTTGAGCAAATACATAAATACGACTTGTCCAAATGGTCAGGCCCTTCCAATGTTGTCCATAGAAAATGGACAGCTTCATCATGGTCATAACAGCGGTTCCCACCTTCCAGGGACCCCCACTCTTCCGGATAGCTCCGACGCACATCCGGGTCTGCTCCATCAATATCGAACAAATACATTTAAAAACAAGGTAGGCATCTATTTTTTTATGAATGAAAACCAATCTTGAAGACTATTCATCAGGTAGTCCCTACAATGGATAGTAGTTGGACATTGAATAATTAAAAGCATTAACCACTTTTGTTGCTTTTTTGCATATACACAAGATTCATAGGCTGAAAATTTACCATTGAGTTCGTGTTTTATGTTCAGTTAGTAGAGACGGACAAGCTCTTTATACCATATGACCTACAGCTGGTGAAAATTTCAAGTAAATTGTACGAGGTTTATAATAATCTTAGAGATTAAAAATTTTTCAAGTATGTGCATTTCAGTCTGAGTTATTTCTCTAATCACGATAGCCTTGGGAGGGTTGATACGAGGGATGAGTTGATTGCAAGAGGCCTGATTAAAACTGTATTGGGTTATCTTGCCGGACATAATCATTTCAGGACCAGCAAAATGACCCAATATAGTTTTAATCGGCCTCTTGCAATCAACCCATCCCTCATATCAACCCTCCCAAGGCTATCATCATTAGAGAAATAACTCAGACTGAAATGCACATACTTGAAAATTTTCTAATCTCCAAGATTACTGTAAACCTCGTACAATTTACTTGAAAATTTTATAACGTGAAATAGTACATGAGTGAGAGAAGACAACGTAACATTTTATATAGAAGCCAGAATTTGATAGGTTGGGATTGTCCTATTGAGGAGATTGTTGGGCGTAGTTCATCTGCTGTTGGGACAAACATGCATGGGTTTGAATTATTGGACCATGGACCCCATCTGTCATTGAAAACCAAGGATTAAAATGGTGTGACAATCTATATGTAGTAAGATATATATATAAATCCCTTGTGTAGTATTTGTGGATTATGTATTTGTGGATAATATGTAGTTGTGTACTATCATTTATACAAGAACATGTCTTGACTATATATGGACACACATGCTAAGACATACGTATGTGAGATTGGTGAAGCTAAATTGAAATGGATCACATTAACTCTACACTAATTTGATAGATCATAAACTAAAATCTACACTAATTTGATCTTCTAACTTCAGATCATTGGAAGTATAATAGATGGTTGAAATGCAGTACAATGATCAAAATTCAGCAAAAAAATGTCCATTAATGAAACTCTACAATAACCAAAACAATCTGGATTTGAGATTCCACTAGACTCTCTGGTAGGCGTTTCCCTTCCTTCATACAATTCTCAAACCAAAGATGGTTAACTATTTTTGTTCCCAAATCCTTAGCCAAACTATATTTCCTGAGAAAGTAACTCATCAAACTCATCACTCAAACCGGTACTATAATTGATTCCTTCATTTCAAAACTCACCAAATGTGTCGTCGATTTAGACATTGTCCCGACATAACTAGCACCGGTTTGATTGATGAGCTTGATGAGTTTAAACTTCTCTAATCTTCTAAGCTGGACAGCTAGATCAAATCTGTAATTAGGATCGGTAGCGACTTCAAGTGCATCCTCCAACATACCTCGAGATTCCAAGAAATGAGCCACACTATGGCAAGTAAAATACAGTTTTCAAGACTATTAGAATTCAAGACAAGTTCAACATAACACACATAAATAAGAAGAATCTCAGGTTCAGGATATGGCAGCTGATAAACTATTAGGAAAATACATAACCCAAATCATTGATCATAAGCGGAAACACATTAAAAAAGCAAAGTATCCCAAAAGATGCATATATAGATTGTCTTCATAACATTTTATTGCATGAAAATGACTACATCAGGAAATTCTCATAGATATTACAATTTACAACCATAAGGAAGAAGAGGTTGGAAAATTAAAAAGGTTGTTTACTGTCAGATCTTTACAGTTTCGACATCAAGTAGATCAAGCAGAATAAGAATGGGCAACAATAGAACTCAACAGTAATACAAGTTACCATTTCAATGGAATGATCAAATGGTTATACTATAAGTTTAGGTTATAGGTAATAGGTTTTGGTTTAGGTTAAGGTTATAGGTTTAGGTTAAAGTTTAGGTTTAGGTTTAGGTTTAGGTTAAGGTTTAGGTTTAGGTTATAAGCTATAGGTTTAGGGAATTGAGAATTGGTTAAGGTTTAGGTTTAGGGAATCGGGTTCGAGTTCGGGATCCGGTTTAGGCTTGGGTTTTCATGTTTTGGTTTATGTTTAGGTTAGGGAGTTGAGATTGGGATTAGGTGTAGGTTTAGGTTTGGGGATTTAAGAATAGGTTAATATTTAAGTATAGGTTTAGGTTTAGGTTTTAGCTTATAGGTTTAGGTTAAGATTATAAGTTTAGGTTATAGGTTATAAGTTTAAGTTATAGGTTAAGGTTTAGGTTATAGGTTTTTGTTTAGGTTGAGGTTATAGGTTTTAGTTTAGGTTATAGGTTTAGGTTTAGGTTTAGGTTTTAGTTTATAGGTTTAGGTTTTGGTTTTAGGTTTAGGTTAAGGTTAAGGTTATAAGTTTAGGTTAAGGTTTAGGTTACAGGTTTTGGTTTAGGTTAAGGTTATAGGCTTTGGTTTAGGTTAAGGTTTAGGTTTTGGGTTTATGTTAAGGTTATAGGTTAAGGTTATAGGTTTAGGTTTAGGTTTAGGTTATAGGTTATAGGTTATAGCCTTGGGAATTGAGAATAGGTTAAGGTTTAGGTTTAGGAAATCGGGTTCAGGTTCGGGATCGGGTTTAGGCTTGGGTTTCAAGTTTAGGTTTAGGTTTAGGTTAGGGAGTTGAGATTGGGATTAGGTGTAGGTTTAGGTTTAGGGATTTGAGAATTGGTTAAAGTTTAGGTTTAGGTTTTAGCTTATAGGTTTAGGTTTTGGTTTGAGGTTTAGGTTAAGGTTATAAGTTTAGGTTATAGGTTATAGGTTAAGGTTTAGGTTATAGGTTTTTGTTTAGGTTCGGTTATAGGTTTTGGTTTAGGTTATAGGTTTAGGTTTCGGTTTAGGTTTAGGTTTTCGTTTCTAGGTTTAGGTTATAGGTTTAAGTTTTGGTTTTCGGTTTCGGTTAAGGTTCTAAGTTTCGGTTCAGTTTCGGTTACAGGTTTTGGTTTCGGTTAAGGTTCTAGGTTTTGGTTAGGTTAAGGTTTCGGTTTCGGTTTCGGTTAAGGTTCTAGGTTCCGGTTCTAGGTTTAGGTTAGGTTTGGGTTTAGGTTATAGGTTATAGCTTCGCGAATTGAGAATAGGTTAAGGTTTAGGTATAGGAAATCGAGTTTGGGTTCGGGATCGGGTTTAGGCTTGGGTTTTCATGTTTAGGTTTAGGTTTAAGTTAGGGAATTGAGATTGGGATTTGGTGTAGGTTTAGGTTTAGGTTTAGATTTTGGTTTTAGGTTTAGGTTTAGGAAATCGGGTTCGGGTTCGGGATTGGGTTTTGAAGTTTAGGTTTAGGTTTAGGTTGGGGAGTTGAGATTGGGATTGGGATTAGGTTTAGGTTTAGGGATTTGAGAATACATTTAGGTTTTAGGTTTAGGTTTAGGTTTTAGCTTATAGGTTTAGGATATAGGTTTAGGTCAAGGTTATAAGTTTAGTTTATAGGTTATAGGTTTTTGTTTAGGTTAAGGTTATAGGTTTTGGTTTAGGTTATAGGTTTAGGTTTAGGTTTAGGTTTAGGTTTAGGTTTAGGTTTTGGTTTTAGGTTTAGGTTTAGGTTATAAGTTAAGGTTTTCTTTAGGTTAAGGTTATAGGTTTTGGTTAAGGTTAAGGTTTTGGGTTTAGGGTTTAGGTTATAGGTTAAAGTTATAGGTTTAGGTTGGGTTTAGGTTTAGGTTATAGGTTATAGGTTATAGCTTTGGGAATTGAGAATAGGTTAACGTTTAGGTTTAGGAAATCGGGTTCGGGTTCGAGATCGGGTTTAGGCTTGGGTTTACATGTTTAGGTTTAGGTTTAGGTTAGGGAGTTGTGATTGGGATTTGGTGTAGGTTTAGGTTTAGGGATTTGAGAATAGGTTAAGGTTTATGTTTCGAAAATCGGGGTTCGGGTTCGGGATCGGGTTTTGAAGTTTAGGTTTAGGTTTAGGTTGGGGACTTGAGATTGGGATTGGGATTAGGTTTAGGTTTAGGGATTTGAAAATACATTTAGGTTTTAGGCTTAGGTTTAGGTTTTGGTTTATAGGTTTAGGTTTTGGTTTTAGGTTTAGGTTTAGGTTATAGGTTAAGGTTATAGGTTTAGGTTTAGGTTTTAGGTTTTAGGTTATAGCTTTGGGAATTGAGAATAGGTTAAGGTTTAGGTTTAGGAAACTGGGTTCGGGTTCGAGTTCGGGATCGGGTTTAGGTTTGGGTTTTCAAGTTCAGATTTACGTTTAGGTTAGGGAGTTGAGATTAGGATTTGGTGTAGGTTTAGGTTTAGGGATTTGAGAATAGGTTAAGGTTTAGGTTTAGGAAATCGGGTTCGGGTTCGGGATCGGGTTTAGTCTTGGGTTTTCATGTTTAGGTTTAGGTTTAGGTTAGGGAGTTGAGATTGGGATTTGGTGTAGGTTTAGGTTTAGGGATTTGGGAATAGGTTAAGGTTTAGGAAATCGGGTTCGAGTTCGGGATTGGGTTTAGGCTTCGATTTTCAAGGTTAGGTTTAGGTTTAGGCTTGGGAGTTGAGATTGGGATTAGGTGTAGGTTTAGGTTTAGGGATTTGAGAATAGGTTTAGGTTTAGGTTCTAGGTTTAGGTTTTGGTTTTAGGTTTAGGTTAAGGTTATACGTTAAGGTTTTGTTTAGGTTAAGGTTATAGGTTTTGGTTATGGTTTAGGTTTTGGGTTTATGTTAAGGTTATGGGTTAAGGTTATAGGTTTTGGTTAGGTTTAGGTTTAGGTTATAGGTTATAAGTTATAACTTTGGGAATTGAGAATAGGTTAAAGTTTAGGTTTAGGAAATCGGGTTCGGGTTCGGGATCGGGTTTAGGCTTGGGTTTTCATGTTTAGGTTTAGGCTTAGGTTAGGGAGTTGAGAATTAGTTAAGGTTTTTGTTTAGGAAATCGGGTTCGGGTTCGGGATCGGGTTTTGTAGTTTAGGTTTAGGTTTAGGTTGGGGAGTTGAGATTGGGATTGGGATTGGGATTGGGATTAGGTTTAGGTTTAGGGATTTGAGAATACATTTAGGTTTTAGGCTTAGGTTTATGTTTTAGCTTATAGGTTTAGGTTTTGGTTTTAGGTTTAGGTTAAGGTTATAGGTTTAGGTTCGGTTTAGGTTTAGGTTATAGGTTATAGCTTTGGGAATTGAGAATAGGTTAAGGTTTAGGTTTAGGTTAGTAAGTTGAGAATATGATTTGGTGTAGGTTTAGGTTTAGGGATTTGAGAAAAGGTTAAGGTTTAGGTTCTACATGTCTGCATGTATATATGTATGTATGTATGTATGTATGTATGTATATATGTATGTTTAAACAAAATTAAAACTCACCTTGCTCCCTTGATTCCATACATATACACACATGCATATATGTATATTTGTATATACCTAAGATGTATGTATATGTATGTATGTACATATGTACACAAACATCATTTCAAAAGCTGAAAACCATGTAGAGAACACCAAAAACCATTTAAAAACCATTAACTCACCTCTCTCACCTTTTCATCTTAAAAACCCACCATTCCAAATCTCACCTTCCTTTCTTCTTCCTAAAAAACACACATGTATGCATGTGTATGGTATATATGTATGAACTCATCCACACATCATTTCCAAAGCTGAAACCATGTACACAACAACAAAGACCACTTCAAAAAATGATTAGAGGAAAACCTTTGTTTCCTTTTATGGAAGATTTACCAGTCACCGTAGAAAGGGAAAAAGGAACCAGAAGTGGGTTTCAAAGAGAAAAACAGAACATAATTTTTTACATACTTTCTAAATAGTTTATAGCTTATACAACTTAGAGGTGCAGACCATGGACATAAGGCGTTAGAAGGGCAACCTTCAAAATCCCAACAGGCCACAGACCCCTATAGTATGCACAACAACTTCGATCTTCACAGTATGCACCGGTTTTGGCGTGCACATTACCTCTAACCATTTAGATCTGGAAGCATTTCAAGACTCAAATTTGAAATGTATGTTAAGAAGATTCTCACCCACCATATTTGGATAGTAGGGGTGTGCTGACTCTGGGTGCACACTGTACCCTAAAATGATACTTTTCCCGTGGTTGTAAGATGATGTAGGAGCAATATATGTGTATCAGTAATGAGAAGGACATTAGAACAACATAGATAACTATAAATCATATCAAAAATCAAGTAAACGATCAGGAAAGGAAATGGTACAAGTAACTTGCTTCTTTTTCTTTCTTTTTTTTAGAGGCAATGAGAGAATTTCATTAAAACAGGAAAAAAGGAACACAAACCGAGGAAAGAAAGAAAAGAAAATGAAAACAGCTATCTGTTGAGATAGTAGACAGACGATAGCACCCTAAGAAACCTTGCTGATCTATCCACACATGAAAATCCAGTTACAGGACTCACAACCATGTATTCCTTTTAAAATACAATTCACTCAAGTTCGAATATAGAATTTGAGGCTGTCTACATCTATCCTCCATCAGTCTTATATTCACAACCCACCCCTAGACAAAACCATGATTTCAAGAGAATGATTGAAGGCATATAGGGTTGCATGAGAATATCCTAAGGCCGAAATAACCTAAACCACACTAATTAATGGGCCATCAACAGTGCCCTAATCGCAATAACAATCATGAAGTAAAACTTCGAAAGTGGAATCCATTGCGTAACTCAATCCTACTGATTGTTGGTCATCCAAATGACATTTAAAAGGAAAATGGTCCTTGGACAAAATCCACCAATTATTGTATGATTAATAGGATGTTTATGCCACACAAAACCACAAAAGGACTCATGATTAGTATGATGTTTAGGCCACACCACTTGTACAGTGGTTGAATGCACTAGTATGAGCCTAAAATTGAATCAGATCAAAGGCTGAAGTAGATCACACCACAGGAAATATTAGTGATTGAACGCAAACCATTAAAAACTTATGAGCCACAAATTTTTTGGATCAAGCTGATATTTGTGTTTTGGTCTGTGTAACCATATCAACATATTGGATGGAAAATAAACATTACGGAGGCCTTAAGAAGGTTTCAATGGTGGAATTCATTATCCCATCGTTTCCTGTGGTGTGGTCCACTTATGCTTCGGTCTGCTTCAATTTTGGTTTCATGTTTTAAAATGATCTGGAAAAATAGATGTATGGCCTGAATATAAAACATATACTTCATGGTGAGCCCACCAATGGTTACCACCCTCTCCTCTTCCCACTCGCTCATGCAAGTCTGACTTTTGGTTGGGCGTTTCTCAAACTTCAAAGTGCCCAATTGAAATCCTCAATGGTAACACAAAATCAATGGCTCCGATTATCCGATTGGATTCATGATGTGGTGCACAAAGTCCGGAAGAGCGGATGAATGGTCTGGATTTTTTACATGAATTTAAGGTTTTGTAAAATCAGAAAATCCTCAATTTCAAAAGTCCTCAAATCCCCAAAATCCTAAAATCCGTAAATCCCCAATTTGTAAATCAGAAAAAATGAATTTGGGGTTCACATTCAAATCGAGAATCTACAAACTACTAACCCCCAATTTCTTAAATGGGCATTAATATTGAGAGAGATTGAGAGAGAGAGGGAGAGAGATACCTCACTGCCGTGGAAGACCTAGAACAGAGCTTTGGAGAGAGAGAGAGAGAGAGAGAGAGAGAGAGAGAGAGAGAGGGCGTGTGTAAGATCGTAGGGTGTTCGGCACCTCATCCGCTCCCGTCTGGTAAGAAAGACAGAGAGAGGAAGAGACAGATAGTCTAGAGAGAGGAGGGACAGGAGGCGAGAGAGACAGAGAGAGACAGAAAGAGAGAGATAGAGAGCGAGAGGAGGGAGGGGGTGCGAGAGAAAGAGAGAGAGAGAGAGAGAGAGAGAGAGAGAGAGAGAGAGGGAATCGGATTGCGTACTGAGTAATCCGATGCTCTTATCGTACTGAGTAAACTCAGTTGGGCCCACCGTGAAATTAAGTAGTTTATCCACACCATCCATACATTTTTTCAGCTCATTTAAGGGGTTGAGCCCAACGTTGAAGCATATCCAACTCTCAAGTGGAGCATACCACAGGAAACAGTGGGAATAATGATTTCCACCGTTGAAACCTTCTTAGGCCCGATCAGTGATGTCTATTTGTCATCCAAGCTGTTAATAATATCACAAAGACATGGATGAAGGGAAAAACACAAATATAAGCTTAATACAAAAATTCTGTGACACTTAAGAATTTTGCAACGGTATAAGTTCAATTCACAACGTTTCATGTGGTGTGATGCATTTGAGCTTTGGATATCCTTCAATTTTGGACCCATGTCATAAAATTATCAAATAAAATTGTAACATCCCAGATTTTTGCCAACCTGGGATTAGACGTCCTTAGGCAATGGGTCGCTCCTAACACCTTATTAACTTGTCAGAACTCAATCCCAAAGTCTAAAACCGCTTTTGAACCCATTTCCTCACAAATCCCACCCTTCACCACCTTGCTCTTTCAATCTTTCTAAGTACTTTCATCTTAGACACTAACTTAAACTAGCTAATTAGTATAACTTGGATCACTTTATATATAAACTACAAAGGCCTAGGTACCACCTCAGACAGAAATTACTCAGGACTAAATCCTTTAGAAATTAGGCGAGAATTAGCCAGTGTTAAACTAGAGTACCTGTGAAATTAGCACCAATCACTTTAAATATGACCTGCAAGATCCAAAACTTGTAGAATCATTGACGCTAGGTTACCCTAAAATCTAGGATCAATCTCATTACCCGGCTGCTCTCGGGAGCCTCTCGAAACTCCGTATCAGATCTGGATCGTACATCGGAAGTCTAATTAACACGAAGTTAAGGAATTAGGACCGCCTTACTGGGCTTGACAACCATCTCGGAAATCAAATCCAGATAGTGTCCCAGTGTAATTCACTTGAGTCCGGAGCGAGGAGTGTGAAAACACTTGATTTTCTTTACAAATAAATATCTCAAATAGTAATCTGGCACCTCTCGCTTGTGGATCAGTTTTAATCAACCAGATCGTCAGAATCAGACCAAATTACACCCTCGGATCAAGAGAAATTTCATACACATATCCATGTACTCGGAATCTCCGATCGAGATCCGCTGATCGTTGAACTGAAACTGGTCCGCCATTTACGATCTGGAATCTCGACCGAAATGAAAACTTAACTAAACGTAGATCCGGTGTCGGTGAGCTTAAGACCGACCTTTGGCTCAAGGAGGCCCGCCAAAAGTCCTCTGTTGAGCTGAAACTGACCCGCTTTGGTTATAACCTTAAGTATACTTTGACCTGGAGTCTATTTCGGTGAGTTTTTAGACTATATAAGGACCTTAAAACCCTCTCTCTCATAGTCATACGAATTTGAGAGAAACCCTAGAGAGAGAAGAGAGAAAGAGAGAGAAAGAGTGAGAAAAGTGGAAGAATCTCCCAACTACTATTCCCTGTCACTACACAAGCTGCACCACTCCGTTCTCATCGCTTTTCCGGCGATTCCGACTTCATTTCTAGGTAAGAAACCCTAACCCTAATCTGTTTTGGGGTTGGATAGGTTGTAGGTTATGAAATAGCTAATCTATTTCGTTCTATAGGTTGTCAAACTGCTGTAGACGGAAGCTTAGCAAACCTATCGTATTCTTTACGATTCTACGACAAAAGGTGCGGACTTTAGGTGTATAGGTTATGGTTTTCAATGCTTTCAATGTCAGATAATGATATATTCATGATCTGCATGCAATTGCACATGTACAAAGTGCTGTCTGTTTTCCGTTTCGATTAAAGACGAAAAATATGGAATTTTACATACTCTAGGTATTTGTAGAAAGTACCGTATACGTATAAATTTTGAAAATGTGTTTGCCATGATTATTTGTTGTATGAATATATTATATATGGATAAAATACTTGTTTGGCGAAAGGGCTCGCCCTAATACATGTTTTGCTAATATACACTATGTATGTTGAAATAGTGTATTCTAAGTGTTTGTGAAAATGACTGAATGATTATAGAATTCTCATTCGTGCTCGCCATGACTAATTGTCATGGATAAATGATTGTTGTATTGGCGATACCCCTTTGACGAAAGGATTTGCCCTAAATCACGCCACGACCACTATACGCTATATATGTTGAAATGTGTAGCCCAAGTGTTTGTGAAAATGTTCAAATGAATATGGAACTTGGATTCCTACTTTCCATGACTATCCGTCGTGGGTGCTCGCGTGTTATCCATTGGGGCAACTCCCTAGTGAAAGGAATTGGCCTAATACCTATGTGATCAACATATGTCATGTATGTTGATGTATGTAGTCTAAGTGTTTATTGAAACGTTTGAATGAGTAGTAGTTAGTAAATTGTAATGTATAAGGCTGTTGAGATATGATTCTCAACTCCTTTAACTATGTGTATGATTTCCTTGGATAGTTGTGTGATTAGGAATTGAATATGTACAAACTCATGCTTGCGTTGTGCTTCATAACATGCTCAACTGATTGTATGATTTTATCTATGTAATGCATATATTTAAATTCATGTTTACGTTGTATGATCCGTCATGGGTGATGAGGGAGTGGAGCAACGAGTGTGTGCAACAGCCCTGGCAGCCCTAAACGGATAATAACAGACTTTGGTTGTATGATTTGAATCTTGATTCATTACTGCTTTAACTATCTGCAATTGAATGTGATTGGGGCTATGATTATAGTCCAGGCAATCGGTAACGAAAATGAATGCATGGCTGAGATTCATTTGCCACGTGAGATGTGTTCGATGAACCCGAGTCATACTTCGATTGGCGATAGTGGTTGGCCACACAAGTGCTTATGCGCTTCATATCGTTCAACTTGTTGTGCACTCGAGCTAGTCGAGCTCATCAAGTAACTCGATCTGTCTAATGTATGTTCACCATGTTTGGACGCTACTGCTTGAACCAAGGGTACCAAACTTACCAGTGAAATCCTGTTAACCATGGTACCTCGATCCGCTAAGACTCATGAGTCGGGCATGGTGGTATGTGACACCGTGGTCGAGCTGTCGGCCTACGCTGGGGCCACGTACCTCCCCATAGTGACTAGTGAGCAACCAGACTCGTGAGCCAATTATGGTGGTATAGGACACTATATTCGTGTTGTTGGCCTACATTGATAAGGTGATGGGGGAGTGGTGCAACGATTGCGAGCAACAGCCCTGGCAGCCCTTTGTAGTGACCTCGAGCATACTCTGAATTTGCGGTGAGGCGACGAGTTTTACCGTAGTGAATAGAGTATGAACTAGGCCTGTATCAGCTTAGTGATGAACCGTTAAAAAGGTGATGGGGGAGTGGTGTAACCATTGTGCGTAACAGCCCTGGCAGCCTTTGCAGTGACCTAGAAACACACCATCGTATGAGATTAACTAGGACTAACGACCCTAGAATGGATCATGTTTGGGAATGATACAAGGGAGGTACCTTATTTTCCCAATCCTGCTGTTTGAAATGGACTAATAACAACTCGGTAATCATGCCCATCATCGCATTGCATGTGCCTGGAAGATGTGGAGCACTGAGGGATAAAAGCATGTCGCGAACGTAAGATGGTGTCGCATGAGGGTGGTTTGGCAAGGGCATACATCATGACTGCATTTTCATACTTGCATTAATAAGAGTATTTAGGAGTGTTTGACTTTACTGCTTTATCATTACTGCTTGACTGAATTGATAACATGTTAACCTATGCTTTACTGTTCCACTGAGTTGATCACTCACTCCCACGTTACGGGACGGTGTTGTACACACCAACCGGATTTGTTGAGTTTCAGGTGATGGCGATGCTTATGAAGCAGAGCCGGACTACTATGATGTTGAGGAGGAGTTCTCCTACATGTAGCTCTCTGACAGGTCTATGAAGACCTGGTATTGTATTGACAGGGCTATGGTACTTGGGATAGAAGACATTACACTTACACATTTGGTATATTTTAGAAATGTACTTGAAATTTACTAACCTGGTAATGGTATCATACTCTGGAGACTCACCATAGTTTTTATATTTTATATATCTATCACAATCTTCCACTTGCAATCTCACTTGTCTTTGGAGTATGATATGTTGTTTTGGCTGAATCTCACTCATGTTCAATGCACTAATACAGACAACATTCAATCATCTTTCATTTTGTTGCATAAGTGATGCGTTGGAACTCGGGAGTTGAGTTTATGCTCGACCCCCGATTTTCAGGGCATTACAAAAATAGATGGACGGAGTGGATAAAATACATAGATCATGGTGAACCCCACAGAGTTTACTCAGTATGCTGGGCGTACTGAGTTACTCAATACGTCATCCAATTGGAGATATTATTTTAGAGCATTACCCAAAGAATGAGGCGGATAAAAACATATAGTGGACCTCACCACAAAAAAACAGTGGAGAGAGTGATTCCCACCATTGAAACTATCCTAAGGCCCACCATAATTTTTATTTGAAATCCAACCTGTTCAAAAGCTAAAAAAGACATGAAAAAGGTAAATCACAAATATCAGCTTGATCTAAAACTTTTGGGGCCTTTACAAGTTTTTAATGGTGGGTGTCACTGTCCCCACTGTTTTCTGTGCTGGGGTCCACTGGAGTTGTGGATTTAACTATGGATATTGCCCTAAAATGATCTCTCCAAATAGATGGAAGGTTTGGATATAAAGCCACTAGATGATGGTGGGGTCCAAAAATGAGAGGTATATAAATATCAGGTGGACCATGCCACATGAAAACAATAGTGATTGGATATCCATCATTAAAATCCTATTCTGGCCCATTGTACTGTTCATTTGGCATCCAATTTGTTTATTAGGTCATGCAGGCCTAGATGAAGGGGAAAAACAAAAATCATCAACTCTGTTTCATGGCCCTTACATTAACCACAAACATCAACATGGATTAAAAAAATAAAATAAAATAAACAGTACAAAACAGATTGACGAAGTGGATTTCTTGATGGTGCTACCACTTGGCAACTTTCTAGTCGTTGGACTTAATGGTGTCAAGTTGGGTGTAAGCAGAGTGTGTGGCCCAGATGAAAATGAAACTGACTTATTATGATGCGGCACACCCAATGAACAACTTGGATCTTGCATGGGGTGAAAGGGGGAGGTGAACTCAGATTCAGTGGTGACCCTCCAATAATAAGGTCTGGGTGCTGGTTGATGCAATGGGGACTACACAATGATGTCTTTCATGGAAACGGATATGCTACTTCCCCGGCCACCAATGGCTGGTGGTCGGTACTTTGTGGGCACTACCTTGATGTATGTATTTCATCCATGTTGTTCATTTATTTTTCCAGATAACTTTAACCTTAGAAGATATATCCCAATCTCAAGTGAGCACATCACAGGAAACAGTGTTGAATGAGCGTGGATGAGCTTGGACAATTAAAAACAATCAAGTTAATCTTTATTTTATACCTTCATCTGGCCTCAATCAACAGATTGGATGTCAAATAAAGAGTACAGTGGGCCTTGGAGGATTTTAATGGTGGATATCCAATCATTATTGTTTCCCTTTAGTGTGGCCCACCTGAGATTTTTATCCCTCCTATTTTTTGCATAAAGCCTAAAGGGCGTGTTTGGACGGGCACGCTGGATGGGATTGGGTTGTATTACGGTGGATTACACACTCAAATCCCACGGCGTCAAAGCAGCCACCTATTTGGAAGGGCGCTGGATTCGCCACCAGGATGAAAATCCCCTGGATTACGAGGGATTGGTCGCTGGATTGTAGGGGTACGTAATTAGGCATACGGCGCAATCATGCGGGATTTGATGCTGGATAGGGGCTTTTTTGGAAACCATGATGTATGTGTTTCATCCTTTCCGTTCATCCATTTTTACGTATCATTTTATGGCTTGATCCAAAAAATGAGAGGTATATGCATTTCAGTTGGACCACACCACATGAAAACAATATTGATTGGATATCCATCATTCAAATCCTCGTAAGGCCCACTGTATTGTTTTTTTGACATCCAATAGGTTGATTAGGTCGTACAGCCCTAGATGAAGGGAAAAAACAAAAATGAGCTTGATCCAAAACTTTTATGGCCCCAAATTGTTTTTTCAAGGTCGATGCTCATTCAATAATGTTTACTGTAATGTGGTCCATTTAAGATTGGGATATAACTTATTTTTGTTCTCAGATAATAAAATGATCGGTTAAATTAGATGGACGGCATGGATGAGACACATGCATTGTGGGGGGTCCCATGGAGCACCGACCAGCAGCCCGTCCAAACACCATCACTGCATGCATTTTGGAATGCAGTCGGCCCATCCAAACATGCCATACCTGGCCGCTGGATATAGCAATACAATGGGATTGCAGGAAATCCACTCACACTGTCTTGAAAGGTGTGCAATCCACCCTAATACAACCCAATCCCATCCAGCGTGCCCGTCCAAACACGCCTTAAAATGATCTATAAAAATGGATGAAACACATACATCATGGTGGGGCCCATGAACCACGGACCACAGGCCAGTAGTCAATCCGTCCCGTCTTTTATACATGCCATTCGACCACGGATTAGCTACTCCTTGCCATCGGTGATCTGTGAGCCCCACCATGATGTATGTGTTTCATCCATTTATTTTTCTATATCATTTTATTTTATTAGACCGAAAACAAGGTATATCACAATCTTAAGTGGACCACATTACAGGAAACAATGTTGAATGAGTCGACCATTAAAAAAAACTTTTTAAAGCTTGGATCAACATGATCTTCGTTTTTTTCCCTTATCTGGATTTGTATGACCTAATCAACATATTAGACGTCAAATAAACAGTACATTGGGCTCTATGAGGATTTTAATGGCGGATATCCAATCATAGTTGTTTTCCTATGGTGTGGTCAACCTTAGATTTATATCCATCTCATATTTGAGATCAAGCCCTAAAAATATCTGTAAAAATGGATGAAACACATACATTATCGTAGGCCCACAAAGCACCGAACACTAGCAGCTGGGCCAGGGAGAGTAGCCAATCCGTTTCATGCCATTCATCCATTTTTCCAGCTCATTCTAACGCAGGAGCTAAAAAATGAGGCAGATCCAACTTAAAGTGGGCCTCACCACAGGAATTAGTGGTGATTGAATGCCCACCGTTGAGTCTTCAGGAATATTGATTTCCACCGTTGAAACCTTTATAGGGTCCACAGTGATGTTTATTTCTCATCCAACCTATTCATAAGATCATAAAAACATGGATGAAGGGAAATCACAAATACAAGCTTGATCCAACACTTATGTGGGCTCCAAGAAATTTTCAATGGTAGCTGTTCAATTCACACTGTTTCCTGTGGTGTGGTCCAATCGAGGTTGGGATATACATTATTTTTTGGTTCAAGCCCTAAAATATCAAGGTAAAATGGATGGACAGAGTGGATAAAATACATCAATCAAGGTGGACCCCACAGAGTTTACTCCGTACATCGTATACACGATGAGTTACTCACTACGCAATCCGCGCCCTCCCAAACCTAAACTCAAAGGCACCCTCCCAAAACCCCTCCCAAAACAAAAACCCGCGCCCTCCCCCCTCAAACCCAAATCCCACGCCCTCCCAACACCCAAATCCCCCTCTCCCAAATCCTCTCTCTCTCTCTCTCCTCTCTCTCTCTCTATCTCTCTCTCCCTCTCTCTCTCTCTCTCTCTCCTCTCTCTCTCTCTCTCCCCCCCCCGCTCCCAGCCACTGGTTTTCAATCTCTCTCCATCTCTCTCTCTCTCTCTCTCTCTCCTCTCCCCGACCTTTCCTCTCTCTCTCTTCTCCTCTCTCTCTCTCTCTCTCCCTCTCTCTCTCTCTTCTCTCTCTCTCCTCTCTCTCTCTCTCTCGTAGGGTTTTGAAATCCTAGCACTCGAAAGAAGACGAAGAGAAGAAGAAGGAGAGGAAATCCTGTGAACCCTATGATCTCTAGCTCCTCACCACAACGGTTAGTCTCTCTCTCTCTCTCTCTCTCTCTCTCTCTCTCTCTCTCTCTCTCTCTCTCTCCCTCTCTCTCAACCTCTCAATGTCGATTTATGGATTTGGGGGATTTAGTAATTTATGGATTATTATACTCCGGTTTCCTGTGGTGTGTTCTACCTAAGAGGGGGCTTTTCTTCAATTTTGGAATCATGCCCTAAAATGATCTTCATCCATTCTCAAAAATCATTTTAGGGTGCAATCCCAAAAATGAAGCAGATCCAAATCTTAGGTCGACCATACCACAGGATACAATGGTGATTGAATTTTCACCATTAAAATCTTCATGGGGGTCACAGGAATGTTTATTTGCCATCCAACCTATTGATAAGGTCACACAGATCTGGATGAAGGGAAAACACAAATAAATATTAGCTTTGATCTGAAACTTGTGGCCCACAACAAGTTTTTAATGGTCAATCATCACCGTTTCTTGTGGTTTCGATCCCTGAGATTTGTATGTTCAACCATTACTCTGGCATGGTGTAATGGTTGATACTCTGGCACCAAGAAGCCTGTACACGTGGCACAATATTAAATCAATTTGTGGTGTGCCGGTAGATGTTTCAAGTACATAAATACAATGAACGGTCCACATTCACCTATATAGGAGATCGATATTGAAGAGCATATTTTTAAACCATAGTGGAGGAGTAGAACCCGAATATGGTAGAGCCAACTCAAGGTATTGAATCAATCGGGTCCGTCCATGTAGTTGACTCTACTTTGGATGTATAGTGTTTCCAAATACACAAATAACTAACTATTCTAATCATTTTCAAAGGTGGTTTTTAAAGGAACTGTGTAAGAATAAAATAGTCAATGGCCAAGCATTCATTGAGAGAACTTGGACAAATGTGATGGACGAAACTGTGCAATTAATTGACTTTTGAACCATCCGATCCCTTAAAACCTACACATACAAACCAAGTTGTTCTTCATAGTTCTTTTTTATTTCACTAATAAATAATGGATGTGGATTTCTGATCAGGGTCGAATATTGCATATCAGACCCCAGTAATTACTTGATTTTACATACATGATAATATTTAATGCCAGATTTTACTCGTGTTTTTGTTACAGGAGGAAATTAGGAGCGTGTATAGCAAAATGATGTTAAAAGCATAGACTTGACGCTCCAAAATTACCAGAGCACGAGATGTACTCCAGAAAACCAATGGTGAAGAATATACACGCCTGGGATCTGAGGAAAGCACGATAAAGAGGCCTGAAATTGGTGCAAAATGCAAGATCACATATTTCCCGCCATCCGATCAACTCGAAACTTTATACAGGGGATTAGGGACATTAATTAACCGTACATTTCAAATTTCAGCCCTGGGATCACTATGGAAGTGCCCCAACTGACAAATCAGCCCATAAACCGTTGATTCTGGGCCCACCTGATATCTGGAACTGTCTCAAATTGGATTTTGGCGGGTGAAATAATATGAGGAAAAAGATGGATGGTGCAGATTTCGCACAAACATTACAGTGGACCCCGCACGTGATGCATGTACACCATGCACATGCGCGCCCACCGTGCATGGGACCGCCAGCTGGTCAAAAGACCACTGACCCGCGCCCTCCTCGCCAAAACGGCAATTGCCATTCCAGCGTTTCTCAAAACCGACCGCGGTTTTGGTTGTGGGTCCACACAGTCCATCGAACCGGCAATCTGCACCGTCTATCAGGTCTAAATGGCCTACATTACCATTACCTAGGTGGCAAAAATTCAAATCAAAGCATAGAATATAATCCAGCCGTTCAACAATGCAATGGACGGTGGAACGAGATCTTCCGTGGCCAACAGCAGAATAGAGAAAAATATGTGTTTCTGACCGAAATTTTGACAGAAATTCGGTGGACGTCTTGGATTTTCCAAGTACACATCACAGTGGGCCCCACCATCTTCGCAGCGGAAGGAAACCGCGTCCGCGGTTGCGTCAGCGACGAACGGCCGCTGGCCGTTTTTACGGACGTCAGTGGGCCCCACCCGTCACCTGTCTGGACGATCCGATCCGTCCATCTTGTAGAGGGCCATGAGAACTACAAAACTATGCTGAGATTTCACTCCATGCGTACACACGTGTGCGGTACAGAAGCCAAAAGTGGACTGCCCCGGGACGTTAAAAACTGAGTTTGTTTGTGATTTCTTCTGTGGGCCGTGCTAATGGACCTTCAAAACCACCCATTCCTGACTGAAATTTCGTCCTGAATCTAATGGACGGGGTGGATTTTCCAGAAAACACCTCTGTGGGGCTCACCGATCACGACAGCGAAAGGGTGCGAAAAGTTTTGCACAATTTGGAAATCCGGTTTTCCAGGCTATTGTGGGCCACCATCTTTGATCATATGGCAGATCTGAACCGTCCATCATGTAGAGGACCCAAGAAAGTCCTAAGGGACGGTGTTTGTTGGAATTTGAACGAGGAAAATATAGTATTTCGAGGCCCCAAACTTAGCTGCGAAAAAGCTTTCGCTGCGCGTGCGACAACTTCCCAAATCCGATTTTCACCACTCCAGCCACTCCATCAGCTATAAAAGAAGAGTTTTGGACGTGGGAAAGGCATTCAGATCCAGAGAATTTGAGATCCAGAGCCAGGGAGAGAAGAAAGAGAAGAAAGAGAAGGAGGAAGAGAGAGAGATCGATTGGTTTGGTGTTTTGATTTTATGAATTTTATTGAATATTTTTTTACGGATTTTATGGGTCACTAATCTCTCAGCTAGGGCTGAGATGAAGCCCCTAATTTGATCAGCTCTTGTATTACTTGATTTGCTTTGAATATTAATTAATTTGTTTTTCTTTTCTAAGTGGGCTTTATGGGTTTAAATTCCATACTTCTCCATCTATGAACTTGATCAAAGTATATAGATGGATGTAGTTTGGATGCTTATTACAGGTGCTTGGGTCTGATCAAGAACAAGTTTCCTATAGAGGAAGAAACAGGGTGCTTTAATGAATGTACATTCCATATGCCCGACCAAGGATATGGGATATGTTGTTCATGGCATTGCTTAAAGGAATTAGACAGTCTGTATGCCCGATTAAGGACACAGATTGTGCTTTCTCTATTTAAGTGGTATCAATCTAGATCAAGGTGAATCAACAGACAAAACAAGGGTTAGGATAGTTAGGGGTGGATTCGAAGGTCCTAGTGCTCTCTCTTATGAATTTTCTTCCTTATTTTCAATAGTTATTTTCCATAGATTTGTGTTAGCAATTTGATCCTTTATTTGTTGAATTAGTTAAGGAGAATCGTGAATTTGAATTGTGACGACCAGTCCCTGTGGATTCGACCTCGGTCTTACCGAGTTTATTACTACATCACAACCCTATACTTGGGGAGTGAACAATTTCTTGTAAACGCGTTCATAAAAAGTTATGTGGTGGAAAGCTACGGTTTACTTGGATTTTGTGATAAATCCACTCGGTCTGTATATCCACATTTTCAACTCATTTTAAGATAAGAGATAAGAAATGAGGAGAATCGAAAACTCAAAAAAGAGAAAACTGGGGAAACAAATGTCTATTAATGTTGAGACCTTTTTGGTCCAGCTTGATATTTATATGCAATCCCAACTATTTATGAGATCATCCTCACTAGGATGAATTGAAAACGCAAAAAACTTATATTTATATGCAATCCCAACTATAACCTAAGACCTAAACCTAAACCTAAAACCTAAATGTATTCCCAAATCCCAAAACCTAAACCTACACCTAATCCTAATCTCAACTCCCTAACCTAAACCTAAGCTTAACCTTGAAAACCCAAACCTAAACCCGATCCCGAACCCATATTCGCTTTGGGACATGGAATATGGGAGAGTGGCCATATTCGCTTTTAAACATGACAACTACAACATGAAAGCAAGAGTAATCCTCAGTATTTATGAACATGAAAGTGCCTTTCAATGCTTTCTAAAGTAATATGTTCACTCCCCAAGTATAGGGTTGTGATGTAGTAATAAACTCGGTGAGACCGAGGTCGAATCCAGAGGGACTGAAACCTGTACGTATTCTGAAACTAAATAAAACTAGAACTAGACAGATGAAATCTAAATCGACTGTAAATTGAGGAATAATGTTGGAATAATTATCTAAAACTTAAAGAATTCAGAGGAAGGAAACTAGGGATTCAGAGGATCCACTTGTAGAAATTAGAAAGATCTTATGCCTGCATCAAGAAATCAACTGGACTTAGAGTCCCTATCTTCATCCAGTTGAAGAATGTAACCATGGAAATCACACTAAACTTACTTGATGTAGTTCTCAAAGAGATGAAAGGTATATGAATTAGAATGGATTCCATCAGCAAACCATGCCCAAGAGACAAAGCAAACAACAGAATTAAACTATTTACCAACCAATCACATGTATGAAGTTTAGGAAGGGTACCGACATCCGACCATGCCCAGGAGACGATGGTGAACAACACGGCTTCCTGAGATCATACACATAAAAGGAAAGGAACATG
The DNA here is from genome assembly GCA_021015155.1 of Magnolia officinalis. NCBI lineage: Eukaryota > Viridiplantae > Streptophyta > Magnoliopsida > Magnoliales > Magnoliaceae > Magnolia > Magnolia officinalis. The sequence goes on from JAJHSJ010000006.1 coordinate 34,668,519, forward strand.
TTCAAAGTTATCGCAGACCCATTGTAATTTCAGTCACAACAGACCATTAAAAACTAAAAAACATTCCCTTAATTAACTAAAATCATCATCCTTTCAGTCTAAATAAAAAAAATACAAGCATAGAGTCCTCCCATCACACTACAAGCTTCACCTCTTAGCCCTAGCTAAGAGGTGTAGCCCATCATCATGATAAGGCTGAGTATCTACTAAAATAGAAAAAGAAAAAGAAAAACCAAATTTACTTCTCTGCTCCACGTCCAGCCGATCCCCTGATGCCCTCTCTCTCTCTCTCTTCTTTTATAACCTGATGTAAGTCGGTGGCTGGAGAGGTGTAATTGCTGCCATCTATGTACGCTGTTTCTTTCGCAGGAACTGGACCGCGTAAAAGTTACGCTAACTCTTAGTGAGGCCCTCTGTCAAGCTCTGATGAGAAATCCAATCCGTCCATTGTCTTCAGGACACAAACTGGAAGATAATGGACAGTTTATATTGAGTTATGTATGGCCCACAGAGTTTTTCATACGACCGTCCATCTTATGTTCAATGTCTAGGATCTTTCGCTGTCTTTCCTGGGGTCAAACCGACACCTAGGCGGGATAGGAGGGTCGGTGGGATTCCAACGGTCACTCCAGATCGGGCCTTTGAGTTGTGGTGGTGGTCCACTACAGAAAATCGCAACCTCTGTTGTGAAACAGAGGTCACGCTAACGCACCATGATGGTCGGTGGACCCCATATTGTCAGTGATGTAGGATCCACTCCTTCCATTAGATTCACGACGAAAAAGCAGTGGGAATCGACTGATTTTGGGTTAGATTAGGTGTGGCCCACTGGTTCTTCTATACCGCCGTCCATCTTCCGTTTGACAGAAAGAATCTTCCCATCGCTCGCATGGGAGAAAAAGGACTCCTAGGCATGAGTTACACCTGCCCTATGAATGCAATTAATGGTCCAGATCTGGCCATTGGATAACAAGTGGGCCCCACTAGGCAAAAACGGACGAGCAACGTGGTTTCTTGAAGATGGCACGGGTCAGCGCCTGCTGACCGCGTGCATCATTTTGGTGTGGCTCGGGAGTGCATCGCACAGTGCACTCCCATCACATATGTAGGGTCCACTATGATGTGAATTTGATATTTGTACTGTTCATCTTCTTCCTCATTTAATTTAAGCAGTTGGGACCAAAAATGAAGCATATCCAGGTAGCAAGCGGGCCTCACTTAAGGATTTAAGGGGCTGATCTGTCCGTTGGGCCACTTTCAGAGGGATCTGAGGGCTGAAATTTGACGTGTACGGTTCATTTGTGGTCCTCAGTCCATGTATGAAGTTTCGAGCTGAACGGATGGTTGGAACCCTATGATCTTGTATTCTGGACCAATTTTGGGCCACTTGAGTTTCAGTTTCTCGATTTTCTTAGATCTCTGGCATGTAATTCCATCAATCTTGGCTCTCCTGGAGTCCGTCCCTTGCCTTAGTAGCTTCAAAGCGTCAAATCCACACTTTTAGTGCTCTTTTACAATCAAAGCTCCTAAATTCAACCTGCAGCATAAACACGATTAAGTCAGCCTTTAAACAAGATTATGTTCGTAAATCCAAGCAGTAACTAGGGTCTGATATGCAATATTTGACCCTCAACACAACCCCCAACCAGCATTTTGCTAGTCCCGAGCAAATTATGCGAAAAATAAGTTGAGAGTTACAGGACAATTTCTATGAACTTGAGTGATTTTTAAAACACAATCAAGATACTAAAATTCTAAAATTCATGAATGTTGAACATTATTCTCTCCTGGACTCAAGCACACTGTAAATTCATAGTCAACTCAAAGTAATAATCCATCAATTAGAAAAATTCTAAACATTAGGATCCATGAGTGTATAGTGTAATCTCGGCTTATCATCATTAAAATTCACTTCTCTATTTCAGGATATCATAGATAACTAACAAGAGAATGCATGATAACCAAGACTTAAACCAAAACTTGCCTCACAAATCATCTTTTTCTTTCTTTCAGCCATTAATTTTTCTATTAAAAGTAATGCCAGGGAGGGAAATCAAGTCCTTACCTATAGGGAGCAAACCTATGGTGAAGACTGTACACCCAACCCTTTTCATATATCACCCATGGGAAATCGAATCCTCACCTATAGGGAGCAAACCTATGGTGAAGACCGTTCGCCTAACCCTGGATATTTTTTCTTTTTTTTTATTTTTTTTTATTTTATCATGACGGGCAAATTTTCCAGGCTGGTTCCTTACATGCTTAGTGATTACTAAGTTAACCTTTAAATATCAAATTGAAACCTTAATGTGAAAGCGAGATGTGACATGTGAAATCATGACTCAATCAATGTTTAGAACTTCTAATCATGGATTAATAATTCAAACGTAATTGTGAGATCTAACAGATAACTAAATCCAAGAGTCATAAATCACCAACATTCCGTATCTTATACGTCTCAAATCACGATTATCCTTCAAGATCACTTCGAATTCACAAGAAATTTCAGAAAAGTTTAAAATTTTAAAAATTTTCACAATTTTTGCTCAAGAAAAAGAAAATACTGATTAGGAAACCTAATCTCCCACCCCCAACCTAAAATCTACATTGTCCTCAATGTAAAAGGTATGAGCATGTTATACACATGAGACAACGAAAGTAAATGAGAAGTGATGGGAAGATAGTACCTGGATGACGAATCGAGAAAGACTTTCCAAGTATAATAACGTAAAAGCAGATCAGCACAATAGAGAAAGCAAAACAAAAATACGAAAATTATAATCCTACCTATACCAGTTTCATAGGTGCTCTCGATTGCATTTAGCATATGCAACAAGCCTTTAAACCCCTAGGTTGCCCCTAGTGGACGAGTTATAGTCTCGTGAGGGTTTGCAGCAATGTTACCCACAAACATTGAACAGGGAAAAAGCTACTCGATCATACTGCAAGGTTCCTCTTCCGGCCAATATCTTGATAAGTTTCTCAGTAAGTTCCTCAACAGGATCATCCAAAAGCCCATTTTGCAATAGGCTTGAGCGCCCTGGAGCATGACTTTCCAGAGAGACTTATGCACCTCGTAAAAAATTTTTCACTGAATTGCTTGAGGTATCCAAAGTATATATGATTCACCTGTGACAGAAAAAGTCTCAAAGTTAGTATCCCATGGCGAATCAAAGACTACAGGTAGATAAAATTCAAAAAAAATTTTAGGAAGTAATGTAGTCTCAATGCATTCCGAAGTTCCAAGCTTCGGTTCAATTTTCAACTCATCTTCCTTTAGTGGTAAACATTTAAGGTATGGGGAAGGAGGGGCTTCAGAGTGAGGGTTCTCTCGGTCAGTGATGACTACCGAGATGTTGTCTTGTAAGGCATCCACTTTATCTTTTGACATGGGATCATTTGAATCTGCAAAATGTGTCAAGCAATCCCAAGAGTTAGGAAGTTCAACTAGTATGACTTATTTTCTATATTGGAGCTTGTGATGATCTACCCAAGGAATCCATCATCCTTGAAAGTAAACGGATGTACGCTCTCTTCCTCCAGTCCTGCACAAACAGATTGAAAATCAGTGGGAGAAGCATCGATGTGATCACTTTGTTCATTGAGACTACTCAATCGAGGCGTTGAATTGTCAAACGTGTACAATTCAGATGGTGGCCTCAATTGAGTGGTTTCAAATTCCAGGGTTGTAGCGGGTAACTCGTCCTTCTCCTAAATCATATCATCATTCAATTCAAGGGAATCGTCCAAACATATCTCACAGGAGATAGATGGGTTGGTTGTAAGGAGCTCATCCACTTGTAGATCAGACATGCCAGGTGAGTGGAGTAGCTCATTATGACCGTTCTCTTCATGTACTTTTTGATCATTGACTTGGACTGCACTTGAGATTAATTCCAGGGGAACTGTGGCTGCACATTCAGGATTACCATAACATTCATCGTATTCTAGTTCAGCACAGTGCACATTTGGGTTGGGATCACTTTCCTCACATTCTACACCTAGAATGGGTTGAGGTTCACATAAACTAGCATCTTCTTCATCATTGGAATCTAGTCTATCATGTGAGTGAAGTGTGTCATCATCATTATATTTGAAAGAGAGCCATGTCTCTTCCCCATTCTTTTGAACAGTCATCGAGATCAACTCATCGGGAAATTGAACCACATGCTCGTTAACGAAATTCAACTCTTCATTCCAAATTCTAGAGTTTTTCAAAAGCGAGTGAGGATCACTTTCTTTGCATTTTATTTCTGGATTGGGTTGTGGCTGAAACGAAGTAGCCTCCGTTATTTCATTAGAAGTAGGGAATCCAAAGGAATAATCAATAGGATCAACGAGTTACGGTTGGGATGAATTAGTCTTCATTAGCCTATCAAGGTGTGATTCAAGTGCTTCTACTAATTTCCTCATGCCAGTAATATAGTCTGTGTAACTCGGATATGACTCCTCTTGGATCATTTCTGGTGAATATTCAAAAGTGGCTGATCTACGAGGGTTCTTACCATGTTGTTTTACTGACTCAACCTCGACTTATTTTTGTTTCCACTGATCAAAACCATACGGGTCATCTGTCGGGAGTTAATACGCGTCATCATTCCAATAATCACGTACTGTTTTCTTAACTCGTGGAATACAATTATTCTCTCGCAAATAATCACCGAAAGACTTCTTAATCGGTGGAGCATCATATTCTGATTGATTCTCGAAGAAATTTTCAGAAAAATTTTGAGGCGTAGGCTGTTTTCCATAAGCTATCTCAACATATTGTCGTGCCCACTCATTCATATACATGGTGAAACCCTAACTCTGAATCTAATCCTAAGTAAAATAAAAGAAAGGATCCTACAGCAGTATGGAAAGTAAGAGAGGGAGAAGTTAGAAGAAAAGTACCAAATGAGAAGTTCCTATGTTAAGATCCTGCAAAAGAAAACAAAACAAGTTAGTTTCTAAAACTAATAAGTCTAAGATTAGAAGATTTCTAAAAATAAAACCCTAATTATAAAAATAGAAAAAGTAAAGAAATTAGAAAGACATCACCCAATTAGAAGTTTCTATCTTAGAATCCTACAAAACAAGAAAACAAGTTATTTTCTATAAATAAGAAAAACCTAAACCTAAAGTTAGTAAAATCCTAATCTTAATCTAATTCTAAAAACCAATTAATTTTAGAAATACGTAGCCGCCAGTCCCCGCCAACGGCGCCAAAAACTTGTTCACTCCCCAAGTATAGGGTTGTGATGTAGTAATAAACTCGGTGAGACCGAGGTCGAATCCAGAGGGACTGAAACCTGTACGTATTCTGAAACTAAATAGAACTAGAACTAGACTAAGATGAAATCTAAATCGACTGTAAATTGAGGAATAATGTTGGAATAATTATCTAAAACTTAAAGAATTCAAAGGAACAAAACTAGGGATTCAGAGGATCCACTTGTAGAAATCAGGGAGATCTTATGCTTGCATCAAGAAATCAACTGAACTTAGAGTCCCTATCTTCATCCAGTTGAAGAATGTAACCATGGAAATCACACTAAACTTACTTGATATAGTTTTCAAAGAGATGAAAGGTATATGAATTAGAATGGATTCCATCAGTAAACCATGCCCAAGAGACAAAGAAAACAACAGAATTAAACTAATTACCAACCAATCACATGTATGAAGTTTAGGAAGGGTACCGACATCCGACCATGTCCAGGAGACGATGGTGAACAACAGGGCTTCCTGACATCATACACATAAAAGGAAAGGAACATGTTCAAAGTTATCACAGACCCATTGTAATTTCAGTCACAACAGACCATTAAAAACTAAAAAATATTCCCTTAATTAACTAAAATCATCATCCATTCAGTCTAAAATATATATATATATATATATACAAGCATAGAGTCCTCCCATCACACTACAAGCTTCACCTCTTAGCCCTAGCTAAGAGGTGTAGCCCATCATCATGATAAGGCTGAGTATCTACTAAAATAGAAAAATAAAAAGAAAAACCAAATTTACTTCTCTGCTCCACGTCCAGCCGATCCCCTGATGCCCTCTCTCTCTCTCTCTCTCTCTTCTTTTATAACCTGATGTAGGTCGGTGGCTGCAGAGGTGTAATTGCTGCCGTTTATGCACGTTGTTTCTTTCGCAGGAACCGAACTACGTTTGAAATAGATTTTTGGGACGGTTGATGTCCCAACCTCAAACCTAACTTCATGGACATGGTCAGCCCTAGCCTGAGCTCCACATGAATGGCCTGGATAGGTCATCCGATCGTGACCGTGATCGCACAACAGCCCCCGACGGACGGATTCCTCGGACGTCTACAAAACAGGGACCGCGTAAAAGTTACGCTAACTCTTAGTGAGGCCCTCTATCAAGCTCTGATGAGAAATCCAATCCGTCCATTGTCTTCAGGACACAAACTGGAAGATAATGGATAGTTTATATTGAGTTTTGTATGGCCCACAAAGTTTTTCATACGACCGTCCATCTTATGTTCAATCTCTAGGATCTTTCGCTGGCTTTCCTGGGGTCAAACCGACACCTAAGCGGGATGGGAGGGTCGGTGGGATTCCAACGGTCGGTCCAGATCGGGCCTTTGAGTTGTGGTGGTGGTCCACTACAGAAAATCGCAACCTCTATTGCGAAACAGAGGTCACGCTGACGCACCGTGATGGTCGGTGGACCCCATATTGTCAGTGATGTAGAATCCACTCCTTCCATTAGATTCATCACGAAAAAGCAGTGGGAATCGACTGATTTTGGGTTAGATTAGGTGTGGCCCACTGGTTCTTCTATATCGCCGTCCATCTTCCGTTTGACAGAAAGACTCTTCCTATCGCTCGCATGGGAGAAAAAGGACTCCTAGGCATGAGTTACACCCGCCCTATGAATGCAATTAACGGTCCAGATCTGGCCATTGGATAACAGGTGGGCCCCACTAGGCAAAAACGGACGGGCAACGTGGTTTCTTGAAGATGGCACGGGTCAGTGCCTGCTGACCGCGTGCATCATTTTGGTGTGGCTCGGGAGTGCATCGCACAGTGCACTCCCATCACATATGTATATGCGATGGCGATGCTGGCTCCGTCGCATCACGGGTAGAAGGGGTAGATCCAGTGCGCGAACGACGTACTCTCCTACCTGGGGCCATCACTGAATATGTACGAACTACGAACTTATAAATTTAAACAATGTCAATACAAGTGGAATATACTAAAACATTATACAAGTAGTGTTGATGGTATAATGCATTTGTACTTATGCTCAGAGAGATGAATAAAATATGATTAGACCATTACACTATAATGCAAGCATAATATAATAAAACTGTAAACTTTAATCTATAACCATTGGAAATTCGATTACACATTGTCATTGTATATTAAATACACATATTTGTTGTAATACGAAACAACTGTGAGGTAAACTATCCGAAGTACTCCCTGCGTAAGTTATCGTATGCTTCAGAAGTGCTATCTGGAGATTGCAAAGATTGTTACTTACAGTCACAATAGGAGAAACATGAAGTTATCGTATGCTTTATCCTGTGTGAAGCATTGGACATTTTTATAGCCAACATGACCGTCACAATAGGAGAAATCTGATCTATCGGGATTCCATTCAGATGTGCAAGTGACAGAGTCGTATCTTCCATATCTCGTTTCCCACGGTTATATATTTCCATCAGCTCCAGAATTTCTTTGAGATTGTATAATCTTTCGTCTGAGTCGTCGTCGATATATTCCACTCTACACTCATCGACCAGATCGGGTATCTCTATGGCCCTACCAGAAGAAGATAGGACCGAAACGTCCATCTACAACAGCTGATGAAGTACGTTGCGTGCTTCTGCTATGTTCCAGTTTGAGGATGACATGATCAGAAATTGTCTCAACTGTAAATGTGAATTATAAATAAGTCAATAAAAGGAATTAATCATGACTTGTAATTTTCACATATACATGGAATACATAAATTATTTGAATTGAAAAATGACATGTAAATCATATGTACATTTAATAATCGTCGTCTATATCACTATCGCTTAGGGTTATTTCTTCTTCACCATTACTATCGCTGATTAGTATTTCCTCCTCATAGTCTCCAACGTTGTCATCAATGAAACTTATATCATCTCTAACAATGTCTTGTATTAATGAGGCATCAACATGATCAGGTGGCACATCATCTCTATCTAATTGCACCACATCAATATCAATACTTGAATCAGTCCCTGTATCCCTAGATGGTATGTCTTCTTGATATGTTTGTTTAACCCTAGACGTGTCATTTCCCCCGTCCTCGCTATCTTCAACTTCTGGTACGGGAATGTCAAATACGTTCCTGGGCTTTATTTTCTGCACCACGTGACAAGAGCTGCCTAACTTAATGTCAGCGAGGTAAAATACTTGTTCAGCCTGACTGGCGAGGACAAATGGGTCGTCCTTAAACCACTTTCGAGATAAATTTATGCTCGTAAAGTAGTTGTCAGTCTGTATTCCCAACTTCTTATTTCCAATGTCCCACCAATCACATCTAAATAAGTACACCCGCTTTCTCGTACAATAACTCAGCTCAATAATATTAGTCAAAATGCCATAAAAGTCAATTTCATCCTCCTCATTTATTCCTTTCACAACTACCCCACTATTTTGCGTGGTCCTGTACTTCTCGCGTTCTTCAGTGTGGAACCGAATCCCATTTACAATACAACCTGTATATCTAGATACACGTCTATCAGGGCCACACGCCAGTGAGTATAGTGCATCAGACACATCTGCAGAGTTGCTTGTGCACAACATCTTTATCTATTATCATGTATAAAATATAATTATTTAGTTATTTTCTTAGGTTGAAATAATGTGCAATACAATGAAAATTCTAAGTGTGGTGAGATACAATGTGAAATCTTACACGTTCGGCAAACCATTCTGGAAACTGATCCTGATGCATCCAATCATAATTTGTGGGGAATTTGGATTTCATCTCGTCTATGTGTTCACTACACATAAATGGCACGTTGTCAGCAAGCAACATTAAGATCATCGTATGTAGGAATTACAATAATCGAGGGAAGACTTACTCCAAGTGCGACTCTATTTTTTCACAATTGTACAACACATACCATCGTGCCTTTACTAGATCCCCAAGGTCCATATCCTGAAACGTCAGGGATCCTAAAGGACAAACGTTATGTGCAAATATAGATATGAGTCCTTGTTCATGCTCCTGCCCTTCATCGGCATTCCGATCTTCTCGGTTGAATCTAGTCTCTATGCCACGAAGATACATGGAGTAAAATGTAAGGCACTCATTATTAATGTACGCTTCAGCTATCGACCCCTCCAGTCATGCCTTATTCCTCACAAATTGTTTGAGTGTGTGAAGGTATCTGTACACAAAACCATTGTGTTATACGTATGAAAACATGGATATATGTAGTTTATGGAATGAATAAAAATTTTAACAGGTTCTACCACCTTTCGATCGGATACATCCAACGATATTGTACTGGGCCTGCAAGCTTTGCCTCGTGCGGTAAATGAATCGCTAGGTGTACCATGACATCGAAAAATGCAGGTGGAAATACTCTTTCAAGTTTACAAAGGATTATGGCAATGTCCCTCTCCAGTCTTTTAATAACATCCACATTCAACGATTTTGAACACAAATCCTTAAAGAATATCCCCAGCTCAATCAGCGTCACACTGATATCCTTGCTCAGGAATCCACGAATCGCAACCGGCAGTAGGCGTTGCAGAAGGACGTGACAATCATGACTTTTCATTCTTGTTACCTTACAATTCGTAACGTTTATGCGCCGAGATATGTTTGATGCATACCCATCAGGAAACTTCACCGATCTCAACCATTCACATAAACGCTTTCTCTCTAGTTTGGTCAACGTGTAGTAGGCTGCTGGTATAGTACACGAATTTTCATGTGGTTGCAAGTGCAACTCTTTCCTTAAACCCATTTCATGTAGATCCAATCGAGCCTTGAAACTGTCTTTTGTTTTCTTCTCTATATTCATCACTGTTCCGAAGACATTGTCACATATATTTTTCTCAATATGCATGACATCCAAGTTGTGTCACAATTTCAGATCACTCCAATAGGGCAACTCAAAAAAGATGCTCTTCTTCCTCCAGTTATAGTCCAATACTGTACGTTTCCTCTTCTTCAAGTGCGATGCCTTACCAAATCTAACTTCTCCAATGTTACTCAGTTGTTGCATCACATCTTCTCCAGATAGCTCTTTCGGGGGTGGCCTATGATCTTGTTTGTCATCAAAGATCATTGTCTTCCTGCGCCAACTATGATCGCTCGGAAGGAAGCGACGATGACCCATATAACACGTTTTTCTACCATGCTTCAATGACAATGAACAAGTCTCAATACCACATGTAGGACAAGCCAACTTGCCCTTCGTGCTCCACCCAGACAAATTTTCATACGCGGGAAGTCATTTATTATCCACAAGACCGCTACATGTAATCGAAATGTCTGTCCTGCAAATGTGTCATACGTGTGTACACCTTGACTCCACAACTCGTTTAACTCATCTACTAACGGTCGCAAGTACACATCAATGTCATTCCCAGGTGACCTGGGTCTAGGAATAAGCAATGACATCATGAAAAATGACTCCTTCATACACAACCAAAGAGGTAAATTGTAGGGCATAAGTACCACTGGCCACATACTGTACGAGCTACTCATATTACCAAATGGATTAAAACCATCACTTGCAAGACCTAGTCGAACATTGCGAGAATCCTCTGCAAACCAGTCATGTTGATTGTCAAAATTTTGCCAGGCTTCAAAGTCCGCAGGGAGCCTCAGTGTACTATAATCATGAACGCGTTTCTCCTTAAGCCACCTCATATCTTCAGCCGTCTTACGAGACATAAACAATATTTGCAATCTTGGTTTCAATGGGAAGTACCTTAACACCTTTCGCGGGATGTTCTTATCCCTGGCTTTGCCATACTTCCACCTAGACTCTCCACATTCTTGACACTCTCCAGTAACCTTATGCTCTTTCTGATATAATAAACAATCATTTATACATGCATGTATGAGTTCATAAACAAGGCCCAAGTCTCGCATCAAGGATTTTACCTCGTAATGGGACTTAGGCAATGTCTCACCGTCCGGCAATGCTTCTTTCAACAACTCTAGCAACATGTTGAACGATTTGTTACTCCAACGATTTAGTCTTCAAATGAAGTAACTTTGTAAGAAAATTCAACTTAGAGAAGTTCTTACACCCCGGATAAAGTGGACGTTGCGCATCCCTCAACAACCTACTAAACTTTTTTGATTCGACATCACCCATTGGAGGAATATCTTGGCTATTGCTTGTCGCAGCAAAATCAGTATCCGCAGTTGTTCCCCTAAACACATCCCCTATGATATCTTGCATTTCGTCAACGTCTTCATCCTCGTCATCTGGCACAATTGGATCAGCAATGACTTCAGTGGGCTCAACTCTATGGGTCATATCTTCACCATGATAGATCCACCAAGTGTAACCCTGGTCAATCCCAACTATGAACAAATCGTCCTCTACTTTGTCTAAAGTCTTAAATATCATGTTCTTGCATTTTCGACATGGACACCTAATCCTATTCCTTGAATCTGCCCGATTTCGCGTAAATTTCATGAACTCTTCAACCCCTTGTTTATACTCTGGGCCAAACCAGTTCTTAGCTCGCATCCAACTCTTATCCATGTCTACAATGAAAAGACTAAAGTCACTTTATGGAAATAGCTTTAAGATTATACTAAGTTATAGGTTTAGGTTATATTATATGTTTAGGATTTGATAATAGGTATAGTTTAGGTTATAACTTTAAGTTATAGGTTTAGGTTTATGTTATAAGTTTAGGTTAAGGTTACAAGTTTAGGTTAAGGTTGTAAGTATGGGTTATAGGCTAAGGTTAAGGTATAGGTTTAGGTTATAAGTGTAGGTTATAGGTTTAGGGAAAGGTTAGGTTCTCTTCTGTTATAGGTTTAGGGAAAGGTTAGGTTCAGGTTATAGGTTTTGGGATTTGAGAATAGTTTTAGGTTTTAAGTATAGGTTTAGGTTAGATTATAGGTTAAGGTTTAGGGATTTGTGTTTAGGTTATAGGTTTAGGTTTAGAGATTTAGGTCCGGGTTCGAGTTTGGGATCGGGTATAGGTTTAGTTTTAGGTTCAGGTTTAGGTTTAGGGAAACGGGTTTAGGTTCGGGATCGGGTTTAGGTTTGGGTTTTCAAGTTTAAGCTTAGGTTAAGGTTAGGGATTTGAGATTAGGATTAGGTGTAGGTTTATGTTTAGAGATTTGAGAATACATTTAGGTTTTAGGTTTAGGTTTAGGTCTTAGGTTATAGGTTAAGGTTTAGGATTTAGGTTTAGGTGAATGGTAGGTAATAAGTTATAAGTTTAGGTTATAGGTAATAGGTTTTGGTTTAGGTTAAGGTTATAGGTTTAGGTTAAGGTTTAGGTTTAGGTTAAGGTTAAGGTTTATGTTTAGGTTATAAGTTATAGGTTTAGGGAATTGAGAATTGGTTAATGTTTAGGTTTAGGGAATCGGGTTCGGGTATGGGTTCTAGTTTAGGCTTGGGTTTTCATGTTTACGTTAAGGTTTAGGTTAGGGAGTTGAGATTGGGATTAGGTGTAGGTTTAGGTTTAGGGATTTGAGAATAGGTTATTGTTTAGGTATAGGTTTAGGTTTAGGTTATAGGTTTAGGTTTTGGTTTTAGGATAAGGTTAAGGTTATAAGTTTAGGTTATAGGTTAAGGTTATAGGTTTAGGTTATAGGTTTAGGTTAGGTGTAGGTTTAGGTTATAGGTTATAGCTTTGGGAATTGAGAATAGGTTAAGGTTTAGGCTTAGGAAATTGGGTTCGGGTTGGGGTTCGGAATCGGGTTTAGGCTTGGGTTTTCATGTTTAGGCCTAGGTATAGGTTACGGAGTTGAGATTGGGATTTAGTGTAGGTTTAGGTTTAGGGATTTGAGAATAGGTTAATGTTTAGGATTAGGTTATAGGTAATAGGTTTTGGTTTTAGGATAAGGTTAATGTTATAGGTTAAGGTTATAGGTTTAGGTTATAGGTTTAGGTTAGGCGTAGGTGTAGGTTATAGGTTATAGCTTTGGGAATTGAGAATAGGTTAAGGTTTAGGCTTAGGAAATTGGGTTTGAGTTGGGGTTCGGGATCGGGTTTAGGCTTGGGTTTTCACGTTTAGGCCTAGGTCTAGGTTAGGGAGTTGAGATTGGGATTTGGTGTAGGTTTAGGTTTAGGGAATTAAGAATAGGTTAAGGTTTATGTTTAGGAAATCGGGTTGGGGTTCGAGATCGGGTTTAGGCTTCAGTTTTCATGTTTAGGCCTAGGTTTAGGTTAGAGAGTTGAGATTGGGATTTGATGTAGGTTTAGGTTTAGGGAATTGAGAATAGGTTAAGGTTTAAGTTTAGGAAATCCGGTTGGGGTTCGGGATCGGGTTTAGGCTTGGGTTTACATGTTTAGGCCTAGGTTTAGGTAAGGGAGTTGAGATTGGGATTTGGTGTAGGTTTAGGTTTAGGGATTTGAGAATAGGTTAATGTTTAGGTATAGGTTTAGGATTAGGTTATAGGTTTTGGTTCTGGTTTTAGGATAAGGCAAAGGTTATAAGTTTAGGTAAAGGTTATAGGTTTAGGTTATAGGTTATAGCTTTGGGAATTGAGAATAGGTTAAGGTTTAGGCTTAGGAAATTGGGTTCGGGATCGGGTTTAGGTTTGGGTTTTCAAGTTCAGGTTTAGGTTTAGGTTAGGGAGTTGAGATTAGGATTTGTTGTAGGTTTAGGTTTAGGGAATTGAGAGTAGGTTAAGGTTTAGGTTTAGGAAATCAGGTTGGAGTTTGGGATCGGGTTTAGGCTTGGGTTTTCATGTTTAGGCCTAGGTTTAGGTTAGGGAGTTGAGATTGGGATTTGGTGTAGGTTTAGGTTTAGGGATTTGAGAATAGGTTAATGTTTAAGTATAGGTTTAGGATTAGGTTATAGGTTTTGGTTATGGTTTTAGGATAAGGTTAAGGTTATAAGTTTAGGTTAAGGTTATAGGTTTAGGTTAGGTTCAGGTTTAGGTTATAGGTTATAGCTTTGGGAATTGAGAATAGGTTAAGGTTTAGGCATAGGAAATTGGGTTTGGGTTAGGGTTCGGGATCGGGTTTAGGTTTGGGCTTTCAAGTTCAGGTTTAGGTTTAGGTTAGGGAGTTGAGATTGGGATTTGGTGTAGGTTTAAGTTTAGGGAATTGAGAATAGGTTAAGGTTTTGGTATAGGAAATCGGGTTGGGGTTCGGGATCGGGTTTACGCTTGGGTTTTCATGTTTAGGCCTAGGTTTAGGTTAGGGAGTTGAGATTGGGATTTGGTGTAGGTTTAGGTTTAGGGATTTGAGAATAGGTTAATGTTTAGGTATAAGTTTAGGATTAGGTTATAGGTTTTGGTTATGGTTTTAGGATAAGGTTAAGGTTCTAAGTTTACGTTAAGGTTCTAGGTTTAGGTTATAGGTTTAGGTTAGGTTCAGGTTTAGGTTATAGGTTATAGCTTTGGGAATTGAGAATAGGTTAAGGTTTCGGCATAGGAAATTGGGTTTGGGATAGGGTTCGGGATCGGGTTTAGGTTTGGATTTTCAAGTTCAGGCTTAGGTTTAGGTTAGGGAGTTGAGATTAGGATTTGGTGTAGGTATAGGTTTAGGGATTTGAGAATAGGTTAAGGTTTAGGTTTAGGAAATCGGGTTGGGGTTCGGGATCGGGTTTAGACTTGGGTTTTCTTGTTTAGGCTTAGGTTTTAGTTAGGGAGTTGAGATTGGGATTAGGTGTAGGTTTTGGTTTAGGGATTTGAGAATAGGTTAAGGTTTAGGTATAGGTTTAGGATTAGCTTATAGGTAATAGGTTTTGGTTTTAGGATAAGGTTAAGGTTTTATGTTTAGGTTATAGGTTTAGGTTATAGGTTTAGGTTAGTTGTAGGTTTAGGTTATAGGTTATAGCTTTAGGAATTGAGAATAGGTTAAGGTTTAGGCTTAGGAAATTGGGTTCGAGTTGGGGTTCGGGATCGGGTTTAGGTTTGGGTTTTCAAGTTACAGGTTTAGGTTTAGCTTAGGGAGTTGAGATTAGGATTTGGTGTAGGTTTAGGTTTAAGGAATTGAGAATAGGTTAAGGTTTAGGTTTAGGAAATCGGGTTGGGGTTTAGGATCGGGTTTAGGCTTGGGTTTTCATGTTTAGGCCTAGGTTTAGGTTAGGGAGTTGAGATTGGGATTTGGTGTAGGTTTAGGTGTAGGGATTTGAGAATAGGTTAATGTTTAGGTATAGGTTTAGGATTAGGTTATAGGTTTTGGTTATGGTTTTAGGATAAGGTTTAGGTTATAAGTTTATGTTAAGGTTATAGGTTTAGGTTATAGGTTTAGGTTAAGTGTAGGTTTAGGTTATAGGTTATAGCTTTCAGAATTGAGAATAGGTTAAGGTTTTGGCTTAGGAAATTGGGTTCGGGTTGGGGTTCGGGATCGGGTTTAGGTTTGGGTTTTCAAGTTCAGGTTTAGGTTTTGGTTAGGGAGTTGAGATTGGGATTTGGTGTAGGTTTAGGTTTAGGGAATTGAGAATAGGTTAAGGTTTTGGTATAAGAAATATGGTTGGGGTTCGGGATCGGGTTTAGACTTGGGTTTTCATGTTTAGGCCTTGGTTTAGGTTAGGAAGTTGATATTGGGATTTGGTGTAGGTTTAGGTTTAGGGATTTGAGAATTGGTTAATGTTTAGGTATAAGTTTAGGATTAGGTTATAGGTTTTGGTTATGGTTTTAGGATAAGGTAAAGGTTATAAGTTTAGGTTAAGGTTATGGGTTTAGGTTCTAGGTTTAGGTTAGGTGTAGGTTTTGGTTATAGGTTATAGCTTTGGGAATTGAGAATGGGTTAAGGTTTAGGCTTAAGAAATTGCGTTCGGGTTCGGGTTCGGTATCGGGTTTAGGTTTGGGTTTTCATGTTCAGGTTTAGGTTTAGGTTAGGGGGTTGATATTGGGATTTGGTGTAGGTTTAGGCTTAGGGAATTGAGAATAGGTTAAGTTTAGGTTTAAGAAATCGGGTTGGGGTTTGGGATCGGGTTTAGGCTTGGGTTTTCATGTTTAGGCCTAGGTTTAGGTTAGGGAGTTGAGATTGGGATTTGGTGTAGGTTTAGGTTTAGGGATTTGAGAATAGGTTAAGGTTTAGGTTTAGGAAATCAGGTTGGGGTTCGGGATCGTGTTTAGGCTTGGGTTTTCAAGTTTAGGCCTAGGTTTAGGTTAGGGAGTTGAGATTGGGATTTGGTGTAGGTTTAGCTTTAGGGATTTGAGAATAGGTTAATGTTTAGGTATAAGTTTAGGATTTGGTTATAGGTTTTGGTTTTGGTTTTAGGATAAGGTTAAGGTTATAAGTTTAGGTTAAGGTTATAGGTTTTGGTTCGGTGTAGGTTTAGGTTATAGGCTATAGCTTTGGGAATTGAGAATAGGTTAAGGTTTAGGTTTAGGAAATCGGGTTGGGGTTTGGGATCGGGTTTAGGCTTGGGTTTTCATGTTTAGGCCTAGGTTTAGGTTAGGGAGTTGAGATTGGGATTTGGTGTAGGTTTAGGTGTAGGGATTTGAGAATAGGTTAATGTTTAGGTATAGGTTTACGATTAGGTTATAGGTTTTGGTTATGGTTTTAGGATAAGGTAAAGGTTATAAGTTTAGGTTAAGGTTATGGGTTTAGGTTATAGGTTTAGGTTAGGTGTAGGTTTAGGTTATAGGTTATAGCTTTGGGAATTGAGAATAGGTTAAGGTTTAGGCTTAGGAAATTGCGTTCGGGTTGGGGTTCGGTATCGGGTTTAGGTTTGGGTTTTCAAGTTCAGGTTTAGGTTTAGGTTTAGGTTAGGGAGTTGATATTGGGATTTGGTGTAGGTTTAGGTATAGGAATTAAGAATAGGTTAAGGTTTACGTTTAGGAAATCGGGTTGGGGCTCAGGATCGGGTTTAGGCTTGGGTTTTCATGTTTAGGCCTAGGTTTTGGTTAGGGAGTTGAGATTGGGATTTGGTGTAGGTTTAAGTTTATGGATTTGAGAATAGGTTAATGTTTAGGTTTAGGTTTAGGATTAGGGTATAAGTTTTGGTTATGGTTTTAGGATAAGGTTAAGGTTATAAGTTTAGGTTAAGGTTATAGGTTTAGGTTATAGGTTTAGGTTAGGTTTAAGTTTAGGTTATAGGTTATAGCTTTGGGAACTGAGAATAGGTTAACGTTTAGGTATAGGAAATTGGGTTTGGGTTAGGGTTCGGGATCGGGTTGAGGTTTGGGTTTTCAATTTCAAGTTTAGGTTTAGGTTTGGGAGTTGAGATTAGGATTTGGTGTAGGCTTAGGTTAAGGGATTTGAGAATAGGTTAAGGTTTAGGTTTAGGAAATCGGGTTGGGGTTCGGGATCGGGTTTAGGCTTGGGTTTGCATGTTTAGGCTTAGGTTTAGGTTAGGGAGTTGAGATTGGGATTAGGTGTAGGTTTAGGTTTAGGGGTTTGAGAATAAGTTAAGGTTTAGGTATAGGTGTTGGATTAGGTTATAGGTAATAGGGTTTGGTTTTAGGATAAGGTTAAGGTTTTAAGTTTAGGTTTTAGGTTTAGGTTATAGGTTTAGGTTAGGTGTAGGTTTAGGTTATAGGTTATAGGTTATAGTTTTGGGAATTGAGAATAGGTTAAGGTTTAGGCTTAGGAAATTTGGTTCGGGTTGGGGTTCGGGATCGGGTTTAGGCTTGGGTTTTCATGTTTAGGCCTAGGTTTAGGTTACGGAGTTGAGATTGGGATTTGGTGTAGGTTTAGGTTTAGGGAATTGAGAATAGGTTAAGGTTTAGGCTTAGGAAATCGGGTTGGGGTTCGGGATCGGGTTTAGGCTTGGGTTTTCATGTTTAGGCCTAGGTTTAGGTTAGGGAGTTGAGATTGGGATTTGGTGTAGGTTTAGGTTTAGGGATTTGAGAATAGGTTAAGGTTTAGGTTTAGGAAATCGGGTTGGGGTTCGGGATCGTGTTTAGGCTTGGGTTTTCATGTTTAGGCTTAGGTTTAGGTTTAGGAGTTGAGATTGGGATTTGGTGTAGGTTTAGGTTAGGGATTTGAGAATAGGTTAATGTTTAGGTATAGGTTTAGGATTTGGTTATAGGTTTTGGTTTTGGTTTTAGGATAAGGTTAAGGTTAAAGGTTTTGGTTAGGTGTAGGTTTAGGTTATAGGCTATAGCTTTGGGAATTGAGAATAGGTTAAGGTTTAGGCTAAGGAAATTGGGTTCGGGTTTAGGTTATAAGTTATAGCTTTGGGAATTGAGAATAGGTTAATGTTTAGGTTAAGGTTGTAAGTTAAGGTTTATGTTTAGGTTAAGTTTATAGGTTTTGGTTCGGGTTTAGGTTTTGGGTTTATGTTAAGGTAATAGGTTAAGGTTGTAGGTTTAGGTTAGGTTTAGGTTGTAGGTTATAGGTTATAGCTTTGGGAAATGAAAATAGGTTAAGGTATAGGTTTAGGAGATTGGGTTCCGGTTCGGGATCGGGTTTAGGTTTGGGTTTTCAAGTTCAGGTTTAGGTTTAGGTTAGGGAGTTGAGATTGGGATTTGGTGTAGGTTTAAGTTTAGGGAATTGAGAATAGTTTAAGGTTTAGGTTTAGGAAATCGGGTGGGGGATCGGGATCGGGTTTAGGATTGGGTTTTCATGTTAAGGCCTAGGTTTAGGTTAGGGAGTTGAGATTGGGATTTGGTGTAGGTTTAGGTTTAGGGATTTGAGAATAGGTTAATGTTTAAGTATAGGTTTAGGATTAGGTTATAGGTTTTGGTTATGGTTTTAGGATAAGGTAAAGGTTATAAGTTTAGGTTAAGGTTATAGGTTTAGGTTAAGTGTAGGTTTAGGTTATAGGTTATAGCTTTGGGAATTGAGAATAGGTTAAGGTTTAGGCTTAAGAAATTGGGTTCGGGTTGGGGTTCGGTGTCGGGTTTAGGTGTGGGTTTTCAAGTTCAGGTTTAGGTTTAGGTTAGGGAGTTGAGATTGGGATTTGGTGTAGGTTTAGGTTTAGGGAATTGAGAATAGGTTAAGGTTTACGTTTAGAAAATCGGGTTGGGGCTCGGGATCGGGTTTAGGCTTGGGTTTTCATGCTTAGGCCTAAGTTTGGGTTAGGGAGTTGAGATTGGGATTTGGTGTAGGTTTAAGTTTAGGGATTTGAGAATAGGTTAATGTTTAAGTATAGGTTTAAGATTAGGGTATAGGTTTTGGTTACGGTTTTAGGATAAGGTTATGGTTATAAGTTTAAGCTAAGGTTATAGGTTTAGATTATAAGTTTAGGTTAGGTTTAGGTTTAGGTTATAGGTTATAGCTTTAGGAACTGAGAATTGGTTAAGGTTTAGGCATAGGAAATTGGGTTTGGGTTAGGGTTCGGGATCGGGTTGAGGTTTGGGTTTTCAATTTCAGGTTTAGGTTTATGTTAGGGAGTTGAGATTAGGATTTGGTGTAGGTTTAGGTTTAGGGATTTGAGAATAGGTTAAGGTTTAGGTTTAGGAAATCGGGTTGGGGTTCGGGATCGAATTTAGGCTTGGGTTTTCATGTTTAGGCTTAGGTTTAGGTTAGGGAGTTGAGATTGGGATTAGGTGTTGGTTTAGGTTTATGGGTTTGAGAATAAGTTAATGTTTAGGTATAGGAGTAGGATTAGGTTATAGGTAATAGGGTTTGGTTTTAGGATAAGGTTAAGGTTTTAAGTTTAGGTTTTAGGTTTAGGTTATAGGTTTAGATTAGGTGTAGGTTTAGGTTATAGGTTATAGTTTTGGTAATTGAGAATAGGTTAAGGTTTAGGCTTAAGAGATTGGGTTCGGGTTGGGGTTCGGGATCGGGTTTAGGCTTGGGTTTTCATGTTTAGGCCTAGGTTTAGGTTAGGGAGTTGAGATTGGGATTTGGTGTAGGTTTAGGTTTAGGGAATTGAGAATAGGTTAAGGTTTAGGTTTAGGAAATCGGGTTGGGGTTCGGGATCGGGTTTAGGCTTGGGTTTTCATGTTTAGGCCTAGGTTTTGGTTAGGGAGTTGAGATTGGGATTTGGTATAGTTTTAGGTTTAGGGATTTGAGAATAGGTTAAGGTTTAGGTTTAGGAAATCGGGTTGGGGTTCGGGATCGTGTTTAGGCTTGGGTTTTCATGTTTAGGCCTAGGTTTAGGTTAGGGTGTTGAGATTGGGATTTGGTGTATGTTTAGGTTTAGGGATTTGAGAATAGGTTAATGTTTAGGTATAGGTTTAGAATTTGGTTATAGGTTTTGGTTTTGGTTTTAGGATAAGGTTAAGGTTATAAGTTTAGGTTAAGGTTATAGGTTTTGGTTAGGTGTAGGTTTAGGTTATAGGCTATAGCTTTGGGAATTGAGAATAGGTTAAGGTTTAGGCTTAGGAAATTGGGTTCGGGTTTAGGTTTTAGGTTATAGCTTTGGGAATTGAGAATAGGTTAATGTTTAGGTTAAGGTTGTTAGGTAAGGCTTTTGTTTAGGTTAAGGTTATAGGTTTTTGTTAGGGTTTAGGTTTTGGGTTTATGTTAAGGTTGTAGGTTAAGGTTGTAGGTTTAGGTTAGGTTTAGGTTATAGGTTATAGGTTATAGCTTTGGGAAATGAGAATAGGTTAAGGTTTAGGTTTTGGAGATTGGGTTCCGGTTCGGGATCGAGTTTAGGATTGGTTTTTCAAGTTCAGGCTTAGGTTTAGGTTAGGGAGTTGAGATTGGGATTTGGTGTAGGTTTAGGTTTAGGGAATTTAGAATAGGTTAAGGTTTAGGTTTAGGAAATCGGGTTGGGGTTCGGGATCGGGTTTAGGATTGGGTTTTCATGTTTAGGCCTAGGTTTAGGTTAGGGAGTTGAGATTGGGATTTGGTGTAGGTTTAGGTTTAGGGATTTGAGAATAGGTTAATGTTTAGGAATAGGTTTAGGATTAGGTTATAGGTTTTGGTTATGGCTTTAGGATAAGGTAAAGGTTATAAGTTTCGGTTAAGGTTATAGGTTTAGGTTATAGGTTTAGGTTAGGTGTAGCTTTAGGTTATAGGTTAGAGCATTGGGAATTGAGAATAGGTTAAGGTTTAGGCTTAGGAAATTGGGTTCGGGATCGGGTTTAGGTTTGGGTTTTCAAGTTCAGGTTTAGGTTTAGGTTAGGGAGTTGAGATTGGGATTTGGTGTAGGTTTAAGTTTAGGGAATTAACAATAGGTTAAGGTTTAGGTTTAGGAAATCGGGTTGGGGTTCGGGATCGGGTTTATGATTGGGTTTTCATGTTTAGGCCTAGGTTTAGGTTAGGGAGTTGAGATTGGGATTTGGTGTAGGTTTAAGTTTAGGGATTTGTGAATAGGTTACTGTTTAGGTATAGGTTTAGGATTAGGTTATAGGTTTTGGTTATGGTTTTAGGATAAGGTTATGGTTATAAGTTTAGGTAAAGGTTATAGGTTTAGGTTATAGGTTTAGGTTTGGTTTAGGTTTAGGTTATAGGTTATAGCTTTGGGAACTGAGAATAGGTTAAGGTTTAGGCATAGGAAATTGGGTTTAGGTTAGGGTTCGTGATCGGGTTGAGGTTTGGATTTTCAAGTTCAGGTTTAGGTTTAGGTTAGGGAGTTGAGATTTGGATTTGTTGTAGGTTTAGGTTTAGGGATTTGAGAGTAGGTTAATGTTTAGGTTTAGGAAATCGGGTTGGGGTTCGGGATCGGGTTTAGGCTTGGGTTTTCTTGTTTAGGCTTAGGTTTAGGTTAGGGAGTTGAGATTGGGATTAGGTGTAGGTATATGTTTAGGAATTTGAGAATAAGTTAAGGTTTAGGTATAGGTTTAGGATTAGGTTATAGGTAATTGGTTTTGGTTTTAAGATAAGGTTAAGGTTTTAAGTTTAGGTTATAGGTTTAGTTTATAGGTTTAGGTTAGGTTTAGGTTTAGGTTATAAGTTATAGCTTTGGGAATTGAGAATAGGTTAAGGTTTAGGCTTAGGAAATTGGGTTCGGGTTGGGGTTCGGGATCGGGTTTAGGCTTGGGTTTTCATGTTTAGGCCTAGGTTTAGGTTAGGGAGTTGAGAGTTGGATTTGGTGTAGGTTTAGGTTTAGGGAATTGAGAATAGGTTAAGGTTAATGTTTAGGAAATCGGGTTGGGGTTCGGGATCGGGTTTAGGCTTGGGTTTGCTTGTTTAGGCTTAGGTTTAAGTTAGGGAGTTGAGATTGGGATTAGGTGTAGGTTTAGGTTTAGGGATTTGAGAATAAGTTAATGTTTAGGTATAGGTTTAGGTTTCGGTTATAGGTTTTGGTTTTGGTTTTAGGATAAGGTTAAGGTTATAAGTTTAAGTTATAGGTTAAGGTTATAGGTTTAGGTTATAGGTTTAGGTTAGGTTTATGTTTATGTTATAGGTTATAGCTTTGGGAATTGAGAATAGGTTAAAGTTTAGGTTTACGAAATCGGGTTGGGGTTTGGGATTGGGTTTAGGTTTGGGTTTTCAAGTTCAGACTTTGGTTTAGGCTAGGGAGTTTAGATTGGGATTTGGTGTAGGTTTAGGTTTAGGGAATTAAGAATAGGTTACGGTTTAGGTTTAGGAAATCGGGTTGGGGTCCGGGATATGGTTTAGGATTGGGTTTTCATGTTTAGGCCTAGGTTTGGGTTAGGGAGTTGAGATTGGGATTTGGTGTAGGTTTAGGTTTAGGGATTTGAGAATAGGTTAATGTTTAGGTATAGGTTTAGGATTAGGTTATAGGTTTTGGTTATGGTTTTAGGATAAGGTTAAGGTTATAAGTTTAGGTTATAGGTTAAGGTTATAGGTTTAAGTTAGGTTTAGCTTTAGCTTATAGGTTATAGCTTTGGGAATTGAGAATAGGTTAAGGTTTAGGCATAGGAAATTGAGTTTGGGTTGGGGTTCGGGATTGGGTTTAGGTTTGGGTTTTCAAGTTTAGGTTTAGGTTTAGGTTAGGGAGTTGAGATTCGGATTTGGTGTAGGTTTAGGTTTAGGGATTTGATAATAGGTTAAGGTTTAAGTTTAGGAAATCGGGTTGGGGTTCGGGATCGGGTTTACGCTTGGGTTTTCATGTTTAGGCTTAGGTTTAGGTTAGGGAGTTGAGATTGGGATTAGGTGTAGGTTTAGGTTTAGGGATTTGAGAATAGGCTAAGGTTTAGGTATAGGTTTAGGTTTACGTTATATGTTTAGGTTTTGGTTTTAGGTTTAGGTTATAGGTTAAGGTTTAGGTTTAGGTTTAGGTTTTAGTTTATAGGTTTAGGTTATAGGGTTAGGTTTTGGTTTTTGGTTTAGGTTAAGGTTGTAAGTTAAGGTTTTTGTTTAGGTTAAGGTTATAGGTTTTGGTTAAGGTTTAGGTTTTGGGTTTATGTTAGGTTATCGGTTACGGTTGTAGGTTTAGGTTAGGTTTAGGTTATAGGTTATAGCTTTGGGAAATGAGAATAGGTTTAGGTTTAGGTTTAGGTTTAGGAGATTGGGATCGGGTTTAGGTTTGGGTTTTCATGTTCAGGCTTAGGTTTAGGTTAGGGAGTTGAGATTGGGATTTGGTGTAGGTTTAGGTTTAGGGAATTAAGAATAGGTTAATGTTTAGGTTTAGGAAATCGGGTTGGGGTTCGGGATCGAGTTTAGGCTTGGGTTTTCATGTTTAGGCTTTGGTTTAGGTTAGAGAGTTGAGATTGGGATTAGGTGTAGGTTTAGGTTTAGGGATTTGAGAATAGGTTAATGTTTAGGTATAGGTTTAGGTTTAGGTTATAGGTTTTGGTTTTGGTTTTAGGATAAGGTTAAGGTTATAAGTTTAGGTTATAGGTTAAGGTTATAGGTTTAGGTTATAGGTTTAGGTTAGGTTTAGGTTTAGGTTATAGGTTATAGCTTTGGGAATTGAGAATAGGTTAAGGTTTTGGTTTAGGAATCGGGTTGGGGTTCGGGCTCAGGTTTAGGTTTGGGTTTTCAAGTTCAGGCTTAGGTTTAGGTTAGGGAGTTGAGATTGGGATTAGGTGTAGGTTTTGGTTTAGGGATTTGAAAATAGGTTAATGTTTAGGTATAGGTTTAGGTTTAGGTTATAGGTTTAGGTTTTGGTTATAGGATAAGGTTAAGGTTATAAGTTTAGGTTGTACGTTGTAGGTTAAGGTTTTAGGTTTAGGTTATAGGCTTAGGTTTGGTTTAGGTTTAGGTTATAGGTTATAGCTTTGGGAATTGAGAATAGGTTAAGGTATAGGCATAGGAAATTGTGCTCGGGTTCGGGATCGGTTTTAGGTTTGGGTTTTCAAGTTCAAGCTTAGGTTTTGGTTAGGGAGTTGAGATTGGGATTTGGTGTAGGTTTAGGTTTTGGGATTTGAGAATTGGTTAAGGTTTAGGTTTAGGAAATCAGGTTGGGGTTCGGGATCGGGTTTAGGATTGGGTTTTCATGTTTAGGCCTAGGTTTAGGTTAGGGAGTTGAGATTGGGATTTGGTGTAGGTTTAGGTTTAGGGATTTGAGAATAGGTTAATGTTTAGGTATAGGTTTAGGTTTAGGTTATAGGTTTTGGTTTTGGTTTTAGGATAAGGTTAAGGTTATAAGTTTAGGTTATAGGTTAAGGTTATAGGTTTAGGTTATCGGTTTAGGTTAGGTTTAGGTTTAGGTTATAGGTTATAGCTTTGGGAATTGAGAATAGGTTAAGGTTTAGGTTTAGGAAATCGGGTTGGGGTTCGAGATCGGGTTTAGGTTTGGGTTTTCCAGTTCAGGCTTAAGTTTAGGTTAGGGAGTTGAGATTGGGATTAGGTGTAGGTTCAGGTTGAGGGATTTGAGAATAGGTTAATGTTTAGGTATAGGTATAGGTTTAGGTTATAGGTTTAGGTTTTGGTTTTAGGATAAGGTTAAGGTTTTAAGTTTAGTTTGTAGGTTATAGGTTATGGTTATAGGTTTATGTTATAGGTTTAGGTTAGGTTTAAGTTTAGGTTATAGGTTATAACTTTGGGAATTGAGAATCGGTTAAGGCTTAGGCATAGGAAATTGGGCTCGGGTTCAGGATCGGATTTAGGCTTGGGTTTTCATGTTTAGGCTTAGGTTTAGGTTAGGGAGTTGAGATTGGGATTTGGTGTAGGTTTATGTTTAGGGATTTGAGAATAGGTTAATGTTTAGTTATAGGTTTAGGTTTAGGTTATAGGTTTTGGTTTTGGTTTTAGGATAAGGTTAAGGTTATAAGTTTAGGTTATAGGTTAAGGTTATAGGTTTAGCTTTTAGGTTATAGGTTAAGGTTTAGGTTATAGGTTTTGGTTTTGGTTTTAGGATAAGGTTAAGGTTATAAGTTTAGGTTATAGGTTAAGGTTATAGGTTTAGGTTTTAGGTTTAGGTTAATGTTAGGTTATAGGCTATAGCTTTAGGTTATAAGTTATACGTTAAGGTTTTTGGTCATAGGTGTTGGATTTGAGAATCGATTATAGATTAAGGTTAAGGTCTAAGTGTAGGTTAGGTTTAGGGATATGAGAATAGGATTAGGTTATAAGTATTGGTTTAGGTTGGGTTATAGGTTTAGGTTAAGGGTGTGGTACCTGCAAATACAGACATAAACACGGCCTGTCCAAATGGCTAGACCCTTCTAATACTGTCCATAGGAAATGGACAGCTTCATCCTGGTCATAACAGCGGTTCCCACCTTCTAAAGACCCCTACTCATCCAGATAGCTCCGACGCACATCCGGGTTGCTCCATTAATCTCGAGCAAATACATAAACACGGTCTGTCCAAATGTCCAGGCCTTTCTAATGTTGTCCATAGGAAATGGACAGCTTCATCATGGTCATAACAGCGGTTCCCATCTTCCAGGGACCCCCGCTCATCCGGATAGCTCCATCGTACTTCCAGGTCTGCTCCATTAATTTCGAGCAAATACATAAACACCACCTGTCCAGATGGACAGGCCCTTCCAATGCTGTCCATAGGAAATGGACAGCTTCATCATGGTCATAACAACGGTTCCCACCTTATAGGGACCCCCGCTCATCCGGATAGCTCCAACGCACATCCGGGTCTGCTCCATCAATTCTAAGGCAATATAATTAAATCCTAACTTAGTTACTCATTCAAGGTTGGATAGATTGTAATACTTTCATATTCCCATTTAAACGTCGACGCCGAAAATCCGGCAGCATCTCCCCATGCCTCTCCAGATAAGTTGATCTTACGTTACATTCTGATGCCAAATATCTAAATCAATGTAAAGATATTTGACATTGGATACAGAACGAAAGAAACATATCTAGAGAGAAATGAAGAGATGGACCGCGGATCAAGCATGAACATTTAAATAGAGTGTATGAAAGCATACTTTCCATCTAACCTTGAACTATCCAAAATGGGACAATTTGAGCGATTTCTATGCCTCCAAAAACACACCATATCTATATATGGCCCCATAGAAATCCTCAAACGAGTAACTAATTATCTAACTTACAAATCTATAAATTACAACATAGGCACCATACACCGATGCTCAAGTGAACCAAGTCAAGCATTATTCACACATGTTCAAGTGAACCAAGTCAAGCATCATTCGCACATTTTTGTACACAACCAAGTTGAGCATCATTCACACATGTTCAAGTGAACTAAGTAAAGCATCATTCATACATGTTCAAGTGAATTGATTTAAGCATCATAAGCAAATGTTCTAGGGGGCCGATCTTAGCATCATTACCACACATCCAGGTCGATTTATTTAAGCATCATAAACACATGTTGTTGCCAAATATCCTGGCATCATTACTACACATCCGAGTTGATTGATTTAAGCATCATAAACACATGTTCCAGTGGAGTGATTTAATCATCGTAAACACATGTCCAAGTGGACTGATTCAAGCACTTTAAACACATGTCCAAGTGGACTGATTTAAGTATTATAAGCATTATTCAAACAATTGAAACTATGTCTGTCAAACACAACATCATTGTGGTATTATCTTGAGGGTCAAATATTGCATATCAGACCCTAGTTACTCCTTGGATTTACGAACATAATATTGTTTAAAGGCCGACTTAATCGTGTTTATGCTACAGGTTGAATTTAGGAGCTTTGATTGTAAAAGAGCACTAAAAGTGTGGATTTGACGCTTTGAAGCTACCAAGGCAAGGGACGGACTCCAGGGGAGCAAAGATCGATGGAATTACATGCCAGAGATCTAAGAAAATCGAGAAACTGAAACTCAAGTGGCCCAAAATTGGTCCAGAATACAAGATCATAGGGTTCCAACCATCCGTTCATTTCAAAACTTCATACATGGACTGAGGACCACAAATGAACCGTACACGTCAAATTTCAGCCCTCAGATCCCTCTGGAAGTGGCCCAACGGATAGATCAGCCCCTTAAATCCTTAAGTGAGGCCCGCCTGCTACCTGGATATGCTTCATTTTTTATCCCAACTGTTTAAATTAAATGAGAAAGAAGATGAACGGTACAGATATCAAATTTACATCACAGTGGACCTGCAGGCGTTTGATCCCTCAGTCGCGCATACACCAAGCACTACATGTAAGTTTAGACATATATTTATTTTAATGATTTCTGTTTATGTTTAGACTTACATAATTCTGTTGCAACAGCGTCGTCGACCAGCCGGTGAGGACGTGGACCCACGCATGGGTTACTTTTAGAGCAACTTACGCGTGAGGGTAGGGTGACGGTAGAGTTCCCACAGGACTGCATTAGACTTGTTGGGAACAATGCCATGTTGTTTACGTCAGAAGTCGGTGTCTTATGCCGATCTCTGATTCCCCCCACCACCCCCTGTTGGAGAGACGTGACAGATGATGTTCGGAAGCTCATCCGTCAGCGCCTTCAGGTAAATTTTAGTCAATTAAAATTTATTTTATAAATGTTTATTTATGGTTAAGTTATTTTCTTAATAAGTTTATTGCCTTAATATATTATTTACGAAACTGCAGGATAAATTTGACTTTGATTTGAGTGTTCCGCACATCTCCCATGCCGTCAACGACATGATGAAGGAGCGGTTCAAGGATTACTGCACTAGGTTACACCGGCAGTACAAACGGTGCATGAGCCACGAGGAGGCCGTACAGTCCGAACCGCTGCACGTGACCGATGGGGACTGGCAGATACTCTGTGATATATTTTCGTCTGATTCTTTTCAGGTAATGTTTACATATTTATGATATCTTAGCGTAATAATTAATTTCGCAATTAATAACAATGTATTATGAATAATGTGTTTAGAAAAAGAGCAAAATAAATTCTGACAACAGAGGAAAGTTAGAAATGAACCATGTAATTGGTTTAAAGTCATTCGTACAACTTCGTCACGACATGGTAAGAAAGTACTGGTAATTATTAGATTTATATATTCTTTTCATGCATTTATATTAACTCTATTGTCCTTTCGATTGCGCAGCGAGATTCCGTCACTGGCCAGGAGCCCGGACCAGTAGACTTCTACAAAGGGACTCACTGTCGGCAGACGACGGGATCTTGGGTACATCCTAGAGCCAGCGAGATTTTGGTAAAAATCCTTACATTGTAAAATTTAATTGCATTAAATTATAGTAAGGTCATTTATTATGAAAATTCATATGTTTTCATTACAGGAGGAGATGAACACCTTACGCAGTCAGCCCACTCCCGATGGTACTCAGCGGAGTGAGCCAGAGATCCTGAGTCAGGTGCTTGGCACCCGTTCTGGATATATGCGTGGGTTTGGCTATGGTGCTAAGCTCATGGCACCCGTTAGAGCTGCCTCCAGCCGATCCATCATCGTTGGCAAGAGCGCCGTAGCCGAGCTGATACCGCAGAGAGAGAAGTTCAGCAGCTACGGGTCGTCGTCGATGACATCAAAGATCAGCTGGACAAACAGAGGGAGGAGCAAGAGAGGAAGATGATGGAGGAGCTGGCGAGGCAGAGGGAGGAGCAGGAGAGGCGAGGCAGAGGGAGGAGCAGGAGAGGAAGATGGAGGATCATCTGACGAGGCAGAGGGAGGAGCAGGAGAGGAGGATGGAGGATCATCTGGCGAGGCAGAGGGAGGAGCAGGAGAGGAGGATGGAGGAGATGCGGGTGGACCATGAGCGACGGATGATGCAAATTTAGAGGCTTTCGTTGCACGCTTACCCACCGATGCTCCACCACCTCCGCCTTCATCTTTGTGATTTTTTTGTATATTCGTTTATTATGTTAAGTCTATATGTATTAATGCGTGAATGAATGTGACGCAGATAAGATTGTTTGTGTTTGAATGAATGTAGTTTATGTTTAGGTTTCGGTTTAGCGGGATGTGAATGTGAATATGATGAAATATATTATATAACAAGAGTATATTAGGATGAATATGATGAAATATATTGTTAACCGGTGTATATCAGGAATTTTGTGCGGAATTTTGAGTTGTATATTAAAAAAAAAAAGAAGACTTTCATCAACGAAAATTTTCGTCGCTAAAAGTGGAACGATTTTTTGTAGCAGCGAAAGTTTTTGCTACTAAAAAATCCTGAAAATTTTTTTGGTGGCGAAAATTTTCGCTGCCAAAAGTCTTGGAAATTTTTGGGCACCGAAAGTTTTCGGTGCTAAAAATTCTTGGAAATTTTTTTGGCGGCAAAAATTTTTGCTGCTAAAAGTCTTGGAAATTTTTTAGCAGCGAAAGTTTTCGGTGCTAAAAATTCTTGGAAATTTTTTAGCGGCGAAAATTTTCGCTGTTAAAAGTCTTGGAAATTTTTGGGCAGCAAAAGTTTTCGGTGCTAAAAATTCTTGGAAAATTATTTGGCGGCGAAAATTTTCGCTGCTAAAAGTCTTGGAATTTTTTTGGCGGCGAAAATTTTCGCTGTTAAAAAGTCTTGGAAGTTTTTTGGCGGCAAAACTTTTCGCTGCTAAAAGTCTTGTAATTTCTGGATTTTTTTTTTGCGGCAAAAATTTTCGCTGCTAAAAGTCTTGGAAGTTTTTTTGGCGGCGAAAAGTTTCGCTGTTAAAAGTCCTGAAAATTTTTTTGGCAGCGAAAATTTTCGCTGCTAAAAGTCTTGGAAATTTTGTTTAGCGACGAAAATTTCGTCGCTAAAAAGCTTGCATTTAGTGACGATTTGAATTTTTCGCTGATAAAAGCCTTGTACATTGGTCTTTTAGCGACGAATTTAGCGACGAAAAGTTTCGTCGCTAAAAGTAGTTCGCTGCGAAAATTTGACTTTTAGCGACGAAAATTTTCGTCACTAAAAGTGGTGTTTCTTGTAGTGAACTTCATTTTAGCATTTTATCAAACATATTGAACATATCACCGAACATTGTAATTCATCCATAAATTGCATAGTTGAAACTAAGATTACATAAAGGAAATTATACATATAGATAAGGTAATTGAGAATTCTATCTCCACACCTTTATTAAATATAATTCATCAAACAATATCTCATTCAAACATTTAATTAAACACATAGAACATGCTATTATACATATGCATTTTATACATAAATCACGTAGTTGAAATTAAGACTACATGAAGGAAATTATACATCTAGATAAGGTAGTTGAGAATCCTATCCCAACGCGCTTAATAAATACAATTCATCAGACAATTTCTCATTCAGACATTTTATCAAACACTTAGACTACACATTACGACATATATGAAGTAAATTAGTTATAGCATATATTATGGCAAATCCTTTCACAAGGGAGTTGTCATACATACAACAATCATGTATTCTAGGTTAATAGTCATAGCAAGCACAAATCATGATTTCATATTCACTCGAACGTTTCAACAAACACATGGAATGCATCATATATTCACCAAGTTCACACATGTATAAATTATCGAATACATCGTAACTAAGATCATATGGCAGCAATCAAGTTAGACATAAATCATTAACTGACATTGAAAGCCTTAAAAATCATAACTTAAACGTTTATAGTCTGTACCTTTCGTCGGTTTGCTCGTTTCGAACTCAGTTCGAATCTTACGTTCCCATATACAGAACAACGGTACCTAAATCACGAAATGAGTTAGCTATTTCATCGACTCCTCTATTTGGATTCCTAAAATAAGATTAGGGTTAGGATTTCTTACCCAAATCGAAGTTGGAACGGCTCGTGTAGCGATGGTGGGGAGGTGATTCGGTACGTGGAGTAGTGTGAGTGAATCTCAGCAACGATCTCCCAATCTCACTCTCTTCTCCTCACTCTTTTCTCTCCTTTTCTCTCTTCTCTCTCCTAGGGTTTGGAGAAATTCATATGGGAGAGAGAGAGAGAGGTGGGTTTAAGGGCCTTATATAGGCTCAAAAGTGATGCAAATGGCCCCAGGGCCATGGTATACTTAGGTTACAGCCAAAGGGTGTCCATTTGGGTAAACGGAACTCATCTGGAGGTCCATTGCTCGCATACGGCTCGGAGCAAGTTCCCTGACGATGGATCTAAGCCAGGTTACGATTTCGATCCAAACGGATTAGTGGATCGACCGTGGAGGACCCGTACCAGTTCAACGGTCATCGTCACTCGATTGGGGCCACAAGTATACCGGTATGTGCAGGAAAATTTTCCTGATCCAAGGGTATTGTTTGGTTAGAATCTGACGGTCTGAAACCTTCAATTTCGCCCACAAGCAAATGGTCCAATTCACTTAAGTTTGGGTTCATTTTCTAAAGATATTCATGTTTCTCACCAACTTTACTCAAGCCTCAAGTTGTACGGTTCTAGATATTATTTGGGCTCAATTCCCTCGATGGTTGTCAAGCCCAATAACGCTGTCATAACCTTATAGTTTCGCGGTAGTCAGACTTTCGATGCACGGGTTTTGATGTGCTCCCAAAAGCAACTGGGTTTTGGGATTGTTCCTAGGTTTTTAAGTAATGTTGAGTTAGTGATTTTAATAGTTTTGGGTCTTGTACTTTATATAGAAAGTGGTTCAAGCCAAATCCATCAATTGTTTAGTTTAGTACTTAACTAAATTCTGCCCTAATTACGATAGGATAAGGTCCTAAGGTAGTTCTATGACCCTTTTTGGCACTTTCAGTTAGTATATTATTTTAATTATTTTTTTAGTACTTCATCATCAAGTTTACTTTATCTCTACCAAATTTCATTAAATTTCGTGTTGTAGAAAAATTCTAAAAATTCTAGAAGTAGCAGCTGTCCGAACTAATAATTTTTGGATAGTTGTCATATCAACTTAGATTCAACTATATTAAAAATTTTATTATATTTTTTACTTATTTTTATATAAAACTAGACTTATCAAGCTTCAATCTGGCTTTTGAATCACCTAAATCGGAGTTATATTGAGGGAGATATGACTTTTTGAAGTCGGTCAAAAACTGCAGAAAACTACAGCGAGGGTCCACCGAATTTCGGTGCACCGGCGGTGCGCCGCGGTCGGCTGTGCTGTCTGGTGGTGGTTTTACCCCCCGATATTTGAAATGGGTGTATTTTACAAAATGGAATTAGTTATTCGACGTGCGATATATGATTTTAGGGGTAGGAGAAGCTGATCTATCCAAATAACCTATTTATTTCGTGAGATTACATAAGGTTAATGGTCAAAAACCCATTTTAGTTATTTATTTACGATTTATAGTAAATTTTAATTTAAATATTATTCTTCATCATTTAAACTTTAGGATTAGTGTATAATATGAAAGTACTTAGAAAATTTTGAAGAATAAGGTGGTGAATGGTGAGATTTTGGAAGAAATGGGTTGAAAAGGGGATTTGTGACTTTAGGATTAAGTTCTGAGAAGTCGATAAGGTGTTATGATCGACCCATTGCCTAAGGACGTCCATTTCCAAGTTAGAAAAAATCCGGGACATTACAATCTACCCCCTTAAAAATAATTTCGTCCCCGAAATTACATAAGGGTAAGTAAAGATTTTATTATTTCATTTGCCTAAGTTTTATCAATTTCAAGTTTATATGCGTGGTAGGGTGTATACTATATATGCTAATCTGGTTCATTTTAGTCTACCCCCCGTAAAACCTTTTCGCCCTGAAATTGGCTAAGGCTTCTATTAAGTTCGTATTCAACAAGCACATTCATGAATACAGTTACTTTGGCTATTGTAATTCAGCTCGTACCCATTTTTAGGCCTATTCTTTAATATGAATTTGTTTAATACTTGAACCCTAATTATTTTCCTTTGATGACTTCATTATTGACATTCTAAGGAATATTCAGATCCTATTTAGTAACCTAACCTTACGTATATCCTGGATCAATTTCTTTCGATCCCAGGCCAGTGGGTTATTAGCCCACCAAGCTTCCGTTGCGCCTATGAGTGGGTAGACGAGTGTACCTACTTAACCCGACTGAGTTCATACTTTTCTACCCCCCCCCCCCCTCCCTTAAAAATTATTTTTACTCTCAAGGCTCAAGAATCTGTCACGATCCGTATGTCGGAACAAGCTGTAATTTAGGACCTATCTTTGACATGAAATGGGAAATGACCTCTCAATACATTGGTCTTTCTTTCATCGATGATATGCACTATGGGATTGGTAGCTTAAATGTGGGCAATGACTTCAAATGTTAAGGGCGCTGCAACTGCTTTCCCAGATGCTCCAACCGTTAGTGCATGTACACGTACTTGTTGAGGGTGATTTGGTTGCACTGTCATAGGTCGTTGAGGTGGAATCGCTATAATATGTGGCGGCTGACGGTCGATCTTCTGAGGTGGCGTGAAACCGTTGTCTTTCATCTGAGTAAAATAGAAGGGGACAGTGTATCCCCCTTTGTTGCAATATGTACACCAACAGCCCGGTCGTCTCTTCTGGGTCGGCAAAGTCATGAGCCCGGGAAGCGAGTCTACATGTGGCCTCTTACCTAGGACCGGCCGGTGCTGTAATTCGGGCTGAGGCCTCGGGCCCATTGGTATACATGTCTGAGAAACTCTGTCTCCAACTTGTTCGGCTCGTAGAGACATGTTGACTAGCTTGGCGTAATTGGGAATGCTAGCGCAACACATCTGGGTGCGGATATCGGGCCACAGCTCATCTGAAAAACGCCGCATTTTCATCGTTTCATCTACCAGTATCAAAGGAGTGTATCTGGCTAGCTCCGTAAATTTATTCTTGTACTCTGACAGGGTCATTCCTCTCTGTCGGAGGCGGAGAAACTCACCCTCTTTTTCATTACGGTAAGTGAGGGGGAAGTACTTCCCATGGAAGTGTGTCTTAAATGCATCCCAAGTCCACACGTGTCCTGCGAGAACTATTCTTAGGATGTTGTCCCTCCATAAACTAGCCTCCTTCTCGAATATATAGGTGACTAGCTCAACTTGCTCTGCCTTAGTGCAGTGCAACGGCTTCAACATCTTAGAGATGCGATCTAGCCAGTACTCAGCCTCCTCGAGTTTGTGAGTGCACGCGAAGGTGGGAGGTCAGAAACGCTGAAAGCCTTCAAATAAACTGCCAGAATTCATATTTCCAACAGGTTGCACAGGTGTGCAGGCGGGACCATATTCAGGTTTTGGGCAATGGCCCCCGCAATAGTTGACCAAACTTGTTGTTGTTGCTGCATAAGGAGCATCATCTGCTCTAACCTATCAGGAGGAGGAGCCGACTGAGGTATGTGTGGCATCGATGTGGATGCACGGTTCTGTTTGGGAACCGGTGGTGCATATAAGGTGTTAGCCCATTGGTGGGGCCAGTGGCGGGCTGTGAATCCGGCATCATCTCAAAGTCTGGGCCCAAGCTAGGGTCCATATGCTATCGTTCAGGGGAGGTGCCCCGTTAATCGATCCGTCAAGTGCAAGACGTGTCGTACTCCAAGTGGTTTTCGGAGGCATTCCCTATATACAACATAGGGTGCACCTGTGTAATATTTAGAATAACAACACACACTTCTCTAAACATTCTACATATCTCAATTTAAAAGAAGCTTCATGCATTTCATTTAACCAAAATTGTCACGATACATATGATGTGGCATTACCGAAATCATGTCAGAAGATGCATGTGAGCGAATTTAGGAAAATTTTTAACACAAACTATTCTAACACCCAACTAAACCAACAAGGGCTGTTACATAGAAAAGTGAGAAACAAAGCAAAACAACAGGCGACTGTTACATATGACTAGTCCGCTAACTCTGGTGAGGGCGGAGGTGCCCCCTTATCCTGCATACAGCACAGGAGGGCCTTCAGAGTGTGAGACATCCTCTTGAATTTTTGCTTCATATAGGCCTGATTCTCTTCAATCTGAGCCACGCAGGCTTCTAAGGCTGCCTAATCACGGCGGTGCTCATGTGTAGCAGTAGGAGGTCCCCCATCAGAGTCTTAGGCCTCCTCTTCTTCTTCCTCACTTCCTTCCTCTATTTCATTTTCTTCATCTTCTTCACTACATTCTTCTTCTTCACTTTCTATCTCGTCCCCATACTCATCGAGTCGGCCTTGACGTTGTCGAGAGCCATTTCCCATGTTGTTGAGCATAGTGTCATTAATGAAGTGGATCAGCGCAAGCTCATCCATGTTAAATCTGAAGCCGAAATTATGAGCAATCTTACATATAAGTCGGCTAAATGGGAGTGAAGCATCTCCCCGCTTAGATTGTGCAGTACCCACAATCTGAGACAGGACGTATGTAGGCAGGTATAGTTTGTCTCCCTAACCAGCTCTGTATAGGAAGTCCACCATCAAACACGTGCATTCGGTGCGATTACTCCACCTAGGATACACATCGTATGTGAATATGTGGTGGAGTAGGTGGAAGTCATGAGTCATTTTGGTCACTGGGGGGCAATTGTCTCGCTTCCAGTGAACCAGTCGGCCACAAAGAAATCGCGTGTAGTGATCTCTTTCACGTATATTCTTGAGATTCTTCTCGCTAGCATGTACCTCTCCACGTTGAATCCCCATAATTCGGGCTATCACGTCTACATCGACAATGGCTTCCCGCCTTCCTGCAGGAATAGTGAACTGTAGAGGCTTCAGTAGTGGATCCCGAATGTGGGCATAGAAGGCTCAGACAGTGCTCCCGCACGCATGAGACTTGCCTTCAAATATGAGACCTCACCTAGATTCCAACAAGAGGTCCATCACCGGATATAGCCCAAATACCCTTTCATCAACATGTGCTTCAAACACAACTTTACGGCTACAAAACTTACCAAGTCCGATGCCCAGCGGTAGAGATCTTTCGAGCGAAATTTGGGAATCGAAATCCCGCTTCGTCCTTCGCTCTCGTTCGGCGCTAGCGCTAGCCTCAGCGCTTGTCTGCTTCCTTGAACGGGTAGGGCGACTGGACCCGGCTTCATCCATGGGTGCCCTCTTCTTTCCCATAAGGGAAAAGAGTGTGGAAAAGGAAAAGATGGCAGCTACTAGCTTAAAAAGAGTCATGAGAGTGAAGCGAGATTGAAGGATAAGATGGGTTGGTGGATTTTGAAGTTTATGAGATACAAAGGTGGGTTTGTGCACTCAAATGAGAAGAAATAAAGGGGATTGAAGGTAGGAGGAGATGGGTTTGAGAGAATGGTGGAGGTGGTGTGCAAGGAAAAAGGAAGAAGATGAAGTTGTAATGTATGGAGGAGAGATTTGAAAGAGAAATTGCAAGTTTGGAGGAGTTTGAAAGCTAGGGGAGGGGTGAAATGAGCAAAGGAGGGTAAAGGGACCCTAAATAGGGTAGACCCACATGCAAATGGGCCCCACATGTGTGTGGGAGGGGGGCAGGCCGCTAGACTCGCGAGCTCGCCTTGGCTCGCGGGACCTGACCGCGATGCGTCGCTGTAGGCGTTGTGGCGCCGTGGTCCAATGGCACTAGGGCAATGGCTCCGCCTGGGGCGGTGGCCTCCCCTCCCGGGGTGCCGAAAATGTGTGGGACCCCCCTGGGTCCCACCCTATTTGCGGTTTGGCCCCCGTGTCCGTTTGAGGTGGTTTCGAGTTTCATCTCACACATATTTGCTTTTCGGGTCATATAAGTGTGGAATATGCTGAATATCGTCTAAACCCTTCGATTGACGGTCTAGAAAGGAATTGGGATCAATTCACATGATCACAGATGCATAAGGGTCATATTTCAACGGTCAGTTTCGCCCGTCGGCGAAACTTGGAATCCTAGGTCCATTTCTACATTTTATCACCCCCTCTTAAGTCAAAGTACATCAGTGTGCGTCGTGTTACCATAACTTAGGTCTAGTTTAATCCAATTCATGCTCTGATACCAACTTGTAACACCCTGAAAATCGAGGGTCGAGCAGAAGCTCAACTCCCGAGTTTCGACGCATCACTTATGCAACATAGATAACGATGTTTAAATGTTGTCCATATTAGTGCATTAAACATGAGTGAGATTATACTAAAACAACATATCATACTCCAGAGATAATTAAGTTAAGCAAGTGGAAGACTGAGATAGGTATATAATGTATAAAAGTGTTTCTCAATCCCCAGAGTATGAGTATGTTACCAGGCTGAATATATACATGTGTTGATCCAAAATTTACAAAATATAAAAATGTAGATGTCCAACTAATCCTTATAGTCCCCGTAATCCCATCGATCAATACATGGTCTGCATAGACCCGCCTGATAGTTAAACATAGTAGAATTCTTCCTCCTCGTCTATGAAATCTCAATCAGTAGCGTAGACATCATCGCCACCTGCATTTACAATAGAGTCTGGTTGACGTTTTAAAACACCGTCCCAGAGTGGGAGTGAGTGATGAACTCAGTGGTACTATAAGGCAAAGGTTAACATGTTATCAATTCAGTCAAGCAGTAATGATAAAACAATAAAATAAATATTCCCTAACTACTCTGGTTAATGCAAGGATGATATGTGGTAATGAGGCATGCCTTCGCCTACACTCCCTGACCGACACCATCTCACGGTCGCATATGCTACTCCCACTGTGCCTTCATCGCCTAAGTACATACAGTGCGGTGCATGATCGTGTTAGCTGAGTACTTGATTAGGCTTATTCATACAACCGATTCGGGAAGATAAGGTACCTCCTTTTATATATTTACCCAAATGATGATCCATCTAGGGTCGTCAATCCTAGTTAATCACATACAATAGGTAAGTTATAGGGCAACATCACCCCTAATTTAAAACCAGTGGATAGGCAAGTTCACAAGTTTACACTCGAGGTTACTACGGGAGGCTCGTCACCATCCGCGTAGGCCTATTTTATACTCGAGGTCATTATGAGAGGCTCGTCACTTGATCGTAGGCTAACAGCTCGAATACAGTGTCCCATACCACCGTATTCGGCTCACAAGTTTGGGTTGCTCACTGGGTCACTACGGAGGGGCTCATCACCCCAGCGTAGGCCGGCAGCTCGACCACGGTGTCTCATACCACCATGTCCAGCTCATGAGTCTTAGCGGATCATGGTACCAACGTTAAATGGGCTTTACATTGGTAAGTGGTACCTTAGATTCAAGCAATAACGTCCATACATGGTAAACACACATTAGGCCAATCGGGTTACTTGACAAGTTTGATGGTATGAGCGCACGCTAAATTAATCGACATGGAGCGTATACACACCCCTCGTGGCCTAACCACTATCGATAATCACCATACGACTCGAATTCATCGAACGTATCCATTGTGGCGAAACTAGTTCGACCACTTGATCGAAAACCGTTACCGATTGCCTGGACTACGTATTAGTCCCAATCATACTCAAATATAATAGACATTCATATGTGATAGTCAAAATAGCATTTAACAACTAATTCAAATATAAATCTCATTTGAGCATTTTAGCAAACACATAGTGAACATATTATAATACATATGTATTTCGTATATAAATTACGTAGTTGAATTTAAATTACATGAAGGAATCCATTCATATAGCTAAGGTAGTTGAGAATCTTATCTCAACACCCTTATTAAATGCCTTTCATCAACAATTACTCATTCAGAAATTTTATCAAACACTTAGACTACACATTACAACATACATGAAATAAATTAGTTAAAACATATATTAGGGCAAATCCTTTCATGAAGGAGTTGTCATACATACAACAGTCACGTATTCTAGATTAATAGTCATGGCAAACACAAGTCATGATTTTACTTTCATTCAAACATTTCAACAAACACATGGAATGCATTATATTTCAACATAGTTCATATATATGTGTAATACATAGATAACGTCGTATTTAAGTACATGTGGCAGCAATCAAGTCAATCATAAATCATTAAATAGCATTGAAAGCCTTAAAAACCATAACCTAAATGTTTTTAGTCCACACATTTCGTCAGTACGCCCGTCACGAACTCGGTTCGTACACAACGTCTCCGTCTAGAGCACAACGGCTAC
Organism: Magnolia officinalis; assembly: GCA_021015155.1. Taxonomy (NCBI): domain Eukaryota; kingdom Viridiplantae; phylum Streptophyta; class Magnoliopsida; order Magnoliales; family Magnoliaceae; genus Magnolia; species Magnolia officinalis. The sequence continues at coordinate 34,707,720 of JAJHSJ010000006.1, forward strand.
CTAAACATTGAAATAGGTTAGCTATTTCACCAATTTCTCTATTTGTATTCCTAAAACGAGATTTGGGTTAGGATTTCTTACCCAAATCAGAGTTGGAGTTGCTCGTGTAGCGATGGTGGGGAGGCTATTTAGTACGTGGATTCGTGGGAGTGAATCCTAGCAACGATCTCTCTCTCTTCTCCTCACTCTTTCCTCCTCTTTTCTCTCTTCTCTCTCCTAGGGTTAGAGAATTCGTATGGAATAAGAGAGGGGTGGGTTAAGGCCCTTTATAGGCCCATAAGTGATGTAAATGGCCCCAGGGCCATGGTATACTTAGGTTATAACCAAAGGGTGGCTGTTTTTGACAAACGAGGCCCTTAGGAAGGTCCATTTCTCACCTAAGTCATGGAGCAGGTTCCTGGACAATGGATCTACGTCAGGACTGTGTTTATGGTGTGATCTGACTAACTGATCGGCCGAGAAGGACCTGTATCAGTTCAATGATCATCGTCATTCGATCAGGGCCACAAGTATACTAACATGTGAAGGTAAATTTTCTTGATCCATGGGTAAGTTTGGTTAGAATTTGACGGTCTGAAGTCTTCAATTTCGTCCGTGAACGAATGGTCCAATTCACTTAAGTTTGATTTCATTTTCTAAAGATATTCGCGTTTGTCACACACTTCGCTCAGGGCTCAAGTTGTGCGTTTCTGTATATATTTGGGCTCGATTCCCGCGATGGTTTGTCAAGCCCAGTAAGGCGGTCATAACCGTTATAGTTTGTGGTAGTCGGACTTTCGACGCACAATCCAGGTCCGATGCAGAGTTCCAATGTGCTCCCGAGAGCAACTGGGTTTTGATATTGCTCCAAGGTTCTTTGGTAATGTTAAGTTAGCGATTCTAGTGGTTTTGGGTCTTGCATTTCGTATAGATAGTAGTTCAGGCTAATCCCACTGATTATCTAGTTTAATACTTAATTAATTTTTTTCTAATTTCTAAAGGATTCGGTCCTTAGTGATTTCTGCCTAAGTGGTACTCAGGTCTTTGTACGGATTTTCCGAGATGTTACACTCACTCCTTTCTCCTCTCCTTCTTTCTTCTTCTTCTTCTTCTTCTTCTTCGTTTTTCTTCTCTCTCTCTCTCTCTCCTCTCTCTCTCCTCTCTCTCTCTCTCTCTCTCTCTCTCTCTCTATCCTCCAAGGCTAGGGCACAAAAATTCATATGAGGGGAGGAGGTGTGAAATGAACTAGTATTTATCGTGTTATATTATGTACAATTGGCTGCCATTTGGTTATTATACTAACCCTGAGGGAAGTTGTTTCCAAACAATGGGATCCAACGAGAGGTGAATGGATCAATCTAAACCATAGGATAGTTGTCCCACTAAGCAATTTATGTTTAGACACAATGGTCCAATGATCGGCCGTGCTGATCAACCAGGAAGGCCTTAACTCAGATCGACAGTCACCAAGCGTCGATCGGGTCCCTAACTATACGAATGCGGGCATGGTAATAATCTCGATTAGTGCCCTAAATTGGGTCATCATCGAATTGTCCAAATGGCTACAACTTCGCGAAAGAGCAAAGGGTGTTGATTTCACTTAAATTTTAGGTTATCACCTAAGGCATTCACACATTATAAGAGTCATAACCATGTGAGACCAATTGTGTGTTTTGTTTTCAATGCCAACACATTCCAGGTGGACCAGGTTGACTAGTTTTGACTGTGACCCTATTTTAGTACCGCAACATCCTGAGACTTGTTACCCTAGTGACCATGCGGGCACTACTATAAGACCCGTATCCTAGACCGTACCATTCCGTAGACTTCCGCGATTCTCTCTATCAAATTCCGGCGGCCCGCGACACATAGATAGCATTTGTGAGCGACCCTGAGTCGCATCCTGTCGACTTGACTTGAAACTTATACCCTTGCGACTGCGTCGTCGCCGCGGTTCCAACGCCACGTCTCATGCACCGATGCGATACCCAGGCCAGGAGTTGTGGGCTCACATTTATTTCAAGGAAAACGCCGCACGTTACAAATCCCAAGAGAATCTCTACCACCTTTCACATCAATCAATCAATCACAAGTCAAGTACACAACCCACCCTCTTACACAAGCCTTACACCACCATACTCTCATCCCATCCCTTTTACACACCCATCCCTCTCTCCTTACATCTCTCATCTTTCTCATTCTCTACCATTTTTCCTAGCAACTAAGAGAGAAAAAGAATAAGGAGAGAAGAGCCAAGTGTGGCCCACTTCCTATCCCAAGATCTCCCATCCTAGTCATCCAACCTTCATTAACTTCCATCAAAGGGTAACCCAAGGAGTTTAGAAGTCCAAGGAGCTAAGAAGATTAGCAATCAGTGGGTGTTCATAGCACTAGATTATGATTTTGATTTAGGGCCCACATGATATGGGACCCACTTGTTGTATGTGTCATATATGGCCCACTTAAGGGAGCTCATAGTTTCGGAGCTCTGTCGCCTCACTGTTCTCTCTCTCTCTCTCTCTCTCTCTCTCTCTCTCTCTCTCTCTCTTTCTCTCTTTTCTTTTTTTGATGATGATATGTGTGTGTGTGGCCCACTTAATGTGATCAACAATCTGGACTGTCCAAATTTTCTGGACGTCCAACGAATGGGGCTCGCCTTGCTGCCCATTTTTGGGCCAGCCAGGATGGAGGGAAGCAACAAATATCAGCTTGATCTATGTGGACCCACCATGATTTATGCACTCCGTCCACCTGTTTGGACCCCACCTAAGGGACGTGCCTCATCCAAACCATCCAGATGGTGGGGCCTTGACGAGGAAAAACAAATATCAGCCTGGTCTGACATGTGGGGCCACCCACATGGGACCCACACGTGATGCATGTGTCTTGCATCCAGGCCGTCCGTCCAGGCCTGGAAGCTGGACGCTGGAGCCCCCTTTATATATATATATATATATATATATATATATATATATATATATATATATATATATATATATATATATATATATTATGGTGGGCCCCACATGGGACCCACCTGATGCGAAAAGTGAATTGGCTGGTCTACCGCACACCAGCTACATAACTGATGTATTGACATCAGCAAGTGGGGTCTGATCATCCAGACCGTCCATCTATGTGGACCCCACCTCCTATCAGCTGCCGATGATGTCAACAGTTCCATGGGTCCACATGATGTATGGGATATATCCAAACCGCCCATCTGTATTGAGGGCAGCAAGTGTTGTGGGGCCAGTCGTGATGTATGGGTCTAATCCACACCATGCAACCATGGAGCCCACATGATGTATCTGTCTCATCCCTACCGTCTAGGGGCCCCACATGATGCATGGGTTTTGTCCTCACTGTCCGTCCACTTGTTGGGACGTGGACCCAATCCACGTGACTCCACATGATGAATGGGTTTTATCTTCACCGTCTATCCATCTGCAGGGACGGTGGAACCCATCTGCAGGGACGGTGATGACGTGGTCATCTTGACCGTCCAGATTAGGTGGGATCCACCTTGATGTATTTGGTATACCCACACCGTCCAGCAAGGATGTGGGGTCCACCTTGATGTATGATTCCATCCACACTGTCCATCTCTGGACATGGCCCCATCCCGATACATGTGTTATATCCATACCGCCCAATCATTTATAAAGATCGTTTTATGGCATTACATAGAGAATGAGATAGATCTAAATTTCAAGTGGGACCCATCGTGATATATGAGCTTTATCCTCACCGCCCAAGCACCTGGACGGTGGGATCCACCGTGATGTAAGTGTTTCATATCCATACCGTCCTCCGTTGAAGTTTTGGGACTGATCTGAGGTTTGCGATATCCAAACCCATATGATTGTAAACACATACATCGTGGTGTATATGAAGCCCAATTATGATATGTGATTCCACCACGATGTATGTGTTTTATAATCACACTGTCTGTCCGTTTTTGCTAGCCATAGGCCCACCTGCTATATGCAGGGCCCACCTGATGTATGTAAGGCCCATGAGCGAGGCCCGTTGTGATGCATTTAAGGCTCATGGATATGGCCGGTTGTGACTTATTTGAGGCCCATGAGTGTGGCACAATACGATGTATATGAGGTCCTTGTATGAGGCCCATTGTGATATGTATTAGGCCCATGTGATGTATGAGGCCCATTGTGATATGTATTAGGCCCATGTGATGCGGCCCATGTGATGTATTTGAGGCCCATGTGACACAGCCCGATGTGATGTATATTAGGCCTTATGTGAGGCCATGGGCCCCACTATATTTTAGGCTTTATGTACGTCACTCCTTGGGAGCAATGTTGGTTGAATGTCCACATTGATGGGCAATGATGGTTAAATGTCCACATTGTGACCTTGTAACATCCCGGATTTTTTTTGCCAACCTGGAATTAGACGTCATTAGGCAATGGGTCACTCTTAACACCTTATTAACTTGTCAGAACTCAATCCCAAAATCTAAAACCACTTTTGAACCCATTTCCTTCACAAATCCCACCCTTCACCACCTTGTTCTTTCAATTTTTCTAAGTACTTTCACCCTAGACACTATCTTAAACTAGTTAAGTATTATAACGTGGATCACTTTATATACAAACTACAAAGGCCCAGGTACCACCTCAGACAGGAATTACTCAGGACTAAATCCTTTAGAAATTAGGTGAGAATTAGCCAGTGTTAAACTAGAGTACCTGTGAAATTAGCACCAATCACTTTAAATATGATCTGCAAGACCCAAAACTTGTAGAACCGTTGACGCTACATTACCCTAAAATCTAGGATCAATCTCATTACCCGACTGCTCTCGGGAGCATCTCGAAACTCCGTATCAGATCTGGACCGCACGTCAGAAGTCCGATTAACACGAAGTTAAGGAATTAGGACCGCCTTGTTGGGCTTGACAACCACCTCGAAAATCAAATCCAGATAGTGTCCCAGTGCAATTCGCTTGAGTCTGGAGCGAGGAGTGTGAGAAACATGAAAATAATTTCAAAATAAATAAGGATTTATGAAATCTAGCATGTGACACTTGCGGGTCAATATTGAGCAACCCGACCGTCAGAATCAGGCCAGATTACACCCTCGGATCAGGGATATTTCCCCAAACATATCCATGTACTCGGAATCTCTGATCGAGATCCGCTGACCATTGAACTGAAACTGGTCTGCCATTTGCGATCTGGAATCTCGACTGAAACGAAAACTTAGCCATACCTAGATCCAGTGTTAGTGAGCTTAAGTCCGACCACACACAGAAAAGGAGCCGCCAGAAGTCCTCCGTTGAGCTGAAACTAACCCACTTTAGATATAACCTAAGTATACCTTGACCTGAAGTCTATTTTGGTGAGGTTTTAGGCTATATAAGGACCTTTAAATCCTCTCTCATTCAGCCATATGAATTTGAGAAAAACCCTAGGTGTGAGAGAGAGAAAGTGTGAGAGTTGTGGGAGCATCTCCCTGCCACCTGATCCTGCCGCTCTGCAAGCTTAACCACTCCATTCTAATCGCTTTCCTGGCGATTCCGGCGTCATCTCTAGGTAAGAAACCCTAACCCTAAACTGATTTGGGGTTTTGATAGTTGTAGGTTATGAAATAGCTAACCTATTTCGTTCTATAGGTGGCCAAACTACCGTATACGAAGGTTTAGCAAACCTATCGAATTCGTTACGATTCTACGACAAAAGGTGCAGACTTTAGGTGTATAGGTTATGGTTTTCAATGCTTTCAATGTTAGATAATGATAGATTCATGATTTGCATGCAATTGCACATGTACAAAGTGTTATCCGTTTCGTTTTTCGGTTATATGTTAACTATGTTAAATATATTGTATTCTCCGTATTTGTAGAAAATACCGTATACGTACAAATTTTGAAAGTATGTTAGCCATGATTAATTACTGTATGAATATGCTATATATATGTATAATACTCACTCGGCGAAAGGATTCTCCCTAATACACTTTTTGGCCAACAGCTTATGTAGGCTAATGTGTGTAGTCTAATTGTTTGTTGAAATGACTAAATAAATATGGATTTATGATTTATGCCTGCCATATGTACTGAATGTAAGAACATGATTGATGTGTATGCAACAACTCCTTGATTTGAGGATTTGTCATATTCTATGTTGAAAGCAACATACGTCATGTATGTTGGAGTGGTGTAGTTTAAGAGTGATAAAATGCCTGTGTGAGAAATTGTGTGATGAACTAAATTTAATAGTGGTGTTGAGATGGGATTCTCAACTGCCTTAGGAACGTATATGATTTCCTCTATGATTAGTTGTTTAATTTAATCGCTTACTATGAAACATATGTGTTTGTATTTCTTGTTTATATTGTGCTTTGTAACATGCTTTATGACATGTTTGTTAACATGCTTGAATTACTTTGATTATTATGCTTTACTCCACGTGCTTCTGAATAAGGATTGATTGTGATTGGGGCTATGATTATAGTCCAGACAATCGGTAATGGAATTAAATTTGTGGTTGAGATTCATTTCGCCACGTAGGATGTGTCTGACGAACCCGAGTCGTACTTCAGTTGGTGATAGTGGTTGGGCCACACGAAGTGCTTATGCGCTTCATATCGTTCAACTTGTTGTGCGCTCGAGCTAGCCGAGCTTGTCAAGCAACCCAATCTGTCTTATGTATGTTCACCATATTTGGACGCCTCTGCTTGAACCTAGGGTACCAAACTTACTAGTGAAATCCCTTTAACCATGGTACCTCGATCCGCTAAGACTCATTAGTCGGGCATGGTGGTATGGGACACCGTGGTCAAGCTGTCGGCCTACGCTAGGGCAACGTGCCTCCCCATAGTGTCTATTGAGCAACTAGACTCGTGAGCCGAATACGGTGGTATGGGACACTGTATTCGAGCTGTCGGCCTACACTGATTGGTAACGAGCCCTTTGTAGTGACCTCGAGCATACTCTGAGTTTGCGGTGAGGCGACGAGTTTTGCCGCAATGAATAGAGTATGAACTAGGCCTGTATCAATTTAGTTATAAACCGTTAAAAAGGTGATGGGGGAGTGGTGTAACAATTGCATGTAACAGCCCTGGCAGCCTTTGCAGCGCCCTAGAACCACACTATCATATGAGATTATCTAGGTTTGACGACCCTAGAATGGATCATATTTGGGAATGATACAAGGGAGGTACCTTAGTTTTCCAATCCCGCTGTTTGAAATAGACTAATAACAACTCGATAATCATGCTCATCATCGCACTGCATGTGCCTGGAAGATATGGAGCACTGAGGAATGAAAGCATGCCGCGAACGTAAGATGGTGTCACATGAGGGAGTATGTCGGTGAGGGCATACATCATGACTACATTCATACTTGCATTAATAAGAGTAGTTAGGAGTGTTTGATTGTACTGCTTTATCATTACTGCTTGACTGAATTGATAACATGTTAACCTATGCTTTATTATTCCACTGAGTTGATCACTCACTCCCACGTTATGGGATGGTGTTGTATACACCAACCAGACTTGTTTGAGTTTCAGATGATGGGGATGCTGCGAAGCGGAGCCAGACTTTTATGAGGATGAGAAGGATTCCTCCTTTATGCAGTTTCAGGCGGGTTCCTGTGAGTCGTGTCCTGATCAACGGGGCTTTCTGGGATATTGACTAGATGACCTTACACAACTTGGTATAATTTGAAATTGTACTTGTAATGAATTAACCTGGTAACATTATCACACTCTGGAGACTTACCACAGTTTATATATTTTACATATCTATCAGTCTTCTGCTTGTAAATTTAACTGTCTCTGGAGTATGATATACTGTTTTGGTATAATCCCATTCATGTTTCAATAATCTCATCATAATCATCATTATCTGTGTTGCATAAGTGATGCGTTAGAACTCGGGAGCTGAGCTTTGCTCGACCCCCAATTTTCAGGGCGTTACAAACCTTCCCTTAAGCCTCGTTGGGCCCATTCTTGGTATGAGTATGTTGTCTAGGCCCATCCTTGACATGAGGAGAGTACATCATCATCATATAACATGCTTTGTATAGCTCCACGATCCATACCCATATGCATCATACGTATGCTTGATATGAGGAGTGATTGATCATAGCACATGCCATTGGGCGGATTATTATAGGACTCCTTGAGAGACGAAGTTGCCCCATATGAGCATGCAGTACTCGCAAGTTTGATGTATGACTGGATTGTATGACTCATGCATCTCACATTTTGTGATATGACAACTATACCCCCTAGTGACATCAAGGCCGTGACCTCCACGAGCATGTATTGGATGGCCAGATGGGACACCGAAAATGTTTGGTTCTAGTATACAGGCGCGATAGATGTCCCTGAGTGAAAATCTCTAAACCTCTATGGCCAGGAGATGCTCCAACGTCTATACCAAGTGGATATCATGAGCGCATGAGGGTTGCCCACTATGTCGTGGTCGGTTGGAAGGGGGTGTGACCTTAGCCGCCTGAGTGAGGGGGCAATATCTAGGTTGAGTTTGACTAGCTTGAGGAATGGGTCCGCTATCGATGAGTCGGGCCCGATATTATCAGGCGGATAGTGAGGTCTCTTCCACTTACCTAGTTGTTCATTCGAATAGGGGCGGCAAGCTGGCGTAGAGTATACTTGACCTCAGTGATGATCCTAGAGATGTACGGTACTGATATGTGGACTTACTAAGCAGGAGTTACGTACTCAGCATTTGACTCATTCATTCACTATTCATTTGGGTTGGTGGTGCACAACTAATTGTTATGTGTACCTTTGCAATGGCCAGGATTTCGATTGGGGCGCGCGACCAACCTGAGATCAGGAGTACCACATTGAGTCTAGCTATCCAAATTTACGTATGGGACTGGTTTAGATAGAAGAGCCTTGTGATGGACCCCATAGTCTGCGATACTACGTACTATCATCCTGACTTCACACTCCAGCTTGGTCATTTCATTCGCACCGCACATTGCATTACATCCGCGGCATATAGTATTTTGGGTCGCTATGTTTCTACATTTATATGGCCTAGATACGGCTAACGATATTCGTGGACTCATCAGGATTTATATATTGCATTGCATCCTCAGTATATGATATTTGGATTACTATATCTCCGCATTGCATAGCTGATCTACATTGCTCCCTCAATATATGATATTGAATTATTATGTTTTTGCATCGCATAGCCTAGATAAGGCTGATGTATTTATGAACTTACCAGCATGTTTCCCCATTGCTCTGATATTGTATACTTGGCACTTACCTTGCGCACATACTTACACCACCCTCTAAGCTTTCTATAAGATTATGCACGATAGATGCTTGTAGGTGGTGTTAGGTCACATCACCGTTGAGCTTGGTGCGTGCAGCTGTCTTCTGGAGGTTTGATTTTTGTTATATGTATTCCCTTTCAGCACGGTATTCAATTGTTTATATTAGTGGATATATGATGATGATGTTGCCTTTGTGATTTGGGTAAACTTGTGGTTATGCTTTTTACGAGATAAATGTACGTTGAAAATCCTCCTTGTAGGATCCAAGGATCGGAATCTGGCATATGGACGCTGGGAGCCGAGAATGGGGTACTACGGAGGCTGTTGGCACCGAATTCGACAATCAGGAATTTTGTGAGCCCGGTTTCCGAGTTTAGGGCATGACAACTACGATTCTAATGTTGCATGACATGCCCCATTGCGACCCCTAGATTAGAAGTTGTAGTTTTGGCACAATTCGAGGTAGGCCGCGCAATGTACGCAAGCCTCACTTGCACAAATTCCAAGGTTATCCAATTAATCAATCCATCCATCAATCAATCAATCAATCCATCCATCAATCAATCAACCCATCACTTCTCTCTCCCCATTAGTCAAAGTAATCCATGCCTTCCATCATGCAACTCATGCCTTGCCCATGCCTAGCCATCCCTCTCTCCTTCTTTCTCTTCCCATTCTACCCCTCCACCTTCTTTTAATTTCTTCCCTATCCTAAAAGTTCTACCATAAAATCCCCTAACTCCCTCTCATTTCTACCATTTGCTAGCAAAAGATCAGAAAGAGATTAAGACAAAGAAAAAGATTAGAGAGAATTAGGGAGAGATTAAGAGAGAAGAGAAAGAAAGATTAGGGAGATGGTTTAAGAGAAACGAGAGAGCTTGAGAGAGGATTAGGAGAGATTAAGACGTTAAGAGGAAGAGAGAAGAGAAAAGAGAGATTAGAGAAGATTAGGGGTGGAGAGGAGCTTGGTGGACCATTCGATTGTCGATCCGAGCCGATCCAACCATTCATCCATCGTTGTGAGTACATGGGAGGATCAAAACCCTCACTTTCTTTGTGATTTTTTCATTTCGGTGGGCCCATAAGGGTGGGACCCACCTTGATCATGTATAAATTGTATGGTGGACCCCATAATGACAGGAGGCCACCCCGATTGTCGGATCTCTTCCCTTGATTTTCTTCCCTTTCCTTTCTTTCCTCCTTTTATTTTAAGTTATGATGTTGTGGGGCCCAGAAGTAGGTCACGCTATTGGAGAGCGTGCCCCACATGCTATCACAACATGGATTACCTTGTTTAGCCCACTGTGAAATTATTTTCCATTTAACGTATTGATTAGATCACACATATATTGATGAAGGAAATACACAAATCTTGTCTTGGTTCGAGATTCTTTGTGCACACCATGAGTTGGCCCACTTAGTGGACTGCATAGATTTCTCACATGGACCCCACTCACTTGCCCTTTCTTTTAAAAAAAAAAATACACAAAGAATGTCCAGACGCTGGACGTTCTTAGTGTGAGATGTTGGAACCGTCTAGCGTCCAGAGTCCATTAATACAAAGGGAGAGTGGGGCCTCATCCATACCGTCAATTCGATTCTCCATCTCATTTCAGACGTTGAGCCCAAAATCAAAGTCGATCCAACTCTCGAGTGGGCCACATCGTGAGGTGCAAGTGGACTAAAGCCCATGTGACATAAGAACTTTTGCATGGAAAGTTGGGGTGGGTTTCCACTTGTGGGACCCAACGTGATATGTTTACTAGATCCACACTGTTCACTAATTTCTTCATATTATTCTAGGCCATGGGCCAAAAAATGAGGCAACTCCGATTTGTGAGTGGGCCGCACGGAGGAAAATAATCACTCGCTGTTGAAATCTTCCAAGGCCCACTTTAAGGTCCCTGTTCATCCAAACTAGCCCATTTCAGGACATATTGGACCCTTTGAGCTAGCCAAGATGGTGGACGGAGTAGATCAACCTGTAACGCCCTAAAAATCAGGGGTCGAGCATAAGCTCACACTCCCGAGTTCCAAAACATCACTTATGCAACATAGATAATGATGATTGAAATGTTTCTATATTAGTGCATTAAACACAAATGGGATATACCAAAACAACAATTATACTTTAGAGACAATTGAATTTCGCAAGCAGAGACTGTGGATAAGTATATATAAAGCATATAAGTAATTGTAGGTCTCCTGAGTATGATCATGTTACCAGGTCAATAATTACATGTAATTCTCAAAATATACAAAATGGTAATGTGTAATGTCATCTAGTCCAAAACCCTGTAGCCCCGTCAGAGCAACTCCAGGTCTACATAAACTCGCCGAGAGTTGCATATAGAGAACTCCTCATCATCATAATAGTCCGGCTTCTGCCTCATAAGCATCGTCATCACCTGCAGCTAAGACAGAGTCTGGTTGGTGTTTTAAAAAACATCGTCCCAGAACATGGAGTGACTGATCAACTCAGTGGAGCTATAAAGTAAAGGTTAACATGTTATCAATTCAGTCAAGTAGTATGATAAAGCAATATAATCATCCCTAAGTACTCTGGTTAATGCAAAAATGAGATGTTCAAGAAGCATGCCCTCCGGCCTGCACTCCCTCTGCGATCTTCCTCTACGGTCGCGGCAGTGCACCCCTTCCTCTGTGCTCAATACCACGCCAAAGGCACATTCAATGCGGTGCATGAGTGTGATTACCGAGTTCTTATTAGAAGACCATTCATACAGCAAGATTGGGAAGCTAAGGTACCTCTCTTATATAATTTTCCAAACAATGATCCATTCTAGGGTCATCAGTCCTAGCTAGTCTCATACGATGTTGCGATTCCAAGTCGGTACAAAGGGCTCGCACACCGCGATGCAGCCTAACTTATACTCTAGTTGCTACAAAAAGGCTTGTCGCCTCAGCGTAGTCTCAGAGTATGCTTGAGGTTACTACGAATGGCTCGTCACTTAGTTGTAAGTCGACAGCTCGAATACAGCGTCTCATACCACCATATTCGGCTCACGAGCTGAGGTCGCTCACTGGTCACTACGGGTGGGCTCGTCACCCCGGCGTAGGCTGACAACTCGACCACAGTGTCACATACCACCATGTTCGGCTCATGAGTCTTAGCGGATCGAGGTACCAAGGTTAACGAGATTTTCATTGGTAAGTTGGTACCTTAGATTCAAACAGTAGCGTCCATACATGGTGAACATACATTGGGCCAATCGGGTTACTTGATAAGCTCGACTGGTACAAGCGTACATTGAATTGATCGACATAGAGTGCGTAAGCACTCCCCGTGGCCTAACCACTGTCGGCAATCTCCATACGACTCGGATTCCTCAAACATATCCGTTGTGGCGAGCCTAACTCAACCACTCGTTCGGGAGTTATTACCAATAGCCTGGACTATGTAGTAGTCCCAAACACATTTAAACAAAAAAAATAGCATACACATGTGTGATAGCCATTTCAACATTAAACAATTGATTCAAAGAACGTAACCATTTGAGCATTTCACAAATACAAAAGTAAGCATGTTTCGCACATATACATTTTCATACTAAATCACATAGTTTTAAATCTAAGTTGCATGAAGGGATTTATACACATAGCTAAGGAATTGAGAATCTCACCTCAACACCTTCATAAATTATAAGTTTCCGAATACTTACTCGTTCAGACATTTTTACAAACATTTAGACTACACACTTCAACATACATGGCGTATATTGGCCATAACACGTATTAGGGCAATTCCTTTCACCAAGAGTTGTCACACATGCAACTATCATGTATCCACGACGGATAATCTTGGCAAGCATGAATCCCAGTTCTATACTCATTCAGACATTTTCACAAACACTTAAACTACACATTTCAACATACATGACGTACATTGGCCATAACATGTATTAGGGCAATTCCTTTCACCAAGGAGTTGTCACATGTGCAACCATCATATCCACGACGGATAATCATGGCAAGCACAAATCTCAGTCCCATACTCATTTAGACATTTTCACAAACACTTGGACTACACATTTCAACATAATGATGTACATGGCCATAACATGTATTAGGACAATTCCTTTCACAAAGGAGTTGTCACACGTGCAACCATCATGTATCCACGATGGATAATCATGGCAAGCATGAATCCCAGTTCCATACTCATTCAGACATTTTCACAAACACTTGACTACACATTTCAACATACATGACGTACATTGGCCATAACATGTATTAGGGCAATTCCTTTTCACCAAGGAGTTATCACACGTGCAACCATCATGTATTCACGATGGATAATCATGGCAAGCACGAATCCAATTTTAAACTCATTCAAACATTTCAACAAACACATGGAATGCACTATACTCAACATAGTTCATATTATCTGTAAAGCGAGGGAAACATCGCATTTAGCAGTGAAATGGCACCCAAGTTAGTTATAAAATCATTTAACCAACATTGAAACCTTGAAACAATAACCTATACGTCTATAATCCGCACCTTTCGCTGATAAACAGTATCGAACTCAGTTTTGTATACCGAGTCTTTATCTACGGCACAATGATAACCTACATTATAAATAGGTTAGCTATTTCATCCTTTACACTATTGAAACCCTAAAATAGATTAGGGTTAGGTTTTCTTACCTCAGAACGAGATCGGAATCGCCGAAATAGCGATACAGAGGTGATGTTAAGCACGTGGAGTGGGCGGATGGAATCCCACAAACAAACTCCAACTCTCTCCCTCACTTTATCTCTTTTTCCTTCTTCTTTCTTCTCTCTTCTCTCTCTAGGGTTTGTAAATTTGTATGGCATGAGAGAGAGAGAGGGTTTAAGGTCTTTATATAGGCCCAGAAGTGATGGGAATGGCCCCAGGGCCATGGTATACTTAGGTTTATAGCCAAATATTTTGTTTCAATCCAACAGAGCACTCTGGAGGCCCCTTTCTCTGCATGCGGTCGAACTTAAGCTCCCTGGCATTGGATCTAGGTTGAGTTAAGTTTTCGGTCAGATCGAATTTACAGATCGACCACGGCAGACCAGTTTCAGTTCAACGTTCACCGCACTTGATCAAGGCCACAAGTACACACTGACATGTGTATGAATCTTCCCTGATTCGAGGGTGTAATTGGGTCAGATTCCGTCGGTCTGAAACCTTAAATTTGGCCCGCAAGCGAACAACCCAGTTTACTTAAATCTAAGTTCATTTCCTAAAAGTATTCATGTTCTCACACACTTCGCTCCGAGCTCAAGTTGTGCGTTCTGGGTATCATTAGAAATTGATTTCCAAGATGGTTGTCAACCCCGTAAGGCGGTCATAAGCGTATAGTTTCATAGTCATCGGACTTTCGACGTGCGGTCCAGGTCCGATACAAAGTTTCAATGTGCTCCTGAGAGCAATTAGGTTTAGAGATTGATCCTAGATTTTAGGGCAATGTAGCATTAATTTCTGCAAGTTTTGGGTCTTGCAGTTCATAATTAAAGTGGTTCAAGCTAATTTCGCAGCTAATCTAGTTTAGCACTTAGTTAATTTCGTTTAATTTCTAAAGATTTGGTCCTGAGTGATTCCTACCTGAGGTGGCACTCGGGCTTTGTACGGATTTTTTCGAGACGTTACACAACCTCATGGGGCCCACCTTGATAGTGTAGCCAAACAATATATATATATATGTGTGTGTGTGTGTGTGTGGTGTGTGTGTGTGAAATGAGAGCGCTAACAGTGCCTTGGGCGAGCGGACGCCACGTGGGCTGGAGTGGGGCCCACTCATGGGACCCTCATGATGTATGTGACTTATCCACACCGTTCATTTGTCTTTCCAGATCATTTAGGCCAGGAGACCAAATATCAGGCAGACCACACTGAAGGGAAAGTGGGCATGTATTGTTGCCCATTTTGGGCAGCACATGAGGCCCACTCATGGGACCCACCTTGATGTTTATGTCTCATCCGCACCATTCATTCTCTTCCTCAAGCTGTGTTAGGCCAAGAGCCCAAGGTTCAGGCCGATCCAGATCTTAGGTGGGTCGCACCACAAGGAACTGTGGGGGTGGAAACCCCTTGGACTTGGAATCCATTAGATATGGAATCCCTTGGATTTGGGAATCCCTTGGATTTGGGATCCCTTAGACTTGGGAATCCTTGAATGTGGGATCCCTTGGATTTAGGGCTCTCTTGAACTTGGAATTCTTGGTTTTTTGGAATCCCTTGGCTATGTTTGACACACTGGATTCAAAATCCCTATAATCCTAAGGTAATATGCATAATAAGTTTGCAAGGGTTTGAATTTACTTATTAAATCAATTTTTAATATTTCTAATTAGTGTGTATACGTAATGTTGACACTGGTTGTATTAAATCCATTGAGGCATATATATATGCCTGAAATGATGAAATCCTAGGACTCAGATGGGCCACAAACACAGGATCACATTCGAGTGACTAGCCAACAATTTATAACCATCGATTACATCGACAATGTTCAAACGGTGCAGATCATCTTATTGATGTCGACGATAATATGATCGTTTTAAGATATCATCAGTGGGCCACGTGCCCAATAGATTAATAGCCTAGTGGCACACATGTTACACATGTGGGTGTCCATCCGGGTCATTTCCAGTGGACTCCACCGTAACAGATGTATCTTATCCATGCCTTACATCCAGTTACTAGATTTGTTTATGGAGGCTACATGAGGAGCCGATGTTAGTCTAACGTGGGCCACACCACATAGACCTCTATATTTCTAGTAGGGTATGTCATTTCGGGTCCCTCTCTGCATATGTTGTGTCAATTAAGGCCGATTATCACATGATATGTCTGATAACATGCTAATATGCATAGCCTAATAGGATGCATTGATAATATGCTTAGTGTAATGGATACCATGCCCATTTCTATGCCTATACGCATCATTTGTATGCCTGCGGTGAAGAACGATTGATCATAGCATACGCCTTTCGGCTTGAGATACTTGGGCACCCCATATGAGATAGGGTTGCCCCACATGATCGCACGGTATACGCAGGTTTGGTGCATGACTTGGACAGGATAACTCTAGCAACATCGGGGTTGTCCTTGTGGATGGTTGGATTGGATACTGAAAATATTTGTTCTAGCATTAGGGTGTTACGGATGTCCTTGGGTGAAAGTCCATAAACCCTTGTGATACCAGTAGGATGCTTCAACATTGAGACCTAGTAGATAACATGAGCGTCCGAGTGCCAAATACCGGTAGGTCACGTCTCCCCCATGTCATGGTCAGTTGAAAAGGGGTGTGACCTTATCCGCCTAAGAGTAGGGGGCTATAAGCTAGGTTGAGTCCACTCCAGCTCGTAAATGGGTCCGCTATAGACAAGTCAGGTAAGCATTGGCATATCACTGATGAGGCGGATAGCGAGGTCTTTTCCACTCACTTGGTCGTGTGCACTATGGGCAACTGTAACACCCCAATTTTCAGAACCCAAGTATATGACTCGTTCTTCAAAAACTCGAGTGTTAACCTTTAAAACTCAAACATAAAGAGAAATGCATATACGTTCAAAACATGCAAGCGGTTGCCCAAATGGCTTATACAAACTAATGTCCCAATACTTACAATTATAAAAAAAATATATAACATGTGAAACAAAGTAAATTGCAACTAGTCTTGATGCAAAATCACGCAACTTCTCTTGGCAAATACACCATTCATCCTTAACAATTGTACCCTGCTCCTCATCAACATGATCATGAATATCTTTTAAGCCACCTGCACTCCCTGTACGGTTATATATTCAATGAATGATTGCCAGCTCAGTATGAATTTCCCTCAAGATTACACACTGCCGCATTAGTCAAGCATAATTTTAAATAATAAGGCATTCAAAATAATACATGATACAGTCTTATTTAAATGCATGGATGCATGAGTGCACATCAACCTGAGGATGCTCATCCAGTTGGATTTTGGGCAAAGCCCATGCATATGGTCGGTCACTAGCGAAAGCACATCACATACGTGCATAGTGACTAAGCTCAAAGTACATCACATACGTGGGTTGATAGTCGATGGTCTGGGAGCTAGGGAAATGATACCAGACGCTAAGAACACGTGCTATAACATCTAAATTAGCCACCCATCATCGTTCGTATGTTATGAATGCATGATTAGCCCAACCGTTATTATTCTGATTACAACCACCCAATTTAAGAAAGCTCAAAGGTCACTATGGGGAGCTCATCACCCAGCATAGGCCGACAATTCGGGCATAGTATCCCATTCCATCATCCCTGGCTCATGAGACTCCAACATTAGGATGCTTAATGGTAACCTCCTCAACTAGTGGCCAATTATAGCACAACAAGTGGAACTTACCATCGCATAATTATACAAATATATATATATATATATATATATATATATATATATATATATCCATTAAGACACTTGGGGAAAATATCAAATGGAAGCCACATGGGGCAAATATCAAATCAATGCCATGTGGGGCAAATATCAACTCAAAGCCACAAAGGGCACAAGATGATAAGTCCACAACAAACTTTAGGTAAAATGGCTACTAGGACGGGGGGCCATTATACTCACAGTCAATCAAGTTACATCCCAAGTCTGAATGCACATTAAGTGGGGTTTTTCACTGATAGATATACCAATTCAAGTTCCACAAGTAATCCATAAGCATGATCAAATATTCAAGTGCAACATATAAGTGTTCATACAGAATAGTTGTTGAGCGTATAATTTGAGGATTAATTCCAATAGCAACGCAAGTAATCATGAAATAAGGACGTCAATTTATCAATCAAGAATTAAAATGGAATTATCAGTTAAGCTAATAGGAAAGTGGAAAGCTCAAGAGAAAAAAAATCATCACCTTACGAGTCGAATCGCATACTAATGTTGCTAAGAACTGTGCGTGCCCTCAAGATCCAACTATTTAGCTTGCATGATTGGTTGATTGTTAACAAGGTCTCAAACTTTCCAATTGAGGTTCCTTGACTCAAATGAACCCTAAGTTTGGGAATTTCTAGGGAATAATCCAATCCATCAACTCAAATTGAAGACAATTAATTTTACTCGATTTTAAATAGGAAAGTCCCCACAGAGAATTTAGGAGCTCTAACTCTCAACATTTCATTAATGTTCAAAGCACCATTACTCCAATTAAAACCAAACAGGAGGTCTGAGATATCATCTTACCTTGACTTGATTGATTCGACCTTCACTCGAACTTGAATCAGGATGGGTCTAGGAGGTGATTTAGAGAACTCAAACTCCCCTACATTAGACCCTAACTTTCAACTTGCTTGGAAATTTTGATGGTGGAACTGAGTTTGAGTAACCGGGTCTTCCTGCCTGATTAGGAGGACGTCGCCACCAAATGACTCAAGCCTACACAGTTCTTGAACTCACCCCAAATTGGGGAGCTACTGGGCCAGCCTTTGAGGCTGGGATGAGTCAGCCCAAACCACTCAAAGTGCTGCCACAGCACCGCCAGTCAGATGCAACCTACATACCAGATTGTTGTTGCTCAGGGAAGAGCATGACGCGGACTATCACTACAACAAATGTGATATTTAACGGCGCTTTCAAGCGCCGCTAAAGAACCCACAAAGCGCCGCTGTATTTATCAGTGGCGCTAGTCAAGCGCCGATTTATGGGTATGTCGCTAAAAGTATTAGCGGCGCTAGGTAGGTTTTAACAAGCGCCACTAATTACAGTTTTTTGCGACGCGAATAAGCGCCGCTAAAAGTCAATGCGAGCGCCGCTAGACATGTTTAAGTGTCGTAAGATTTCTACACAAGCGCCGCTAAAAGCCGTTGTAATGGATTCGAGAGGCCCTAGCCTGCCAGTAATTTTTTTTTATTATATATAATTCAATCGAAACCTGTATTTTTTTAATATTTGAAACATAAAAATGATGCAATACAAATAAAACTGAATATGAAACAAAATTTATATTACTAGACAATAAAAAATATATATTATTACAATTAATTGAAAATGGTCTTCATATAAATAAATAAATAAATAAAAACAAATCCATCTATCAAACAAAGTTCTTGCCCTCTTCTGGACTTTCAAGCTCCTATTGCCAAGGAGATGTTTCACAGTTTCCATAATTCCTGAAGTAGTTAAGCTCTCATTTAGAGGCAGCTTCTCAAGTGCTCCTAGCACTGCACTGATTGATTCTTCAACAGAACTGTCACTTGTGACACCACTGCACTTGGAGCCATTGGTTGAGAAACCTATGCCCGTCTAACTGAAGAAAATGATTAACGCGACCATTCTTCTCCGTTGCTAATAAGGTACTTGCTACAATTGACCATTGTCTGGATGCATTACCTACATTCTTCGTAATATTCTCTCTCTGCATAACAACAACCAGATCTTTGACTCTAGCAAGGTTTGTGAGTCCATCTTTCATCTCAGTTGGGGTGAGGAAATCTTCTAACGTCATATTGCCTTCATGCACCAGCTAGGTACTTCCAACACGCTAATACTCTCATCATCTGCTGTTTCTGAAATACACATCTTAAATTTTGATGAGTTGGCTAAAAATATTAATGTTAATTGATAACTAATACCAAATAATCCTGAAAGCAAGGGATAAGGTGAGGTGAGCAACAAGTTTAGTGAACAACAAGCACTGATTATTTTAGAATTCATGTAGTGATTACCTGCTTTGGTTGGCCATTTCTACCCCCAATAGTTGTCACGATTATATGACCCATCTCTGTGCCATTTCCATTGACCACAACAGTTTCCATTTCCTAGAAGAAAAATTCACATTTCATAGAGAAGGCTAATATGCTATCAAGCAAGCAGAGATAAGATTCCTCTTCCACACAGAAGAGACTCTTTTGTGATCATTGTCTTCCTTTCTGAGTAGGTTGATATTAAGCAGTTTCCTTTTTGCAGCTACCAGCCTAAAACACCAATTTTGGCTTTCCTGGAAATTGCCAAATTTGTCCCACTTGGTTAGCCGTGCCTCATCTTCCACTTTGTTTCAAATACATGATAAAAAGACTAGGCCAAGAAAGATCTATTTCAAAGAAAATTATATGATTCTTTTGTTATCAGTAATCACTCCTGTGAAAACTGTAATGACTTGGAGTCGCAGCTGTGAGCTTGAAGAACTAATGTAAGATTAGGGCTTCATATGCTTAGCAAACAATCTGAGTGGTAGTCTAGGTAGAAAATAGGCGAGTTTAGTTGCAAAAGCATTCTGGTTTTGTAGTTGTTGGAGACTCCAATGTCATAAGTTGTGCCAGTACGGGTCATTCTGAATCGTGGAAACTCATACATTTTTTTAAAAAAAGAAATTCAGCTCATTAGCTCTAACCTTGCCATCATTTTTATGTCGTCCGTCTTATATTAGTTCTAACCTTGCCATCATCAAATGAATCCATCCTCTTGGATTATTACATAAGCTGCAGCAAAGGATCCAAACATAAATATGATTGACTCTAAGATATACATAATTATTTACCTTAATGTCCTCAGTGTTCCCATAACTATGATTGACTTTAAGATATACATTCATCCAAAACTTTTATGGCCCACGTGAACTTTTTAATGTTCGATCATCACTGTTTCCTGTTGGCCAGTCTATGGTTTATTTGGGGGGGAAGGAATAGTGGTTGCTTCAGGAATAAGTGTGGGAGGGTATCAAAGGTGTTCAATAGGGCAAAACTAATTGTAATGCAATGGGCCACAGCGTCAGATGTATTAGGTGGAAGTTTTTGTTTCCCATTTCATGGTCTGAGTTGTAATTCTTTAGGCTTCAGCCAATTCTTAATAAATTATCTTTCAAAAAAAAAAAACTCCTACTTGCCTGGCCATAAACAACGGAGTAAATCAAAATATTCCTGCTTATTAGCAAACTGAGAAGTGAATATTAAACTACAGATCTTCCTACCTGATAACACCAATTGTGAGTGTATGGTCAAGGCCAAACTACAAAAAAAAAAAATAAAAAAAAAAAAAAGTATACATGAATCTTCTAGTTAGTTTGGTAATTCATATCAGTAATCACCATATATAAGAAATGTTTGCACAACAGCAGACATCTGAAAAGTTTTAGAAGCAGTTTGACTGACAAGTGATAGCCAATTTATATCTTATTAATCAATTTATATCTTATTAACCAGAACCATAGTAAAGTCACAAACCCAACCAAAACTGCCTGAACAGCTGAGAGTGATAGCCAATTTATATCTTTTAATCAGAACTAAAGTTACAAGTCACAAACTCAACCAAGACTTCAAAATATTCACAATTATTCTTGCATATAAATAATTTGAATGCGAAACAGTTCGAACCCTTGTCATGGTTTTTTACCTGTTCTGAGGGTCCTTCTATTTCAATCTACCATGGAAGCTTCTGATGGTGAAAGACAGTACTTTGATGAAGTTATAGAGTCCATCTCCAAGGATGAGAGCTATGGAGATAAAGACATGCAAACTCAATCAGCAATTCGTGGTAGAATGAGAAAAGGAGAATGGTTGATGACTTAAATGATTCGGAGATAAAGACATGCAACTATCCTCCACGTACAAACATGAAAGGACCTATTCAAAAGGGTCCTTGACTCTTTCTTGAATACCACTATTAAGAACTCACTCCTACAATAGGACCTAAAAGGTCGTAAATGCATTGTTTCAGTTGAAACAAAGATTGCAGACTCGTAAATAACAAGATTTGCTTCTTCTTTTTTTCCCTTCCTACATCCACAATCAGTACGAGAAGGAAAGAAGGGGAAATAACTTTAAACATTTTTTGTTTTACAGTTATCATAGGCATGTCTCTGTCCTACCTACTTGTAATGCACTTAAATCTGGTCACAACACACACACACACACACACACACACACACATGGCAGCCACACTTGGCAGCACAATGTTATCCGAATTCAATCAAACAAAAAGGCAAGAAGAGAAGAAAAAGATGAATGACTCACCGGGAAGTCCAACTATTTAGGAAGCACTACAAAGTTTGCTCTTACTGCTACAAGTTCTGAATATGAGTAGAGCTTCACTTAAGGAAAATTAAATAAATGACCTTTACCGACGATGTATGGTGGATGCAAATAAAAACCCGCCGGCAACATCCATCTTTCTTGTAGTGATTTAAACATGAGAAACGAACTTGCGAAATTCAAAGTGTTATAGATTCAAATATAATTTTTCATGTTTAGTTATGCAAAGTATCTTGAACCATACTTTAGTGGTTTTGCTGGCCATGTTTCTTAAAACACTCGAAGGAATCACCTCAATACTTCATCAGGTTTCAGAAGAATGCCCTTTCATCGAACCAGGCAACCAAAGAGCTCCTAGTACCATAAAGACACCCCATTTCAGCCAACGAAGAGATGATGAGCTACATTTTTAGATTTTAAGACTTCTCAGAATTTTCAAAAATAACCCAATACAAATTTCCTTGAATAGTAAACAACTCAGAAATGACACAGACCTACTAACTAGAAAAATTTAGCATCGTAAAAAAAAACACATGCATCTGTGATTGTGACATTTGTGTATGCAGCAGGACAAGAATCCCAACAACATAGATTTTGTTGACTTAAATAGTACGGACACAAGATGAATATTAGCTATCATATTTTTCCTTTTCAGATTCAGAATGCAACACAAAACTCCCCTCATTTGGGTCCATTAACGTAACAGTACCCTGATGTGAGGAGCCATCTCGAAACTAGCAAAAGAAAAAAGAAAAGGATTATATTGTTAGATAGGAAAAAAAAAAAAAACACGGGAAAAATTCAGATTGTACGTTGAGGCATCATATGGCTACAAGCAACTTAAACAAGCAACTTAAAAATAAATAAATACATAAAATCTGACAAGCAATTCCTGATTAATGGCCTACACGTGCAAACAGATAAAAGAGAGCAAATGAGGAACATGAGGTAGATCCCATTATTTGCTGCTAATAGATTTTAGGAACATGGGATGCCAAAAATGCACCTGAAGTCCCAATTGAAGGTTATGGAAAGAAAAACTGATAATGTGCTTGCCTTCTTAAAAAGATTCTTAAGGTTTCTTAAGACAGAAAAAAATAACTAAGAACATTAATACTTACATATGCAAGCTTCAAACAGAGAACAGAGAAAATGGAGGGAATGAAATATCAAGATAAAATCAGTGAAATGCAGTGAAGTCAGCTTAGATTTGGCTAAATGCCATGATACAAGAATAGTGAGAGAAGAGAAAGGGCGTACCAAGGAGCCATATGGTTTTTCCAAGAGAATAAGCAATTTCATTTGGGGCACATCATTCCCATAAAATACTATAGCACAACAAGGATTTACAAAGAAATGGACCAAAGTTTGGTACAAAGTACAGAACATCCATGTTTTCCTCACAATAAGGATTTACAAATTATAACTGTCTGAGAAACAAAACCACCACCAAAATTGAAAAACTTACATCCAGACTACAAATCAGTAAAGGCCAGCAGGCTTCAGATTCATAGAATAGGACCTAGAAACTCTGTTAACAGAGGAAGAAGGGTTAGCATGGAAGAGAAAAATAACTAAGATTGACTATGAAATAGCTGACTAAAAAATCAATCAAAAGAAAGCAAAGAAGTAAACATTTTTTGAGATTTGTTCACTCCCCAAGTATAGGGTTGTGATGTAGTAATAATCTCGGTAAGACCGAGGTCGAATCCACAGGGACTGAAACCTGTACGTAGTCTGAAACTAACTAGAACTAGAACTAGACTAAGATGAATTCTAAATCAAATAACAATTGAGAAATAATTATGAAATAATTAATCTAAAACTTTAAGAAATTCAGAGGAAGGGAAACTAGGGATTCAGAGGATCCACTTGTAGAGATCAGAGAGATCTTATGCATGTATCACAAATCATGGAGATTAAATGAATTGATGTTGATATAGTTTTCAAGAGATGAGAGGTATATGAATTAGAATGGATTCCATCACCAAACCATGCCCAGGAGACAAAGCAAACAACAGAATTAAACTAATTATCAACCAGTCAACATGTTTATGAAGGCTAGGAAGGGTACCGACATCCAACCATGCCCAGGAGACGATGGTAAACAACAGGGCTTCCTGACGTCATAAACATTAAAAGGCAAGGAAATACTCAAAGCCACCGCAGATCTACTGTAATTTCAGTCACAACAGACCATTAAAGACTAAAAAATATTCCCTTAATAAAATAAATACCAAATTCAATTCATAATTAAAAATAAAATTAAATCTCCCATCCCACTACAAGCTTCACCTCTTGGCCCTAGCCAAGAGGTTTAGCCCGACATGGATAGGCTATACATCTCAAAAAGATTAAATAAGAAAAACAAGTAAAATAAAATAAAATAAAATAAAATAAAATAAAACCTTTATTGTTCCTCTTTCTCTCTTCACGTTCCTGCCTCCACGTCCAAGCCCCGATCCCTCAAGCCGTAGATGCTCAGCTGCCCCCCCTCTCTGGATTCCTCCCACGTTCTTTATAGCAGCAGCGTGGTGTACAGTCCTTGCTGGAGTCGTCAAAAAGTGCGAACGGTGGAGTTCTCCTTTCGCAGCAAACGTGTGTAGGATCTTATTTTCGCACCGAAAACAGGGGCAGATACTCCCTCTTTCCATTGTTTTCTGTGGAAAAGGAAAACGTCCTCTGGGACGTTTTTGAGTGTACCAGAAGATGGATGGCCCGGATCAGCCATCTGATCAGCGACGACGGCCCACTTTAATCGGCCGCAGCTCTCTGCTGCGAACAGATCTTGCGCAGAAGCTGCGCTGGTTGATTGGTGGGACCCACATACCTTGATGTTTCAAAAATCCACACCGTCCATTCGATTCTTCGTGAAAAACCGTTAAGAAATGGCGAGACTTAATTGAAATCGGCACGGACTACTTGATCTTTAGTTCCACCGTCCATAGATGTTGTGGACACTGTATCCACGTGTACGAGAGCTGGAATTGGAAAATCCACCATTTATACGGTCGGTTTTGTCCGTTGGAGTGAACGAACGGTCTAGATTGACTGCCTGGTCGACGATGGTGGCCCACTAAATGGACACAGTTCGTCCGTTGCGTAACAGAGATAAAACTCTCTGTTTGAATTCGAGCAGGAGTCGGTCAGCGCGAGCTGACCGACTTGGATGGTCTCGGTGGTACGCGAGAGTGCGTGGGCTGTACACGTGCGTATGCAAGGTGGGTCCCACTTTGATGTTTTCGAGAAATCCGCTCCATCCATCAGTTTTGTCATATCATTTAACCTGTAGGGACCGAAGATGAGGCCCATCCAAACAGCAGGTGGGCCTAGAATTATGATCCTGAGGGCTGATCTGTCCGTTAAGCTACTTCCATAGGGATCGAACGGCTGAAATTCGGCGTGTACGGTTAATTTATGGTCCTCAGGCCATGTATCAAGTCTCGAGCCGAATGGATGGTTGAAACCCTGTGATCTTGCACTCTGGACGTCGTTCAGGCCACTTGAGCTTCAGTTTCTCGATTTCCGCGGATTTCTGGCGTGTAGATTCATCGATCTTGGTCCCTTGCAGTCCGTCTCATGCTTTGGTGAATTCGGAGCGTCAAATCCATGCATTTAGCACTCTTTTTTCAGTTCAAGCCCCTAAAGTCACCTTGCAATACAAGCACGAGTAAAATATGCTGTTAAACATGATCATGTTCGTAATTGTAGGTAATAACCGGGGTCTAATATGCAATATTCGACCCTCAACAAGATTTCACACCTTTGCTGCATGGGAAAATCCAGATTGATGAGCTAAATTTCTTGCTATCTCACAGAGATCACAAACAGTGAGCTTCCATACCTGAAAGGGTATCACTCTTTAAGGACCTGACCTTGGATGTTTGGACAAAATACCAGGAATTGAAATCAAATAGTTGTTCATCCAACTTCTACATCTGAAATCAGAGTTTGATAGCCAAAATTCAACAAACAAAATTGAGTTCAAGACAATAAAAATCATCTATGGTTAGTTTTAAGACTCAAAAGTGTGAAGACGGATTCAATGATGTCCAAAGTTCAAAAAATTCTGCACAATAAAAACCCACAAAAGTCCGACACATGCAGTTTTTCCAATTTAATTTTGGGAGAAAGTCTAGCAACTCACAACCAAATTTTGGGAGAAAAATTTCAGCATGTGTGCAGAAGATCAACAGTACAAAAAAAAAAAAAAAAAAAATCAGGTTGTTGAATAAATGAGCTTGGGTTGAATAATGGTAGCTTGTTCAGCAGCCCAGGTCAGTCAGGAATAGGTGTGATTCAAATTGAGCTTCGGGTTGTCAAACAAGCCTTCTCCAATCCAATTGGCGTGTTGAAGATTCTAAACATGCTGAACTGGAAGCTGTTCTTGTTGGAATTATGTTAGTGCCAAAATCCCTCTCTGGTCTTGTGGAAGACTACTCAAGAAGCGGTATCTCCTAGGCTGCCGCTTTGTACCCAGACGCATGGAAGAGATGCTCTTGCATCAAAGATATTAGAGCTGTGATCAAGGCGTGGCCTACTAATTTTTGCATGTGACATCCACTTCGTTCAAAGATAGCGTCTAAAAGCCTTCTGTTGACATTGCCAATTTCTTTTCATTGCCTTAACCATAGTAGATTCTTTCCATCGTTTGTTTCATAAAATTTTAATATTCTATCAAATAATATAATAATAATAAATGAGTAAAAATAGTATCTAGTGCAAAACAGCAAATCCTGCAGTCAAGGATCATGTAATCCTCATTGATTATAGCAAATAAAACACCAATAGCACTTCATCATACTGAAAAGAGTTCAATGCATGAATTATTCATCTTCACTACTGAGCAGAAGTTACCACGTGTAAGGCGTATAGGTCTTTCTTCTCTTCGCTGCTAGCAAAGCTTGAATTCACAATGCAGCCAATGCCAACACAGCTCTAGCCACTCTCAACTAAAATGGATCTCAGACTGCAATCGATGGCTTTCGCAATCAAAGACCCCAACTTCACCTCTTCATCAGCCATAACCTTCACCACAGAACCCACCTTTTGAAATTACTTTCGGCAAACAATTGCTCAGCTCCAAAGGCTTTCTGCAACCATGATCCATACATTGCCAAGAAGCATTATACCATAGTATTGTGGTAGAGCATGGCCGACCCAATAAACTGGGATAAGGCTGAGATGATGTTCCAGTTGAATGTGGTTGAACCAACTCATACATCACATCCACCATATGGGAACTGCCTACATGGACCAGACCGTAAGGTGGCTAGACCATTCATCGAGTGAGCAG
The DNA here is from genome assembly GCA_021015155.1 of Magnolia officinalis. NCBI lineage: Eukaryota > Viridiplantae > Streptophyta > Magnoliopsida > Magnoliales > Magnoliaceae > Magnolia > Magnolia officinalis. The sequence goes on from JAJHSJ010000006.1 coordinate 34,735,290, forward strand.
CAATGTGGATGCCCCACAGTTCAAAAATCCATTTCTACTCACACTTCCCTTGCTTACACTGCAATATCTGTTTTCTTGTCAGTAAAAGAAAAATGAATTAATGGAAACTAGTCTAACCATTAGAAGACTTCTAATCTGCACAAGAGATTATCCAAAGGACTTTTATTTACTTATTGTAGCTCAGTCCCTCATCATGTGTCAGCATGGCACATGTGGGATATGTATGATCCATCCGGCAGGTTGTCCCCATCTTGTTGATGACAATGTCCCAAAAATCAGGCTAGTCCAACCCTTTTTGTGGGTCGCATTGCACAAACCAAAGGATGACTAAAAAGGGAAATCCATTTAGTGATCCGTTTGTTTCTGCGACCATCAGAGAGCAGGACAGGTCCAGTTTTTGGGCAGAGCTTGTACACGGTGGGGCCATATAATGATTTTGATCAGCCACACACGTGTGACACAAGCACATGACCAAGTTCACCATGTGGAGCTTGTACATGAATGCTCCAATAATCCATCCTTTTGATTGAACCATTGGTTGCAAACCCAAACAGCCCATTTGCTCCAGATCTAAACACAAGCTGTGTCATGGAGAAAGAGAAGCAAGCCTATATTCAGCTCCTTCAATCAGTAGCTTCTAAACACCGACAACGACAGCCAGATTTTTTATTTTTTATTTATAGAATTTTTTAATTACCATGAGGATTAGTTGGGTATGAAGAAATAAAAAGGAGTAAGTAGCCCCCACACACAACATTCTAGACAGAAATCGAACTGTTCCAAGCGCAATTCTAGCATTCTTAGCCTATAAAAGTATAAAGGAAGAGGATCGATGAAACTTACATCACTGACTGGCAGGCATTCTCTGAGCTCTTTGACCACTTGCAGTGCGGAATCGGATTGAGATTTCTGCAGCAACAAACAGATGTGAGCGGAAATGCAGAAGCGGGACAAGAAAGAAAAAGAAAGAAACGGGAAAAAGATGAAAAAAACAAACATGGAGATTCAAATGTTTTGTATCCGCAGGATGATAGCATGAAGATTCAAATGTTTGGTTTCAACATAATAAATCCCTAATTAGGGTTTCAACATTGTAAATCCCTAATTAGGAATTCACCATTGTAAAATCCTAATTAGGGTTTCAACATTGAAGATACTCGATCTCAAGAGAGAGATTGAGGGTGACATTGACACACAGAGAGAGAGAGAGAGAGAGAGAGAGACCGAAGAGAGAGCTGTTGCTTGGCAGAGAGAGAGAGAGAGAGAGAGAGAGAGATCTGCCGCTGGAGTTGCAGCAGAGAGTCCATTCGGCGTCGTGGAGTTGCAGAGAGAGAGAGAGAGAGCTGCCGCTGGAGTTGCAGCAGAGAGTCCATTCGGCGTCGTGGAGTTGCAGAGAGAGAGAGTCGGGGGTTGGAATGAATAGTTTTTTTTTTTTTTTTTATAGACTTCGTTTAGAAGTGCCGTGTGTTGCTCAGCGCCGGTACAATACGACTCCATAAGTGCCGACTAATCCCCTTTTTGTTGCAGTGTATCCCAGCGGCTCTGATGAGTTTAAGCACGTTAGACTCGTCGGACCGGCTCGCGCTAGGACCCTCAGCGGTTTTGGTCGGATGGACAGATGGGCCTGGTCTCTGTCTCCTGCGAATGCCTGGGAAGGTTCTGAGTCGTCCAAACTCAGTGAAATCCGAACCCAACTAGTCAGGGCGGACTTGGAAGTCGACTGAGTCGACTCGTTTATTGCAACCCAAGTCAGTAGTGCGGCACACACAACTCCTCTAACTCTCCCTTCCTTTCTCTCTTTCTTTCTCTCTCTCCCTCTCCTTTTAAGAGCCCAATGGCTAATGGTTGTGTCCTGACTCGTCCCAAGTCGAACTGTCCAGTCGACTCGGCATGGTGCAGTCCCAAAACCAGCGTCAAATTTTTCTCCCCTTCCCTCTTCTTTCGCTCTCTTTCTTTCTAAACTCTCTCTCTCTCTCTCTCTCTCTCTCTCCTGGAATCTCGGTGGTGATTTCGAGACGAGCGCGGTCCTTATAAAGGGCTAGGGTTGGCTCTATCAGCACCCAACATCCGCTACTCTGCATTATTGATGGTCGGGATGGAGTGACTGTATGATCATTTTTTTCATTTGCAAGGAACCAGTCCATCATACGGGATAAATTCCCACTATCATGGTCCTTCGAACAAGCATCCTTGATGGGAAAGTGAGGCCCTCTTTATCACAGTGGGTTTTACGGTTGATTGGAGAAGATGGTGCGGACGATCATGGCATTTTACAACCTACGGCCTAAATCTCCAATCTGCTCCTTCTGGATGGATCGGATGGGTCCACTGGCCTCGGTGGGGTCCACTAATCCCATCCAAAATCACCCTTGCATAGCCGTACGTGATAAATTCTGCCACGGCTGTCTTATCGCGCAAGGAGATTCCCTCGAATGATCTGTCACCTTAACAACTAGCTTTAGGGATGCCCTAGGTTGAGCGGCCGAGATTGATCAGTGAAGCTTCAGTGGGAGGCCCAGATCATGCCAACGCATGCTTCTCCAACCTTTCGCCATTAGCAGGGCATCCCTCCTTTCTTGGTGCTGGACGAAGGGCTGAGATGACCCACAACGAGCGGTTGAAATTTGTGGAGAAGGATTCTCACGCGAATTGCCAGCTTAACAGCGAAACTTGCTTTCCGTTTTCAGAAACTTCCACCTGCCAGCAGGTCTTGCGCTAGACATAGGTGCAAGGTTGACATGGTTTTGGTCGGATGTGGACCTTCTACCAGATGGACGGTTTGGATCTCCCAGTCAGGTGATCATGATGGGCCACAGGCATCGCAAATGGATGTCGTCCATTCAAATCAAAATTGAGTGGGAAATAGGAAGGAGAAAAGCCTTCCTTTCTCGGTTTGGCTCGGGTCAAAGACGTTTGACTGGGTTGGCTGGTGTGGTGCACCGCGGGAGTACACATGTTGTGTACTCTAAATTGCAATGCGAGGCCCACCCTGATACTTTTGATAGATCCATTCCATTCACTAGCCTCTATTAGCCCTAATAGGACATTAGTCCAAAAATTGGGCAGATCTGAAGCTTAGGTGAGCCACAAATTCCTATTTGAAGGTCTAAATGATGATATTCGATGATCTAGTGGTCGTATTTGCTGTTTTAAGTTGTGATATTCACTTTACATGGTTTAATTCTATAATTGATGAGTCCAATGGATTTTAGTCAAGTTTGGGTTTCTAACAATATGATTTCGTGTCTAGATTTTACTCTTTTCGAGTTTAAAACGGAGCGTGTGCGCATGCACCCTATAGGGTGGAGTCCATAGTAGTGATTTTGATAAATCTACTCTGTCTATCAGTCTTTATCGCCCCTGGTAAATCATCAGTCCAGCGATCAAGCATCTCCAATGTTTAGGGGGTCCTATGGACTGAATTTTTGATTCGTGAGTGTCAGTTTCTCTCGATTCGACGGTCGGATTGTTATCAAACCTGATCCAACCCACTTCTTATGGGTCATAGGGACTGAGTAACTATCTAGATAGGGTTTTACAGTTGAGTTTAATAAAGGTTGGTTATTGAATCAATGTAGTTCCGTTGTGCATTGATTAATGATTCGTTGTGTAATACCCCAAACTTTTCAATACCAGAGTATTGAAAATTCTTGTGTTACCATGAAATTTAATTTAGTATATACATATTTATGTCACCAATTTAGCCTATCCTAACCTTACATATATTCTCTAACCAGAATTTGACCATTGGGAATAATTTTCATCCATAGATCAAGTCATCTGATTGTTGATTTTTAGGACAAGATCATCATATATTCAAGTATTCTCACTTGTTCATCATAACTAACCGTTCAATCAACTATTCATCACTAGGTAGAGATATATGACCATCCACTTCGAGTTTGGACCACCCAATCATGGTAAGCTAACAACCTGATCTCTACATCTGCTCATACACGTATCAAATCGAGATGTTGATCCGTTCATCTTAATCACCACCTATGAATATGCTTAACCCACCATCATGACTATAATTTGAGGAACTTACACATGTGAACAGTTGAATCTAACAGTTTACATTTTTTACCTCTTGATCACTAAAAAAACCTACCTATGTTTATCCATTTACAAAACCGACCGTACAACCACCTACATACATGATCAGAGTACATCAAGTTTTCCTATTTTTAACATGTCATCTAACCGTCCATCATATTTGGATCCGCCAAATGGACCGCCTAAATATCAAAATGAACTACTCAATTCGAAGATCGTAAGGTATATGTCACAACTACCGGCTGACTTCTCTATTAGATATATGAAATTGTTGATTTAAACCTCGGGGTGGTATAGCCTATTAAAAATGCATCTTGGTCATCTGTAAGCAATCAAGGCCCAAAATGGGGCGATTGAAAGAGAATGAAAAATAAAGAATGTCTATCAAATTTCAATGCATTTGGATTATGTAGTCCAACATTACGGACGGTGGAAGTCGGAGAAATAAAAGATGGCAAAATTGTAAATACTCAATGCCGTTAACCTATACCCCTGAATTCTAGATCACATGTTCTCATGATCCACTGTCACGCCCTAAACTTGAAAACCGGGCTCATAGAATTCTCGATCGCTGAATCCGGCGCCGACAGCCTCCATAGTACTCCATTATCAGTTCTCGGCACCCATATACCAAATTTCGATCCTGGGATCCTGCAAGGAGGATTTTCAATATGAATTTTTTTTAAAGGAACATAACCAAGTCACAAAACAACATCATCACATATCCACTATAATAAACCATGTGAGTACAATGCAGAAGGGAAATATACAGATATAATGAAACTCCAAAAGATCGGCGCACACTCCTGCCTCAACGGTGCTGCGTCCTAGCGTCGCCTTCATGTAACGGTCGTGCATAAGCTTACAACGAAGCTTAGAGGATGCGTGCGTGTGTGCACAATGCATGTACCAAGCATACGATATCAGAGTAAGCAGAAATACTGACAAGTCTATGAATGCTATCAGCCATACCAAGGTTATACGATGCAAGGCCTACGTAGCCAAATGTCATATACAAGATGCAATATTAGCATGTTAGTCCTCATCGAGTCCACATGTCAATACATTTTATCTCTGGAACATCACCGGGGTCTAGTACACTCCACACTGGCTGCCGCCTCCATAACCGCACAACCAGCAAGTGGGAAAGACATCACTACCCGCCTATCCAGTAGTCTATCAATACCTACCCGGTTCGTCGATAGCGAACCCATTTACGAGCTGGTCAAACTCAGCCTAGCTTACAGCCCCCTCACTCGGGCGGATAAGGCCACACCCCTTCACAACCGACCACGACACAGTGGGAGACGCGGCCTACTGGTATTTGGCACTCATGCGCTCATGTATCCACTCGGTCTAGACGTTGGACTATCTTCCGGTACTAAAAGGGTTCTGGGACTTTCACCCAAGGACATCCTAAGCGCCCACAGTGCTGGACCAAATATTTTCGGTATCTAATCTGACCATCCACGATATGCCTGTGGAGGCCACAGCCCTGATATCGCTAGGGCGCCAAGTGATCATGTCACACAAAATACGAAATGCATGAGTCATACCATCCAGTCATGCATCAAACCTACGCATACCGCGAGATCATGTAAGGAAACTCCATCTCACAAGGAGTCCCCTAAATAACTAAGCCCAATGGCAAATGCTATGATCAATCATTCCTTACAACAGGCACACAAATGATGCGATGGGCATGTATCATGATGTAATACTAAGCATGTTCTCAGTGTGTCGTACTAGACTAAGTACACTAGCATGATTATCAGATATAAACAATAATCGGCCCAAATACATGATGAGGTCCACCGAGGGACGGTGGATCTAGCCCAAACATACAGATAAACTCTAAACAGTGGATATACCAAATCCGATACCACATATTCTACCATCTACGGCAAGGGGTGATGATGTACTCTCAATGGATGGCCTAGGTGTCATCCTTACACCAAGAATGGGCCTCAGGGTGAGGTTAATGGCTATACAACACGGTGAGTTGAGAGGGTGAAACTATGTACAACAAGTGGGCTTCCTCACCCTCTCTTATCATGCAATAAACTAGGTCTTCCTATGGGGCCCAATACGTACACAAGGTGGGCTCCAAGGTGTGGATAATGCTATAAGGTATAGTGGAAGGCACCATCATCAATGGGGGCCCAATGGTTTGGGTTAGCCCAATGGGTATCACTAACATCGATGGGGACCCCCTAAACATCATCGATGGGCCCTAGGGAGGTTTACAACGGTGGACATTTAACCACCATTGTCTCCTAGTGCGGTCAACTTGGGATTAGAATCTAAATCACAACAGGGCCCTTAGCCTTTAAAATCTCTAGAAGGACAGATGGACTGCGTGTGCACAACACTCATACATGGTGGGCCTCACAAGGCAGCTCATAGGCGTATAACTCATACATCATGGTGGGCCTACATAAGGCAGCCCATGGTCCGTATAAATGAATAGATAGTGTGTATATAACACATACATCATGATAGGCCTCACACATTACGATGGGCCGCATAGGTATACAACACATACAGCCGATGGGCTGTCTAATGAACGGCCAACCCACCAGCGGTTGGGCTTGCTGGGCGTCCTGCTGATGGACGGCCTGGATAAAACATACACCCCATGGTGGGCCTGCACATGCAGATGGGCCCCACCAGGTGGACGTCGTGTGCATGTAACACATACAACACAATGGACAGTGCTGGACGGTCAATCCAGCAGTGTCCTAGCCCAACTAGGCTCCAGGCAGATGGACAGCATGGACTGAAACACATACATGGGTCCCAATGAATGTGGGTCATCCAGGAGGTGGGTCGGCCGCTGGCCTCCCACAAACATCACAGTGGGCCTAAGGAGGTTACAAATGGTGGGCGTCAGCGCACTGCGGTCAGATAGACTGCCCACAATGATCAGCAGGGTG
>JAJHSJ010000006.1:34742381-34957858 GCA_021015155.1 Magnolia officinalis
AAATAACAAACATAGTTTGGCAAATTTTTTGATAACCTACAATATAGAGCCATTTCCATATACAGTTAGAAACCTTTAAATCCACAAAGTCAAAATGAAAATAAGGTGATGAAGACAGAAGAAGACTAGGTTCAAAATACCAAACATTTTGACAATTCTTCTGCTAATCATGAGCCCAGATACAACCAGTACAAGAAGAAGAAATCAATTTAGTGTTTTTTGGGGTGAGGGATTTAGGGCAGGATTTGTGATATCCACATCTTCAAAATATATTTTGTTTGTTTCTCGCTAGGAATTGCCAAATTAGGATTTCACAAATCCACACCCCCATAAATCATGGAATTAGGCAAATCCAAATCCAAATACAAAAATTAGATAAATAAATAAAGATTCAGCAAATCCACAAAATGACTCTTTCAAAAGCAATAAAAATTATTCCCATGCAATAATGTTCTGTCATCGCAATAAATTAACTACAAATTCATGGATTTGTTAGCTTGATTCCCAAACTATGGACTGGGAGATGCCAAATTGAAACCCAATGCAAATCCACGAAGTTGACAAGTACTTGTAATTACCAAATTCATATTTTCATTTCCCTAATCCCAAAAGAGGGCCTTGGTTCATTACAGGCGAAGTTCACAGTTCAATGGGTCACAAACGAATAGTACAATTTGTATTAAATAACAAAGAACAAAGGGTGGAACTGGTGTTTTAAATAGCTACATAGCTCATAAAAATAGCTTAAGTCACATGTAGCATAACTTAGCCTTAACACTATGTAGCTCATAAAAATAGCTTAAGTCACATGTAGCCTATACTACATGATAATTTTGTATATTTTACACGCTATGTAGCTCACATTACTAATTATTTTTCACTACAACATTAAAATCAAATAATATTTTCAGTGATTAGTTACATTTTTCTATTTTTAATAAAAACTTGTTAATCTTTTCAATACTTTTAGTAAAAATAATATAAATAACAGTATTAATAAAACTTGTTAAATTCTATTATTAATTAATCTAACTTGGTAAATATCATGAAATTGGTGCCACCATACCAAGAACAACCTTGATTAAAAATCTAGAAGCAGCGTGTAGCTTACGCTACACATATTCAGGTGACAACATGCATGCACACACACTATACTAGATAATATAAAACATATGCACGCATACATGCATGGACTAGTTATAACACGGGCTACATATAAAACATATGCACGCATACGTGCATGGGCTAGTTATAACACGTGCATGTGCACGCATCCACATTCCGTACTAGCTATAACACATGCACGGAACATGTGTACATGCACTCAGTGACTTAGACTCGAGACTTGACCGAACAACTCGACTCAGAAAGATTTCGAGCCAACTCAGCATGAAACTCACTGACGAGTTCAACTCGGTGGAGACTCAGCCAGACTTGTCGAGTCAGCTCCCTGATTCAGTCAACTCAATGCAACTCGAAACAACTCAAACCGAGTCACTCAGTTAGGAATTGATTTTCATTAAAAAAAATAAAAATAAATAATAATAATAATAATAATAATAATAATAATAATAATAATAAAAATGTTGAATGTGAAAAAAGTGTGAGATTCAAACCCCGCCTGTTTTATGAGAGTTGAACAACTCTACCAACAAGCCATGCATATCATTGATGATGATTTATGTCAATTTTAATATTCATAGCTTCTTATTAGGTATTGTTACTTCAATATTCTTATTAAGTAAGCCCAGTTGGACATCAAGTTGAGTTTTTGAGCTTTGAACTATGGACGAGAGTAAGGAAATGTCATGGCATCTCATATGCATTGTTGTAGCTCGTTCTTGACTCCAAAAAATTAAAACATCGGCCCCATTTCATAAATTGATGGGAACATGCTATAATATAGAACAGGCTTTAAATATTAGTCGTTGTAGTACCATGAGAAATAGTCTTTTACTGAGAATACGTGATAGGTTTTTATTCTACTCTATCTTGAAAACTCAAAGCTCTTTGCCTAGAAACAATATAAATAAACCAAATGAAGTTTAATACTCACAGGAGCAGTAGCTAACAACTGCGACCGCAATTCTTGATTTTCCTTCTTCACTGAAGAACACTGGCTACAAGCAAGACCACTTCCTTGCGAACTGTTTGTTCAACACGATAAATAAATTCAAAGTAGGCTGCAATAAAATATACCAAAAAGAGAAAGCATAGCAATCCATGCACACGTGTGTAACTACTCATGGAAGACATGCACAGAATCCAAAACTGTCCAGATTGTTTGCCTACTGAGGATGAGGTATAGAGAAAAAAAAAAAAGCTGAACTTGCTGATCAATGGACATTTAACCAACGAGGATGGACCCATGAAGATATTTCTTTCCATCCATTTGGTGGCCACCAGTCAAACAGATAGGAGTGCGCAATCAGTGTATTTCTGGGAAATGCCCATCCACTGTGGAGCCCACAATTTGAACAATGGACTCGGCAAGTACATCGAATGTGGGCCCAGGGGTATGTCCATGCATATGACCCGGCAAAATCTGACAGATTCGGTATTATTCCTCTGTCAATAAATCCATAAACTCCAATTGGGTTATGCCTCTCATGTTCAAGTTCAACAATCCGCTGCTTCAGCGTGCAGACCCTTCATGATATTTCTTTCCATCCACTTGGTGGCCACCAATCAAACAGATAGGAGTAGTGCCCAATCAGTTTGATTTTGGGATATGCCCATCCACTGTGGAACCACAATTTGAATGATCTGGACTCACCATGTACATCACATGTGGGCCCATTGGTATGTCGATGCATATGATCCAACATAATCAGACATTCAATATCATGCCTCTGCCAACAAAACCATAAACTACAACAGGATTATACCTTTCATGTTCAAGTTCATCAATCCGTTGCCTCAGTGTGCATAACTCCTCAATTGTCTTTGCTTCATTGGACTATTATTATAACATAGACATCAGATTTTTAGAGAAAGGAAACACTGTCCAGGAGAAAGAAGCTAAAGAGAATGTTACCAGGAGCATCTGGCATTCATGTTTATAGTTCTTTAATTCCTCTGCAAGCCTCCTTGAGTTCTCCTCTGCCTCCAGAGCATGGATCTCAGCCACCTTCGCCCTTTCGTCTGCGTCGTTCCCAAACTCCATCAATGCCTCTCTGTCGCGCTCATACAGTGAGCACTCCCTCTCCCATTTCGCGCACTGACTCAGCAATTCAGTGCACTCTGCCGCCAATCTCTGATTCTCTTCAATGTATTTCCTCAATGCTTGTGCATTCAAACTCGCTTCCGCCTGTAATAAAAACTGATCATCTAACCACAACCAAGAAGTGCAAAATCACGACAACAACAAAATACAAACCCTAGATCGCTCGATTCTTTCATCTTTCTCCTTCAAGTGATCTTGAAGCAGGAAGATCCGGTCTTGGAGTCGGTGACGTGAATCTTCGGAGGCAAGAAGCTTCAATTCCAAGGTCTTCGAGGAGACAGGCAGGCCGACAGAATGTTGGATGGATTCGTGGATGTATTCATCAAGATTGGAAGGGAGATCCATCTCGTGAAGGAAGGAAGAAACCCTAGAAATGCAGATTCTCCGTTTTCTTCAAGATATCGAAATATTGAAAACTCTAGTGACGGAGGAAGCAGAGGATCTCAACCCTAGAAATGGATAGGACAGAGAGCGGGGGATAAAGAGGATCTCAACCGTACAAATGGATGGGACAGAGATCAAACCCTCTCTTTGAATGGAGGGTTAGAGAGAGAGAGAGAGAGAGAGAGAGAGAGAGAGAGCTTGGGATTTCTCTTCGATATTTGGATGGGAGGGAAGAGGCGTTTGGTCGGGATTTTTTTCAAAATGAGGAAAGGGAATGAGCCGTTAGAGAGTTTCTGACCTTTTTCTTTTGGGAGTAATATATACTTGGGCAGCGTATGACGCTTGATACGCAGGCACTGAGAATTTGAATACGTAGCTTATATTAACTCAAACTCAACCGACTAAATTGTTTAAAACATTTTAGATAAACTAAAAATCAGATTTTTTTAGATATCCTAACCTCTGATTACTTGATACGTGTTTTTTAGAATATAGACCATTGGATTTTTTTCATTTTCAACCGTCAAATAATGTCCACCAATCTGATAGCTTCCGGATAACCAAATGATTCTGTCTTTGGTTGATGATGCATCTAATCTGGGAACCATAATTTTTACTGATTTTACTGATTAATTTAACTTACTTGTATCCCTTGTATGCAATTTCTAAGTGCATGTGTATCATTTATCACGGTTTACCGGAGTATCAAAGTTTCTCTCTCTTTCTTTATTTTTGAAAAAGGAATGGGGTTGGGAACCACTGGTTTATTTACACGTGGCAGCCTCACAGCTTTCTTTCTCGGGAGTTATTTTACATCGAGTTCGTTTTTCGTACATCGCGTCATAAGATCTGGCGTATGTGGCCGCCCACTGCAGCCCACATGAAGGGTGTTCATATGATCGGTACCATCCATATTGTGGATTTTATTTCATACGGGCCACAGGAACAAAATATTTCTTAACAGATGATAGGAACTATCACTATCTATAGACGTATTCAGAACAGGAAATGAATTTTTTCAATGGCTTGAATTGAACTAGAACTCTAAATATCGAAGATTAGGATCATCACTGGAGTATGATTATGAGAAAAGGACTTAGTGTAGCAATGACGAAAAGATGGATGGTTGAAATCATTGGACCATTGATCCATTTGGTGGCGACAGACCCGGACTTGAGGGGGTCCTTACTCATGCCTCGGTGGTATAGACTTACAAGAGTTTCAACGAGAGGTCATCGGTTCGAAATGGGGTGAAATTCCACACTGTTATTGTGAGCGCGTGTGTGTGTATATATATATATATATATATATATATATATATATATCACATGGAACATATGCGAGGTAATCCATACCATCCAAATGAATCATCATGGACCATTTCATGGACGATCTTAATTATTTGATTGGAAGCTGTTGATGCAGTTTCTGGCTCACCCACTCTGCTACTCGAACACCTGCATAGGAAGAGGACAAAGGAGACCCTATCTAGTACAGGGGACCCTCCTATGATAAAGTCACGCCTGAACTTTGGGTCTAATAATTTGATAAGGGGTTAGGGGTGAGAATGTGTGTGTACTTTTCACCTTCCGGCGTATCTATTTATAGAGGAGATGTAATCTGATAGCTTCGAGATCTTCCCTGAAGGGGATTAATCATTATTTTGGACGATCTCGAGATCTTCGATCCCTAGATTCTTGGGATCGGGAATTATCTTCCAAGGATCTCGGAAGGAGATCTTTAATATTGAGTTGTAACGCCTCGAACTTTTCAATACCTAAGTATTGAAAGTTCTTGAGCGTTACCAAGAAATTTACTTAGTATGTACATGTGTACGATGCAAATCCAACTATCCTAGCCTTACATACTTGCCCTAATACAAATCTGACCCTTGATTTTAAGACAAGACCACCCATCACATGATTTGATGTAAGTACTTTTTCATAAATGACACGACGAATAACTCCCTATCCATAATGATTTAGATATATGTCCATTTGTAAAAATTGCTTAGAAACGTGTCTATAATCATGTAGAGTCATTAGATTTCCCAAAACTCACAGATCAACAATAATTACGAAAATTTCATTGACCTGTACCCTTGAATTCCAATTCACATGGTTCTCATGATCCGTTTCATGTGAAATTTTATACCAGGCCTAATTACCATAAAGTAACCATACATGTCGAATTTCAGCCCTTAGATCATAGTAAAATAGCTACTTGACATCTACATCCGTCCGTACACTTATCAGATCAAGATGCTAATCCGTTTATCTTATTCACCCCATATGAATATGCTTAACTCACTATTAGAAATACAATCTGAAAAACTTATATATGTGAATAAGTCACTCGAATTTAACGGTATGGTGTCCTACCCCTAATCACTCCAGGAACTCGCTTTATGTCCATCCATTTACAAAACTAACGGTAAAATCACCTAGATACATGACGAGAATACCAGCAATCAAGTCTTCCTAGTTTTAGCATGTCATATGACCATCCATCGTGTTTGGATCTACCAAACGGGCCACGTGAATATCATGATAAACTGATCATCATTAAGAGCTTAGAATATAGGCCCAAACTACCTGGTAAATTGTCAACTAGATATGCACAAACACTATTTTGAATTACCCAATGAACTAGTCCATTTAAAAAGACACGTGGGTCATCTATAATCGATCAAGGCCCAAACTCGATCGATGGAAAGAGTACGAAAAATGAGGAATGTCCAACAAATTTCAAGACATTCGGACGATACACTTTGACGTAACGGACATTGGAAGCTGCTTGAGAAGTGAATGGCAAAGTTGTAAATACCATTTACTATTACATGCAACCATTGACACTCTATTGAACTTCGTGGCCCACCCGATCAATAGACCTGCTCTATTTCCGGATCTATGTCCTAACATGTTGTGACAATCTCAATGAACAGAGTAGATTATACCACTTCAAACAATAACAGTGAACTCCATAAAAATATTGAAGAGTTTACGTTACTTCCCTGTGACAATACGTCACACGTAATTGGTTACGTAAAGAAGTTTTAACGTTACAGGTGGCGGACCGTGCGGCTCACTTGAAGAACGGATCTACTTCAAATTTGGGACCATGGGTTAACACGGGGTGCTGAAGACGGTAAATGGAGTGGATCTTCTGGAAGATCGTCATAAGTGGACCCCGTCGACACCATCTCGATCAAGAACGTGGTTTCCGCCCGAAAGATCTTCCACTTTCGGTTACGTAAGAAACTCAAGCAAGTAACGGTTAGAACCGTTCAAAACGAAGGAGATGGGCCTCCGAACCTCTCCACATCGACCGAAGGAAGAATCTGGAAGGTGGGACACTGATCTCCCTGGTGATACGCAGGCAGAGAACTGCGAAAGGAGTTCCGATCCCCCTGTTACGATAGCAGATACGTAAGAAGAGTCTGGAAACTCTCCTCCCTATAAAACCATCGCCCGTCTGACTTTAGAAGAGGAAAGAGGAAAAAGAAAACGGGAATGAGAGAGAGAGGTTGCTAGCCGAAATTACTAACCGACCAGCAAGAGAGCAATAGCCGTCCACTGCTGCCAGGGAAAGAGAGAAGAAATAAAGGAAAAGAAAAGAGAAAGAAAGAGAAGGAGAAGAGGAAAGAAAGAAAAGAAAGAAGCAAGGAAGGCCAATCCAATCCCACACGTGCATTCGATTTCATTTGTATTCCCCAAACCAGGTTTGAGATCTTTAATCCTCTCCTCCCTTCCCAAAAGTTTTCTCCTTTATTCTCGGCTAGAAATTTAGAATTCTAAGATAGAGCATAGTTAAGACATTCTTCATATTTCCTAAGTCTATATGAAATTTAGTTACAACTAATCCTAACTATTCGAAACATGTGAATTAGGATAAGGAGAAACAATTTTTATCTTATGATTCCTTAGGACACTAATCTTCCTGAGAACGATCGAATAATTAGAGGTAAGGGTTTTATCCTTTAAACTTACACTAATTTAAGTTACTATATTTATCTTGCCTTTCCATGCCTTTTATAATATGAATTATCTTGCCTTTTCATACTTTTGATGATGAGAGTTATCATGCCTTTTCATACCTTTAATGATGTGATTCATCCTGCCCCGCATGATTATATTTTTCTGGGAATTTTTCTATCATTGATTCCATTATTATCATTACAATTATTGGCCCTTTGGGTTTATGACATGATGTCACTTATAAGGAATTTCTCTGAATTTGTGTGAGGTCATGGATGCAAGCCTTGCCCCTGCCTCATCACCTTTTTGAGTTGGCCCTAGCACTCGTCTTTTTATTTGAGTTCGCCATTGCCACTCTTCATATTATAGAGTTGATCATTGTCACTCTTTCCTTATTTTGTTGGCCATTGCCACTTTTGTTGAGTTGACCATTGTCACTCTTCTCTTTATTATGTTGGCCTCTTGCCGTCTATCTTTACGGCTTGGGCATATGTCTTGCCATTCTAGAACCTCCATAATTCAGTTGATATTCTTTATTCGGATTCAGTTATATTTGTTATTATTCAGTTTATATTCTTTGTAAGTGCAAGTGATGTGTAAGATGTATCACAACTAGTGATTCAAATATTCTATCATGGACGTAATGCGCTTTGGGTAGAGACCCTCTTGGGGCACGTAAGTCCTTGAGCCTTTGGGTAGTGGTGGACAAATCGATGTAAGTCGCAACAGCGTCACATCACCCTGGGATTGGATGTCGCAAATAGTCGCTCCATGAACAAGTCGTGTCACATAAATCACCCAGCTCATGTTGTTATGCGCTTTAAGGACTCCTCCTAAATCCACGGTAGCGTCGGCCATGCCGGCGAGTATCCGTAGTTATGGGATGCGGGTCGAGCCGGTTATCTATAAATCGTATTCCACAATGTGATGATCACTACATATGATGTGCCCTACATACTTTGTTAGGCATGCATCTCACATAAGTTGTTTGCGCATGCTGATACCCTCGTGTTAGTGGAGCACGAGATGTATCAGACCCTTACTTTACCTATTATGCATCTCTTGAATTATTATTAATCTTAAAGGATAACTTTCACTATAAGTAGGGCATTGACCCTCTCCCAACCGTACAGTTGATGTAGGTGACGTACAAATTGAAGACTTAGAGAAATACTTTCCTATAGAAGATTACACTGAAGGAATGTGAAGATAAATTAATCACTTAGTTTTATACTTTCGCTATGAACTCTGATGTTGTAATAAACCTCCCATTATGAGGCCTTGATTATTCCTTTTATTCGGAAGATATATAATCAATACAGTTGATTTTATTCTTGTGAATGTTACCTTCATGAATGTATCTGGATGTAAACTAACGAAAAAATATGGTGCGATTTCAGAGCATCCAGTTGTACATTATTAACACCCGATTTCCTCGGGCACGAGTACATACTCTGGCCGTGGAAATTTTGGGTTGTTACATGAGCCGACTTCCTGGTTCGGCTTAGGGTGAGATATGATGATGAGCATCCAAATGAGAACCAAGTGACGAAGCTCGGCTGGCCATCGACCGACCTCGAAGCATTGGTGTTCTCAGATGGCTTACGCTGGCCGAACCTCTTAGTATATGGGTCCATGTCAATGTTGGTAAATGGCTGACCCTTGATTAGCCATCAGATAGGGTACGGTCAATCCGTAATCGACTTATAACTGGCTGACGACCGTCCTATTGGCCGACCTAGAAGATAAGTCGGACTAAGGTTAGGCCAAGGCCTGGTCAGTTTATGCCTGATTGATACCTGACCTATGAAATGGGTCGGTATGGAGTGGCCTCTGTGAGGCCCTTTGAGGGTTCCAAAGGTGCATCGACCTCCTTGAAGGTCACGCCTCGTGGCTCTAGACATGTAGGCCTCGGTCAGGCTCAATGCCTAGGGGGTCCAAGCCATGTCTCTCCTTTCGACACTCTAGACATGTAGGCCTCGGTCAGGCTCGGCGCCTAGTGAGTCCAAGCCATGTCAGTAGAATTGGTCCATTCCATAAGCCGACTTATCGACTTGCCATATTTTTCCCTCAACAGTAGTTATGCCATTAATGGTTAAAATAAACAAGATCAACGGTGGAAATTCAAATTTAAAAAAAAAAAAAAAAATTGCTCACTAAAATTGTATTAATAACAGGATAAGATTATCGAAATAAATGTGTCGTTCTGGATTTGCCTCTTTCAAAGTCTCGTGTATATTGGGCATGTGTTCATGCATGATCTAGCACTTGCGAAATATTCCATCCACTGATGAGGAACAAAATGCGAGTGGGTCAGGTCATCAGCTAACCCACACACGCATGTTGAAATATAGAGTGTTGGTTGGTATTTCTCATAAAAGTGTGGCCTGATTTTGAGTGGACCATCATTTAAGAGGAAATGCCTACTAAAAACCTGACATACGCATTCCATCTCTCGCTGGAGTTGTGTTGTATTACCATATTGTCTCACTTTTCCTTGTCTATATTTTGATATTAAAAGATGAGATAATAATAAGTTCTTCATATTAGGGCCTGAAAACCGGTGAAACACAAGCCAGGAACATTCCCATGCTCAGGGGAGCATACATTGCTAACCAGCTGGAGACTAAAGGACACCTCCACTGTCTAAAAGGCTTCAGCCAGCAACAGCAGCAGCTATGGCCATGCCTTTCTGCAATCAAATCATGTTTTAGTATCTGAAAAGGCCGAGCTATTAAGTCCTAGAGGGGGGGTGAATAGGACTATGCCAAATTAAAAAATTAACAGCGGAATTTAAATAAATTAAATACTGATAGCAATAAACAATTCCACAATGCTGAAATTAAAGATAACCTCAAATGTACGAATATTGAGAGGTTGATACAGATATTGTTCTAAGGACAAGCTTACACCAAAAACCAAGGGTTTATGGCAGGACAACCTTACTAGAACGGTATGTGTATCAAAAACTCAAACTAACACAGAGGAATAAAGAAATAAATAACAAGGAAAGAAATCTAAGCTATTAGATTACAACATTCCCACACTTACACAAAAGAAATTACAACATTCTCCACATGCAAAAAGGGAAATTTCAACATCCACAAAATAAAATAAACAATTAACCACAAAACCAGAAATTATAGTGGTTCATTTGTGTGTACACCAACTGTTAAACAACAGCCACACAACTACTCCACTCCTAATATCCTCACGCAGTGGATATTAGCGTTCACTATGAAAATCGGTTTTTCAAGGTTCACCTAAAACCCTCACAATTGTGTCTTTCAAGTGGGCTTACACAATTTTAAAAACTCCATACACTGAGTTTTCTGGATCACCTCAGACAAACCAAAATAGAGAGATTTTTCTAGCACTATCTCAATGAAACTAAAAGAAAGAATTTACAATAATGTAAAATACTTCGATATTCTTCTTTTAATGCAGCCCAGAAGAACTAAATTGGAGTAGAAGTTCAATGTTCACACTCACTTGTGAAATGGTTCTAGGTTCTAAATTGATTTTAAATTAAATCACCTTGGGCTAGCTTGATTTGATTTTGATTCCAAGAAATGGGAATGCAACAATCCCTCTTTCAAATAAAATTGGAATGCAAAATTCAAAATCAAATACAAAGAAAGATAATTAAAGAGAATATTAAATGAACACAATATAGCTTAAAATAATGACTAACTTATCTCTCAAAGTGGCGTATTGATTTAGCTTGAACTTTATATGAAACTCTAAAATTCGTGTTCTATTTATAAGTGCAGAAATCGCAGTCACGATTGGTCCTGAGGTCGCCACAATTGGTCGTAGAACTAACAGATTTTTAAATTTTTGAGCGCGATAAGATAAAGCCGTTCCACGACTGGTCGAAGGACCTGCTCGACCGGTCGAACGACCTCCACGACTGATCATGCGGAACCCAATTTAGTTGCTGGACTTTGAATCGAGCCTGTAAGACTGATCGAACACGAGTTGAGCACTGTTCACACGATCGGTCGAGCAGTCTCCAGGACTGGTCGAGGCGTTAACAAAAATTCTCAAAAATCAGTAACAAACTTAGGACTGGTTGAAGAATTCTTGAACTGGTCGAGCCAGTGTTAGGACTAGTCGAACATAGCCTAGGACTAGTCTAAAAATAGACTATGCACTTATAAAATATGTCATTTGAATTATGTATTCAAAATGACCTACCCTAAGGTCAATCTAGGGTTATCCAAACCTTGTTAGTGATATATGAACATTGAGTCTTCTTTTCCTTCAGTTGATAGATGATCTTTGAAGTTCACGAAGCTTGAGATCTTGTCATATGTAGAAGCTTGAACTTGAGACTTTTGAAGCTTGACTTGAAGCTTAAGCTTGAGCTTGAGCTTGAGGCTGAAGCTTGAGCTTGAAATTGTGCTACCTCGTCTTAACTTAAAGCTTTGAAAACTTGAACCATTGAAGCTTGAAAGATTGAATTCACACTTGATGTTGTACTTGAATATGAATACGTAATCTTGCATTTGATGTTCTTGAAGTAAAGACCTTTGTCCTTGTACATGAGATGCACTGTCTTGAATATATAGATGCGCTACACAGGACACAGATTCCAAGAAGTTTTGTAAATCATAGGAGCTAGAAACCATAGCACTTACAATCTCCCCCTTTATCAAATTTGTGCAAAACACACTTCATAATAACATAAGCATTATACTCATAAAGAATCATACACCAATTGTCAACATAAACCAGTTACAATCTGGTTAAAGAATCATGCACCAGTTATCAAGAGGTCATAAATTAGCATCTACTCCTCTAAAAAAACTCTCCCTTACTTTACTCCCCATTACAAAAATGGATGAAAAAATGGACTACATTTCCACTTTCACAAACCACATCCACACAATTATCCACAATCCACAATCCACCACATGCCAATCCACACAAGCAGCATGATAAAATTCTCCCCCTTTTGTCACAAGAAGACAAAGGAAGGAACCAATAAAGGAACGTGAAGTAAATAAAGAAGGAAGAATACGAAGAGTAATGAGAGGAATAAATGAACAAGATAGTCAATATTACAAAATTCATAAGCATATATTATTCAAGCATGATACCATGAAGATTAGGTGTTGAATGGAAGCATCCCCAACAGGCATAGCCACTAAAATATGGGTGGCTAACATAGTCATAAGATACGCAAAAGGGATGTCATTGTGTCCATGATGAAGACGGAATTGAATGATACAATGACAAATTAGAGAAGGAAGGCATATTCTGGTTCCAGAAACAATGGAATGAAGAATCCGAACCATGAAAGTGGTGAGTTCAGTTTTGTTACCAGAACGGGGATAAACATTTGAAATAAAAATCCTGTAAAGGACTCTATATCTGGGTAACAAGTACTTTGAGGCAAGCGCTATTCCACTAGGATTCCAATACGCATCTATATTGCACAAAGCTCTAGTAAGCATACGCTTTTCAGATTCAGATGGTTTATCTATTAGAGTGCTAATGGGAATACCTTCATCATTGACATATATGTCTATTAGACGAGAGATTAGATGTCGGTCTACTTTAACTGGACCTTCTCTAGTGCCAATAATAAATGTCAGATTTTCAGTTGAAAACTCAGAAATACATGCATACATAGCTTGGGCAATGGACCGGTATGCCGGCCCACCCCAACGTAGAATGTTATCCCAACCTACAGATTGGAGGAGATGAATGATATGAAATGAAGCTAGATGTTCAACAAGAACAGGTCGTTCAACTATAACATTGCACAACCTAATATCCCGCATATAAGAGGGATCATCTTCGGGTGATCGAAGGTGGCGCTTTGTGATAGGTGTCGATTTAGAAGATGAAGGACCACGACAAGTTTTCTTTTTGACTCTACCTTCCATTTGCAAGTAAGAAATCAAGGAACAAAAAGATTGTATAAGAAGTAGAGTGGGTTTTGACAAGATCAGATTTTGGAGAAGAAAACCTCAAAAATCACTATGAAACAAGAAATAAATCACACTAATGATGAAAAAGGAGTGATAAGAACTTGAATCTACAAGGAATATGTAAATAAAGTATTAACCTTGAAGAACTAGGAGATGGGTTCGACCGGTCGACCTAGGACCCGTTGGAGAAGAAACCCAAAATGAAGAAAAAATGATTTTTCCTCCAAATAAAGCACCAACCCGCGCTACACAACTGGTCGAGTACATGCTCGACCAATCGTGCCATGATTGGTCGAGTAAATACTCGACTAGTCTAGCACAACCTAAAATATGTAATTTTCATATAATTTGAAATTCTAATCATTTAAAATAACAAATATATACAATATGATACATAAGTGCATAAATAATCAATTCAAATTGCACATACCAAAGTCAAATTTCAATTTAGCAAACCTGTTTTTATCGAGCGATTTTACGAATATGTCAGCAAGTTGAGTCTCGGTCGGTATATATTCCAAAGAAATAGTCTTATCTTCCACTAATTCACGAATGTAGTGATATCTAATGTCAATATGCTTGGTTCGTGAATGCTGAATTGAATTTTTAGAGATATTAATTGCGCTTGAATTATCACAATATAAAACCATAGTATCTTGCGCAATTCCGTAATCATTTAACATTCTTTTCATCCACACAAGTTGAGTACATGCATTTCCTGCTGCAATGTATTCAGCCTCAGCAGTTAAGAGCGATACGAAACTTTGTTTCTTACTTAACCAAGAAACTAAACAGTTCCCTACATAGAAACAACCACCACTGGCTGATTTCCTATCATCAATATTACCAGCCTAATCAGCATCAGTGTAACCTACTAATTGCACATTAGTATCATGTGGATACCAAAGACCCAAATTTGCTGAACTTGCGACATATCGCAAAATGCGTTTAACAGCAGTTAAATATGACTCCTTAGGGTCAGATTGATATCTAGCATAAATTCCTATGCTAAATGCAATATCAGGTCAGCTTGCAGTTAAATACAACAAACTACCTATCATATTGCGATACAATTTAGGATCCACACTCTTACCTGTAGGGTCCTTTGAGAGTTTTAAGGTAGTACTCATAGGAGTATCAAAAATTTTCTCATTCTCAAATCCGAACTTCTTAACTAAGTTTAGAGCATATTTAGTTTGAGAGATAAAGAAACCATCAGGTTGTTGTTTTACTTGCAACCCTAAAAAATAATTCAATTCCCCAACCATGCTCATTTCGAACTTTGATTTCATAAGATCTGCAAACTCAACAGTCATGTTAGCACAGGTAAATCCATAAATTATATCATCAACATAAATTTACACTATTAAAATGTGATTATTATGTTTCTTTACAAACAATGTTTTATCAACACTTCCCATTATAAAATTATGACTTAGTAGAAACTTAGTCAACTTTTCGTACGATGCCCTTGGAGCTTGTTTCAAACGATAGAGAACCTTTTTTATGCGATAGACATGCTCAGTATTCTTAGGGTCTTCAAAACCCATTGGTTGTTCAACATACACTTCTTCATGCAAATCGCCATTTAAGAAAGCACTCTTTACATTCATTTGATATATTTTAAACTTTCTAAAACATGCAATGGATATAAATAGTTTGATTGATTCAAGATGAGCTACTGGGTCAAAGGTCTCATCATAGTCGATGCCTTCAATTTGAGTGTACCCTTGTACAACCAGCCTAGCCTTGTTTCTAATAATATTACCAAGTTCATCAGACTTATTTTTGAAAATCCATTTAGTTCCGATAATGTGTTTATCTTTAGGTATAGGAACTAAGTACCAAACATCATTTCTAACGAATTGATTAAACTCTTCTTGCATCGCAACAATCCAATTTTCGTAAGAAAGAGCTTCTTTTACATTAGCTGGTTCTATCTGAGATGTAAAACACACGTAATTACACATATCTTCTAGTTGTTTACGAGTGCGCACACCAGTGAGAGGGTTTCCAAGAATCTGATTAGTTGGATGATCTTTAACAGTCCTCAGTTCAGTGTTTTGTTAACTTGATGAAGTATCTGGTTTATCAATTAGAAATACTTCATCATTTTTTGTACTTGAGACAGGTGTATTCAAGTGATCGTCAATAACCACATTAATGGATTCTTGAATTACACCGGTTCTCTTATTAAGAACCCGATATGCTCGACTATTCAGAGCATACCCTAAAAATACCCCTTCATTACTTTTGGTGTCAAACTTACCTAGATTTTCTCGGTCACGTAAAATGTAGCACTTGCTGCCAAAAACCCGAAAGTATTTGGCAGTAGGCTTCTTATCAAACCACATTTCATAAGCCGTTTTACTATTTAATTTTCTAGTATAAACACGGTTAATTATATAACAAGCAGTATTAACAGCTTTGGCCTAAAGATTTTTAGGGAGCTTCATACTATTTAACATTACATTTGTCATTTCTTGAATCACTCTATTGTTTCTTTCTACTATACCATTTTGTTGTGGTGTTTTGGGCACAGAGAATTCATATGATATTCCCTGATCACTGCAAAACTTCTCAAAAATGGTATTTTCAAATTCTGATCCATGATCACTACGGATCTTATAGACTTAAGAACCTTTTTCCGTTTGAATACGTTTAAGGATCTTTTTTACTTCATCGAGAGTTTCTGATTTGTCTCTTAAGAAGACTACTCAAGTATATCTGGTAAAGTCATCAACAATTACCAGTATGTACTTCTTGCCACCTCGACTCTCCGTTCTAGTTGGTCCAACAAGATCCATATGGACGAGTTCGAGCAGTTTAGATATGGCATTGGAGTCCACCTTTTTGTGAGAACTCCTAGTTTGTTTGTCAATCTAGTATTCACCACATATTTTATCTATTTTCTGTATTTTGAGTAAGCCTCTTACTAACTCTGTTTTGGTCAATTTATATAAGTTGCGGTAGTGTACATGTCCAAGGCGTTTATGTCATAATTCAGTCTATCGGTATGGACC
The DNA here is from genome assembly GCA_021015155.1 of Magnolia officinalis. Classification (NCBI taxonomy): domain Eukaryota; kingdom Viridiplantae; phylum Streptophyta; class Magnoliopsida; order Magnoliales; family Magnoliaceae; genus Magnolia; species Magnolia officinalis. The sequence goes on from JAJHSJ010000006.1 coordinate 34,758,934, forward strand.
ATGTAGCACGATAGATTAAATGAGCTAGAATCACTTATGATGTAGCAGTTTTCAAAAGTTCTACGACCAGTTAATATTACAGAACCATTTTTATTTAAACTTTCACATCCTTGGTTAGTAAATTTTACACTATGATTATTATCGCATATTTGAAAAATGCTTAATAAGTTGTATTTTAACCCTTCTACATATAAAACATTCTCACATAAAGGGAGGTTAAAGAGTTGAACCGTACCTTAGCCAACAATCCTGCAGTTGCTACCATCACCGAATGTGACTGATCCATCAGTCATATCTTTAAGATTTGTGAACAGACCTTTGTCACCAGTCATGTGTTTAGAGCATCCGATGTCTAGGTATCACTTTGAATGGCTTGTAGCTTTGAAAGCAGTGTGGACAACCAAGCAAGTAACCTTAGGAACTCATTTCATTACAGTCTTGGGTTTAGGAGTATAGTTGGTCTTCTTATGTTTGTAGTTGTTATATGACCAACCCATTGAGTTAGATTTTAAGAGCTCCTTAAGTAAATCAACAATTTTCTCAATTAAAGGATTGCGATTCTGATTTTTATAGTTGATATGGTTGCTTTTAGGTTTTAAGGATTGAAAAGTTTTAGCATTTTAAAAATAATTTTAATTTTTCCCTTTTGAGTTTGAAGACTCTCCTTTCACAAACTTAGGAGGTGTATTCTTATGTTTGGGAGGAATATTTTTATTGTAGCCCAATCCAGATCGGTCGTCATATTTTATGGATCCGGATAAAAGTTTTTCTAACTTAGGATCACCTTGGGCATACCTCCAAATGTCTTTTAAACTCAAAAGTGAAGAGACTTCAAGTTTTAGCTTTTCATTTTCAGATTTTAAGTTTTCAACTTAGGAGTTTTTGAAATCTAAGTCACACTTAGTTTTTTTAAAACAATCTGAAATGTGTGATTTTTCTAAAACAAGATTATCAAAATTTTCTGTAAGTTTTAAAAACTTTTCTTTCTGAAGTTTTAGTTTTACCTCAATTTTACAATTTTCTTTGTATAGGGCATTATAAGCATCTTGAAGATCTTCTTCATTTTCATGATCACTATTCAGATTTTCTTCACTAGTTGAATCATCATTATCTGAAAAAGTGAACTTGACTAGAGTCATAAGGGCTTTAACTTCGTTACCTGACTCGGTTTCAAAATCTTCTGACTTAGGAGAGGCTTCAGAGCAGGAAGATTAATCCCAAGTAGCCAACATTCTTTTCCTTTTAGGTTTGTCCTTTTTAGGACACTTGTTTGCTAAATGCCCATATTCATGGCAGTTGTAACATTGACTGTCATTTAAAGATTTTCAAGTTTTAGATTTAGATATTTTCTTATCATTAGATTTTTGAAAATCAACCCTCTTTTTACTTTTGAAAATCTTATAAAACTTTTTAGCTAAAAGAGCCATATTATCTTCAGAATTTTCAAAATCAGAATTACTACAATTTTCTTGAGAAATACTTTTAGAAGATTTATGAGCGATGGATTTACCTTTACGAGCTTTAAAGTTTAACTCATAGGTTTGTAATGAGCCAACTAATTCTTCTACCCTCATATTATCCGTATCACGAAGTTCCTGGATCGCAGTCACCTTTGAGTTGAACCGTTCAAGTAGTGAGCGTAGTATCTTTGCACATACTTTACTTTCTGGGATTTTATCACCAAGACCCCACATAGAGTTGACAATGTAATTTAATCTAGTATAAAAGTCCATGAAAGTTTCACTTTCTTCCATACGTATTTCCTCAAATTTAGTTGTGAGGATTTGGACTTTAGATTTTTTGACAATTATTGTTCCCTCGTGTGTCATTTCTAAAATATCCCAAGCTTGCTTTGAAGTATCACAGGATATAATTATTTTGAATTCATCCGGTGATAGTGCGTAAGTGATTGCATTTAGTGTTTTGCATTGACACTACTCTCACTTTTCTGAAGAGTGGTCCAACAGAAATAAGGTGTAATTCTCATAGTTTTCGATCCATCGATACCAGTCACTTCAGTGGTAGGAGGGGTCCAATCAGTCAGTGTGGCTTGTCATACGCTCTCATCCATGGATTTTAAGAAAGTTCTCATCTTGGCTTTCCAATAGGCATAATTGGAGCCATCCAATGGTAGAGGCGTAGTGATTGAGAGTGTAAGACCCGTGCCCTAGTTTGTACCATTCCGTAGGCTTCCGCATCCTACCAGACAAATTCCGGCAATTCTCGACTCGTATCCGATGTTTGCGAGCGATCCTAAGCCGAGTCTCGCATACCGAAGTCGGCTCGATTCGAAACTCGTACCTTGGTGACCGCGCTGTCACCGTGGTTCCGATGCCGTGTCTTGCACACCGAGGCGATACCCTGGCCAGGAGATGTGAGCCTGTATTCAGTTCGATGAAAGACACCGCGCATTGCAAATCCCAAGAAAAAATCTCTATCCAACATCACATCAATCACATCAATTAAATCACTCACCCATACCTCTCCCACCAACTAATTAAAGCAACCAATGCTTAGCCTATTCCTCTTATTCCAAAAGTCAAAGAGACCCATACCTCCCATGCCTTATCTCTTACACACCACTCCTCCCTCCTCTCCCATCATCTCTCTCTCTCTTTCATTCTCTCTCTCATTTTTCCTCCCCAAGCAACCTACGTCCAAGCTCCCCATGAGAGAGATAATGTGGCCGACCTTCCTATCTCTCATCCTCACCCTCTAAAATCAATCTCCACCATTGAAGTCCGTCCATTAGAGATCTAGCATGCTTTGGCAGAAGGAGGAGTTTAAGATCTAGATGTGGGTGCTTCTCTCTCTCTCTCTCTCTCTCTCTCTCATTCTTTGTGTGATGTGGGGCCCACTCGGATGGACCCCACCTTGATGTATGCCTTATCTAAACCGTCCAAGTCATGTGGACCATACCCTTTGGTGATGGGAAAAACACAAATATCAAATTGACCTAAGTGGTCCACGTCCTTGTGGGACCCACTTTAATGGTATGCAAACCGTCCAGCGTCCCTGGACGCTGGACGTGGTCGCAAAATGCCAAGTGAAACGTGAATAGATGGTAGGTGTACTGACTGTAGCAGAAAAAAAAAAAAAAAGATTTTAAGGCTTTTGGGTGGACTACTCTTATAGGCCCCACCTTGATGAATGGATTTAATCCACGCCATCCATCCTATTTACCAGCTCATTTTAGGCGTTGAATCGAAAAATGAAGCTGATCCAACTTTCTGGTGGGCCATACCTTAGCAAACAGTGATTTTCACCGTTTAAAGTTACTTAAATCTTTCTACACGCCAAAACATACCCAATATTGAGCTTGATGGATTGGTTATAGACTATGGGGACCAATGGTGGGATCAGATTCCATTGATGCAGGCCCCACACATGAAAAACCGTGAGATTTAGCGATTTAAAAAAAAAAAAAACAAACCTGCAGCAGCTACCGCTGCTGCTGTCAGAAGTAGGGGTGTACACAAACCGGGCTAGCCCGGTTAGCTCGCTCGACTCGGCCCGAAAAAGCCCGACTCGGCCTGACCCGGAACTGAGTTCGGGTCAGGACGGGCCAATTTTCTAGGCCCGAAAGTGAGTTCAGGCCGAGTTCGGATACCTCCCAGTTCGGCCCGACTCGGTCCGAAATCTGACTCGCCCCGGTCCAACTTTTACTATTGACGGGATCTTCACGGCACACGTACACATGAATCACATATATGTGAGATCCTACCCATCCATCAGGTAGCTTGTAGATTTTACATGTCCAGATAAAAAAAAATTAGCTTCTACAGTGACCACATGGGCCATATTTTTTTAATTTAAAGTTTAGAAGTTGGTACTTTTATTACCATCCACATATTTTTTTTTCATCAAGTACCACACCTCTTCATGAGAACCATCTGAATTATGGTCTACCTCCATACCAAATGAATGGTTCCGATCCTACAATAGTAGGCTATTTAGCACGTGTCCCACGTAGCAACACATCCATCTGACACGATCGACTACACTTTCATTCTCCATGTTCGAAACGTGCAGGTGCACTTTGCGTTTATATCCTGGACCACAGAAAAGCAGAGTAACAGCTGCAATGAGAAACCTTCTCCTTAGGATTCTGTTTTTGTTGTTTTCTTCTTCACTCAAAACATCAGAAGCAGCAACAAAAGCAGAAGCAACAGCTCTTCTCAAATGGAAAACCAGCCTAGTTAGATTTTTTGTGGAGTCTATAGTTCAACTATCTAAACCGTTGATCAAGGGCCTTGTAATGGGATGCGGAGTACCTGCCAAAGCCCTTCCCATGAACTTGCTGTAAGGTTCGAAACTGGCCCGAACTCAGGTTCAAAACTGGCCCGAACTCGAAGGTTCGAAATTGGCCCGAACTCAGCCCGAACTCGCGTCGGGCCCGGTTCGGGCTGGAGATGTTGGCCCGGTGACCAGGCCCAGGTTCGGGCCTTGTGTGGCTATTGAACGGGCCTGGACGGGCTGAGGCCAGTTCGACTCGGCCCGACCCGTGTACACCCCTAGTCAGAAGGCAGGCAGCGCCAACGCTGCTGCGTGGGCGGACGGGCCAGGGACCACGGCCCCACATGTGGGCCTCACCGTGATGTATTTTGTATATCCACACCTCCCAGTTTGTAGGCCCTTAGGGCAGTGGGCCATCCTCCAAATATCAGCCATATCCAAAGCTCAGGTGGCCCACATCATAGGAAACAGTGGCGATGAACGTCTACCATTGAAACCCCTTCTGGGTGTTACAGAAGTTCCAGATCATTATAAAATTTATTTTTTTCCTCTTCATACGGGTCCCTGTGACCGTATCAACGGATTGGATGTAATATGAACAATATGGTCGGCCCCACGTGGGAGCCCACAGTGTTGTATGTGTTCTATTCGCATCGTCCGGGCGGACGGTGGAACCCACCACGATGTATGTGTTTTATACACGCCGTCCACCCATTCTGTAGGGGCGGTGGGTCCCACTGCTGTTTACATCAGCAAGGTCTATGGGACCCATGTATGATGTATGTATACCACACCGTCCATCCTTATGGGACCCACCATGATGCATGTGGTGCATCCAAACCGTTCACCCATTTTGAGAGCTCATTTTATGGCATGAGCAGAAGAATGAGTCAGATCCATCTATTTGGTGGGATCCACTCCATAATGCATGTGTTGCATCCAAGCCGTCCAACCATTTGAAAGATCATTTATGGCTTGAGATTAAAAAAATGAGTCAGATCTAAGGCTCAAGTGGACCCCACCATTGAAAATAGTGAGGACAGTGACATCCACCGTTCAAACAGCTTAGAAGCCACATTAGCTTCCAATTAAGCTTATATTTTGCTTCCACTTCATCTAGCTCTATGTTAACTTATGAATTGGTTGGATCTTGAACACATCACGGCGGGCCACTCCGTGATATGATCATCCATTAAGGCCCACTTTGATGTGTTTTGTGGCCATCTGTTAGGCCCACCTTGATGTACTTTATGGCCCATCCGTCAGGCCCACTTTGATGTATTTTGTGGCCCAATCGAGAGGCTACTTTGATATACACGTGACTCATCAAGATGTATCTTTGACCCATGAGCGGGGCCCACCTGTTGCTTGTTTTGAGGCCCAAGTGCAGGGCCCAACTGTTATGTATTTGAGGCCCGTGTCTTGAGGCCCATTGGATGTATTTAGGGCACATGGGTCGAGGCCCATTGTGATGTATTAGGGCCCATAGGTCGAGGCCCATTGTGATGTATAAGGGCCCGTGGGTCAAGGCCCAATGGGATGTACATAAGGCCCATTGAATGTGATCCCACCGTGGTTTATGTGCTGACCCTTATGGCGGGCTATGCCTTGGGAGCGATGATGGCTTGACGTCCACATTGTAAAATGTCCGCATTGTAACTCTCCCTAGGGTCCAATGTTAGGTTCATACTTGTAGTGTGTAGACCACCTAGGCCCATCTTCGTTATGATCAGAGCCCATTACCACAACACATGTTTAGTATAGATCCATAATTCATGATCATACGCATCATATGTATGCCTGATGTGAGAAGTGACTGATCATAACATACGTCATTGGGTAGACTATTCCTAGGACCCACCTTGATGATGTGTTGTATATCCACTCCGTCCATGGCAGGTGAGACCCACCTTGACGTACATGCTCTATATTCGACTATCCATCTGGACGAGTGGCGTGAGGCCACCATGATGTATTGTTATATCCAACCGTCCTTCCGCTTGAGGACATGGACCCCACCTGAATGAATGTGGTTCTCCATCCGTCCATCTGTCTAGGGTAGTGTGGGAACCCGCCATGATGGATGTATTCACCACGCCACCCATCGGTATGGGGGGGCACACCATGATGAATATATTTCAACCACGCTGTCCATTTGTTTTGTTAAACCATGGACTGCCCCATTTGGCCCACTTAATATATATGGGGCCCACTTGTTTGGTATTTGAGGCCCATGAGTTGTGGCCTATTGGGACGTATTGAGGCTCATGGGTTATGGCCCATTGTGACACATTCGAGGCCTAGGTGGTGAGGCCCATTATGATGTATTCAAGGCCCATGGGACATGGCACATTGTGATATAATTAAGGCCCATAGGATGTGGCCCCTCATGATGTATATTAGACCCGTGTCAGAGGCCCATTGTGATGTATTTGTGGCCTAAGGGCAAGGCCCATTGTGATATGTATTAGGCCCATGATGTGTGGCCCACTTGATGTATTTCGAGGCCCAGGTACATGGCCCATTAATATATATGAGACCCATTAATGCAATCCACTTGATGTATATTGAGGCCCACGGGTCGTAGCCCTTTATGATGTATTTGAGGACCATGGGTCATGGCCCATGGTGATGTATATTAAGCCTGTGTATTCGATCCACTACGATGTATATTAGACCGTATGATGAAGCCCATTATGATATATTTGAGGCCCATGGGATACAGCCGATTGAGATTGTATATGACCATTTAATGCGGCCCATTGGATTTATGTGATGCCCATTGCTGCGGCCCAATTGATGCGACCCGCTTGATGTATATGAGGTCCATATGATGAGGCCCATTGAGATGTATTTCTGGCACATGTGATGCGGCCCACTTGATGTATGTGGCCCTTGTGTGAGGTCATGGGCCTACGATATGTTTGGCTCTATGTGGGCCATTCTTTGGGGGCAATATTGGTTAAATGTCCACATTGTCGAGGTCGCCGGTTATTGATACCAATTATGAGTATGTGACAGCATAGAATCATGATATATGCCCATATGCATCATCTGCATGTTTGTTATGAGATGTGGTTGATCATTGCATATGTCATTAAACATGTTGTTATGAGACTCCATGATAGGCGGAGGTTATCTCACATGAGCGCATGACAAGCGCAGGATTGATGCATTATTGGATGGTATGACTCATGCATCTTGCATTGTGTTGTGATTACTGTACGCCCTAGCAACATCAGGGCCGTAGCCGCCACAAATACATTGTGGATGGCCAGACGGGACACCGAAAATGTTTGGTTCTAGCATACGGGCGCAATAGATGTCCCTGGGTGAAAATCTCTAAACCTCCGTGGCCAGGAGACGCCCCAACGTTGAGACCGAGTGGATACATGAGCGCCCGAGTGCCGAATACCAGGAGGCGCGTCTCCCACTATGTTGTGGTCGGTTGAGAGGGGGTGTGGCCTTACCCGCCCGAGGGTAGGGGGCAATACTAGGCTGAGTTTGGCCAGCTCACGAGTGGGTCCGCTATCGACGTGCCGGGTAGGTATTGGCAGACTATTGGCCAGGCGGATAGTGAGGTTTCTTACGTTCACTTGGACTGTGCTGCTGGGAGAGGGGCAGTGCCATTTGGAGTATACTAAACCCCGGTGATGATCCCAGAGATGAACCGTACTGATATGTGGACTTATTGAGCAGAATTTGCACACTCATTCATTAATTCATTCACTATCCACTCGAGCTGGTGGTGCGCAATTATTTGTTATATGAACTTTCGCAATGGTCAAGATTTCGGTTGGGGCGCGCGACTAACCTGAGATCAGGAGTTTACCACATTGAGTCTGACTATCCAAATTTAGGTATGAGACTGGTTTGGATAGAAGTCCCTTGTGATGGATCCCATAGCCTGCGATACTACGTACTATCATCCCGACTTCACACTCCAGCATGGTCATTCCATTGCACCGCATATTGCATTACATTCGTGGCATATGACATTTTGGGTTACTGTGTTTCTGCATTTATATGGTCTAGATACGGCTGACGTTATTCGTGAACTCATCAGAAATTATATATTGAATTGCATCCTCGGCATCTGATATTTGGCTCTTTATGACTCATTTGCATAGTTGTTATATATTGAGTATTCTGATATTGATTGACTCATGGACTTGTCCGTATTTACGCTTACCCTGTTATCGTATGATTTATGATCTTGTCAGTATTTCTGCTTACTCTGATAATTCATAATCTTGTCAGTATTTCTGCTTACTCTGATAATTCATGATCTTGTCAGTATCTCTGCTTATTCTGATATTGTACTATTTATGGATTACTAGTATTTTCGGTATTGTATGATGATGGCATTGTATTGAATACTTGGCATTTACCTTGTGCACAAACTTACACCACCCTCTAAGCTTTCTATAAGCTTATGCACGATAGATGCGTGCAGGTGATGTTAGGTTGCAACAGTGTTGAGCTTGGAGCGTGCAACGGTCTTCTGGAGTTTTGATTTTCGATATATGTATCTCCTTTTCAGCATTGTACTCAAATAATTATATTAGTGGATATGTGATGTTGATGTTACCTTTGTGACTTGGGTAAACTTGTGGTTATGCTCCATTATAAAATAAATAAATAAAATAAAATAAAATTTCATACTGAAAATCCTCCTTGTAGGATCCTAGGATCGGAATCTGGCGTATGGGCACTGGGAGCCGAGAATGGGGTACTATGGAGGCTGTCGGCACCGGATTCGGCGATTGGGGTTCCTGTGAGTCTGATCTCCGGGTTTGGGGCGTGACAGAGAGGCTATCAAAATTTGACATATCAAATAGCTCAAATCGATTAGCGTAGGAATTTAATCCAAAAGAAATAATAATTAAATGAGCTATTAGGCTTTGATACCACTTGAAAAGGCCGAGCTATTAAGTCCTAGAGGGGGGGAGGGGAATAGGACTATGCCAAATTAAAAAATTAACAGCGGAATTTAAATAAATTAAATACTGATAGCAATAAACAATCCCACAATGTTGAAATTAAAGACAACCTCAAATGTACGAGTATTGAGAGGTTGATACAGATGTTGTTTTAAGGACAAACTAACACAAAAAACTAAGGGTTCATGGCAGGACAACCTTACTAGAACAGTCTATGTATCAAAAACTCATATAGAGGAATAAAGAAATAAATAGCAAGGAAAGAAATCTAAGCTATTACAACATTCCTACACTTGCACAGAAGAAATTACAACATTCTCCACAAATGTAGAAAAGGGAAATTTCAACATCCACAAAATAAAATAAACAATCAACCACAAAATCAGAAATTATAGTGGTTCGTTTGTGTGTACACCAACTGTTAAACAACAGTCACACAACTACTCCGCTCCTAATATCCTCACACAGTGGATATTAACGTTCAATATGAAAATAGGTTTTTCAAGGTTCACCTAAAACCCTCACAATTGTGTCTTTCAAGTGGACTTACAAAATTCAAAAAACTCCACACTCTGAGTTTTCTGGATCACCTCAGACAAACCAAAACAAAGAGATTTTTCTGGCACAATCTCAATGAAACCAAAAGAAAGAATTTACAATAATGTAAAATACCTAGATATTCTCCTTTTAATGTAGCTCGGAAGAACCAAATCGGAGTAGAAGTTCAATGTTCACACTCACTTGTGAAATAGCTTTAGGTTCTAAATTGATTTTAAATTAAATCACCTTGGGCTAGCTTGATTTGATTTTGATTCCAAGAAATCGGAATGCAACAATCCCTCTTTCAAATAAAATTGGAATGCAGAATTCAAAATCAAATACAAAGAAAGCTAATTAAATAGAATATTAAATGAGCACAATATAGCTTAAAATAATGACTAACTTATCTCTCAGAGTGGCGTATTGATTTAGCTTAAATTTTATATGAAACTCTGAAATTCGTGTTCTATTTATAAGTGCAGAAATAGCAGTCATAACTGCTCCTGAGGCCACCACGACTGGTCGTAGGACCAACAGATTTTTAAAATTTTGAGCGCGATAAGATAAAGCTGTTCCACGACTGGTCGAAAGACCTGTTCGACCGGTCGATGGTCTTTCGACCGGTCGAGCGGCCTTCACGACCGGTCGAGTCCTGTCCACGATTGGTCGTGGGAACCCAATTTAGTTGTTGGACTTTGAGTGGAGCCTGTAGGACTAGTTGAACACGAGTTGAGCACTTTCAAACAACCGGTCAAGCAGTCTCCAGGACTGGTCGAGGCTTTAACAAAATTTTTTGAAAATCAGTAACAAACTTAGGACTGGTCGAGGAATTCTTGGACTGGTCGAACCCGTGCTAGGACTAGTTGAACATAGCCTAGGACTAGTCTAAAAACAGACAATGCACTTATAAAATATGCCATTTGAATTATGTATTCAAAATGACCTATCCTAAGGTCAATCTAGGGTCATCTAAACCTTGTTATATGAACATTGAGTCTTCTTTTCCTTCGGTTGATAGATGATCTTTGAAGTTCACGAAGCTTGAGATCTTATCATATGTAGAAGCTTGAACTCGAGACTTTTGAAGCTTGACTTGAAGCTTGAGCTTGAAATTGTACTACTTTATCTTAACTTGAAGCTTTGAAAACTTGAACTATTGAAGCTTGAAAGATTGAATTCACACTTGATGTTGTACTTGAATATGAATATGTAATCTTGCATTTGACATTCTTGAAGTAAAGACCTTTGTCCTTGTACATGAGGTGCACTATATTGAATATATAAATGCACTACACAAGACACAGATTCCAAGAAGTTTTGGCACTACAAAATTTGACAATCATAGGAGCTAGAAACCATAGTACTTACAGTATCAACCAAACAGTCCTGTGAGAGTGATAATGAGTGCATTTTATTTCATTTATTTCATAAAAAAGCTCCTATATGACACTAAACATGACCTATACTTTCAAAGAAATGATCTTATGATCTTGTAAATTGATCTATCAACAGCCTGCGAAACACTACTTACATCAGTCCTTGAAATTCAGTTTCCCACGGAAAACTTATTTTGGTTGACACTTTGGGGCACTTGTATAATAAGTTACCAGTACCATGAGTAGCTTATCTTGGTTTATACTTATTCAGCCGACAACTATATTCGGTAAACAAAATACTTATCAGCTCAAAAGTAGAAAAGCATGTTTGATTTCCAACATCATAAATAATTATCCCTCGCATCCGCCATCCATCATGTGGGGCTAACCTTTGATGTGGACCGTTCATTGTGTGGGCTCTACCTTCGATGTGGGTTGTTCATCATGTGGGGCCCACCTTGGATGTGGGCCATTCATCATTAGGGGCTGATCTTTAATGTGCATTGTTCATTATATAAGGCCTACCTTTGATGTTGGCCATCTATCATGTGGAGCCCAACTTTAACATCCACCGCCCATCATGTGGAGCCCGCCTTTGATGTGGACCGTCCATCATGTGGAGCCCGCCTTTGATGTAGACCGTACATCAAGTGGGCATGCAGGCCATTCATCAATTGTATCAATGGATTTGTCAACTGCAGATCTGCAATGTAAACATGGTATAGATAAAGATCACATCCATTCATCCATCTAGACTTCTAGTGGGACTCCACATGAATGTGCAAGATCCTCGCCATTCATCAGGCAGGCCCCATCATGTGCCCTGGTCTGAAAGATCAGGCTGGTCCCCTACCCACATCAATGGACATGTGTGAATAAATCGTAGCGTCTATTGATGTCCCCACTGGTTGGACAGCTATAATAGTTTGATTGCTTTTATTTTGGGGCAATACCACATCCACATGATAGCCTTCTAGATAAATGGTCCTGGTCAGCTTTTGCATGTGCCACATGTACAGGAGATTTTCTGGTTAGCACTTTGTGGAACTCATGATGCCATGGAAATCTTTACTTGCAAACTCACCAGAATTGTTCATCAGCCGGCCCTTGCAGTTCAAATGAATCAATTTTCATAGATGGAATGATCTTGTGTGCCCCATTAGGGAGTGGATATTTGATTTGGTAGCCCTTTCAACACTACCATTCTTCTAGGCAATGGTCAGTACCACCGGGCTATATACCCATCCATTGGATGAACGGTTCCAATCTCATGAACTTAAAAAGGGTTCATGGACAGGGAGAGCATATTCCCTTTTAAAAAATAAAAAATCCTAAGTTGCTTCACAACGAAAATGAAGTTTTGGAAGTAGAAAAACATTTTCTTTTTTCTTTTAAAGACTGAAAAAAAACAACTTTCTCTTAGCTACTTATTTAAGTTTACTAATCAAACTTAATTAAGAAAAGTAACTTATTAACTTGTATAAGTTAAAAAAGTTGTTTATTAGGTAGTATCCAAACAGGCCATTAAAGTGTGTAGGGTAAACCCACCATTCCACGAAACCAGACCATTCATTTGGTAGGCACCACCACTGGGTGGGCACACAATTTCCACCCTTGATTGGTTCCAACCGTACTGTAGGTGTGCAGAAAACTGGAGATTTACTCATTCAAGATGAAAACCAACTTATCAAATGGGTGGGATTTTCTGATAATGAAGATTGATGGGTCAATACTCATTCATGATAATTCACACCAGATGAATGGTTTGGATCAAGATGCGTCTACCAATATACTTGCTGGCCACATTAAGAAGACGTTTATCAAGCATTGTATATTTTCTGCATTGTTAGTAGACCCAAACCGTGAGTCAAGCTTTCAAGAATGCCTGTGACTAGGATTGATTCACTGCTTCAGCTCCACCCATCCCATCCCCCAGGGCTTACCGGCCGTGGGGTTAAAAAAACCAGCCTGGTCTGATGACAAAAGGAGCTTTGCTAAGCACATATATGCATGAGATCCAAATGGTGCATCAGGCATCCCACTGCGTGGATGAACCACAACATCGGTGGCATCCACATAATTGCATGGTTTTCATCGTCTTGGCATAGGTGGCCGACAAATCCAGAAACAAAGAACAGTGCCGAACTTGCCAAACGACCACATTCATCATACACCTGTCGCAGAAATGATGAATGTTGACTAGTCAGGTCATCCATACAGCAGAGGCACATCTGATGCATGGTTCTGATGGCACTGCCACATCTACACGTGTGGCTGCCTCTGGGCTAGGCACAACTCGAAGAAGGAAACAGGTGCAAACACAGCCCCTTTGGTTCTTACAGAAACTTGAATAGAAAAGAAACAACATATATTAAGGAAAAGCACTGTATTACACACCACAGTTTTCATTTGTATTCCGGAAGTGGGTACTCAAAACATGAGACACTCATTTACAGTATTCACTAGAAACATCTTCAACACATTTTCAACAGACCAAATTAGAGGGAGAGACCCTTCTTGAAGTGGTGGTCGGGATGGGCCCCACCTCGTTTTTTTTTTTTTTTTCTATCCCCATCCGCCGATGCCACTCCAGACCTTCACAGAGTCATGCCCCTTCTACAGTTCTGTTCCCCATCACACGTTTCAAGCGTATCTGACTAGATATAATCTGCGCAATACAGCATCAATTTCGAGTAAACTATGGCATCAAGCTAAGCTAAGCTAAGCTAAGCATGGACCCCCATATGGATGCACAATTGGCTCTGATTCATAGTTTAAAAGATAAAATAAAAAATAAAAAATCCTTGCAAACTCCGACTTGATTTGATGTCTACTTAGGTCAACTTGAAAACTCGACTGAGTATGTACTTTGACTTGACCAATCTAAAGTATTTACCATGGTGAAAAAGGTTTTAAAATTGATATACTAAATTTTTAAATAATAATAATAATAATAATAAAACAAAGCACAGCTGCTTTGCGTGGTGCACTGGTGGCAGGTCCTTCCTCTCCAGAGGTTGCATGCGAGTGACTCGCTCGAGTCGAGCTTAAGTCAAATCAAGTCAACCACATTTTTGAGCTGACTCAACCAGTCTTGTCGAGATCTCGACAGAGTCAGGTTTACCCGCAAGTTTCCAAGAGAGCTGGAAATCTCGCTGAGTAAAGCTGATTCGGCCAGCTATGAGTTGCTCAAAATGAAAGTTGATGGCAATTTAAAGTGGGGCTAAATCCAACTCTGAACAACTTTATTGAATCTCAATTATCAAAGATCCAAAATCTACTTCAACAGCACATCAAGACAACCTTTAAAGCATAAACATCTAGGTGAGGCCTTAAAATATAGAGGATGTGTAGGGCAAGTACTAAGTCGAGCAGTCAGAAACTCAGGCAGTTTGCTGTTGATATACAGCTTTAAAGTATCATCCAAAACTAGTAAGTACCACCAATATCAGCCTGTACCAGCCAAAGGACAATATGGGACAATAGGGGGCTGTATCGGTCATGTATGATACAATACCCAATATACCGATCAAAACCTTGGTTGATACAGTCCAATGAATGCATCACGGAGTACCATACAAATTGGGGAAAAAAAAGGGCTTGTTGGAATCATAACCTTCGTCCATCACAACCAAAGTCAATATATGCATTATACATACTCTTAACCAGATGCTTTGACAGCTACCCAAACACAACACCCGATAAACAGATTGCCTCAGATTTTGGGCTATACATGCAAATTAGAATCCTGAATATTAATGTTTTATTTAAGAAGGCATTATAAAAATTCCCCCCCTACCAGATGATCCTAGATATCCAATGAAAATGGAGAATTACAATAAGGTCTATATTTAACAGGGCCCAAATCAGATGGTTAGAATCATCTTATTAGGGAGAATTTGAAAGTGATCTCCCATCCACAGTGGGACCCATCTATGCCCCTACATTTACAGTTTTTTGGGGCAAACGAAAAACTTGAATAAATATTCTATATTTCCACTTTAACAAGGCACATGTAAGGATAACAACATTTTTTTTTTTTTTTTTTTTTTTTTTTTTGTGGGGGGGGGGGGGGGGGGGGGGGGGGGGGGGGGGGGGGGTTAAAAGGTTGCAGAGGATAACACGTAAGGAGAACACAGTGGTAAGTTTTCAAGACAAAATAAAGATTTATGATAGAAGAGAAGGAACAGAAGGAAAACCTAGGAACAGCATGCAGGAGCTCGCGTTCCTTCCGCTGGTCTATCCACGAGAACCATGCCGGTGGGATTCTGAGCAGGCTGAGCTCGAGGCAACCTTTTTGCTGCTTGCACCAAAAAACACAAATACTGTGTTAAAACAGGTAATGAATGATAACCAGCCATAGCATGAATTGATTATGGAACACGGAACAAGAAATTTTAGGTATATCAATGTAGCTTGCAAAAATCAGAGGTTAAGAAGATCTCAAAGAGGCCACTACAAGGTATTTGAGCAAAGGAGTCAATTAGCATCTTGTCTGTTGCCCAGCTTATTCATAAGGTAATGACATATTTAGTTTATAGCCTGACATGGCACAAGTAATAGAACAAAAATAATCCGTCAGGTCGACAGATGCAACTCGAAGACAATCGAGCTGAATCCAAGACAGGTTGATACAGATCTGCTAACTAGAAGTGACACCATAATGCAGGGGCATTTTCACACCGGGCTCGAGTGGGGTCGCCTGTGGGATGCAGGGGCACACTGGGGTGGGTGGGGCCCACGGGGGAGGTCTCGTGTTCGAAACTCCTCACCGGGGGTGATTAATGTGCATTTCACACCGGGCTCGAGTGGGGTAACTTGTGGGATGCGGGGACACTCGGGGTGGGCGGCTCATGTGAGGCGGTACCCATGTGATTTGGGATCCACGAGGGGAGTTCAGCCGAGGTCCTAACCCATGAGATGTGGAGCCTGAGCTATGAGATAAAAGGATTAATTCACCATACTCTAACAATTCGAGCTTTTAGAGCAAGTGGTTTTAATTGTCCTGCATCAAATTGGTATCAGAGCGGTAGGTCTCGTGTTCGAGACTCCTCACCGGGGGTGATTAATGCAGGGGCATTTTTACACCAGGCTCGAGTGGGGTTGCCTGTGGGATGCAGGGGCACACTCGGGGTGGGCGGGGCCGACGGGGGAGGTCTCGTGTTCGAGACTTCACACCGGGGGTGATTAATGTGCATTTCACACCGGGCTCGAGTGGGGTAGCTTGTGGGATGCGGGGACACACTCGAGGTGGGCGGCCCGTGTGAGGCGGTACCCATGTGATTTGGGGTCCACGAGGGAGGTTCGGTCGAGGTCCTAACCCATAATTTGTGGGGCCTGGGCTATGAGATAAAGGGATTAATTCACCATACTCTAACAGTTCGAGCTTTTAGAGCAAGTGGTTAATTGTCCTGCATCACACCACCTCTTCATGGCATCTCGCCAAGGATCTAATGGCATCTCACCTAAATAAATCACCCATTGCAGGAAAAAGACAAGATTTTATTTAATTTTATAATATTCATTGTAATGTAACAGAAGTCACACACTCGAGATGTCCTTATATAGGCTTTAAACCATAAAAAAACCCTCATCTAAGAGGGAAAAAAAAATAAAAAGAAGCCCTTGCTTATGGATTAGTTCACAATCAAAGCCATGCAGGTGTTTTTTTTTTTTTTGAAAGATAACTGATTATATTAAAGGAAAAAAAACACAGAACTACATCAGATCTAGAGTCTGCTGAGGGAGCAGAAGCTAACTACGTCCCTAAAAAAACAAAATCTGCCTACATTAAAAAGGGCAAAAGTGAACAATCCAATAATTAGCTGACATAACACAAGATTGCACACACACGTGGTCATGCAGGGACAACACTTGTGATCATGTGGGGTCCACCAGTGCATTGGGATCTGATTGTATCATTGCATCATTGATTATATCATTGACATGTTGGCAAGCAGCACAGGAGATTATCCATCTTGACAAGGATGAAAGAATGGAAACCTATTCTTTTGAAGTATTCTAGAATGGTCGGTAACCAAAAACTTTGATATGATTGGACCCACTATGGACACCCCATGCCGCCATTGGATGTTTGGCCTTTTCTGGTTGAAGGTTGACCATTTCTGTATTCTCTAGCTTAACCATTCATTTGTTGCCACCAATTGAAGGGTTAGGATCTTCCAATCTGGGAGATATTAGGGGAAAAGGCAAGGCCTGACAGAGCAATGGTTTGGATTGCAGCCACGTGCAGGTCCCAGTTGTACAAATTGAAAACCCGATTTAACTGTAGAAATTCTCAGGCCGAGTATTAGTACTGTTCTTTAATGATAATAAAGGTACATCTTGCCCAGCTGAAGGTCTCGTTGATGCTTGATGATAAACCAATAATTGCAGCTGGCACTCCTGCCATTTTCATGACAAATGAACCAAAAACAAAATGCAATGAATCGGGATAAAACAGAAATGAATCAGGATAAAATGCACTACAGAGTCAGCACACATAGAAGGTACTGATGTTGGCAAGAAGAAATTTAGCGGTGGGGATGAGTATTAATCGACATTTTGAGATCCTTCTCTATGAACTGTCATTTCAGCCAGTATAAAGTGTCAATTCAATTTTCACAGAATGCAAGGCCAGAGCACGAATCTTTGTCAGGTTCATCTACAGTACACATAAAGATGCTAAGATGCTACAAAGAAAATTATGGAACTTCTGGACAGCATGCAATAGGGCTGGCTGCAGGCAAGACCCAGGGTTAGCAAAAGCCTAAAAAATTCTAATAGGTCCAGCTCAGGCAATTCTGAACAAGGATGGCCAAGTCACAAGTTGACCCATGAGGGCCATGACTCACCTGAATCGACCCATGTTTTGATGCTACATCAGGTCAAAGAAAAGCATAAACTCAGTGACAGTACAACATTGATCTGACTCTAGCGACTCTTATCAAGTTTTTTAGTGACTCAACCGAGTCGAAGAAACCCATGTTTTGTAGTGTTGTGGGTTATGGAGTCTTCAAAATGCAGGCCTGAGAACTTTCCAGGCCTGACAATTGCCACACCTATCATCTATGTCACAATAAAGATGCTAATTGGAGGCAGAAAGTAAAGATTTGCTGCAATAAGGCTGGTCCATGATGCATACTGTGAAGCTAAAAGGCAAAGATTTTCTATGAAGAGACCAAGAAGGTTTACAGAGACGACATTATTCCTTCACCTAATCTAGCAACAACAAATATAAAACGCACCTATTTCATAGAATATGTCATTCACGTTGATAGCAGTTTTGGCAGAGGTTTCCATGAAGAAAAGACCATTCTCCTCAGCAAATGTACGTGCTTCCTGCAACAGAAGACATCAGCAACATGTGATAAATTGAATTTTAAGTATCTACCAACCAATTAGTGCAGGGAAAAAATAAAATGCATTTATATTTAAACATGACACGAGAGCACAGCTGGTAGTCCCTATGCTTGGCATGGAATCAGGAAGATAGATAGCAGGCATTTGCAAAGTGCACATGCCACCAAAAAAAAAAAGGCATGTGCGTGTTCACGCATCACCCAACCGGATCTGAACCATAATGCAGCACAATAGACCAATGGAATGGATCAATAAACCATGGGCCTTGCACAATCTTTAACATCCAATCATACGCTTGCACATAGCCTGTAATCAGGGTGCTCCACTCATCAGGTTTTGCAACACATTAGTGAAAATAGGATAGTTTGAACAAAGACCAATAGTGCATGTTCATATCTGCAGATACCAACTGGTGTGCAGACCAGCTTATTTTGAGGTAACAGAGTTCCTGGTAGACCCCAACTGGTGAATGGTTTGGATCTCAGACACATTTGCCTCTCTTTAATGTCTTCATTAGACAAATACGGGATCCCCTCCCTTTCAACCTCCCTCCCCGTCTTTTCTTTTGTTCATCAGGTGCACCCCACAGTAGATTGGCCACAAGAAAAATTGGACGATTCGGATAGATTGGAATGCACCAATCACCAATCACAGAATGGATATGACTGGACAGAGTTTTACATCACAAGCCACATGCATGGTATGCCTATATAGATTGGACATCACAGAATAGATATAATTGGACGGATTTTTACATCACAACCAATCATAAAGTAGGACCATGATTCAGTGATTCAAACAACTGATATAAAGGCGCACCAAATCTTTTTGATGGAAAATATTAAGCATTCATAAGCTGCACTTGGGGAACATACGGTTTAAAAGAAAATCACCAACAACCTATATTCAATGCCCCTGCATGGTCATCTGATGAGTTGACAGTCACCTGCGATTTCCAGACAGATCATATTCCCAATGAGCGCCACCTAATAATATATGAATGACCCACATGATAAGAAGGCGGCAGCTTATGAATTCGAGGTGGGAAATCATGAGCTATGATCTCTTCGATGGATGTGATCTCTTAAATAACTGCCACAGGCAATCCCAGAAAAGCTCTGAGGATGAGTTTCTGGGAAGTGTCAACAAAACACAATGAATACTACGATATTCCCGAGGACTCATCTAACAACATACCACAACATCTAGAAAACTTGTTTCCAAGAAACACAACTCCATGAATTAGTCTGCCTCAGGGATGTCCTCCTATCCCATGCAAACATAATTTGAACCATCCATCTGATAATCTCAACACATAAAAGGCTCTTATAATAAACTCAATATCCCTTTGCGACAGGTCCATAACGCATTATCGTGGAAATGACCATGAATGAGCTTTTTGAGAGAGGAAAAAAAAAAAGTGTTTTCAAGAAAAGTGTAATAATGACAGTCAATTTCCACAATAGTGTAATAAAAAAGCTTGATTTCCATAGAAATGCCCATGGTCAACAGCTTGCTTTTCCGAACCATCCGATCCACAAGCTGCACTTGGGGAACAAACATTTCAAAAGAAAATCACCAACAACCTATCTCCAATGCCCCTGCATGGTCATCTGATGACTTGACAGTCACCTGTGATTCGAGACAAATCATGCTCCCAAGGAGCCCCACCTAATAATATACATATGAACCACATGATAAGCAGACAGCAGCCTATGAATTCAAGGAGGGAAAGCATGGGCTATGATCTCTTCGATGGATGTGATCTCTTAAATAACTACCCCAGGCAATTCCAAAAATGCTCCAGTGATGAATTCGGGGAAGTGTCAACAAAACACAATGAATACCATGGTATTCCGGAGGACTAGCCTAACAACATACTACGACATCTGAAAAACTTATTTCAAAGAAACACATTTCCATAAATTAGTCTGCCTCAGGATGTCCTCCTATTTCATGCAAACACAATTTGAGTCATCCATCTGATAATCTCAACACAGAAAATGCTCTTATCATTAACTTAATCTCCCTTTGTGACAGGTCCATAACTAACTTTCCCTACAAAAATAACTCCAAACTCATCCCCTGAAATTGGTCAACACGGAAAGTTGTAGAAATGTTGAAACGTCAATAGTCAATATACATTGTTTACTTCTCGGGCTCTCAGCTTGATTTCTATGGAAATGTCAAAGGGTCAATGGTCAACAACAAGAGGTGTCTCACATTGTCATGGAAATGCCCATGATTTAGCTTTTTGAGAGGAAATCAAGAGGCTGCTTTTTCGAGAAAAGTATAATAATGACAGTCAATTTCCACGACTACTTACAATACAAACAGCACTAAACACCATATCCGTGGAAAAGAAAATGATTTCCTAAAGAATCCTCATTTCCAAACAGCCCCCTAATTAAATTAACAAATAGTGGGAGAGTGAGAGAGAGTCGATGAATAACTCTTTTAGAATAGGGCAAAATTAGGAAGAAAAAAAAAAAGACCAAGAAACTCTACAAATACATATCGAATATAACTCAAATATTAGTAAACCCTTCCCAGACATTGCTCTAAATAAGAAATGTTGACTAATTGCACAACTAAAACCCTAAACCCGTGACCTTTCATAAATATATGCGCACATGTATGTATGTATGGAAATATACAAGTATAAGAAACCAACAAGTGCTTAGTTGATAAGAGCGAAGGATTGTTGCAGGTGAAATCTCAATAGAGCTGCTTAGGTAACCAACAAGGTATATTCTTTATATAGCATTTTTTATACAAATTACAACAACAAAGGATATGCACAATGTTGTATCAACTATCAAAACATTAAATAATGAGTCGTTCAATGAAGTTCCAAGAAAGGATGGTGGAAGAAAGACTAGACAACAGACAAGGATTTTAGAGTAAGTTTAGCTTAATGGGGGGAGATTAAAAAGAAAAAACAAGGCTATTTTCTTATTTAGACAACTGATGCAAAACTATAGAGAAAATAATCTTGAGGAAAAAATGCTTATCGACAAAGGTTTTTGCGGTAGGTACAAAGGGGGAAAGGGATCTTTGAAATATATATTAACATCATTAAAACCATGTACAAGGCTGATGTTACGAAGAGTGAGAACATCTTTTAATAAGCCAGATGAGTTCTTTATAGTTGTGGCACCTTTTCCACTTGTTATAGATGAATTAACTGCTACTATTTATGAAACGGTCCCTTCATGTGTGTTGTTTGTGGATGGTGTGATGCTAGTCTACGACACTAGTGGGAGGCTGAATTTTAAACTAGAGGTCTGGAGTAAGGCTCTGGAGTATGGAAGTTTTAAAATCAGCAGAACCAAGATAGAATTATGGAATGCAATTTTAGTGAGAGTATTTAAGCCATTGGCTAGGAGATTTGTCAAGGAAACATGTTTCATTACTGTGGCTCTTTTTTATTTCTTTTCTTTTCTTTTAAGAAGATAACAAGATATACATTGATAAAGGAGGGGAGAAACCCAGGGCAAAGGAAGTGGCAAGGACACCATCCTTGCTACAGCATACACAGCAAGATAAGCACCTCCAACTTGGCTCTATAATTCAAAAGGATGGAGATACCAATGAAAATGTTTCCAACGGAATCAGAGCTGGGTGGGTGAAGTGGAGATGTGCCTCTGAGTTAAGTAATCATCATGTGCCAATGGAGCTCAAGAGAAATTTCATAAGACTGACATTCAATTAAGAGGCATGTTGTACAAAGAGCGTCTCTATTATCCAGAACAGGAACTAAAAGAACTCTGCCTAGTAGTGGTGAACTAGCCGGTCCCAAGCCCTAGTAGATGAGGGCTTTTTCCAAAGTAGGCAGCTGGTCGTTGAACGTTTGCCAAGAAATCACGAGAGCCAACCCGAATTAGCTCGGACAGGCTATGATGATGATGATGACGACGATGGACTGGCTATGGTATATGAGACAATGTTGGGCAATTAGGGGCACATGAGTTGAGGAGCATTGTAGAGACAAGGATGTTGAGATAGGTGTATGGGAAGGCTAGGATAAAATCAAGAATGAGGTCATTTAAAGCAACCTAAGAGTAGGAGCACATGAGTAGAGGAGCATTTTAGAGACAAGGCTGTTGAGATAGGTGTTTGGGAAGGCTAGAATAAAATCAAGAATGAGGTCATTTAAAGCAACCTAAGAGTAGAATCCCAATATGAGATAAATGATGAAGAGGTGATTGAGATGGTTCAGGCAATGTGCTACAAAAACTAGAGATTGGGCTGTTAAGGAGTGGATAACTGCTCAGAGTTAAAGGATTTGGATAGAGGTGTTGAGGGTAAATGGAAGCTTATTCACTTAAAAATGTTAGGGCCTTCATTCAATAGGGATAATTAGTAACACGGCACTGTCCAACCGGGATCAAATAGTGATGATGATGGCAACAATGACAACAACAATGATTATGCATTATGAAGGTTTATTCAGAGCATTGTAAATGAAAACCAGAGATAACATCATCAACAACGTGACATTTGATCAAAGTTGAAGGGCGTGGAAGGAGATTGAAAACAAGATAGGACTACAGCTAAGGTGGCTAGAGGGGCTATGAAGGCTTATTAACATGGAATAGAGCATCATCAGGTAGAACTGGTTGGAAAAACAAGATCCTTAAAGCCAATCCTACTAGCTCAAACAAGGCAATGATGATGACAACGACGACGACGATGATGAAGGAACACACAAAATTTATAATTTTATTCAGCCGATTAGGATTGGACCATTGCTCTAAAATGCTTCACAGGGTACCGACTTAGTGAAACTCTGGATGGTATGTCCTTGAGCTTCATATAAGACCGTAAATGAAAAATATATGATAGACCGCAAGGGTAATAAAAGAAAACCCTAATGAATAAAGAAAAAGGATCTTAGCATACTGTCATCCATATGATGTCATAACCATACTTGATTAATCCACAAGAACACTAGTGTAGATCCAACCATCACAACCAACTATAAAGAGATGACAAGTATTTGATGCACATTGGACCACTACATAACAATCAAACCATGCTCTGTACATCAACAATTTTCCACCAATATCACAAATTGCAATAAGAATAGAGCCACATGTACAAAAAATAGAACATCATAATAATCATCGGAGCCTTATCCCAACTAATTGGGATCAGCTATGCCAATAGTTCTACCATTCCACTATCAAGGATCATATGCCAAGTTAAACCATAGGTCATCAAATCTTTTCTTACAACTAAAAAGAGGTGTGCAAAGTTTTTTTTTTTTTAAAAAAAATAATAAGAATGACTCCCAAAACGACCGGCTTTCACGCATGAGTGCAAGCTGCCACCAAATCCATGAACGTAAAGAGGTGCCATAACCATGATTCCATGGGGAAAGACCCATGAATAGGAAGGCGAAAACCTCACAATTTCTCACGGAAAAACGAAACACAAAGATTCTCCTTCATTCACAATATTACCAATAAGACTTAGAATCCTAAGCCAATATTTTAAAGCCCACACCAGATGAAGATTCTGTGGTAGCTTGCTTAACCCTAAGACTCGGAACCCATGAACATAAAAACGAGAGGTTCCATAACCATGATTCCATGGGGAAAGACCCATGAATTGAAAGGCTAAAAAAGCTCATGATTTCTTACCAAAAACTAAAACACAAAGATTTTCCTTCTTTGAGGATATTACTAATGAGACTTTAAACCTAAGCCAACATTTCAAAATCCACATCAGATGCCAACCCATTCGAGACAGTGTAATCCAAACTGGTCAAACTGCTCCCACCAGAGAAATCAACATGACAAATGAATTAGTTAAATGCATAGAACAAATGTCGGACCAGTTGACCCAAACAGTTGGACCCAACGGGTCCAACTGAACCACCTGACCTGAACAGTTGGACTGGTTGAACCGTCCTGTTCAAATGTTTCTTCCTAAAGTGAGTCTTTTAGTGACTGGTCCATTTGTGGTGTGGTCCAGTCTAGTCAGGGTTTTAAAACATTGCCCTACCGTCTAAAGTTCCTAAAAAGCTGGATAATCTCAACCTTTAAAAGACACCTAAAACAAACTCAACTTCCCAACCACAGAGCACACACAACCCAAGGATAGAGAGTGCATGCATACCTCCGCTGTCACCATCCTTTTATCTTCCAAATCGGCTTTATTTCCAGCAAGAGCCACCACCATATTTGGATTGCCTGTACCCCACTCCAAACATGCCAAATTACAACGACGAATGGAGCAAAGATCATATGAATCCAACTTCAAACTCACATGGAATGATAAAATACCTTAATCTATATAAAAGACAACTAAAAAAATTGAAATCAAATATGAGAGACCAACCAATACATTCACCTATCTCTTCTTATTTAATACCCAGTTAGAACAAGAACCAGCTACCACATACACTCGATAAAGAAAAACTGGCAAAAGCAAATCAGTCAAAACATTCAACATCACCTTGTTTCTGAAGTTCTTGCACCCACTTCTTAGCACGTGCAAAAGAATCCTACAATATGAAATAAAACAAGACAACACAATAAGAAAAAAACAAACAAAAACAAAAACAAAAGGCGAGAAAAAAAAAATATCACAACTTATGCTAAAGGGTGCATTTGGTTGCACAAAATATCATGAAATGGTGCAAGCAAATGCGCCCTAAAATAATCCATCAGAACAACACAAATAAACAAGTCTATCACCACTATATAACCCATTGACTTAAATTGCATGAGAGGATTTCCAAGGGTGATCAATGGCAGATCTTCTGGGGGATAGGGACAGGCTAGTCTGGGCCTTCTGGGTGTTAGGCTTTTGGAATTTCTTTTGTTTTTGTAGCCTTCTTCTCCATCTTGTTTTTGAGATGGCTAGTTCGTGGAGTGATAAGAGGTTCGCTTGTTGTATGGACCATTGCAGTCTTTGTTCCCTATATTTTCTTTGCAAGAAATTTATCATCATTGGAAACAAAAAAGAAGGGGGGATGCACTAATTAAGCTGCAACAAACTGCACAGCATTTTTTTCCCAACTGGACATGTGCAGCCTCTTGATATCATAGCAATTATTTTATTTTATTTTTGTATCAAGCCCAAATTCAAATATTATGCAATCACAATTTGGACTATGGTTTTAAATATCGTCCGAAACCGTCGACTCGGCCGAGTCATTTTGGTTTTGGTGGGCAATGAAATAAGTCACCAGATCGAAATAGGACTGAAACAGACCAAAGCAGAATAAGGCAGGGCAACCGGTACTGACTTCAGTCTCCATGTGAGTCACACTCTGTGACGGCTATTTAAAACCATGATTTGGGATGATTACTCCAATCTAATGTGTGACTCAACCAACTTCCAACATTTTAACTACAGTGCTAAATAACTAACGGAACATAAATCAATTCTACATCCAAACAAAGTCTTAGGAAAAAAGGGAATTAAATAGCAAAATGGTACCAAAAAAGAAACATTGGCTGCAAAATCGAGCAACATGTGTCACTTCTGAGGAAATCAAATCTCAAAAAAAAAAAAAAAAAAAAAAAAAAAAAAAAAAAAAAAAACAAACTGAATTAAACTAAAATGAGGTATTATAACATCAGAATATCAAAACCACCGTGCTAGTTATATCGTAGACGATGATAGCCGCAGCAGCTCCTCTGTAATACATGGGGGCCAAGCTGTGATACCTCTCCTGCCCTGCAGTATCCCAAATCTCAAACTTCACTGTTGCATCATTCACTGCAAGTGTCTGTGAAAAGAATGCAGCCCCAATCGTCGATTCCTGCCATTGAAGAAAACCCTAACCATAATCAGAAACCCTAACTAGTCATTTGGGAGCAGAAAAGGTTCAGTCTCAATCAGGTGTGTCTAGGTCAAGACCTTGTGTATGCACTTGTCACATGTTGGGATTCGCAGAAAAGAAAAAACAAAGGCATTGTCGTCTCTATTCATTTACTGTTGGAGAGGTCTCCCTTGTTGATACAAATGTTTGGTCTCTACTTATCCTTGTATCGTGTTTATCCTGTTATAATACACACCGGTATAGTCGGTTGTGATGCACATGTGCCACATGAGCAAATCAACGCAAGTACAACCCTCGTCCATCTTTAAGCGCAAGAATTTTACCACATGTATCATTCGAGTGCCCTTCATGTGCCACGTGCCAGATGCACCAAGTTGCACATGACAACATGTGTCACATGTGCCTCCATACTTACTAGGTTTACCACATATGCCACTGTACACCTTCAAGCACCCTGCACATGCCACATGCACAACACATTTTCAAGCATCGCATGTACCAAGTTAGAAATATGTGCATATGTTCCACATGCCATGGATAGTCCTTCCTTATCTTGGGTGTGCGACAAGAGCAGTCCGGTTTTAGTCCAAGTCAGCTTAACTCAACCAGGAGTCAGCCTAGTCCTGGTCAGCCTGACTCGGATAGCAAGACTGGATGGAACTTTGCTTGCTTCCAAACATGCCCTAAAGAAACAAGAGGACATGCTTATTAGTCCTTGGGGCCACCCTAAAGAACAATACTAGAACCGTACACTCTACAAGTGACCCATTGATGACTATAACTATTTATCTAGGAGTAATGATAGGGCATCGTGTCCACCCAACATGTGTCCCTATGCATTTAATTCCCTCTCTCCCTTTGTACATACAGAACTAGTGACAGCAAGGGCCTCTTACGTGACAGGACGTGATGCAACCAAGTGGCCACACAAGCCCATTGATCAAGATTTGAAGAAAAGGCCCACATCTCATTCGTGCACACTTCGCACGTGTGTACAAGAAAAAGACCACCTTCCTTTTTTAGCCCATCACCACTTTCATTTTCTTTCAAATCTCTAGATGAAAAAATTGCATCTTTCTTTCATATCTTTATTTTAGGCAGAATATAATTTTAAATATTTTCTTATCTAAGTATCTTTTTATTTTTGGCATTTTCTTAATTAGAATGCTTTGTTATTTAGGTGCTTTACTATTTTCACGGATTTTTAGATTTCATATCCTTTATTACAGATTGTAAGGTTGATTATAAATATGACTTATGGCCTATGGAATAAGACAAGCTGATTAATATTCTCTTCATGAAATTCTCCTATTTTCTCTATGGTGGCTGTTGAAGGGAGGGAGAGTGGTCTCTAGTTCTATACTAGAGGACTGTTGAGATTGCTCACAGTCTTGCATTTGTGATCTCTAGCATTTGGCTAGAGGATTGTTGGGTCTTTTCCTAGAATTTCTTTCTTTTCTTATTGATTTATTTGTTTTTTCCTTTTCAGGTTTTCATCAGGACAGATTAGGGAAGCATGTCAGAGATTCGGTCACAGCACACCACACATATATTATAAATCCAAACCATTCATCAAGTGAAGCACACTGCTAATGTATCACATAGCAAAATCACTGTAGCATATTCATCAAGTGAGCCACACAAAAACATTAAATTTGGACTATTCAACACTTTTCAACTACCAGTACAAGCTTGACCAACCTGATCAGCGGACCAACAGTAGTTTTGGCACATGGCATGCTCACAATATACATTTGCCCAATGAACAGCCCAGATCTCTGACAAGTGTTCCTTATGTCCAGATCTCTGACATGTCTCCCTCTCACTGAATAACAACTCATGGCAATAATCATCAAGGACTCCTTATTTATGCAGGTCATCGGTGGTGCCTCTACAACTGTAAACATGGCATAGTTGTAAGGCAATTCAAACTGTCCAAACAGTTGCCCTACTTTATATGGAGCATAACCAAGAACTTCCACTGAGAAGATGATATTAACCATCTGATTTTCTCCTAAGAATTAGGGTAAATTACTATTTTGCTTTTAACAATCCATTTGATAGCAATAATTGGATTGTAAGAATTTTTTTGTCAATTTATGCTCCATCCACATGCACCCACACTTTGTACAGTCTGCATAGCTCTACATAGGTGCCACACATAAGGAGATAAGTCACCACCATTTAACACAGGGGCTAAGCCCCTTCAAAATTTTGAGGGAAAGCGGGGAGATTCTCCGCAGGAAAATTGCTGTAGCATTACTATTAATCTAGGGCACGTCAGTATAGATGGCTCACTACGCATTTCTTCAATTGGACAATTATGCCCCTCCAGCCAAAGGACTGGCTGACATTGTCCAGGGATTCAACAGATCATCCAATCAACAGAGACAACAGGATTGAAGAAGGTGAACCCACTACTACACCTGGAATGAGAACCATCGGCCTTCCTAGTGGGATTCAATCATTCATGCAATCAGCAGAAGTTTTGCACCATCGGCCATCCAAGGTGGGTGACAACAGTGTGAACGGTTCCGACCGAGCAGCATGGAACTCATACAGGGTGAAAAGCCCGCGGACTACGATTTCAGGCACTCCTGCGGTCTACCCACGTTTCTTCCGGAAAATAAAGAAGAAGAAAGAAATAAAGAAAGAAAGCAGGTAGGAAATCCTTTTCCAGGATAGAAGAAGATTTCCCGAAAAGAAACCCTAGAAAATATAGCGGGAATTACAAACCTGGAATTCGAGGAATTGGCCTTTGACGAACCGCAAGACGAGACTTGACTTGCCAGCGCCCATGTCCCCAAGCAGGACCTGCAGATTTCTCAAGATCCCCGATCGAAATCGAAGACGGAGAAATTCAAATGAAAATCGAGATGAGAAAAAGGGCCGAATTTGGATCTGAATTTGAATTTGGGGAAGAGAGGGATTGTTGGGGTTGACTTACGAGCTTGGCGTTGAGATTGTTGTTGCCAATGGTCGCCATAAAAGCTAAAGGGGAGACAAAGCTTCGATCGAGAGTTTTGGAATTTGGGCCTGTTTGGATGGAAAATAAGAAGAGAAGGAAGAGAAAACGGAGAAAGAATGGAATATGGAGGTGCTAGGAGGGTTGTGGAAATTTCGAGGAAGGAAGATGTGCAAAGGACTCTTGCTTTACGGACACGGTCTCTCCCATATAAATATTGAGCAAAGAATGACGAAAATGCCCTGCTTCGTTTTTTGGTTGCCGGTGTTGAGTATGACATGTTTAACACCTGCCGCGAAAATGACCCATTACCCTTATTCTGTCTCGGGGTGTGTTATTTGATACACCGGCCGCCTTAGATGGTCGATGCGCATGCCCTCGAAAAAATGGGCTGTAATCTTTTCCGTTCCCTGTATGTTGTCTGATGGCCAAAATCAGTATGAGCCGCACCGAGTGAACTTAGGGCCCGTTTGGTCAGGGGGATTGAAAAGGAATAGGGTGTAATGTGGTGGATTGCACATAAACCGATACTCTTAAATCCAGTGGGATTGTCTCTAATCCCACTGTATTGGATGATCCAACGTCCAATGGATGGGTCTGTTTGGACTGCCGAGCGGGACGCGGATTTCCTACAAAAGCCTTTTGCGGGAAGTTCTTGCGCAAGGATTTAGGTGGGGCCCACTACAATGTATGTGAGAAATCCATTCTGTCCATCCGTTTTGAGATCTCATTTTAGGGCGTGCGACAAAAAACGAGGCAGATAAAAAACTCAAGTGGGTCACACAAGAGGGAAAATTAGGGAAAGAAATTTCTACCGTTGAATTCTTCCCAGGCTCCACTTTGATGTTTATATGTTATCTAAACCGTTTATAAGGTCATTGTCAATGGGATGAAGTGAAAAAACCAAAAATATAGACTGATACATTAATTTTTTGGGCATAAGAATGCTTCAACGGTGCTCACTAAATGATCACTGTTTCCTCTGGTGTGTCCCACTTTAGTTCAATATACATCTAATTTAAGTCCTTAAATGATCTCGAAAAACGGATGGATGGATTGGATTTATCAAAAACATGTCGGTGGGCCCCACCCAACATCCTTGCGCAGGAACTTCCTGCAAAAGGCTTTCGCAGGAAATCCGCATCCGGCCGAGAGTATCCAGCATCCTGCACAATGCTTGATAGAGAGAGAGATGAAAGAGGAGAGAAGGAAACTGCTTGGAGAGAGATGGGTGTTGTGAGAAATGCTGTTGAAGAAGGAGAAGGAGAAGGAGGTGAAAGAGGGAAGAAGATGGAGTGGGAGCAGTAGCAGTAACAAAAAACAGGGCCTGTGTAATCCGATACGTGCTTTTGTGCTGCGACGTTGGTGGGGCCATGATCATCGATGGTTTGAGGAATCCACACCGTCCATCAGCTCCGTGATGAAATTTCAGCTGAAGAGGGCCGGTTTTGGATTGCTTCTAACACGACCTACTTGATTTTCCATTTTGCTGTCCATCCTACGTTTTAATTGTCAAAATTCGATACAGGCTGCTTCTTGGAAAATTTTCAACGAGGTCGTGGTTAGTGGGCCTGTAGGACTCTGATGGACGGTCCGGATCGCCTTTGAATAGAGGCAAAGGTCCTTCAAAAAAGTTCTTACACGCCCGGTTCTCTCTCTCTGGATTACCTCCCGCCACCACTCCCTCCGAATCCAGCAGTGAATCCTTCGGACTACCATCCGCGTTATCTCCTCGCTCTGCCAAACACGTTGTTGCCCCTACACCTTTGGATTAGACAAGCTAATCCCATTTACTACCACCTACTCCCTTTCAATCCCCCGTCTAAATGGGCCCTTAGTGGTTTTGATAGCATTCTACAGTGTTTCCATTAGTGCGGCTCACGTGAGTATTTAATATGGCTCATCTTACGGCTCACTTGACACTTCGTATTTTTAATGCATTGGAATCTAGATTATTATTATCATGGAATCAGAGTGATTTAGAATCTTGAATTGAGTTTACCAACCACTAAATGGAATCCTACTGAATCTAAAACTTATTATATTTGGCAATTGGAATTAGAATGCATTGAAATTCTACAGTATATTCATATAAACCTTAATTTAATTAAATCACCTAGAATACCTTAAATTGTTGGGATTTGTGCTGCAGAATCACACATATATGGATCTAGGATAGCAATCCAATGGCACCAAGCAAACACGAGAACAGAAAGATTTAACGTGGAAAACCCTTTCGGGACAAAACCACGGCACAAAGCGATATAATTCCACTATGAAAATAGAAATTACAAAGAGAGAGGACTTACCTGTGAGACCCGTATCCTAGCCCGTACCGTTTCGTAGGCTTCCACGGTCCTCTCGGTCGAATTCCGGCGACCCGCGACGCGTTGATAGCATTTGCGCACGATCCTAAGTCTTATCCCGTATTCCAGAGTCGGCTTGACCTTAGACTTGTACCTTAACGATCGCGTCGTCGCCGCGGTTCCAACGTCGCGTCTCGCACGTTGTGGCAATACCTGGGCCAGGAGATGTGGGCCTGCATTCGGTTCGAGAAAAACACCGTGCGTTGCGAATTCCGAGAGAATCTCTACAACCTATCCCATTAATCAATCAATCAAGTACACACTCTATCTCAAGTACAAGCACCCATCCCTTCTTTCCCTAAGTCAACTCTCTCTCTCTCCCCACCCATCCCTCTTTTACCCAAAACTCAAACAAACCCATACCTCTCCATCCCTTCCTTACAACACCCTTTCCACCCATCCCTTATCATTCCATCACTCCTCACTCTCTCTCATTCTCTAACAATCTCCTAAGCTCCCAAAGAGAGAACCCAACGTCCAAGCTCTCCAAGCCTCCCATGGAGAAGCTAGTGTGGCCCACCTTCCTACCATCCAATCCCACCCTCTAAGCTTCATCTCGACCGTTGAAATGCATTACATGAAGTTCTAGGATGCATTGGTGGAAGAAGGAAGAGGAGATCTAAAGGTGGGTGACTTTATGTTTTGATTTTGTGATTTAAGGGCCCACTTATGGTGGGACCCACATTGATGTATGCATTGTATAGAGGGGTCCATAGTGGCGGGGTCCCTCCGCTACTCCGATCTCTCTCTCTCTCTCTCTCTATGTGTGGCCCACCTTGATGAATTGAGTAGATCCACACCATCCATTAGTGGCAGCCACCTTGCTGTTCACTTGCTGGATGACTTTGGGCATGCCCGAATGATGGGAAAATAGAAATATTAGCTTGATCCACTGGTGGGCCACACTCAAGTAGACCCACCGTGATGTTTATGTTATCCACACCGTCCACATGTCTAGACAAATCTCTGGACGATGGGCCCCCTTGAAATGTATGTATGGTATCCAACCGTCCAGGCCGTCCATCTGGAGGATGGAGTGGATATATAATATATGATATATATTAATATAATATATATGATGGGCCACGTGTGGGACCCACCATGTGGAAGCCAATTGGCTGGAGTCTTTACAACAGCTATATTGTTGCTGTATTGACGTTACCAAGTTCTGTGGGTCTATGATGAGGTATGTGTTATACCGTCCGTCTGTCCAGGGCATGGCCCACCCCACACATGTGGGTGGGACCCACCTGGATATATGCATTTAATATCCACACCGTCTGTCCCTGGACGGTGTGCCACGGACCTCATCGTGATGTATGTGTTTTATTCCAACCGTCCAGATGACTGGACGGTGGACCACCGTTGATGTATATGTTGTAATCCACCGTCCAGATGGCTGGACGGTGGGCCACATGCTGATGTATTTGTTGTAATCCATATCGTCCAAATAACTGGACGATGGGCCACACCATGATGTATACGTTATATCCAACCGTTTATCAAGTGGACCACACCGTAAAAACTAGTGAAGGATTGATCGTCCACCATTGAAATCCTTTTGGGAGCACAGAAGTTTTGATCAATATGATATTTGTTTTTCCTCAAGTCTTTGTGACCGTATGAACAGATTGGATGGAAAATAAACATGATGATGGGCCTTGTAGGATTTTAACAGTGGAAATCATGATCACCACTATTATTTATGGTATGGTCCAGATGATCTTTTGATATGATTCATTTTTTTTGATAATGCTCTAAAATGATCTCTAAAAATAAAAATAGATGAATGGTGTAGTCGGTGTGGCTCGTTGATGCGACCCATTTGATGTATTTGGGGCCCATATTGATGAGGCCCGATTGATGTATTTGGGGCCCATTTGGTGAGGCCCGATGTGATGTATTTGCGGCCCATTCGATAAGGCCCAATGTGATGTATATTTGGCCCTTGAGTGAGGCCCTTGAAGATGTACATTAGGCCTTTATGTGAGACCATGGGCCCACTGTACGTTTGGCCCTATGTGGGCCACTCCTTGGGAGCAATGTTGGTTGAATGTCCACATTGATGGGCAGTGATGGTTAAATGTCCACATTGTGACCTTCCCTTAGGCCTGGTTAGGCCCATTCTCATCATTCTCCGGTGGGTTAACCCAAATTATTGGGCCTCATTAATATCGTTTGATCCATCATCGACCATCCATCTATGAACCCCGCCTTGTGACGAGGCCGATTATCGAGACCGATTCTGATTATCGAGGTCGATTATCAAGGCCGATTCCGATTGTTGAGGCTGATCGTCGAGGCAGATTCTGATTATTGAGGCCGATTTTGATTATTATGGCCGATTCCGATTGTCAAGGTCGATTCTGATTGTTGAGGCTGATTATCAAGGCCGATTCCGATTGTTGAGGCCGATTCTGATTATTGAGGCCGATTTCGATTGTCGAGGCCGATTCCGATTGTCGAGGCCGATTCCGATTGACGAGGCCGATTCCAATTGTTAAGGCCAATTCTGATTATGGAGGCCAATTCTGATTATCGAGGTCGATTCCGATTGACGAGGCCGATTCTGATTATTGAGGCCAATTCTGATTATTGAGGCCGATTCCGATTGTCGAGGTTAATTCTAATTGTCGAGGTCAATTCCGATTGTCGAGGCCAATTCCAATTGTTGAGGTCGATTCTGATTGTCGAGGCCGATTCCGATTGTCGAGGCCGATTCCGATTATTGAGGCTGATTCCGATTGTCGAGGCCAATTCTGATTGTCGAGGCCAATTCTGATTGTCGAGGTCGATTGTTGATGCCGATTCTGATTGTCGAGGCCGGTTGTTGAGGCTGATTTCGATTGTCGAGGTCGATTTTGATTGTTGAGCCCGATTGTATAGGCCGATTATCGAGGCTGATTTCGATTGTCTAGGCCGATTCCAATTGCCGAGGCCGATTTCAATTGTCGAGGCTAATTGTCGAGACCCATATGATGTATATGCGGCCTGTAGTTAAGGCCCATTATGATGTGTATTCGACATGTATTTGAGGCCCAATGTGATGTATATGCGGCCTGTGTTTGAGGCCCAATGTGATGTATATGCGGCCCGTATTTGAGGCCCATTATGATGCGTATTCAGCCCGTGTTTAAGGCCTAATGTGATGAATATGAGGTCTATGTGAGAGGCCCATTGTGATGTGTATTAAGCTCTTGAGTGAGGCCCATGGTGTTGTATATTAGGCTATTGTGTGAGGCCATGGGTCCATTATATGTTAGGCTCTATGTGGGCTACTCCTTGGGGGCAATGTTGGTTAAATGTCCACTTTGTCGAGGCTGATTGTCGATACCGATTATCGAGCCGATTGTCGGTGCCGGTTATTGATACCAATTATGAGTATGTGACAGCATAACATCATGATACATGCCCATACGCATCATCTGCATGTTTGTTATGAGATGTGGTTGACCATTGCATATGTCATTGGGTAGGTTGTTATGAGACTTCTAATAGGCAGAGATTGTCTCACATGAGCGCACGGTATGCGAAGGATTGATGCATGACTGGATTGTATGATCCATGCATCTTGTATTATGTGTTGTAATTACTATACGCCCTAGCGACATCAGGGCCGTAGCCTCCACAGTTGTAACATCCCGAATTTTTGCCAACCTGGGATTAGACGTCCTTAGGCATTGGGTTGCTCCTAACACCTTATTAATTCGTCAGAACTGAACCCCACAGTCTAAAGTCGCTTCTGAACCCATTTCCTTCACAAATCTCACCCTTCACTACCTTGTGCTTTCAATTTTTCAAAGCACTTTCGCCCTAGACACTAACTTAAACTAGCTAAGTAGTAAAACTTGGATCACTTTATATACAAACTACAAAGGCCTAAGTACCATCTCAGACAGAAATCTTACAGGACTAAGTACCATCTCAGATTTAGCTAGTGTTAAACTAGAGTGCCTGTGAAATTAGCACCAATCACTTTAAATATGATCTGCAAGACCCAAAACTTGTAGAATCATTGACGCTAGGTTACCCTAAAATCTAGGATCAATCTCATTACCCGGCTGCTCTCGGGAGCATCTCGAAACTCCGTATCGGATCTGGACCGCACGTCGGAAGTCCGATTAACACGAAGTTAAGGAACTAGGACCGCCTCGCTGGGCTTGACAACCATCTCGGAAATCAAATCCAAATAATGTCCCAGCGCTATTCGCTTGAGCTCGGAGTGAAGAGTGTGAGAAATGTGAAATAATTTCAAAATAAAATATCTTGAATAGTAATCTGGCACCTCTCGCTTGCGGATCAGTATTAAGCAACCAGACCGTCAGAATCAGGCCAAATTACACCTTCGGATCAGGAGAAATTTCATACACATTTACATGTACTCGGAATCTCCGATCGAGATCCGCTGACCGTTGAACTGAAACTGGTTCGCCACGCGTGATCTGGAATCTCGACTGAAACGAAAACTTAATAGAACGTAGATCCAGCGTTAGTGAGCTTAAGTCCGACCTTTGGCTCAAGGAGGCCCGTCAGAAACCCTCTTTTGAGCTGAAACAATGCCGATTTGGTTATAATGTAAGTATACTTTGAACGTAAGTCTATTTCGGTGAATTCTTAGGCTATATAAGGACCTTAAACCCTCTCTCATGGCAGCCATACGAATTTGAGATTGAGAGAGAGAAAAGAGAGAGAAAAGAGAGAGAAAGTGTGGGAGCAGTGGGAGAATCTCCCTCCCACTCTTCCTTGCCGCTATTCGGGCTCCACCGCCTGATTCTCATCGCTTTCCCGGCGTTTCTGGCGTCATTTCTAGGTAAGAAACCCTAACCCTAATCTGTTTTGGGGTTTAGACAGTTGTAGGTTGTGAAATAGCTAACCTATTTCGTTCTATAGGTTGCCAAACTGCCGAATACGGAAGCTTAGCAAACCTATCGATTTCGTTACGATTCTACGACAAAAGGTGCGGACTTTAGGTGTATAGGTTATGGTTTTCAACGCTTTCAATGTCAGATAATGATAGATTCATGATCTGCATACAATTTCACATGTACAAAGTGCTGTCTATTTTCCGTTTCGATTAAAGATGAAAAATATGGAATTCTACATACTCTAGGTATTTGTAGAAAGTACGGTATACGTATATTTTTTGGAAATGTTTTTGACATGTTTATTTCTTATATGGATATACGATATATGGATAAAATACTTATTTGGCAAAAGGATTCGCCTAAATACATGTTTTACTTATATACACTATGTATGTTGAAATTGCGTATTCTAGAAAATACTGTATACGTATAAATTTTGGAGATGTATTTATCATGATTATTTGTTGTAGTAATATATTATACATGGATAAAATACTCGCTTGGCTAAAGGATAGCCCTAATACATGTTTTGCTAACATTCACCATGTATGTTGTAATAGTGTATTCTAAGTGTTTGTGAAAATGACTGAATGAGTATAGAATTCTCATTCGTGCTCGCCATGACTAATTGTCATGGATTCATGATTGATGTATTGGCGATACCCCTTTGACGAAAGGATTTGACCTAAGTCACGCCACGGCCAATATACACTATATATGTTAAAATGTGTGGCCCAAGTGTTTGTGGAAATGACTGAATGAATATGGAACTTGGATTCCTGCTTGCCATGACTATCCGTCGTGGGTGTACGCGTATTATGATTGGGGCAACTCCCTAGTGAAAGGATTTGGCCTAATGCCTATGTGATCGACATATGTCATGTATGTTGATGTATGTTTGTTTAAGTGTTTCTGGAAATGTCTGAATGAGTAGTAGTTAGCAAATTGTAATGTATAAGGGTGTTGAGATATGATTCTCAACCTCTTTTAACTATGTGTATGATCTCCTTGGATAGTTGTGTGATTAGGAATTGAACATGTACAAACTCATGCTTGTGTTGTGATTCATAACATGCTCAACTGCTTTATGATTTTAACTATGTAATGCATATGTTTAAATTTATATTTACGTTGTATGATCAGTCATGGGTGATGGGGGAGTGGAGCAACGAGTGCGTGCAACAGCCCTGACAGCCCTAAACGGATAATACCAGACCTTGATTGTATGAGTTGAATCTTGATCCACTACTGCTTTATCTATTTGCACTTGATTGTGTTTGGGGCTATGATTATAGTCCAGACAATCGGTACCAGAATTGCAT
This sequence comes from Magnolia officinalis, assembly GCA_021015155.1. Lineage (NCBI taxonomy): Eukaryota > Viridiplantae > Streptophyta > Magnoliopsida > Magnoliales > Magnoliaceae > Magnolia > Magnolia officinalis. Next base: position 34,796,710 of record JAJHSJ010000006.1, read on the forward strand.
TCGTGGCTGTAATTCATTTGCCACGTGAGATGTGTTCGACGAACCTGAGTCGTACTTCGGTTGACGATAGTGGTTGGCCACGCGAAGTGCTTATGCACTTCATGTCGTTCAACTTGTTGTGCGCTCGAGCTAGCCGAGCTCGTCAAGTAACCCGATCTGTCTTATGTATGTTCACCATATTTGGACGCTACTGCTTGAACCTAGGGTACCAAACTTACTAGTGAAATCCCTTTTAACCATGGTACCTCGATCCGCTAAGACTCATGAGCCGGGCATGGTGGTATGGGACACCGTGGTCGAGCTGTCGGCCTATGCTGGGGCGACGTGCCTCCCCGTAGTGACCATTGAGCAACCAAACTCGTGAGCCGAATACGGTGGTATGGGACACTTTATTCGAGCTGTCGACACTTACGGCGAGAGCCGAGTACGGTGAGACCTGTACTCGTGCTGACGGGCGACGAGTCCTCTGTAGTGTCTTCGAGTATACTCCAAGGTCTGTGATTGGCGACGAGCCCTTCACAGCAACTAGAGTATAAGTTGAGCCGAGTACGGTGAGACCTGTATTCGAGCTGACGGCCAGCGATTGAGCCGAGTACGGTGAGACCTGTACTCGAGCTGACGGTCAGCAATTGAGCCGCATACGGTGAGATCTGTATCCGTGCTGACGGGTGACGAGCCCTTTGCGATGCCTTCGCGATGCCTCTCGAACCATAATACCGTATGAGATTAACTAGGATTGACGACCCTAGAATGGATCATGTTTGGGAATGATACAAGGGAGGTACCTTAGTTTCCCGATACTGCTGTTTGAAATGAACTAATAATTACTCGGTAATCATGCTCATCATCGCACTGCATGTGCCTGGTATATGTGGAGCACTGAGGGATGGATGCATTCGCGAACGTAAGATGATGTCGCATGAGGGTGGTTTGGCAAGGGCATACATCATGTCATTTCATACTTGCATTAAATAAGAGTAGTTAGAATTGTTTGATTGTACTGCTTTATCATTACTGCTTGACTGAATTGATAACATGTTAACCTATGCTTTATTGTTCCACTGAGTTGATCACTCACTCCCACGTTACGGGACGGTGTTGTACACACCAACCAAATTTGTTGAGTTTTAGGTGATGGCGATGCTTGTGAAGCAGAGCCGGACTACTTCTATGATGATAAGAGGAGTTCTCCTATCTGTATCTCTCTGGCAGGTCAATGAAGACCTGATACTGTATTGACGGGGCTATGATACTTGGGATAGGAGACATTACACTTCCTCACATTTGGTATATTTTAGAACTGTACCTGTAATTATTTAACCTGGTAATGTTATCACACTCTAGAGACTCATCATAGTTTATATATTTTATCTATCTATCACAGTCTTCCGCTTGCAAATTTAACTGTCTCTGGAGTATGATATGCTGTTTTGGCTTAATCTCACTCATGTTCAATGCACGAATACAGTCAACATTCAATCATCATTCATTTTGTTGCATAAGTGATGTTCTGGAACTCGGGAGTTGAGTTTATGCTCGACCCCCGATTTTCAGGGCGTTACAACAGTCATTTCGTGGATGACCAGATGGGACACCGAAAATCTGTTACTAGCATCGGGCCGCTATAGATGACCCTGAGTGAAAATTCCTAAACCCTCTTGGTATAAGATGACACCCTTACGTCGAGACCGAGTGGATACATGAGCACCTGAGTGCCGAATACCAGGAGGCCGCGTCTCCCACTGTGTCGTGGTCGGTTGGAAGGGGGTGTGACCTTACCCACTTGAGGGAGTAGGCAATGCTAGGTTGACTCTGACCAACTTGAGGAATGGGTCCGCTATCGACAAGCTGGGCTCGATATTGGCAGGCGGATAGTGAGGTCTCTTCCACTTACCCAATTGTGTGTTTAATGGGACGGTAGGTGGCGTAGAGTGTACTAGACCCCAGTGATGATCCCAAAGATGTACAGTAATGATTTGTGGACTTATTGAGCAGGAGTTTCATACTCAGCATTATACTCATTCATTTATTCACTATCCACTTAGGCTGGTGGTGCGCAACCAATTGTTGTATACCTTCGCAATAGCCAAGATTTCGGTTGAGGCGCGCGACCAACCTGAGATTAGGAGTTTACCACATTGAGTCTATCTATCCAAATTTATGTATGAGACTGGTTTGGATAGAAGTTTTTTGTGATAGACCCCATAGCCTGCGATACCACGTACTATCATCCCGACTTCACACTGCAACTTGCTCATTTCATTCGCACTATATACCGCATATTGCATTACATCCGCGACATATGACATTTTGGGTTGCTATGTTTTTGCATTTATATGACCTAAATGAAGTTGATGATATTCGTAGCTCTTCCGAATTGTATATTGTATTGCATCCTCGGTATTTGATATTTGACTATGTCTTCGCATTGCATAACTGATTTACATTGCTTCCTCAGTATATGATATTGCTTTATTATGTTTTTGCATCGCATAACCTGGATGATGATGTTCATGGACTTACCAGCGTGTTTTCGCATTACTCTAATGTTGTACGATTTATGGATTGCCAGTATTTTCGCTTACTCTGATATTGCATTCTGAGCACGCATTTACTGCTCACACACTTACACCACCCTCTAAGCTTTCTATAAGCTTATGCACGATAGATGCGTGCAGGTGACAATAGGACGCAGTCGAGCTGAGGCAGGAGTGTGCGACAGAGCTTCTGGAGATTTTATTATATACACGTATTTCCTTTTCAGTATTGTACTCAAATGATTATATTAGTGGATATGTGGTGATGATGTTGTTCTTATGATTTGGGTATACTTGTGGTTATACTTCTTATGAGACAAATTCATGTTGAAAATCCTCCTTGTAGGATCCCAGGATTAGAATTTAGCGTATGAACGTTAGGAGCCGAGAATGGGGTACTACGGAGGCTGTCGGCAGCGGATTCAGCGATCAGAAATTTTGTGAGCCTGGTTTTCGAGTTTGGGGCGTGACATTACCCGATTTGAATAACCTCGAATCTCAACTTTTGAAACCCTAAAACCCTTTTAGGAACCCTTGGAACCCCTTTAAAAAGCCTTAATGTTCTTGAGAATGGCCCTAAGGAATCCTATTTATGGATGGGGAAACCCCACTTACACACCTCCCTAAAAACCGTCTCAAATTTACACAGTCCGTGCACAAACCGTGCACCATTTGCGTAACCCTTGACTAGTCGAGCCTGGGCTTCAACTGGTCGAAGGACCCCTTCGACTGGTCGAGCCTATCCCTCGACTGGTTGAGCATCCCGAAAATCCCAAACACAACGTTGTTGGACTTCGAGTCGAACCGTCTTTGACCAGTCGAAGGGACCTTCAATTAGTCGAGCCAGTCCCTTGACTAGTCGAGGATCTCGGTGAACCAAGATTTAAGACATCTGTTTTACAACAATCTCCACCATGTCTTCAATCTTTAACTGTTTAGTTTCTCGACCTCTTCTCTTATCTCTGCATCGTATCATAGCTTCAATCAATGCTTCTAGTGCACACTTCGTCCTTTTTTTACGTCATCGCCAAGCCTAGAGAAGTTGCACAAAACTTAAACTTCGTTGCAGGAACGACCTTGGTGATCATGTCTTCTGGATTCACTTAGGTGTGAATCTTCTCCAGTGTTATGCCTTCTTCCTTAAGCACCTGTCGGATAACATGGACATCTAACTAATTGCTCCACCCGTTAGTACAAACGGGTAACCTGAAGTCGACTTCCTAGAATCCACACTGCCTGCGTAATCTGAATTCACATACCCTTCCAACTTTGCCCATGTCTTCTCAGAAGTTAAGACATAATCTTTTGTACCATGTCACCGCCACCCAATATTGCTTGCTAGGATATTTGCTCATAACACCGATAGCCTGTGAAATAACCGGTCTAATACAAACCATGGCATGTACTATCAACCACATTCGAATAAGGCTTATGAGACATATCCTGCTTTTCCTCATTTGTTTTGGGACATGTCCTGAGGAAAATTTGAGGAGAGACGCGTAGGGAACGCTCTCTGACTTTGCTTGGTCTATTACATCCTCGATCAATACCTACACAAGGTATTCTACATGTGATTACCAAAACCTGCTCCTCTTTCAGTCTCAATGCCAAGAACTATCTTTGCAGTCCCACTTAACTGAGTCTTTAGTACATTGATTTCAAACATGACATGATTGGCGATCTACATGTCATCAACATACAATCTCTGACTCACCATGAAGGAATCAAATTTTATACCACTGCCTAGGCGACAGGTCGTGCAACGACCTCCTGTAAACTTTTTTCTCAGCCCCTTTAACTTCGAACCGGTAGATCTGCTCTTCCAATTTCCCATGCAGAACTGCAGACTCCACATCCATCCTTTCCAACTTAAGATCGCATTGGCCAACTAGTGCTAATTAGAATCTAATATACACCTGTTATATTGTCGGCGTGAATATCTATGAAAAGCCGATCTCTTCTCTCTGAGCATAACCCTTCGTTACCAACCTCGCTTTGTATCTATGATATATCCTCTTAAAGATCCACCTGCATCCAACCGCTTTCCAGCCCACTGGAAGCTCCACCAGCTCCTATGAGATGATCTGGTATAACGAGTCCATCACATCGTCCATAATCACCTTTCACTTCTCAGCACCAGGCTCACCTAAAGCCATCTGAATAGAAGACGGATCCCATTTGCCTGTAACAAGAGCATATGCGATATTGGAGTCATCCATGTACCTCGCCGATATCCTGCAATTATGTTATGTGATTCTTCTCACAGGTGGTTGCTCCACCTGCTCCGTATCTCTATCCGCGCATCTCAGCCTTCATGCCCTACCCGCTTATGTGGCCATGCCCAATATGCCACACACGTGCAGAGGTGGAATCTGCTATAGCTACACCTTTTGAAGTGCTCCCAATCAACCTGTACATGTTATCGAGTCGTTACGGTTTCATGATTACCCGTGCCCCCTTAGATACTTTAAGAGCACCATCAATACCTGCGAACTTGTAGCCCATTATCTCAAGTACACCAAGAGAAATCAGATTCTTCTTCAAATCAGGAACGTGCCTGACATCAGTAAAGGTACGCTCCACCCCATCAAACATCTTGATGCGCACCGTACCAATAACCACAACACTATAGGCAATGCCATTGCCCATAAACACCTGTCCACCATAGCACTCCTTGTAGCTGGCGAAACAACTCTGACTAGGAGTCATGTGAAAGGATGCCCCTGTGTATAGAATCCACTCGTCTCTATGATCATCGTATGACCGTCTGATCGTAGATATAGACAAAACATCACCATCACATCCACTCGATCCATCTGACGTGCCAGCATTGGCCTCCCTGTATGAATCCTCAGATTCTTCTCTCTTAGATTTACGATTTGTACAATCCTTCTTCATGTGTCCTTCTATCCCACAGTTCCAGCACTTTAACTTACATTTGCCATTGCCCTTAGATTTGGATATAGAACTTGAAGATCCTATACCTTGTTCAGAATTCCTGCTCCTCGTAAACAGTGTATCAGAAGATGTCCTCATGTCGTCGTTTAGCTTTCTCATGGCCTTCTCTTGAAGGGCTGAGATAACGGTGTCGACACTTAGTGTTTTATTCGTGATGCACATTGTGTCCTTGAATGACTTATAGATGCTGGAAGAGAATTCAACAACATACATGCTTATTCCTCATCTTTCATTACTTCTTCCATATCTAACAATTTGTAAACCAATTTATTAAAGTTGCTAATGTGAGCCTCCAGATCTCCACCCTCTGCCATCTTAAAGTTATACCACTGGCGCTTCAAGTGTAGGCAATTTTCAGAGAATTTTTTCGCGTAGACATCCTCTAACTCGACCATAACTTAGCCGCAGTTTTCTCCCTCATGACATTGTAGAGAACCTCATCCATGAGATATAAATGAATCGAAGATAAGGCCTTCTTATCAAGAGTATTCCAATTATCATCAGTCATAGTAGACTTTCGCTCCTCAAGAGCACCATCTTCACCTTACTTGATTAAGGAATTGATCATCTTGATCTTCCATAACTCAAAAATATTTTTCCCTGAGTACTTCTCAATATCATACCTATTGCTTATCCCTCAGATTCAAATCTGTGCCCCAATGATTGCTCTGATACCACTTGTTGGGATTTATGCTGCGGAATCACATAAATATGGATCTAGGATAACAATCCAATGACACCAAACAAACATAAGAGAACACAAAGATTTAACATGGAAAACCCTTTTGGGAAAAAACCATGGTACAAAGTGACAGATTCCACCATGAAAATAGAAATTACAAAGAGAGAGGACTTACCCGATTCGAACAACCTTGAATCTCACCCTTTGAAACCCTAAAACCCTTTTAGGAACCTTGTAGAAAGTCGTAGCATTCCTGAGAATGGCCCTAGGGACTCCTATTTATATATGGGGAAACCCCACTTACGCATCTCCCTAAAAACTGCCTCAAATTTACGCAGTCTGCACACAAATCGCGCACCGTCTACATAACCCTCGACTAGTTAAGCCCGGGCTTCGACTGGTCGAAGGACCCCTTCGACTGGTCGAGCATCCCAGAAATCCCAAACACATCGTTGCTATACTTCAAGTCGAACTGTCTTCAACCAGTCAAAGGGACCTTCGACTAGTCGAGCCAGTCCCTCGACTGGTCGAGCATCTCGGTGAACCAATATTTAAGACATCTGTTTTACAACACAAATAACTTATATGTACGACACTTTAAATTTCGTTGTAAGAAGCCTCTTCAAATATATATTTTAGCTAAAAATGAAGTAATTTTAAACCTTAAATGGGCCACAAAAGTGGATTAATTATTTTTATAGTACAAGGATGTAAAGATATGTAATGTAGATAAAACAAATGGGCTAGGATGGAGCCGCACTTCCATCATGGATGCGGGCTCACAATCACTATGTAATGGAATCCACACCTCAACTTGGAGTCTTTGTAGGTGCAGGCACTAGCGCACATTGTCCATGTGGAGATGTCGACTCCCGATCTTAAGGAATTGGATAATGGGCATAGCATCTAGATTTAGGTCTAACCCTCTTTCTTAGCCTTTACTTAATAATGATGTGGAGTCATCATTGCCCATGGATTGCTTAAGATAGGACTCATATATCGACCATAAGCCCGTCATCTACTACGTTTAGGCCCCACTAGCTGGCTTACGAATAAGAAAAGCCCACAAACACACATGCCTAATCAAAATCTTACATGTTGATCTTCTTCCCTAATCCTTTTTCCTACTCAAACTCCTAAAAATACTTCTTAACCAAGCCCTACCACCATCATTATCACCTCCGTCATGGGTGGCACACCACACATAAATGTTGTACTTGAAATTGCGATAGAATCATTATTGTAGAAGTATGAAATTTGTCCAAGTGTCTTAGAGGGGGCTGAATAGGAATTTTAAAAAATTATTTTCTTATAACAACAAATGATGCATGACTTCAAGCAAGATAAGTAAGGCAAAGTAACTTTATGGCTTCTAAGCCAATAGAGGGTCCAAACACATAGGCTACACAAGATTTATATGTAAAGCAACTAGCTTATGAAGATAGTGTATGTAAGAGTGAGTGGGATGTGATTCCTATCAATGCTTAGACATTTACTTAATCATGCATCATAATAATCATTTAATCAACATAAACATAATTAGATCAATGCACAAAGAGCAATCCCAAACACAATCATATATAGTAGTTTGGCTATATGCCTACTCCACTCCCGGCTGATGCACTCTCTCCTAGAGTGTACCGGATTTCACTATCCAATGGTTTTAAATCAGGTTAACCATGAACCTTCACAACCTACACAAGGTTAACTAAGGATCCTACGTAAGGCAACCTTAGATGCCTACACAAGGCGACAAGTCCTACACAAGGACACAACTAGGAGCCTACACAAGGCAACATATGCCTACACAAAGCAATACATCCTACACAAGGACAACGTATTCTCCCGTCGGAGGCCTATGAAAGGTCTTGGTGAGTTTGTCAACTCAAAGTTTGAATCCCAATCTTACATAAGGAAGGGGCTTGAGACTCAATGAACTCTATATACTTACAAGTAAGTGAGCCCCTTTCTCTCACAATCTGAAGATGATATTCTTTATTTATGAAGAGTCTTCAACTCCCTTGAATCGTAACCGTTGATGATGAACCAAGCAATGCTCCGAAGTTGTGAGGTTTAAGGTTTTACCGATCTTCTTTATTAAATTATATGAATTAAATACCTAGAGAAGATTACCATGAGCTAAGCATTCAAGAGTTCCAGCACAATAATTTATCATTAAAGAGTGCTACTGGAATCTTAATGAATGCTAGAGTTCATGATTCAATCTAAAGTAATGAAAATAGGAGTAAATGCTTGTGCAAAGGATTGAATGATGAACTCTAATGGAAAAGAGGGAATGAGGATGAGGGTATTAACTCTTGCAACAACTCTCTCAAACTCTCTTAAATTCTAGCTTATTTTACTAATAAGCAAACTATGTGTATTTATAAAGTTGAATCCAACAGTAAAAAAATGGACAGAAATCTGACATTGTTGATGCCATCAAAATTTGAATTTCAATGTCATCAAACCTTCTCCGATTGCATTGACTTCTTATACAGAATATTTAGTTGGATGTAAGACAAATTCTGTGCGATCTTATTGAGCACCCTTTGATGTCATCGATATGCCATCGAGGAATGTTTCGATGCCATCGGGATTCCTTTTGAGAAAATACACATTGGTTGCTGGACAGTTTTGTCCCTTGTTCGATGCAATCGGAATTTGAATTTCGATGTGATCGAACATATTGGTTTTTCTTGGAAGGCTTGCTTGACAAACTGGTCCTCATTTTGATGCCATCATAACTTACTCTCGATGTTATCGAAGAAGGTTCGATTACATCAAGGAGCACTTAGAGTAATTTTGCTTTTTGGAGGAAATAAACCCAAGGTTGATTCAATAGAAGTGGGTTCGATGCCATTGAAACTTAAGTTTTGATATCATCGAACTGCATTCGATGCAATAGATATTTCGATATTTCCTAGCAATTGTTCAATTTGTTGTTGGACTATATGGGCTTGGTTTCGATGTAATCGAACCATGTTCGATTCTATCAAAGATGTTCTCGATCGCATATTGATGCAATCGTCAGGATCTTTGTTTTACCTGTTCATTTCATATTTCCTCCAATACTCAAAGTGTTAAAAGCAACCCAATCTTACCAGAAGTTTTAAGAGCTAGTTAAGGGCAAGTTAGGTTCTTTTAGGGGCATATACCTGTCAGGGTTTATTTTGGGTAGATAAGGCTTAGTTTACTTTTTAAGCATGATCGTATTCCTTCATCTTGATGAGTCTTGAACTTGATATCTTCAACTTGGGGCTCACTTGACTGACATAATCAATACTCACGTATATTGACAACCAAGGGAACTTTCAGTACTAAATTGTTCTGTTTTCTAGTTAGTGTGCTGACATGGCTGAAATTTCCATTAAAAAGGATATTCAAATAGGGGGTTTACAAAATCCACTGATTGGTACTGGCCTATAATGGTTGTTTATATAGGACGTACGCACACACGGGAGGGAGGGAGGGAGGGAGAGAGAGAGAGAGAGAGAGAGAGAGAGAGAGAGAGAGAGAGAGAGAGAGAGAGAGAGAGAGAGAGAGAAATTATGGAAGATGTGACTCCTTTTATCTTCATAGAGCCCTAATGGTTGGTGACTCATTTTATCTTCATGGAGCCTTAATGGTCGATTTTCCAACCATTGGAGGGAAAATCTTTTCAAATCTCAGTTGAGAGTTGTGATTCTATAGAAACCCCACCTGAAATAAGATTTAAACCATTCTTCGCCCTTAGTTAAGCTTTAATAATAATAAAACCATCTCCAAGTAGATGGACAGACGTCAAGGGAAGATGCAAGTTAGACGGGTGCATTTCAGGAAAGTCTTGAAAATGTTGGACATATCAAATAGCCAATCTATGAGTCGTCTAAGCCAATTTCAGCCAAATCGTCAAGATCCTTCGGAAAACCCAAAAATGCATATCATGGATAACTCCATCTCCAAATGACTCGAAAAGTCTTGAAAGCTTGGATGATCCGACTAGAAAAGGTCTTCGGCGCGACTTAAAGATGATTAATGAGTTAAATGGGCAAGCCCATAACCTCATTCACACAGATGCCTCCCAATGTGTTGAGGCATCCGAACATTTCAAGAGTACATAGTGACGATGAAACTCGACTCCAATGGCATAGAAATTCCACAAAAATCAAGTCAAAAGGGTCCTAAGCACCCCTCAAAGACAATCACAAGACCTGATCTACTGACACCCAAGGTCTGAAGGTATAAAGACCCCTGAAAACCTCAGAACCTCTAAATACAATAGCTACAGTGCGGAAAATGATAAAATTTTACAACAAGTGGCTAAGGTACTGGTTATCAAAAGCAGCACTCCATTGACGTAATAATTACCTCCTCGAGGGGCCCCTCTATAAGAAGAAAAAAAGCAAAGGTATGAGGCTTGAACTGATGCTTGAGGCATCAATTGAATGTCTATTTAAACCCCATCTCAACAAACCATCCAAAGGATGAAGCAGAGGCAGAGGTGGTAGCTGTGATTACCTATAGACGTGGTCATGTTGGTTCGGAAGAATCCAGAGTGAAAGGGGGGGGGGGGGGGGGGGGGGGGGGGGTGAATAGGACTATGCCAAATAATCGAATAAAATGTTGAATAATAAATAAATCAGAGATCTCAATTACCTTAGTATTGAAATGTTGATTCGAACTAATTCGTAGGGCGACCTTCACCCAAACAAGTTTAGGTAGGACAACCTTATTTCACGAATGTGTTTAGAATCAAAATCCCAAACTAAGCAAGAGTAAATAAAATAAATATTACAATCATTTACCATTTGTACTAAAATGAAATTACAACCAATCACCACAAAAATAATAAAAGTATTCATCACAAACACCAAGAATTGTAGTGGTTTGGTGTGTCAACAACTGTTCTCAAACAGCCACACCTATACTAACAAAATTACTCTCCACGTAATCTTGGCTTTCACTATGAATAAGGTTTTCTTAGGGTCACCTTAAAACTTGATATAATTGTGATTTTACCGGGCTATCACAAACAAAAATCCTCACTGAGATTTTCTGGCTATCTCAGAAAAACCAACACTGAGATTTTCTGGCTATCTCAGAAAAACCAAATACATAAAGTAAACAAATGTATACTTATCTTCACCGTAGAAGAAGCTGTAGCCGAAGAACTTCTTTTCTTGAATGTCGAATGTTCAATGTTCAGTTCGATAGAAAAGGTCCAGGGTTCTATTGATTTTAATTAAGATTAAACCAATGACTACTTGTATTAATTCCTTTAAATCTCAATAAGAAGAGTAATATCCACTCTCTTTAGAATAAGAATGACAGAGTCTAAGATTAAGGAATTAAATAAAAAGCTATAAAAAACAATTTATAAATACCATTCAAATAACTTAAATATAAATGGAGCTTCTCTCTCACTTGCAGAAGGATTTGAATAGTCTTGAATGAATTTTCGGATTGAGAGAGAACCTCAATTTATAGTCAAAGAAGTTGGTTCTTTGATTGGCCCAAGCACCGGATTCAATTCCAACGAATTTTCATATTTAAGCGGGATAAGATTTAACAAAACTTCGACTGGTCGAAGGAGCCAAAATACGAACGGATTCAATTGCTGGAGTTCGAGCTGAGAAACCTAGGGCTGGTCGAAGATTGCCCTTCGACTGGTCGAGCAGGCCACTCGACTGACCGAAGAAGCAACAAATTATCTGTTTTGCTTCTGTTTGTTGTAGGACTGGCCTAGTAAAACTTAGGCTAGTCAAGCCAAACCTTAGGCTGGTCGAAACTTAATTAAATACAAGCATAAAAACCCAATTTTAAATCATTTTTAAAAGCACCTAAACCTAAGGTCTTTCTAGGGTTTATAATACCTGAATTGATTGAACTTCTTTGTCTTGAAGTAGATTAAAGACTAACTTCTTTATTGGATCTTGATCTTCTACTAGAACATCATTTGATCTTGACTTCATATTGTCTTTCGAGCTTAATCTTCTACTTGAACTTGAGCTTGATCTTTTACTAGAACTTGGACTAGGCTTGTACCATGATCTTGAACCATACTTGAAGATCTTTTGATAATATGTTTTGATTAAATGAAATTTGACAAACAAAGTGTGCTTTAAACATTATAGCACTTACACAAAGTTGTCGAGGTTTGCATGCAACTATCAAAGTGTTGCCTACTCTAATATAGAAATCTTGAAACGTCATCCCTCTACCCTACGTGGAAAGTATACTAAACTAAAGTTGAAGATACTAAAGGCAAAAGAATATGGTTGGAATCGGGGACATCTGACCATCCCTTCGCTTAAGGAAGGGTGTCTGGTTTCCCCCCTTCTCACATCTCATATTAGCCCATGCTCCATTCTACACATCTCAATATGCTTGCAAAGTTCATAAATTCACACGTTCTTCTTACACTTTTTCTGTTTCTTTTACTTTTCTACTTTTGCCTACCTAGGGTTTAGACACCATGTGAAGTATAGCTTGATGTAGTAATTTTTAAAGTTGCGTTGAATATCTAAAAAACTTAAAAATCCCATAAAGTAGATATCGCACTTTATGCGGATAGAAAAATGTGCTTAAACACGTCCTTTCCATAACCGAGGCCCTTGCGCACATACTAACCATATGAGTCACGCGAGTAGGAGAATCTTGCGATTCTCCGGTTTATAAGAGATTCTATGGTTTCTAGCCAATCGTATTCTAAGTTTCATTTTGTTTGTGCTGACTCCAATGTGAATATCTAAATTTATAGCACGCCCATGGCATTACATAACCAATGAAACAAAAGAAAGCAACACGAACGCCAAGGCTGTACACATACGCTTTCCCGCACAATGACATTCACAAATTCCAAAACAAGGACTTAGGATTTATATTACCTTTGAATCTATTTCCACTTAATTCCTTCATGCCGAACATCCTCTTCCCTCTTAAACACACTGAAACTGCCTCAAATACTAGGTGCCAAATGACCTCTTGTGAATTTATGGTCTAAATGAGGTAATAAAATGAACATAATGAATTTTACATATACAACATGGTGGCTCATAGAGCTCAAGTATTTCGGTATTACATAAAACAAGTGTTATAGACTTTTTCAATCCCTCGAAAAATTATACAAGTTGTGTACATGAATTCAAATTAAATTCATTAAACTTTAGACACACAATATTTAAGTCACTTTCAATACAAAATCAAATTGGTTGAGCGATCCTATTTTTTAATTCATGTATGCTTCTTTGTTGAAATAGGACAATTAGGTATTTTAAAATTGTAACCATCCAATGCACGTGGTGTGGCAAGTATGTGGATAAAGGAAGAAGATAATTGTATTATTAAAATAGCTTTGAATCCATAAAGAAATAGAAAATGTCTAAAATGAAAATAAAATTGATACCATTAAACGATTAAACAATTGTGGTACTTACAAAAGTTTTAATTTGACTCAAAATAGAATATTTTTAGAAATACTATAATTTATAAATTAAAAAAAATAAAATTTGTACACAAAATAAGAATTCTATATAAAAATCAAACTTTAAAAAACTTAATAATGAAGAAAACAGAACTTACTAAAATTAGTAAGTTTCAACTAAAATTCTAAGTTGACTCTTAAAATTATTGAATTTTGTGAAGCCGCTTGGAGGCTAATAAACATCGGTTAATTAGCAGGGCATAGAGTTTACAAACAACAAGTTGTACTAGCAAAAAAGTTAACCAATTGCAAAGTTATGGCTGTTAGGAAGCTATAGTGTATGTTTATGCCTTTTTGCCCAAATCAGGCTCCCTCCAACCTAAATATCTGAGAAACCGGTGATCCATTGAATAGTCCTTAATCCATTCTACATTAAGATATCTACCATTCAATTGCTAGTAAGATAATTGCAATTTTTGGTTCATGATACATCTACACTAAGCCCATAATTTGTACAATTTGATTTTAATTACTTTTATGCTTTGTGTTCAATTTCCAATTAATTTTGAAGTGCCTGCATATCATCCATCATGGTTTGCCAGGGTATCAAAGAGTTTATCTTTGTCATTCCTCTCTCCAGTGCACTTTTGCATGTGAAAATGAGTCACATGTGCGATTGATCATAACCATCCTTTCTAGACAATGCCAACAATGTAGAAATCTAGAAAGCTAGGTCTATGTGATCTTTAGATAGTCTGCACCCGTATAAGCTATAAAAAAACAAAAATTGACCAATGATTCACATGTGTGGCCCACTTGACGATGATTTATGCATTGTCTTGTTCTAGTTGGATAAAATGTATACAAGGAAGATCTTTTAATAAGTTAGTCTAATCATATGCACGAGGCAATCGAGCAACTGTAGTTAGCATTTATCCTCTCCTATTCAAAGATATTTGTTGGGGCATATTGTTGTACCCTGTTTCTAGCCAATATAGAAGAAGCCAATAGGAGTACAACATGTGATATCGTCTGAGAAATAGGAGGTAGATGAAAAGATCTTCAGGGTATTATCTTATAGTGCTTTTTGCGGAATCATAGTTGGCATAAATCTAGTTTTACACATCATCAGATGGTCGATGAAGTAATGTGGCCGAGTTATCCAAAAGTTTAACGAGCGAAGAGAGAAACGCGGTCGAGCAATTCAAGAGATAGAAGGCAATTGAGAAACACAGAACTTAGTTGACAAAAGAGGAATAATCACAAAAGGGAAACATAACAAGAGAAGAATCTATAGAGAGGCTCTTCGACTACTGTAACTATAGGAGTAATGAAAGAAGCATCTTCAAGAATAAGTTGTAAAATAACTCTATAAATAACAGAAGAAATCAACAGAGCAACACTATCTCACACTAATCAGACTGAACAAATCTATCAATTTACTTTATTTCAGCTTATCCTAAGAGCAACGATAATCAAGTAGCGGTAATTCTTAGCTGTAGTATTTTAGTTTAATCCAAAATCTATGATCATACACTAGATTTATTCTTTATCTAATATCACACGGTTCTTTCAAGAGATGCATTCTTGTAGTAGCTCCTAGTGACCAATTGTGAGTTTTTCCTTTTGTTTAATTGCATTGGTATTTGGAAAAGTCCTTCATTGTGGAAGGCAAAATGCAACCTATCTTTAAAGGAAGAACCCCACCCTCCGATTATCGCCTGATCGTTATAAAATTCTGCAAGTGGCTAAGTAAGCAATTGATCTTCTCATAATCTGGTCATATATGTTCATATTGGATGTATCTGCTTATTTCAGTGCTTGGGGTCAAAGTTGATTGATTTAGATCAAGCTATTTTATCGATTTTGGCACGCTCGCACACGTTACACGAACAGGAAACAAACCAAGTACCAATAATTTTGGCACATCCAGTGGGATAAAAAAACTACTTGGTTGTTATCAATATTCAATTTGCACCGGCCATGCAAAAAGAACAATTTTGGCATGTAAGTATACTTACCGGTGCAATAATTTCTCGGAATCATGAGTTGAACGGATGGTCGTAATGCTTCAGCAGTCACTATTAATGTTGTTGTAGCTAATGAGCCTCCTGCTCATGAGGAAAAGTTGCAAGTTCAATAAGTACTCGAGCAAGTAAATCAATCTCCTAGTCCGGTGCCTGTTTCACCAAATCCGGATAGACCATTGACATCCCAGGTTGAACCTCTCGATATTGTGTCAGTCAGGATAATTGATGTACAAAGGGGCATTCAGCATATCGTAGAATTGTAATGAGTTCAAGCAGAGTACTCACAAGCTCAGACTGAAGCCTTTAATAGGTGGATGGTCGACTATATCGAAAGCATAAATCAGTTGGTGACTTTGTTTGAAAAAGAGCACCCATTGCACCTCAATAACAGGTCGATACTAGTTTCGTTGGGAATCTAACACATGTACCACCAGCCCAGCCAATGCGACAAACACTTCCTTTACAACGAAATACACCACCTGCTCCTATCCTTGGTCCAATCCAGGACATGCGAAATTCACCGATACTAGTAGATTTTAAACGTCTTGAATGTATTCGTATCCAGAACATGCAAAATTCACCACCACTAGTGCGGGTAATATATATAAGAGGTCTTTTTTATCATTTCCTTCATCGGAACCGCATTAACTGTGGCTCTGATACCACTATTGGGCGCACACAGAAAGCGTTGCAGTTATATTTATTATTATAATTGTGGTTTAAGTGACGTGATTACACAATTAAATCAGAGTGTTGAAACACTAAAATTGATAGCCCTCTTAAATCAACTACACAAAGAGAAGACAAGTCAATTGGCGTAACTGATTAAATGACGATGATGGTATGCCGACACTTGCTACCTCTAGCAAGCACATGAGTGGACTCTTCTCTACACTGTAGTATGTTCACCATGAACCGCACGCACACCATGTACACACCATGCATGTGCACCACATGTCGCTTGCACACACACACACACACACACACACACTCTCTCTCTCTCTCTCTCCCTCCCTCCCTCCCTCCCTCTTCTACTATTTCTCTCTACAACATATGTAGACCCCCCCTTATCCCTTCCTCTCCATCCTTAAATAGTAGATGTAAGAAGTGGTGGAAGCTCAGACGTAAAGGAGAGACACAGTTGGAGGTGGTGGGCCAGCACCCGCCTTATTGCCACATGTCAAGTTGGCCCCTCTAGGGGTTACCACACGATGGCATGTGTCATCCATATGGCTAGCATGCATGCATCCATCAACTCATACCTAAGAAAGGTTGTTTCCTAAAACTAAAGGACGTAGAGAAGAAAAACCAGATGCCACCTTCCATCTTCAACTCACATGAGAGAACCATCATCTTTAATAACCTACATGTGCCTATGTGCCATTGTTCATCTTCAAGCATCCTCCATTGCCCTCATGTGCCTCAGTGCCACCATTCATCCTCATGACATGTGCCAATTTGTTGCATGTACCACCATCCCACATATGCAAATGTGATACATGTGGCATCATCCATCTTCAAGCACTACACATTTCCTATGTTCCATATATTCATCATGTGGCACCATCCATCTTTAACTGCCCCATATGTAGCAATGTGTCATATATACAATATGGGCCACTGTTCATCTTTAAGAATTCACATATGTCAATGTGCTTGTGCCAATGCCCTACACATTCAATGTTCCCGGCCCATATGCAACAATTGTTGCCCTACATGTGGCACGTGCCACAACCCATCTGTAAGTGCCTACGTGTGTCGCCTTCAATTTTTAGATAAAATCTTCATATAAAATTCCATCTTCCCACATGCTAAATTTGGAAATGGAGGATTTTTTTTTATAGGAAAATCTTGTTGAAAAGTAATATGGGAAACAACTTTTTTCCTTCCCTAATTTTCTCAAAGTAATGTTTTATTGTGCTTGCTCGATGTACTCCAAATTTTCTTTCCTATATTCTTAGCTCAAAGGAAACTTATTTATAATAAAAGCCAAGAGTACCCAAGAAGGCCAAAATACAACTAGTTAATTTAGAGACCTTGGTAGGGACAATGGCTTAAACTTTGGCAACATTTGGCTTGGTTTGTTAGAAAGGTAATTCATTACTTTGGGAGTTCTACTCATAATAAAAATTTTAAAAATCATGATGTAATGCATGCATGGACATGAAAGAGTTTTTTAATTTTCAACGTAAAATAAAAGAGCTCTATTTGATGATTTTTTTTTTTTTTTTTCTTCAGAATTCTACTCTTTTATCCCATAAAAGAGTTCTTTTTATTTTTCTCTACTCTTATAATAGCCATAACTCTTATGAGAAAGTTAGATTAGGATATTAATTTGTAAACTGAGTTTAGAAAAGTTCTTAAATGGGCATTTGATTCTATTCATTAGACTTGCATGACTTACAAAAGGTTATTTATTTATTTATTTATTTATTTAAATTTTAATACAAGTTTAAGGAATATTGGGCCCTTTTTTAAAGCTAATAGTTTTTGGTAATTTTCTCATTTTATCTTCTTAGTTACTAGAATCCATGAAAAATGTGAGTTCACTAGTAAGTCCAATATGTTTAATATTAGAATTAGAATATTTAATCACGTGTATCTATTTTACGTAAGAGTTTGGCTTATCAAAGGGGTCAGGTTGAAGAGTGCACTACACCAAAATGCGACAAAAATCGCTTGGTTTAACAATGGATTTAATCCGTCGCTAACTGAAAATGTCCGTCAATTTTTTTTTCAAAAATCCGGTCGCAGAATTTCGCGACGGACCAAATTCCGTCGCTAAAATCTGATTTAAGACGGATTTTGATCCGTCATAAATTTGCGACTGATTAAATCCGTCACAGATTTTGATTTTGCGATGGAATGTTGTAAATTCCCACCCAAAATAGCCTTCGCGACGGTTTTTAGCGACGGACCATTGTCCGTCGTAAAAGGACTTTTGCCTTGAACATTTTCTTTTCATTAAAAAAAAGAAAAGAATATGGTGAAAATTTATGTTTTTTTTGTAGTCTAAGAACTGTTTTTTAATAGAGTTTCAGTGGTTTAATGGTACATATTTGTAGTTAAGATTATTTTTTAACAATTGATTGAATGCAAAGAATTTTTTATTTTGTTTTTGTGTCAAATGAGTGGAAATATTTATTATTAAATTTTTTTTAAAACTAATATTTAAATGATTCATAATATCACATGAAAAAGAATATTGAGAAGTTTTAAAAAAATTTCAACGTTTGAGAAAAGTTGAGATTTTGAAAAAGAAAAACCGTGATTTAAAAAAAACCTTTTTTTTTTGGGGGGAAAAAAAAAGAATATTGAATAAAGTTGATAATTTTGAAAAAAAAAAAGAATTTGATTCCGAGAAAAAAATAATATCCTGAAAAAGAAAATTAAAAATATTTTAAAAAATGTGAAAATTTTGACAACTTTGAAAAATGAAAATATTTTGAAAAAGAAAATGAGAGTTTGTATATTGAAAAATAAAATAAAATTGAGAAGTTCGATAAAAATTGACAAGTTAAAAAAAATGCTTTTTTTTAAAAAATGGAGAATTTCGAAAGAATTGAAAATTTTAAGATAAAACGATATTAAAAAATCGATACTTTAACAAAAAAACATACATTTTGAAAAGGAAAATAAAGAAGTTGAAAATTTGTGATATTGAAAAATAATTGAAAATGTTCGAAAATTGAAATTAAAAGAAAAGTTATTTATAAAAACACTGAGATTTTGAAATATATATATATATATATATATATATATATATATATATATATATATATATATATTATATATATATATATATATATATATATATATATATATATCATTTTAAAAAAGAAATTGAAAAGTTGAAAATAAAATGGTGCTTTTGAAGAAAAAAAAAATCATCATTTTGAAATTTTTGAGAGAAAAAAGCATTAAAATTTGAGATTTTGTAAATAAAAAATTCAAAATTTGTATAAATTTTTTTTTTTTTTGAAATATTTGATAATAAAAATGATATTTTGTTAAAAGTTTTCAAAGAAAAATTAAGACTAAAAAAATATACATTTTGAAAAAATGTGATTTTTAAATGGAAACTAAGATTTATCTATGAAAAAAAAACATTTTTTACTAAATTATTAGGCACATCCAATAATTGAACCTTTAACCGTTTTTGGACAATCTAATTAGTCCAGATTGAAGTGTAAATAACTTCAAATGTTTAAATCAAAATTCAATCAAATTGTTGATCAATCTTGTATGCCCAATATCTTTCTCATATGTAACCTGAGCGGAGGGAGTAACTAGTTAAATTGAGGGTATTAATCAGTAAAATAGAGTGAATGGACCAGACATGTAAAATGGGCCAAATATTCTGGTCAAAATTGTGACCCAACTTACTGGAACATAAGAATTGATGTTAGTAAATTTTGTGGGCCCCATCATGATGTGTGTTGAACATCAACACCGTGCATTTGATGTGTCCCCTTTAGGTTATGAGATATCTAAAAAATCATCGATATATGAAACTCAAGTGGGCCATACCATCTAAAACTAGGTGAAGACATCCTAAAAAATATAAAAGCACTTGGTGGGGCTCACATGAGTTTTGGATGCAGCTAAAACTTGGTCTGACCCCTCATCCAAGTGGGACACACATAATGAATGGGCTGGATATTTGAATCACATTTAGGTGGGCCCAATATATGATTATGAATATTTTAAGGAAACCCCTCTCCACTACATTTAGGTGAGTTACTCAGTACCTTTAGCATACTTAGTAAACTTCGTGGGGTCCACTATTATTTATTTATTTTATCCACTCTATTCATCCATGTTAACAAATAATTTTGGGTCTAAAGAACAAAAAGGAAGCATATCCAAAGCTCAAGTGGACCACACCACAGGTAATAGTGTGATTAAACCTCTACCATTGAAAAATTCTTGGAGACCACAGAAGTTGTGGATCAAGCTGATGTTTGCATTTTCTCTTCATCCATATCTTTTTGATATTATGAATAGGTTGGATGGCGAATAAACATTATTGTGGGCCCAAGGAAGGTATCAACGGTAGAAATCATTATTCCACACTGTTTCGTGTGGCATGGTCTACTTGAGCTTTGGATTTACTAAAAATTTGGGATCAACCCACACTGTTCATCCATTTTTCGAGATCATTTTAGAGAATTATCCAAAAAATGAATCATATCCAAATATTAAATGGACCACACCACTAATACTAGCAGGGGTGATGATTTTCACCGTTAAAAAATTCGTAGGGCTCACCATAACGTTTAATTTCCATCCAATCTGTTCATAAGGTCACAGAGACCTGGATGAAGAGGAAAAACAAATTTCATATTGATCCAAAACTTCTGTGACCCCCAGAAGGGTTTCAATAATAGACGTTCAATCCCCCACATGCTTTTGATCGTGTGGTCCACTTGATAGTTAGATCTACCTCATACTATAGCTCATGCTCTAAAATTATCTAGAAAAATGGATGGACAGAGTGGATAAAAGATATGCATTCATGGTGGGCCCCACAAGATTTTACTCAGTACGCTTGGCGTACTTAGTTACGGAAGCGGATTGGCTAGTGTACCACAAACCAGCTATATAAAAATCAGATTGCGTACTGAGTTACTCAGTATACTCTTATCGTACTGAGTAAACTCAGTTGAGCCCACCTTAAATGTATGTGGTCTATCCACGCCGTCCATCCGTTTTTCCATCTAATTTAAGGGGTTGAGTCTAAAATTGAAGCATATCCAAAGATCAAGTGGATCATACCACAGGAAACAGTGGGGATAATGGTTCCCACTGTTGAAACCTTTCTAGGCCCCACGGTGATATTTATTTGCAATCAAACCTGTTCATAAGATCATACAGACATGGATGAATGGAAAACACAAATATAAGCTTGATCCAAAACTTTTGTGGCCCCCAAGAAATTTTCAACGGTAGACGTTCAATTCAACTGTTTCCTGTGGTGTGGTCCATTTGAACATGGGATATGCCTAATTTTTGGTCTCACGCCCTAAAATTATCTGATAAAATGTATAGACGGAGCAGATGAATTACATAAATCATGGTGGACCTCACATAGTTTATTCAGTACGCTTCTAACTATATAGCTGCTGTAGGTATGTGTCGTGCGAAAACGAGCACTGACGCTCTTCGAGCCCCGAGTTGTACAAATGATTCAAAGGAGATTAAAGTTACATGGCCCCATAGTGATGTATTTATTATATCTACACCGTTCATGTATTTTAGAGATCATTTTAGAGTATTATCCAAAAAATGAATCATATCCAAAGATCATCTGGACCACACCACAAATAGCAGTGGAGGTAATGATTTTCACCGTTAAAAAATTCGTAGGGCCAACCATAACGTTTACTCTCCATCCAATCTGTTCATAAGGTCACAAAGACCTGAATTAAGAGGAAAAACAAATTTCATATTGATCTAAAACTTCTGTGACACCAAAAAGGGTTTCAATGCTAAACGTTCAATCCCCCACTTCTTTTTGCAGTGTGGTCCAGTTGATAGTTAATTAGATCTATCTTATTTTTCGTCTCAAGCCTTAAGACGAACTCGCCAAATGGATGGACAGTTTGGATATAACACATACCTCATGATCAGACCCACAGAACTTGCTGACGTCAATACAACAACTATATAGCTGAGGTACACCAGCCAATCCGCTTCCCTTAGTTATTAGGTATGCAATCCCTTGCTAGGAATGGGCGCTGCCTTAATCCTTTCCTCTCTGTTGCTCTCTCTCTCTCTCTCTCTCTCTCTCTCTCTCTCCACCCACAATCTACTATTTCCGAACACCTTACCCACATGCACCCTCTCTCTCTCTGAAGCTTAGTTGAAGGCTAGCTCATTCACTACTGTGAGCGACTGTGAGGTATCTCTCTCTCTCTCTCAATGTCTCTCAATGCCGATTTAGTAATTTGTGGATTCCTAATTTGATGTGGACCCTCATTTAGGGATTTGGGGATTTTAGGGTGTACAGATTTGAATGTGGAACCCGATTTAGGTTTTTTCTGTTTTACAAATTAGGGATTTGGGGATTTTAAAATTTTGGGGATATGAGGATTTTTAAAAATGGCACTTTGTTTTAAAAATTTTTTCTTTGTTTTATTTATTTATTATTATTTTTTAGAGATGATTAATATTATTAAGGCCAAAAGATCAATAAGAAAACAACTTAAGATTTGAAGTTCTTATTTTACTAGTAGGTAATGGCGCACATGTGAAGAGGGGTATGGAAGTTCCTAGCTCATAAAATACATCTTTGAAGGGGTATATTGTATTTTTGTTACATAAGCAACTATAGTTTATCTTATTTTGTAGCTTGTTTAGTATGGATGGAGATTTTGCACCTGTGATTGAACTTGTGGAGCTTCGGAAGAACATGGATTTTTATTGGTCATTGATGATGTAAGTGTGGCTTCTAATTCCAATTAGAGCTGCATGATTGTGCCATACAAAACAGTGATTGATCTGATGCACTGGCATTTATGTGGAGTTTCTTCAGGCCCTTGGGACACTAGTTTGTGGCGAGCATGGTGGTGGAGTGGCAGAGAAGTTTGATTGTGAGAATGATGTGGATATATGCATCGGAACTTTAAGCAAGCTGCAGGTTGCCACGATGGTTTCATTACATGCAGGTAATCCAATTTGTGTTTCCATATAAAATATGATTGCCAGATGGAGTGATTTTTTTTTTTTAATTTTAAAAATGGCTTTGTATGTCTGAATTATGTTGTTTATGCTTTTTAGTATTCATAATAAGAAGTAGCCTCAAATAGTATTGTGTTTCATTAAAGTCTGATTTGAAATAATGTGGTAGCAATTTGTAGCTCAATTCCTCAATACGAATGCTAAGAAAGTTACTTGCAATTTGGTTATCGCTTTATTCAACAAATTATTTCAATTCATTTTAATATGCATCCAATAGCATGTTACATAGAATTTGTAATATTTGAAAAGATGCCTACTAACTGTTTGTGTCTCTTTTTCCCTCTTTCAGATTTCATGCATGCTAACTGTTTAATGAAATGGCTCAAGGTCCTTTGCTTAGGAAATGAAGGTGAGTACATAATAATTTAGCCTTCTTCTTTTTTCTTATCGCCTTTTATTTTGTTGCAAACTCTAAAATACATGTATGATATTCTTATTTCTCTACTTCGTAACTTATATCTTCAGAGACATGAAATATTTATTTTTTTCATTGCTGGTAGATGAGTGAACACAAAAGCCTATCGAATAGGTGTGTCGAACAAATGGTATAGAGATCAAGTCTCTTAAAGCACTGGTATGTTCATGATATGGGACAATCTTCATTCTGCATTTAGCTCCTACTTATCATCTAATTTCACTGTCATCTATCTTAACATTTTCCTTGGAATTAGATTGAGCTACAGATCTTTCAAGAATACTTTTAGGGATTACTATCTCTGAATGAGAAGGTATTTACAACTGTAGGAAATGAAATTTGTAGATTGAAAACCTGCAGAAGCAAAAGCATGAGCTCTAAATCTTTTTGAATATGTATGGACAAGATTGCTTTGAAAAAAAGTTTGCTATGAATTTGTGAAAATTTCAGCCTCTGCACTTCTGTTATTGTCTGAATTGGCAAATTAAGAACTTTCAGAATTCAAAATCTGATAAGTTCATTGGACTGAAAATGCATTTTTCTTTGCACCTCTTTTTGCATGATTAGTTTCATTATAGATATGCTTTTAAGTTGTACAATTTTCCTGATATTGTGTATGGTTATATAATGCATTCTAATGTTATAGGCTTTCTACTATGAATTCCAGAGATGTGATAGAAATCAAGGAATCAGAACGTAGAGCTCAGGTGCAAGCTGAAATCTTGAAAAATGCTTTGGATGAACAGTCTAGAGTTGCGAGTGAAGGCTGTGAATGAGGCTGAGGCAACTTGCTAACAAAGGCTTTTTGCTGCTGAAGCTGAAATTGTTGATTTAAGGGCAAAATTAGATGCTTCTAAGAGGTTAGCTTTGTATATGTATTTACTTAATACTTGTATGTGCATATGGAGGTTACTTTTACATCATTTCATAAGTAGGTTATATGGAATATATGAAATAAGGTAAATTCACTGTTATGTGTAATTATTTCGGACTTTTTACAATGGAGTCTCGATCCTATCAGATACTACAGAACTATCATCATTCTTTATGACCACATCATCACTACACTAAGCTGATTTTCCCTGAGATTTTTTATATTAGTTCTTCAACAATATTGCATCCAATTGTCTCGCATGTATCCTGTTGCTTTAGGGTGCATTTGGGAGAATGTAAATGATCATGCTTCCATCCATCCAAATTGTAATTGAGATAAGAAACAACTCATCTTACTTGTGATTTATGGCATATGAAGCGGGAAAACAAGAATCTGGTTGCTGCGTTTTCCACTTCCCAAGCACCCTAAAATGCAAGCAGATTGCTTCTGCTGAAGTAGTGGAACAGTCTACCAGAATAGAGGAATAGATCTGTATTGGTGAGGGCATCCAAATGGGAGGTTACCAATTAATTCCTGTGCTCGTAGCTTAAATTGCATGGTTTTACAGAAAACAATTTGTTTATATTTGCGTTGATGAATATGCAGCAGATAATGTCTTCACTCTTTTGAGAATACATGTTTGAGTGATTTCTGTTTGTCTTAAATCATGTTGTTTGCAATAGATACTTTAGAAGTCTATGCTGCATTTTTTTTTTTTTTTTTTTGTATTAATTAGCATTTGTTGTTGCAAATAAGTGTTGGAGCTTAAGGAGGCCATAAAAATAAAAGATGGGGAAGTAGACGCTTATATTTCTGAAATTGAGGTCCTGATGGTCCTTAAAAGTCCTACATGTTGTTCATTATGAAGCCGAATTAGCTACTCAACGTTTTAATCTTTGTACATACAGACAATTGGTCAAGCATATGAAGATACTCAGACGCGGAACCAACATTTTCTCCAGCAGGTCGCTGAAAGTGATGATTACAATATTAAGGTTTGACATAATAGATTTTTCTTCTCTATCTCAATGTTATGCACTTATTGCCTTCATTTAAGTGCTTCCATTTGCAATTACAAGTTGTGCACTGGTAACATTAGCAAGTTGTTAAGCAGTGTGGTGCTTAAAATTGACTCCAAATTTAAGAAAAGGCGCTTTTAGATTGTGTGGCCCAGATTCAGAACCCATATTTGATCTCCAGTACGCCATGCAGGGCATGGAAATTCTCCAAATAGAATAGGAAAAGTCTGTGGATGGAATTCAACAACTTTCCAATAGAATAAATACCATAACTAGAACAAGAGATTCTTCCAGACTATGAATTAAAAGAAAACCTTAAGAAAATTGTTTATATTACCATTTTACAAATAGTAAGTGTTTAATAAAGATCTTAGGTAGGCAAATGGTTTAGTCTATTTCCTTGCCAAAGGGGGCTTTGTGAGAGGGTCACTCACTATTGGCTAATTGTGCTCATCTTGTAATACTTTTTCTGCTTATTTCATAATATTTTAAGTTCAAGCATCTAGCATGGATTTTGACACTGGTTTTGAACTAGGCAGCAGGGCCTGCCATTGCTACAACATGTGGGTGACTAACTTTTCACTTATTTTCCATTCACCCACGTGATGCCCTCCTGAGAGTGGATAAGCCTAATTTCCGTGCCTGATAATTTTTAATCTGGGCCGCCCATTTCGACGCTTGGAGTGGTAAGTTAACTGTCTATTGGGGTGTGCTCATTCACTGCTACTTGGAAAGTTTAATCCTGTTCAATAGATTTGAGGGTGTGGAAAAAAATGGTTGTTTGTCTGAGCTGATAACATTTGAATTTTCTAACATTCTTGTTTTCGAGTGCTTGAAGTGGACATTTCAAGCACTTTACTAAAATTCATAAAATACATGGATAGTGTCAGCTGTAATGAATAGTGTCAGCTTTTCTGCTATTTTCTTTTGAGCGTGGATGGTTGGAATACATGTAGAATCTTTTTAGTGTTTTTTCATGCAGAATTCTCTATTTTCATTGATGATTTCATTAAATTAAAGTTGCGTTTCTTTGAAAATTGGTTTGGGATCTGTTTGATAGTATTTTGATATTTGATAAGTTGAATTCTTGAAGAAGCGATGACCAGTGTTAGTGATCCTCCTTTGTTAGATGGCACCATTTTGAAGAGGCAAGTGTACTTGATTTGTTTATAGATTTCTTTCATTTGGAAGTGTGGAGTGCTCTACCTCAGTTACGTAGTAAGGCTTCTCATTTTCTTTGCATATATTTATGACAAGGTAAACAGTCAGTGTTATCTTCAACCCAATGTAACTATTTGCTTTAAGTAATCCACTGTTTGTCAAGGACCATAGAATGTTTCCTTCAAAGATCCTCTATAAACACTAATCCTTGTCGATATATGCACCCCTTGTTTTGTTTTTTTTTTTTTTTGTTTTTTTTTTTTTAAATTTTTATTTTCAAACAAGGTACAACTAGGTACTATTGTATTGAAAGGAAGTTCTAAGAAATCTGTGTATCTATCAATTTTGTGAATAGGATTCTTATTAAAAAATCATGTGAATTATTTAATGAATGACTATCAGGTGTAAGATTAAAACAAATAAAATAAATCTGATATATATATTTTATAATTTATAGATATTTTAGTGACAGACCAAATCCGTTGCTAATTTCCCAACAAGTTGAAAATCGACTTCAGATTTGAGGTCCGTCGTATCTTTTCATATTAACGACGGACCTTATTTGTCACCAATAATTTTAATTACGAATAATTCGGGTGGCTTTTTTCGAATTTTTGCGATGGATCTTATCCATCGGTAATCTGCAACGGACCCTATCTATAGCAGATTAACGATGGATTTTATCCATCGCAAAAAAAAAAAAAAAAAAAATGATAGTGACGGACCTAGTGACGGACGAAATCTGTCGTTTATTTGGTTTTATGGCGGATTTGGTCTGTCGCAAATTCGCAATTTTAGCGTAGTGATGCTAGGAGGATTTTTGCCATGATCCCATCATAACACATTTATGATGGCCTAGTTTCTTGGAACTATTAAGTCCAATATGTTTAACGGTAGAAATACATGATTTATTTAGGTGGATGCGCATGTTGTGTATTTTAGGAGTTGAGTTATGTTTGACCACATGTACTTATTACATGTAAGAGCTTGTTTTGTCAAAGGGGTCAGGTCGAGGAATGCTATGAGGATTTTTTTTTTATGCTCCTATTCTAACCCCTGTGCGATGATTTGGTTTCTTAGAACAAGTAATCAGTTTGTACAAAGGTGAAAATGTTGTAGGGAGACCATGCAACCAAAGGATTTGTTGGGCACACTGTGATGTTTGTATAAAATCTACTCCATCCATCAATTGCATGAGCTCATTTTAGGATGGTATCTAAAAAAAAAAATCCAAAATTAAATGTCACGCACCAAACTCGAAAACCGGGCTCACAAAATTCCCGATCCCCGAAGCTGACGCTGACAGCCTCCATAGTATCCCATTCTCGGCTCCGGACACCCATATGCCAGATTACGATCTGGGGTCCTACAAGGAGGATTTTCAGTGTGATTTTTTTTTGAACAGTTAATCTGTTTAGGCGGTTACACATTTTGTACATGGTATCAACGTATATCGAAGAAACAAACCTATTCGACATGTCACACATAAAATGGTGCACCGCTCAACAGTAATGAAGGAAACAATAGCAAACTCCAGCAACTCTTGTATGCATCCTGAAAAAGTGTTAAGTCATACGTATGAGCAAACCACAGCTCGTGAGTATACTGCATGCCGGGAGTAAAACACGTCTTATCAGGGCGCTCCCGTAAAGACATCCAAAACAACCATAGACATGTTATCAACCAATCATGTTATCATAGGTGAGTAAGTTATCAATCAAGCATATCGTATAAATATACAGGTTATCATGAACATGACATCAATAATAGGCATGTCACTCAACTCATTAAAATATCTAATCATCATAAACAAGATAATCAAATTCCATTTTTTACTATATGACATACGATGAAAAGGCAATGGCAAGGCTGACGTGTAATCGTTCGAGTACAAGTACATAATAAACCAAATGTCATACGCTGAAGATGCAATGCAATATGCAAATCCTGACGAATTCACGAATATGTGGGACAAGGTCCTGCCTACATTGTGTGCACAGTAGCCTGCCAACCACTGGTAGCTTGCCCGGGCCCGCTAGGCCCCGCCCACATCAGCGTCCGCCTACGTGTGCTCGTCCACATGTGATCACAGTGACGAGGCACCACAATATGTCATATGCAGAGGATGAAATGCAGTATGCAATACAAAAGAACTGACAAGGCTGAAGTGTGTAGTCGGGATGATAGTATGTGGTATCGCAAGCTGTGGGGTTCATCACAAGGGACTTCTATCCAAATCAGTCCCATACCTAAATTTGGATAGCTAGACTCAATGTGGTAAACTCTTGATCTCAGGTTGATTGTGAACCTCAATCGAAATCCTGGCTTTTGCGAAGGTATACATAATGATTTAGTTGCGCACCACCAGCTCAAGTGGATAGTGAATGAATGAATGAGTCAAATGTTGAGTACGCAACTCCTGCTCAGTAAGTCCACATATCAGTACCGTACATCTATGGGATCATCACCAGAGTTTAATACAATGTTGTCAACCATACCAAGGCTATGTGATGCAAGGCCTACGTGGCCAATGTCATAAGCAAGGTGCAATCACAAGTCATGTCAGTCCTTATCTGAATCCACATATTAGTACAGTTCCTCTTTGGACAATCACAGGGGTCTAGTATCCTCCAAATGGTACTGCCCCTCCCCCAGGCACACAGTCCAAGTGAGCGTAAGAGACCTCACTATCCGCCTGACCAATAGTTTGTAAATACCTATCCGGCACGTCGATAGCGGACCTATTTAGGAGCTGGTCTGACTCAGCCTAACATTGCCCCTACCCTCGGGTGGGTGAGGCCACACCCTCTTCCAACCGACCACGATACAGTGGGAGACGCGGCCTAATGGTATTCGACACTCGTGCGCTCATACATCCACTCAGTCTTAACGTTGGAGCATCCTCTTGGTACCATAAGGGTTTAGGGACTTTCACCCAGGGACATCTATGGCGTCCCATGTAGAACCAAAACATTTCTGCTGTCCAATCCTGCAATCCATGATATTCCTGTGGAGGCCTCAGCCCTGATGTCGCTAGGGCGAACAGAAATCATATCACACAAATGCAAGATGCATGAGTCATACATCAGTCCTTCGCGTACCGCGCGCTTATGTGGGGTAACTCCATCTCTCAAGGACTCCCGAAAACAACTAGTCTAATGGCATATGTTATGGTCAATCACTCATAATAAGCATGTAAATGATGCGTATGGGCATGAATCATGGTGTATGCCTGCACGATTATCAATCATAACAATGAGGCCTCATACAATCACAATGGGCCTCATCCAGTCACAATGGGCTTATACAATCACAATGGGCCTCGCACAATGGGCCTCATACAATCACGATGGGCCTCATACCATCACAATGAGCCTCTTACAATCACAATGGGCCTCATATAATCACAATGGGCCTCGCACAATAGACCTCATACAATCACAATGGGCCTCATATCATTACAATGGGCCTCCTATAATCATAATGGGCCTCATACAATCACAATAGGCCTCATACAATCACAATGGGCCAATCACAATGGGCCTCATACAATCATAATGGGCCTCATACAATCACAATGGGCTTCATACGATCACAATGGGCTTCATACAATCACAATGGGCCTCATACCATCACAATGGGCATCGCACAATGGGCCTCATACAATCATAATGGGCCTACATATCACAACGGTCCTACATATCACAATGGGCCTACTTATCACAACGGTCCTACATATCACAATGGGCTTACATATCACAACGGGCCTACATCATGGCCACAAGATGGGTTCCATGGTTTGAGTAGTATTACAGGGTATGGTGGAAAGCATTATTCTCAATGAGGGCCCAATAAGGGAAAAATAGAAATGGGCTTAACAATGGGCTCTAGAGAGTTTGCAATGTGGACATTTAACCATCATTGCTCCTAAAGTGCGGCCCGCCTTAGATTCTAACTTATAATGGGGAATGGGCTTAGTAATGGGCCTTAGGGAGTTTACAATGTGGACATTTAACCACCATGGTCTCCTAGAATGCGGCTCGCTATAGAGACTATCTCACAATGGGGCCCATGGCCCTTAAACTAGCTAGAAAAATGGATGGGCATCATAAACATTATCATATACATTATGGTGGGATCAACATCATAATTGGGCCTTGCACAAGAGTCTCATATATCACAATGGGCCTCATCACACGGGCCTCACATACATCACAATGGGTCTCATCACATGGGCCTCATCACATCACAATGGGCCTCATCCCATAGGCCCCATATACATCACAATGGGCCTCATCACATAGGCCTTATATACATCACAATGGGCCTTATCCCATAGGCCTCATATACATTATAATGGGTCTCATCACATGAGACTTATATACATCGTAATGGGCCTCACCACATAGGCCTTATATACATCACAATGGGCCTCATACAAGGGCCTCACATACATCACAATGGGCCTCATCACATGTGCCTCATATACATCACAGTGGGCCTTATACAAGGGCCTCACATACATCTCATTGGGCCTCATTACATGGAAGGTAAGACCCATACTAGATGGCCCACTTAAGGTTTTGAGCCCAACAATACCTGAGAGTTATTTTTCAGAGTTTAGATACTGCATTAAATGCTTTGGGAAGGTGGTGGACCCTACTGACATGGCCCCACATAAATTTTACATCAAACAGATTTTTGTGCAATGTTGGTTCTGGGCCATTTTAGAGTCAGATTCATGATCTCGTGGGGCCTACATATGGTGAAAGAAAATAACCATATGGTAGCTCTATGTATGGTCTTTAGAAATTATAAGGCATGCCTCATTGGTTGGGTGAGTACAATATACGGTGGTGGCCCAAACATGGGTACTTGGAGAAACTATGCAGGAAATATAGTGCAGAATTAGTTTTGGCCCAATTTTAAGTATATCCCATGATCACAAGGGACCACATTTCAGTGTACCGTCAGGTGCCCTTGATTATACTATATATGCACTTTAAAAATTATAAGTTAGGACCAACTGGTTGTGCACATGTAATATTTGGTATAGGGTCAAACATAGGCACTTTGATTTTCTGCACATAATTTTTCTGCACAACCATGCTTGACCACATTTTGGGATCCACTCCCTGATCATGTGGGGTCTGATTATTATTTATCTATTCATTAGTGTAGGTTAGAGGTTCCAAGTGGTGGTTTACTCATATCTCCAGCGTGTGGTCCACTACAGAGGCCCAAAGTTGGTACAAAACACAAATAATCAGACAGTTTTCAACAATGGGGTCTATCACAACTTAGGGCCCAATTTTCAAACACTTAGGGAATCATTCTTGACGAAAAAGGTGGGACATCCTAGCTCACTCATATAAGGATTAAACATCCCTAAAAGTGGGACCCTTAACTATAAAGTGTGGGGCCCACTAAAAGGTGTCAAAGAGGCCTACATGCAATACAGTCAAGTACTTAGAAAATTTCAGCAAACAGAAAGTGCAAAGGAAATTAAATAGATCTAATGGAAAGTGGGGGACCACATGCTGGCAAACCATAGATAAGAGACACACAACAATGTACATGGGTTTCTAGATTGGATGAACTAATAAAATGTATAAATCACAAGTGATCCCACACTTAAGTGGGTCAATGAGAGGATAATTGTTATGTATAACATAGATCCAACATATTCATCAAGTAACACATGAAATATATATTGATGAAATCTCTATGATTAGATTCTTTGTTGGAAGATCTGATCCAATGGATGGTTTGGGAACAAGTCATTTAGGCCGTTTATAGGTTTTCAACCATACAGAGCCTTGGATCCATCTGGACCATACAGAAATTCAAGATTTGTCCTTACAGAAGTATCTATCGGTCCAGAATTTTCTAAATTTATCATGAAAGAATCTGACCATAGGGACCATACATATGATTATTAACTATCTCAAGTAAGTTAAGAGCAAATATCAAATACATCTTACCGTTGAAATCACGGATATGCCCAAACAAGAATGGTCATAATAAGCTCCCAAATACATCTTTCGTATAAGGCCAAGATCTCAGCCGTCCGAACTCCGATTGAGGCTTATTATATACTGTTGGAAACCTGGTTCGATTTTCTACGAATCCAATAGAATGTATATTTTTAATACATTCATTAAAAGAGTTAAAAATGGGTCCATTTAGGCAAATCGGAATCCTGCATATGCTACTGTACAATAGCCAAGTAAGCTTGATGTTACGGATGATTGGACCGTTGGATGGCTACGAAATTTGATCCAGAGTTAGTTCATATTGTTATTCATAATATCCCCAAGTTTCAACTTCGATCTTAGCATGGTTGATTTTATATGAGTTTTAGAACTTGCTGTCTAAAAACAAAAATAGGATTACAAATGAAGGGTGTAGATATGATGTTCATTATGGTGGACCATACTGACATGGGCCACTTTGCTGACCATCATAGATATAAATACATGCACACGAGAACTCCACACTAGTGGGGCCTACACATATCAAGAAAACAAAAAGGGGAAGAAAGAGGAGGATGAGGAAGATGGAAGGAGGGGTGTAGACTCACTTCAAGGGATTGATGGTTGGATGATGATGTGTGGTCCACTCCCTCTTGATTAATGGTGGACCACACCTTGGCTCCACTCTCTCTCACTCTCTCTTAAAATCTCAGAAATTTTCTAAGTATATTAAAAGAATAAGTGCAAGATAGCTCCTACTCTTATATAGGGAATTGTGGGTTGAGGTGACAAAATGATGTGGTAAGTTCATGGGATCTCATTGGTGCCAAAAGTGAGATGGAATGTGATGTATGGTATTCGTAGTGGATGGATGAGGTGGATGGTGTTAAGCATGCATTCACCAAGGTGGAAGAAATTTAGACATGCATTGGCTAATGGATGGATAAGGGTTATAGGTTGTAGGTGATGCATGGTGGATGATGAAGTAGAGTGTTGCAATTGGTTGTTTGAAGTGATGTGACACAAATCAAGATATGCATTGGATGCATGTATAGGATGAGGTGGATATGAGCCATAATTAGTTTCTAAGACATGGGGAGAGAGCTAGTGATGAGTTTTAGGATAGAATCCAATTTTGTCTTATATGTGCTAGGTTCTTATTTTGTCATGTAGCAATTGTCCTATTTGTTAGTAATTTGTATGTTTTAAAAGTGGGCTTTAGGCCCACTTGGGCTCAAGTCCAATGGGCCTAGCATAATATATGTTGCTTGTGTTACTGGATACATAATTTGGGCAGTACATTCGATGAGTCATATCTCACTAACGGAGCGTCGGATTGACACACAGTTTTCACCATTATGATTGCAACGATGACGTGGTCCACATGATAGAGGTCTCAAGATCATCCAAAATAAATCACTTGGGTGTGTTTTCTACGTGCACTAGGGTGCAGTGTATGGTTTATCAACGATGCGAGTTGGGACACGTGTGCATACGAGCAATGTTGCAAAAGACCGGGATCCCACACTAAATTAGTCACATCCATAGAAAATAATAAGGATGCGGATGCCCATAGAAGTTTTGTATTGTTGATGCTATTTTTTGGTTAGCCCTTCTTGGACCCTTGAGTATCTGCACAGAGCAAACAAGGAAGACCCTGACTAATGCAAGGGACCCTCTGACGCCAAAGTCAGGAATCCGGGTCTTTGTAGAAGTTGTATAAGGGTAGAGATGATGTTCGTGTACCTTTCACCATTAGAGATCTCCCTATTTATAATAGAGGGGAGATCGTATCATAAAGGGATCCTCCCTGTTTAATAGGTGTGTATTTTAGTTGGATTAGAACTCCTAACGTATAGGAAATCTCCCGAGATCCTCGGTGGGGATCTCGGCATCCCGAACTAATCACGAGTTAGTTTCTGCAATACTTGGAGGAAAGATCGGACATGTCTTCCTTCATATTAGGTCAGTTTTTGTCTAGAGACCAAGGCGTAGTCGTCCGAGCTTCGATTAAGGTTGGCTGATGGAAGTCACAATACCGACCGAGTTATAAGAAGGTCAGCATCATCCGCTGATTAAATCGATCAAAGGTCCTTGTGATCTCCACTTCCTGTAACCTTTGAGCTTCTTCATTGTCTTCCTCGGAGAATCCGTTCCGAGTCATTCGACCTTTGGGACGACCTTACTTGTGCCGACCTTTGAGATGACCTTGCTCGTACCGACCTTTGGGATGACCATGGTCTTCCTGACTTCTCTCCTTAGATAGGTGTCGGGTTTCTTACCTCTGTTAGCCATCGAGACGCGCCAGGTCTTGACCTGACCTACTTTTATAGGTCGATCCATTTTTCCCCATAACAATAAGCCCCACTACTTTTAAGATAACAGAATAGAACTGGACGATTCTGTCATTAATGCTAAGTAAGGCGGCAAGCACAAGAATCAAGGCATTTCAGCAATCATGGTATGACATAATCGAGGTGGCGTGCCGTGTCTCGAGGCCACACAACCTATCAGGCCACCGTTTCGGTGCCGGACCAATGAAGAGGTAGTGCGTGGCCGTTCCTTGATAGTGGAGTCGGGCGATGAGCATGGACGTGCCACGTGTCGAAACAAGGTAGTCGAGGGGGCGTCGTACGACAACGCATTAATGAGGGCATTGAACGCCTATCCACATGCCTTCCCTATATAAGGAAACCCTAATGTTTCAAGCTGACTCATTTGCTTCTGTAACACCCCAAACTTTTCAATACCAAGTATTGAAAGTTCTCAAGTGCTACCATGAAGCTTAATTTAGTATGTACATATGTACGATACCAATTTAACTATCTTAACCTTACATCCATTCTCCAACATCAATCTAACCCTTGGAAATAATCTTCATCCATATATCAAGCCATCCGACCGTTGATTTAAGGACAAAATCATTATATAACTACGTATCCCCATCTCTCCATCATAACAAACTGTTCAATTAAATATTCACTGTTAAATAAAGACATCTGACCGTCCACTTAGATTTTGGACCACTTGATCATAGTAAACTAACTATCTGACCTCCACATCTGCCTATACACATATCGAATGGAGATTCTGATCCGTTCATCTTGTTCACCACCTATGAATATGCTTAACTCACCATCAGAACTACAATCTGAGGAACTTACACATGCGAACAAGTCACTTGAACCTAACGGTGTCACGCCCCAAACTCGGAAACCGGGCTCAAAGAATTTCTGATCGCCGAATCTGGTGCCGACAACCTCCGTAGTACCTCATTCTCGGCTTCCAGCACCCATTCTCTGTAGTACTCCACTATTCCGATCCTGGGATCCTACAAGGAGGATTTTCAACATGAATTTCTTTTTAGATAAGCATAACCACAAGTTTACCCAAATCACAAAGGCAACATCATCATCACATATCCACTAAAATAAAAAACTTGAGTACAATACATGAAGGGAAAATACAAGATAAATGCCAAAAGCTCCAGAAGCTCTATCGCATGCTCCTGCCTCAGCTCTACCACTTCCTATTGTCACCTACACGCATCTATCGTGCATAAACTTATAGAAAGCTTAAAGGGTGGTGTACGTGTGTGTGCAACATAAGTGCCAAGCACACAAATATTAGCGTAAGTAAAATGCTGGCAAGGCTATAAGTCATTCAATATCAGAGTATGCAATGCAGATCGACTATATAATGCGGAGTCATAATGAGCCAAATATCAGATATCGAGGATGTAATACAATATGCAATTCTGAAGAGCCACGAATACCATCAACCTCATTCATGTTATGCAATACAGAAGCATAAAAAACTAAATACTATGTGCTGAGGATGCAATGTAATATGCGATGCGAAAGAAATGACCAAACTGGAGTTTGAAGTCGGGATGATAGTAAGTAGTATCGTAAGCTGTGGAGTCCATCATAAGGGACTTCTATCCAAACCAGTATCATACTTAAATTTAGATAGCTAGACTCAATGTGGTAAATTCCTGATCATAGGTTGGTCATGTGCCCCGATCGAAATCCTGGCCATTGCGAAAGTACACATAACAAATTAGTGGCGCACCACCAGCTCGAGTGGATAGTGAATGAATGAATGAATGAGTAAAATGCTGAGTACGCAACTCCTGCTCAAAAGTCCACATATCATTACCGTACATCTCTGGGATCATCATCGAGGTGTAGTACACTCTATGCCAGCTTGCCGCCCCATCAAGCGCACAACTGGGTAAGTGGAAGAGACCTCACTATCCACTTACCAATATCGGCCCGACACGTCGATAGCGAACCCATTTATGAGCTAGTCAAACTTAGTCTAACATTGCCTACTCCCTCAAGAGGGTAAGGCCACACCCCTCCCAACTGACTACGACACAGTGAGAGACACAGCCTATTGGTATACGGCCCTCATGCGCTCATATATATCCACTCGGTGTAGACGTTGGGGCATCCCCCAGCCTCGGGGGTTTAGGAGTTTTCACCCAGAGACATCTATCACTCCCGTATGCTAGAACCAAACATTTTCGGTGTCCCATCTGGACATCCACGATATCCCTGTGGAGGCCACAACCCTGATGTCGGTAGGGCGTAAGGTGGTCATATCACAAAATGCGAGATGCATGAGTCATACCATCTAGTCATGTATCAAACTTACGCGTACCGCGAGCTCATGTGGGGCAACTTCGTCTCTCAAGGAGTCCCATAAATAATCAGCCTAATGGCAATGCTATGCTCAATCACTCCTCATAACAAGCATGCGAATGATGCGTATGGGCATGTATCATGAAGTATACCAGGCATGATTATAATCATATATATCATAGTGGGCCGGTATAAGATGGCCCATGGCCCGTATAGGTGAATGACTGGTGTGTAATAATCACCTACACATGGTGGGTCTCACACATATAATGGGCCTCATGCATATAATGGTCCTCACGCATATGATGGGCCTCTTACATCACAATTGGGCCTCATACAATCATAATGAGCCTTATAATGAGCCTCATACAATCATAACGGGCCTCGTACCATCACAATGGATCTCATACAATCACAATTAACCTTACAATGACCTTATATAATCATAATGATGTACTAGCACATACTCAGTGCATATACTAACATACTCGTAATCGATAATCGGCCTATATATGGCGGGGTCCATAGAAGGACAACAAATCTAATCCACATCATGTGGATTGGTCCTCAACAGTGGATAAACCAAATCTAATACCACATATTCTTCTACCTATGGCCAAAGGTGATGATGTATCCTCCTCATAACAAGGTTGGGTCTAGATGGCCTACTCATGGGCCTAAGAGTGGGCTTCTAGGTTTAGGTACTTCTAATAGCATCAATGGAGACCCAAAGAATTGGGATAGCCCAATAAGGCGAGATGGATCATACTAATAATAATAGGGGCCCATTAATCTGGGTTAGCCCACTAAGGGGAAATGAGAATGAGCCTAATACAATCACAATGGGCCTCATACCATCTCAATGGCTTGTATCAATGAGCCTAATACAATTACAATTAGACCCCCCAGACCTACGGTTTGATTTCAATACTAACTCATGAGGAAGGGCTTAAACCTACTCATTGATGGACTGACGACCCTAGGTTTGGTACCCCAAAGGTAGTCTTGTGAGCTCTGTGAACTCTAGAGAGTTACCGCGGTCAACCCTGTGCGTAAAACCAACCGAGTTCACCGCCTCAGTAGCTTCACTGGGCCCCTCTGATGGATCGCGGTTTGTGAACTCCCTAGGCAGTGAGAAGTCCAGCTAACTCCTAAGAGTTACAGAGACCATCACATGAGACCCTGCTCCACTACTCAAGAGCTTAAACTGTGTGTGTGCTCCACTATTCAAGAGCCTAAACTGTCTGTGTAGGTGTCAGTCCAGTCCAGTCCAGTCCAGTCTAGTTCAATCTAGACTAGTCTAGTTCAGTCTAGTTCAATCTAGACCAGTCCAGTCAGTCCAGTCTAGTTCAATCTAGACTAGTCAAGTTAAGTCCAGTATAGTTCAATCTAGACTATTCAAGTCTGGTCGAGTCAAGTTCAGTCAGGTCAAGGTCAGTCTTGTCCAAGTCAAAGTATGGCCAGTCAAAGTACACATCTCCACTGCTTAAAAAGCATAAAGCCATGTGAAGCATTCAAAATGCCGCAAATACATATTTCAATTTAGATACGCTTAGACATGCAATTGCCTGATGAAATTTTTAAATATTAAGTAAACAATATATATGCAAAAATGCATTTCTCTTGAATCAGGTTCAAATTACAGTGACAGTAAATGCCTTCAAGATATTAGCAATTATCTATTCAAAAAGTTCAACTCTTCAAGGTCAATTAATATATTGACAAGAGCTATTTGGATATATTCTTTGGATTCGTTAAAAGGAGCAGCAAAAAATTATCCATCCTTTAGGAGTATCTGCAGGCTTCACTTCGGAAATATTATCTTCTAAAGAAATCTTTATGTGAAGATTGACCGGGAAAGGGGGCAGGATCTGTCTTTAAAAATCTATGCCTTGGTCTTTAAAAGTAATCTATGCCCTGGTCTTCAAAAGCAATCTATGCCTTGGTCTTTCTGATAATCTCTTATACATGATGGAGAAATTTATATGACGATATTGTAACTTCTCACTATCCTAGTAATGATATCACAAGACTCCAAGTACCAGATCTGATGGAGACAAAGAACAAACGGAATCATCATCAATAACTTCTATGTCCTTTGAAAAGCTAATAAGTGAAAATTGAGAGAAGTCTTACCTATTTTTCAGAATCAGCAAAGATCCCAGGAAAAGTCTATGAAGAAATGCTAAAGAGCACTAACTAGAAAAGACTCGACAAAGGACTCAGCGGTTGAACCTTTGGAGTTGGAGATGAAATCTCCAAGAGCGCGATATAAAGAATATAAAGAATGCAATGCGAAGCACGATGACAAAGTGCAAAGATGAAACGATTAAATCATTATCATATTGCGAATATCATAATCAGCCTAAATGAGAGAAGAAGCTTTCAATATATATTTCAAAATTATCAATGCTTCATAAAGCTAAATTGAAAAATTATAATGTCTTGAGATACTAATTCCAACTAATTTGGCGGGAAAGACTATCATTCAAAAGCTTGGATTATGCAGATCATGAATAAAGGAAATAATCGAAAAGTTGTTGCGGCAGGAGCAACATTAAAGAACAACTCTCTAGACGAAGAATTGAAGGAAAAGTCGCTGGAGTTGATCAAAGAGACCATTGCAGAATTGAAGGAAAAGTTGCTGGAGTTGATCAGAGAGACCGTTGCAGAATTGAAGGAAAAAGTCGCTGGAGTTTATCAAAGAGATTGTTGCAGTGGCAATGTGAAGCATCCGCTCGATACTGCTAGCAGGGGGCATTTAAAGT
Source organism: Magnolia officinalis (assembly GCA_021015155.1). NCBI lineage: Eukaryota > Viridiplantae > Streptophyta > Magnoliopsida > Magnoliales > Magnoliaceae > Magnolia > Magnolia officinalis. Next base: position 34,836,926 of record JAJHSJ010000006.1, read on the forward strand.
CTTCTGTTCGAGCGCAATTATTCAAAGTCTTTCGTTCGAGTGCCATCATTCAAATCTTTTGTTCGAGCACAATCAATCAAATCTTCTGTTCGAGCGCCATCATTCAAATTTTATGTCCGAGCACAATCAATCAAGTCTTCCGTTCGAGCGCGATCAGTTAAGTCTTTCGTTCGAATATGAGCATTCAAGTCTTTCGTTTGAACGTGAGCATTCAAGTCTTCCATTTGAACGTGATCATTCAAGTCTTCCATTTGAACGTGATCATTCAAGTCTTCCGTGTGAACGTGATCATTCAAGTCTTCCGTTTGAACGTGATCATTCAAGTCTTCCGTTTGAACATGATCATTCAAGTCTTCCATTTGAACGCGATCACTCGATCTTCTGATCAAACGCGATCATCCAGTCTTACATGCAAGCATGATCATCAAGTCATCCTTCAGTTGCAGTTCATTCAAGTTATTCGGGCGGAGGAAGATCGATCCTCCATTTGATTTCAGGAATCAATCAAAGAAGGATCGAGGGGGCATCTGTTGAGGCACAAAAAATATCTCATTGCAGTGGTTAGAAAAATCCATGTCGGGGGTATTTTAGTAAAAATCCATGTCAGGGGTATTTTGGTAAAAATCCATGTCGGGGGTATTTTAGTAAAAATCCATGTTAGGGTATTTTGGTAAAATCCATGTCGGGGGTATTTTGGTAAAAATCCATGTCGGGGGTATTTTGGTAAAAATCCATGTCCAAGGGTAGTTTAAGTATTTTGGTAAAAATCCAGCTCCAAAGGTAGTTTAGGTATTTTGGTAAAAATCCATGTCCAGGGTAGTTTAGGTATTTTGGTAAAAATCCATCTCCAGGGGTAGTTTAGGTATTTTGGTAAAAATTTATGTCCAGGGGTAGTTTAGGTATTTTGGCAAAAGGGATTGAAAATGGTAGTCTGGTAAAAAGGGTGCGCATGTGTCATTTTAAGGGAAAGAGGTACACCATCATTTAAGAGGGGGTTTGGTGGACACCATGGTTTAAGAGAGGAAGATGTCCAAATCTGAAGGGATAAGTGGTGGTGATCACCACTTTCTAAGAGTGGTGGGGCCTATAAATACCCCTCCCTGATTCATTTTGAAGGGTTGGATCATTTGGATCAATTGGAAGAGAAATGGAGAAGAAGAAGTGAGGAGAGATAGGTATGTAGTTATGCGACCCGTGTAACGAAGAAAGTGGTTGCGCGACCCGCGCAATGGAGAAAGTAGTTGCGCGACTTGCGCAACAGAAGAAAGCCCCTGCGCGATCCATGCAATAGAAGACTGGCGACACGAAGTTCTGTCCGATGAAGGAAAATCCTTGCGCGACCCACACAACGAAGGAAAATCCTTGTGCAAACTGCGCAATGGAGGAAAAGCCTTGCACGACCTGCGCAACGGAAGAGCTGGTTGCGCGATCTGCGCAATGTATTCTTGAGAGGGTTTTCACATCTTAAGGAGGAAAGACTGGAAGGATGCTCAGAGCTAATTTCAAGCCCAAGATTGGCTGATCAAATCAGTAATTCCTCCTAAGTATTGGGAGATGACTGAAATAGCGCTGTTATGCTACCGAAATTTCTATCTCCTTGGAGATTGGCTGATCGAATCGGTAATTCCTCCTAAGTATCTAGGAGATGACCAAAATAGCATCGGAATGCTGCTGAAATTTCTATCAGGCTATCTTGTCTGTTTTTTTTTTATTGATTGTGCTTTGTTTTCAGAATCAAGGGAATCCGAGGATGTAAATGAACTCAGAATAAATGTGATCAATGTTCTCTCATTCCTTCTTTGTTATCATTGAATAAATCCCCCAAATCAAACACATTTGTTTTCTTGTCGAAACAGTTATACTAGCATGTACTCATAGTCGGCATCGATAATCAGCCTATACACAAGGCGGGGTCCATAGATGGACATCAGATCCATAACATGAGGGTCAGTCCTCAATTGTGGATATGCCAAATCTGGTAGCACGGATCCTTCCGTCTACAATGATGATGAACTCTCTTCATATCAAGGTTGGGCCTAGGTGGCCTACCTATAATCTTAAGGATTCGGAACGGGCTTCCTTCACCGTACTATCATATGGCTCGCTAGATGCCCTGGGGGCCCAAATAAGTCCTAGATGGATTCCAAGATTAAAAACAACCCTACTAGCAACCAATGTGGGGCCCAACATTTTGGGTTATCCCAATACGAATAGATGGACCATGCAAACATCAATGGGGCCCAAAGATTTGGGTTGACCCAAAATGATGAGAATGGGCCTAACAAAGGCCTAAGGGAAGGTCACAATGTGGACATTTAACCATCATTGTCCATCAACGTGGACATTTAACCAACATTGCTCTCAAGGAGTGGCCCACATAGAGCCTAATATATAGTGGGCCCATGGCCTCACACAAGGGCCTCATATACATCACGATGGGCCTCACTCATGGGCCACATATGCATCACATTAGGCCTCACTCATGGACCTCATATACATCATGATGGGCTGCATTACACGGGCCTTACACATCGCAATGGGCCGCATCTCATGGGCCCAATACACATCACAATGGGCCGCATCACATGGCCCTCAATTACATCACAATGGGCCTCATACCTGGGCCCACATACATCATAATGGGTCTCATTCAAGGGCCTCATGTACATCACAATGGGCCTCACTCAAGGGCCTCACATATATCAGCCCATGGTCCAACCAAAACGGATGGGTAACATATATGTACATCAAGGTGGCCCTGCACAATGGGCCTAAGTTGGACTGCCTAAATACAATATACACATCATAGTGGGCCTGCACATAACAGATGGGCCCCACCAAATGGACAGTATAGATATACAACGCATACACCATGGTGGGCCTCATCAGTGGGCCCGTTGTTGGGCCGCAAACAAACATCACAGTGGGCCTTACACATCGCAATGGCCCCACAAGGAAATACATGCACAGGGTGTGCTAATGCTAGACGACCAGCCCCATCAACGCCCATGCCCCAGCTGGGCATCCAACAGATGGACGACGTGGTGGAATACATATGAAAGGTGGGCCCCACTTGCAGGCTTCCCACCAGGGGGTGGGCCCTGTCCAACTACGCCTCAAAATGGACAGATGGCGAGGATAAAACACATGCATTATGTGGTTCCCACCATCCATACAGCTGGACGGTGTAGATACCACACATGCATCATGTGGGTCCATGATCTGGACGGTCTAGATGGTCCATATACATATGGTGGGTCCACGTCCAGCAGTGGACGGCGTGGATATACATCATGTGGACCCCATGTCCCAGCCCATGGACGGTGTGGGAAAACACATACATTCAAGGTGGGTTCCCACCGTCCAGCAGCTGGACTGCTGGGATATACAATACATAAATCATGGTGGCCTCACGTGGGACCCATGGTCCGAATGGAGTGGATATAACACTACATCAAGGTGGGCCCCACCCCCCACATGTGCAGCACGTGTGGGGTGGGTCCCACATCCAGCAAAGGACAGACAACGTGGATGTATAACTCATACATCAAGTGGAGTCCCATCGAGTATGTGTTCCTAATAGATTAATTCCAGGTTAACACTCGAGAACTTTCAATACTACTTACTCGATACCAATCCAGCTATCCTAACCTTTACATACATTCCCCAACACAAATTTGACCGTTGGGAATAGTCTCCACCTAAAATCAAGATATCTGACTGTTAGATCTTCTTGGATCGCAAGATAACCCCGTTACTTAGGATCATGCCCACTCAAGCTTTTGACTTACCCCATCCTTTGGGTCAGGCCTTAACATGAGTTGATAAAATAAATGAACAGACTGGATCTATTGAGATCATCGCTGTGGATGCCACTCCAGGTGGTGCACGTAGACAGCAGGGGGTGCACCTACGCTGCACTGAACCAAGAATCCTGTCAAACCGGGTTTGACCGTGAAAACTAAGAAGGATTTCCTTCTTCTTTTCAAAATCCCGCCCAGGGTGAGTTCGAACCTCATCGACCGCTGTGTCGAGTAGTGGCCCACCATTAGGGACCCCCTTGACGATCTGAACCATCCAACTGGTTCGAGATGATGGCCCGACTAGAACCACGAAGGCCCCACACGTAGATGCACACGTATGCGCACACAAGCATAGTGAAACCAGGCCGTGTGCGTCTAGGCTTTCTAAAAACGAAAAATCTCCGTATCCGCTACGAAGCTTCTCTTGAGATCTCAGCCGTCCGAGGCCCACCCAAAACAATCCCGAAGCCTCCCATGTCGGCAGAAGACAAGATGGAGGGTGACTGAATGCGGCAATCCATAGTCTTCCATGGGAGCACAACGCCGAGCTACGGAGATGGGTGTCCTAAGAATCTGCGCAGGATCAAGATCTAATCCATCCTCTCCCCACCTCTACAAGATCCAGAGCATCCAAACTGAAAATCGAACAGATCTAAGAAGATCTAAGAAAGAAAAGAGGAGGAAATTCAAGAAGAGAGCCACTGAGATTACCTGTTTGATTCTCGTCACGCAGAAAAACAAGGGCTGTGTAACGAGAATACAACATCCCCTTGCTACGCAAACACGCCCCGCAGAAGAGTCTGGAAGACTCATACCTCTATAAAAGAAAGCATCCTTTGTCCGACACTTGGAGGAAGCACAACAAGAAGTAGAAAAAAAGTAAGTAAGAAGGAGAGAGAGTTTTCAGCAGGCAGGAGAGAGATTTCAACAACAAGAAAGGAAAAGAAAGTGACACGAGCGAGAGAGAGAAGAGGAAAATGTGAAGGCTGAGGGTAGTACACGCCGAGCTAACACTAAAGTCAGGTTAACTCCTAAATTCCTCTTCTTTCTATCCTTCTCTTTCCTTCAAAGTTTTTCTTATCTATCCCTCGACAATGGGATTCCATTTACATTGAAAATAATTCAAGTCATTGATAGGAAAGGCCTAGTCACGATAAGTTAAAAACTTATCGACTGAGGCAGCAGGTAAGCTAGTTTAAGGAATGGTTTAGGTCAAGTTTTTTCATCAACTCTAATCTAACATCTAGCTTAATCAATTCAAACCAGGCAGAATTGGAGTAAAACCTGATCGTACGCATTTGATCATTTAATTTAGTAAGAGACGACTCCGCCACCTGAGGTGAGGGATTCCTTTAAGCTTACATTAATTTAAGTTGGTATGAATTATTTTGTTCCCTCACATGCTTTGAATCCTTCCTGTAAATATTTAATTTACCACCACCAATTATTTATCCTTTGGGAATAATGGTTAGGGTGTGATGTTAATTATACATGACCTTTCTGAATTTATATGAAGGTTTTTATCCTTTAAGCTTACTTGATTTAAAGATGATATTATCTTGACATTTACATGCTTTCATGACACTATGAACTTCCCTGAAATTGTTTAATTTATCAACATCCATTATTTATCCTTTGAGAATTTTGGGTGTGACTTTAATTATGCGTATCTTTAATTATATGGGGCGATGGATGCAAGCCTTGCCCTTGCCCTTGCCTTTATCAATTTGTTGAGTTAGGTTCTACTCTTCTCTCTGTTGAGTTAGCCATTGCTACTGTCCTTTTTATTGAGTTGACCATTGCCACTCTCCTCTTTATTGAGTTAGCCATTGCTACTCTCCTCTTTATTTTGTTAGCCTTGTGCTATCTCCCTTTATGGCTCGGGCATGTGTCTTCGAATTCCAAAACACCCATGATTTAGATCAAGTTCCTTTTATTGCAAGTAATGTGTTAAAGGTATCACAACTAGTGATTCAAATATTTTATCATGGACGTAATGCGCTCTGGGTAAAGACCCTCTTGGTCGACGCGTAATTCTATGGGTTTTGGGTAGTGGTGCACAAATTGATGTAACTAATTCACAATCCGAGTTATATTACTTTTGGGATTGGATGTCGCAAATAGTCATTCCATGAACAAATCGCGTTACGTAATTCATCCGACTCATGTGTTGTGCCATCTTGAGGTGTTCATGTAAATCAACGGTAGCGTCGGACATGCCAATGAATCTCCGTAGTGTGAGAATGCGGGGCGATCCGAGTTTTATATAAATTGTATTCCACATTGTAATGATCACTATATATGATAAGCCGCACACACTTTGTTAGGCATGCATCTCATGTAGGTTGATTGTGCATGTTGATACCCCTCATAGTAGTGGAGTATGAGACATATCACAACCCTTACAATGCTTTCATGAATCTCTTGAATTATTGATAATCTTAAAGGATAACCATCATTATGAGTAGGGCATTGACCCTCTCCAACCGTACAGATGATGCATGTGACGTACAAGTTGAGGACCCAGAAAATCAATTCCCGATAGAAGATCGTGTTAAATAGAATAGAAACATAATTTATGATTTCTTTTATTTATGCTTCCATTACACAACTCAGAACCTTACAATAAGCTCCCATTGTGAGAGCATTTGATAATTTATTTAATTATGAAATGAGACATGCATTTAATTTTATTCTTGTGAATGATTACCATCACGAATGTAACTGGATGTGATCTAGATAAGAAAAATCTCAAGGCAAACCCTCGATACATCTACATCTTACATTGTTAACACCTGATTTCCTCTAGCACGAGTATAAACTCTGGCCATGAAAATTCAGGATGTTACAGTTACAGCTTCTCTTCCCCTTCGCTTCTGTCCTGCTTCCTTTGTACAGAGGCAATTTTCGGTGTTCCAGTTATGTTGAAACTACCGACGAATCCCCCCTGTGGTGAGCTCTACTCCTCATCTCATCCCCTTCATTCTTTCCTTTCTTCTTTTTTATCGGTTTCTGGCAGTTTTAGGCTATTGGCCATGCCAGAAACACCAAGTTCTTAGGAGGGGGCCTCCGGCACTGATAATGGGGCGAGTGATCTCTGCCCCATGTTGAATCTGCCATCGCCGTTGATGATGATGAGAGATGTCGAATTCTGGGCGTCGCAATCGTCGCGGGTACTGGAGAGGTCCTCGGCAGAACAGCCGGCTGGGACAGAGGATGACCTGCCCGAACAGGAAGGATTGGTCGGATCCTCTAACGAGGAGGGTGAGGATGTAGAGAAAGGTCCCGTGGGATCCATCCTCAGCGAGGCTAACTTAGTAAGGATTAGGTTGGGTTACCACATACCTGACTTTGTGGTACTCCGAGTTCCCTCACTAGGCGAGCTTCCCAATAATCCTCCCGAGGGACCAGTAGCTATCTTTCAGGTCGCCCTTTAGTGGGGCCTGAGGCTCCCTCTGCAAAAGATAGTAGGGAAGGTGCTTGCGCATCTGGAGTTGGCTCCAGTGCAGCTAATTCCCAATGCATGGAGGGCATTGGTGGGCTGCTACATCCTTTGGTCCAAGGATGAACAGCCCGACCTTACCATAAGCCAATTCCTCCACTTATACCAAATGAAGTCCAGCCCTCTCCATGATGGTTGGTACTACTTTTCTTCTTGGAGGGGGATTGAGAGAGGTATGGTCACGGACGTCTTGACCTCCAATAAAAATTGGAAGGACAGATGGTTCTGGACTTCGAGGAGTTGGGAAGTGCCAGGAATGACCATGCATCGTAGTTGGGTCCCCACTGCTTTCTCTAATTCAGGTCAATTTTGTCCGGACCCAGTTCTTTTTCTTTGTCTTTAACTTGGTCGGCTTTAGCATTCTAACTCGTTTGAATGTGCCTCTTTTTTGCAGTCATTCCCAAGTTTCCTTCTGCGCTTGGGGCTAAATCTCTTGCTCGTATCAAAAGGAGCAAGGTCGGTCAACCATGACGAGAGATCTTGGAGAAAATCCTCCAGCCCGAGCTTCTACTTAAGTCAGGCCTTGATTCCGAGCTAACAAGTATAAATTCTGGATAGATCTTAAGACTTTGAAAATTCATAAATTTATCGCTGACTTTATCCCCATTCTTGTTGATGTAGTCATGACTGAAGCTCAGTCCTCTCTGAAGCCTATTTCGAAGCGCAGGGCACCCCTTCCTAAGGAGTTAGCTCCGAAGAAGAAGAAGAAGACTGAAATTGCAGAAATGACCGCTCTAGTAGAAGTAGGAATAGGTCAAAGTGTCCTAAAGGGGGGTGAATAAGACTATAAAATTTTATGCTGATTTAAAATCCTATTAACCTAATCTTGATATAATATGGAACTTATCAAGACATCTTCAACTTAACTTTAATGGCTTCCAAGCCAAATAGAGGATCCAATCACAAGACTATTCAATATTTAACTAATACATATACTTAGTCTATGATGAATGAATAGTGTGACTATGTGTGGGATGTGATTCTTATCAGTTCTAAATAATCATGTTAATATGCTTCATGAGAACATTCAAAGAAAGTACAATAAAGCAATTTGCAAACAACAATCTCAAACACAGTCATTTATAGTGGTTCTGCTACATGCTCACTCCACTCCCAGCAGACGCACTCAACCATGAGTATACCGGATTTCACTAACGAAGGTTTCAAATCAGGTTCACCTCAAACCGTTACAACTGACATAAGGTTGACTCTAGGACCTACACAAGGTACTTAAGACGTGCCTACACAAGACACAAGTTTATGCCCTACACAAAAGCAAAGGTCAACACAAAGCACCTAAGTTTTATGCCCTACACAAGAGCAAAGGATCCACATAAGGAACCTCTGTTTTAGGCCACACAGGCTAAGGATCCACACAAGGAACCTCCGTTTTAGGTCACACAGGCCAAAGATCCACACAAGGAGCTTAGAGTTTATGCCCTATACAAGAGCAAGGGTCAACACATAACACCCACACGTACTCTCCCGTTGGAGGCCTCTTATGAGGACTTTAAAGGGGTGAGAAGCACCTGTGACCCAAACCTACATAAGGAATGATCAACAGGGTCTCTGGACTCTAATGACTTACAGATAAGTAGGTGAGTCCCATTAAGTACGTTGATGAAGATCTCCTCCTTGATGATGAAGATTCTTCAGCTCCTTTGATCCGCAACACTTGATGATGTTCCAATAAAGACGACGGGTTGGGTCAAGGTTATATTAGAATCCTATTATATTAAATGTTTTCCTATTTTAGAGAAGGAGTGATTCCAAGCATTCAAGCATTCAAGGTATCCTAGCTCAATGATTTGTCATTAAGATAGTAGCTAGATGATCCTTGAATGGGGAAGTTCATTCCTCAATCGACTCTATTAAATATCAATGATGAGGGTGGATTGAAGGAGGAACTTCCATGAGAAAAAGAGCTTAGGGTAAGTAGTATGCAAAACTCTCTCAAGGCTCTCTTTGTTTTTCTCACTAAGCAACCAAGAGCAAGCTTCCTATATATAGGCAAAATGTCCCAATGGTAATAAATATGTCAAGTCTGACTAAGTTCGATCTTATCGGTCCTGACTCGATGTCATCGAACGTATGCTTTCGATTCCATCGAGTCAGGGTTCGATGATGAGAATTCAACTGAAGCACAAACCTGGAACTTTTTGACTGAAGATCGATGACATCGAACATGCGTCGATGTTATCGAATTTTGAATTCCGATATCATCGACAGTGGTTTTGATTCATCGATCTTTTCAATGAATATTTTAAGAAAGCTTGTTGCACACTTTTTGACCTAATTCGATGATATCGATCCCATATCGATTTCATCGATTTTTGAATTACAATCATATCGAGACAATATCGATTCCTCGATCATTCACATAAGATTTTCCTTTTCAAGTTTGCTGGAACAGTTTTGTCCTGATTCGATCGTATCGAGTATATATCGATATCATCGTAATTTGAATTTCGATGAGATCGATATGGGTTTCGATTCCTCGAACATTTAGATGTTTTTCTTTCAAAAACTCACTGGAATCAACTTGTCCCATTTCAATGTCATCGATACTGTGTCGATATTATCGAGATTTGAATTCGATGATATCAATTGTCCTTCGATTCCTCGAGCAATATCAAGAATATTTTCCAAGCCTTTGCTGGATAGAGCTCTAAGACTTTCGATATCATCGATATTTGAAATTCGATGTTATTAAAGGTACTTTCGATTTATCGAATATTTTGTCCCATGTACTTTGTGGTTGTTGGACATAAAGAGGACTTAATTCGATGTTATCGAGACCAGTTCGATATCATCGAGACTGAATGTTCGATTGTATCAACCAAGAATCGATGATATCGAACTTAGCTGAAAACTTAGAGAATTTTCCATTTTGAAACCAGTTTTTCAGACTTTCAACACCTATGTTGTTTTAAGTTTTTCTTAAGGCTTTTGTTTACCTGGGTGTTTTGGGATTTGGGATGTGAGGCTAGGTTTACCTATGATGAGCTTTGAACACACATCCGGTTGAGGCAATGTCTTAAATAATCTTCATATGGGGCCTACTTGACTTATGGACTCAACACTCACGCTAATTGACAAAACCAGGGCACTTTCAATCTTTCCCTTTGTCAATTACATGACAAAACACCTAAAACACACCTAGAACAACATCCTAAATTTGTGTACATGAACTTTACCCAAATTTACAAAAATACTATGGAGTTCACACACAAGTTTTCAAAATAGCTACTCCCCCTATCTTCTTGCAACTACTCCCCCTATCACCTGCATCACCATGCTTAAAACCATATATTCAAGGTGTTCTCATGGTGGGATTTGCTCTCCCCCTTTTGGTCAGTTATTAACAAAGGTTAGTATAGACCAATAACAGATTGAATGACTGAAGTTGACATTAAAGAAATTAGGAGAAGTAAGGCACTAAGAAAGCCATGTGGGGAACAACTCATGATAGAGAATTCTCAGGTCATAGAATAAATGATCAGCAGTTTCGAGTAGGTAATCATATCTTCAAAAAGTAGTTAATATTCCATAGATGACAGCTGATACTCAGATATGTATGAGAATATAGAGTACTAAAAATAGTTTTTCATAGCATAATGAAACCCTTTTAAGGACAGTTTAAGCATTAATTAGCATTCCATGACTAGTAAGCATTCCCATAGAAATGTAAATTCAAAGATATCAGCATGTATGGAAATATATATTAAGTGCAATCAAAAGTAACTGCCTAAGCTTGGCAGAATAGAAGCATCCAAAAAATATATCATCCAGCCCATCCATGGGCACACATTTCCCCCAAAAAGAAAATCCAAGTATCGAATCCCCCAAAAAAAAAACTATCCCAATACTTTCAACATCTTTGGTCCTTCCAAGTACCAAATAGACACATGAAACTGTCAGACTATACAAGTCAGTGGACCATCACATACACTCATAAGTGCTTAGGACAATAAAAAAGATATCCATACCCTAAGCATGAGTGAGGAACACGTGTATGTGATGGGCCAATCCGCAAAACTACGACGCTGAGATGGATAGAGCAGTGTTGTCACAACGACATGTCAATAGATCGACGATCTTCTTGTAGAGGAGCATGAAATACTCATTAGAGTTAATAATCACTAAAAAGAATGGCTAAATCTCAATGGGATTGAGCCTAGGAGGTTTGATAGAGCTTGGAATACATTAGGGTCTCTAAAATGTCAAAGTTCATCATTTGCCCAAAGATCTAAATGCAATATATATAACAAAAATGGTCTAACGAATTTCTAACGGTTAGGCTCGATCGATTGAGCCTGGCCTTCTATCAATCAAGCTAGGCCAAAAATAGTTTAGAGAACTCGTTGGATTGTTTTGGCCATGTTTGATCGATCAAGCTCGATCACTCAAGAGGAATCGATTATTCCTCGATCGAGTTTATGCTTCGAGTACTTGAACTTCATTCATATTTAGGCTAGAGCTTGCTGTGCATTTTTTGCCATGTTTGATCAATCGATCGAGCTTTGCTCAAGCACACCACCAAGATTGCTGATTTGGGCAGTTTAGATTTTCAATAGCTTGGGAACCTCTATAGCCTTTCCAATTAGGCTCCGTAGGCTAAAGGATGATCATACAAGGTTTTCCTATTAAGGCAAAGATCATTTAAAGGTTTAGAGTTGTTCTGGGTCAAAGTCAAGGTTACTAAGGCACATCATTTACATGTTATTTGTTCCTTAATGCTCCACGTCCTTTTGTGTTTTCAATCTTCAGCTTTCAAGAGCTCAACCGAACTACATAATACATGGACTAATGTGATAGACAAACAATATACACAAATCAGTGCACTAACACACAACATTATGATTTTTTTTAACCATTTATTAGTTTTTAGATAAAGTAAAGCCTTGTCTTATTTAAAAGACAATGGAGGATTTTCTCGAAAGAAAGGGAATTCAATAAATTTACAAATGTACAAACAACTATACAGTCCACTGCCTTCTCCTTTATTTTACCAGGAAAACAAACGTTGATATTTTGGCCGAATAAGTTGGTTAATACATGGCACTAGGGGTGTACACGGGTCGGACCGAGTCGAACTGGCCTCAACCCGTCCAGGCCCGTTCAACAGCCACACAAGGCCTGAACCCGACCGGGCCTGGTCACCGGACCAACATCTCCAGCCCGAACCGGGCCCGGCGCGAGTTCGGGCCGAGTTCAGGCCAGTTTCGAACCTTCGAGTTCGGGCCAGTTTCGAACCTTACAGCAAGTTCATGGGAAGGGCTTTGGCAGGTAATCCACATCCCATTACAAGGCCCTTGATCAACGGTTTAGATAGTTGAACTATAGACTCCACAAAAAATCTAACTAGTCAGGACATTTACATACATTTGACAAAGCATAAAATAAAATATTTTATAGAAATTAAATACAGTTATACACAAGTCGGGTCGGGGCGAGTCAGATTTCGGACCGAGTCGGGCTGAACTGGGAGGTATCCGAACTCGGCCTGATGTAACATCCTGGATTTTCACTGTTTTGGATTTCCAAAAATCCTTGAATTTTTTTAATTAACTTATATTATCACTTACTGACCATTAGCACTCAACGTTAGCTTATACATGAGTCGTTCAGTCTGGTCACGATCAGACCATGTACAGGACATCAAGTCAGATGATCGGTTTGTACTCGGCGACAGCTTGTGCAGGCCGTGCAGCAGCCGAGGAAGGTCAGAAAAATCTAAAAATTTGGAAAAACATAGATCTCACTGGGCTTGTGGTCCAACACGGGCTGTGGACCCAGTAGACACCCAGAACTGGAATCTGGCACTTGCCAAAGGCACCCCACCAATGCCAAAATTGGAATCTGGCACTTGCAAATAAAATTGAAATACCAGTCTTTCCAGCCATCGGATTTCTTCCAAATTTACGATGAAGGTCTAATGTATGTTACTACGTCCGTCCACAAAATCTGGGACCCAATCGTGGCATGGTGACCGTTGATTGCGAATCGGACCCGTGAGACCAAACCCCATATTCGATCGTCCCCAAATTTTGCATGGCCCTTCATTGGGCCATGGAGCGCCTACCCTATAAATTTCAGGGCCAGGGGGCCACCAGAGATTCTCCAATCACCGGAATGGACCCCACAGGGCCATTTAACAATCGGAACCGTTTAATCAAACCCCATAATCGTTCATCCATTTGTTCCCAAACTTTGTATGGCCCTTCATTAGGCCATGGAGCACCTGTGCTATAAATTTCGTGACCAGAGACCCATCAGGGCAACCCCGTAACTCTTTTAGCCGAAAACCGATGGTTTAGAGTAAGCATGACTAAATCTCCACTTTCACTAGTTATAAATAGGTCACACTATGAACATAGTTAATCCAAACCCTAATCAGTGTTCACGAGAAATATCAATACCAAATTCATTCCAGAGATGCCCCGATTTTCCAAACAAGCTTTAGACCGCTCGTTGGCGGGCCACTAGTTCCAAAACTATAGAAGAATGTCCGTCTCACTAGGCTTGACGTCCATCGCGGGAGTCGGACCTGGGAACTGCCTAGAACCGCTCAACTTGAGCCAAAGGACAAGTGCATGAGAAGCGCAAATACCCTAAAGCAAGGAGCTGAAACTTAAGTGAATTGAGTCGTCCACTCTTATGCAAAGTTGAGGATTTCGGACCGTCGGTTTGCGACCAAACTTCACACATGAAGTAAGGTTATTTCCCTGCTCATATCCGTGTAGCCGCAGCCCCGGTCGACTATCGGTGACCGTTGAACAGACTTCTCATCATATCTGTCAATTGACACATCCAAATGGCAGGCCAATCATCATTAGGGCTAACTATCCTACAGTGTACATCGACATGTACACCCCATAGTGGGCCCTAAAGGCTAGAAAAACCCTCCCATAGGGTTAGTTTGGTAAAAACCCAACACTTGGGGCCATTGGTACCAAATCTGGCACTATAAAGGGGCCTCATTTGGGGCACCCCTCTCCCCATACGATTTTTGCCCTAGAAGAGAGAGAAGAGAGGAGGAGAGCAAAGATGAGAGGGAGGGAGAGTGAAGGAGAGTGGAGGTAGACCGTAGGCAAGGTGGGGCCCAAGGGAGTTCAATCTTGCACCTCCCTACCTCTTCTTCAAGGAAGAACCTCCACCACGACCGGAAGAACCCCTCTCCACCGATTTGATAGGTAAATTTCTCATCTTTTTGGGAATCCCTCATGTTGAGGGAGGATTTGCATGAGATTTTAACATGCAATGCTTTGCTTTAGGGATTCCGGACAATCGACCCAAAATCCGAGCACTCCTAGGTCATTTCTTAAGAACTCAACGATCCATAGGTGCAAACTATTAATCTTAGGTGGCCTAGCACCAATTATACCATGAGTTTAATGATTTTGTTTGCTTGGGTGAAGCATATGTAGAATCTAGAGAGACCTTAGGATTTGGGTGCTTGTTTGAGATGTATGGAATTGTATGTTGCTTACCCTTTCTTATGATGTTGTTTGTGCCTCACTTGTTTGAGATATTGTGGATGACTACATGCTCATGCGTTGCGTGATTTTCTCATATGTTGTTGCCTATAATGTGCATGATGATTGTCTAGGTGCATTTGATTCCTTGAAATGTTGGAAGTGTTCAACTTCCTCACTAACCCACACACTCACATGCACCTTGCTCCTGATAACGTAGTATGCTTGCTAGGAATATTTGACTCGTAGGTTGTGATGTATGTGAACATGACATTTTTTATGCTAGTTGATAATCTTGATGGTTGGCATGCTATGAATCAACATTGAACCCTCGAGTTAGTCGGAAACACGAGGAGTGACGTAGTTCCATCGGTAGGACTATGCTAGGGCTAAACCCGTGAGTTTGGGTGGGTGTGTACGGGTGGCAGTAGTTCGACTACATGGATCTCTTGTACCCGATGCCGCTCGTCGCATGCTCGCCCGACTCATACGGTCTAGCCTATTATCTGACCAACCTTGTTTGTTAACCATGTTTGCTCACATATGTATGGAATATGGAACACCCTACCACCGTTGTAGTCCATTGATAACGAATTAAATATCGATCCACAGTCTCGTGAGTCAGGTATGGTGGAATGGGACACTGTGTCCGAGCTATCGGCCTACGCTGGCGTGACGCCCCTCCCCATAGTGACCGCGAGCGATCCCTTTCTCTCGGCACTCCTCATGTGCTTGAAGTCGGGGATGAGGAACCCGATGGGATCATGGATCGCGGGGTCTTGGCCTCACACGTTGGGGGTCTTGGCCTCCCAACTAGTTCAGGGCATTTGATATGTGGGGTGTATCAGATTCCCCAATCTGCTGGATGAACGGACTTAACTAAGAACTCGGTTAACATTATCACTACATTCCATAAGTTAGGGTGGCGACTCGGCAGTCGAGGTCGCTCTGAAGGAGTGTTAACATACGCGATCGTTAGACGGAGTCACTTGAGGGAGAGTTGTGGCGAGGGCATGCATCATATCATCTATCATGCATATGCATTAATAAGATTAGATAGGTTTTTATGAATGATTGCTTTTCATTAAATTCATAGTATAATTGATGTCCGATGTAACTTAAGACTAATAGCACCCACTGAGTTGATCACTCACTCCCACTATGGGACGGTGTTTTAAAACACCAACCAGATTCGCTCATAGATGCAGGTGATGCCGAGTATGAGGAACCCGGCGACGCGAGCCTCGAGGAGGAGGGTGAGTTCTCCTACTTCTAGATGAGGAGCGGGTCTCCGTCGGCTCAGTAGATGGGACGTTGGATCACTGAGTAGCAGACTCAGCCCTATTCTTTTGGACATGATATTTTTGTGATTTTTGTTGGGCAACGCCTTGGGCGACCCATTTATATTCTTTTGGACCTATGTATATATACATATATATATCTTCCATTCCAGTAGACTAGTTGTGGTTATGTTTCATGCTCCAAGTAATTCCAAATTGCGCAATTAAGCTTAACTAATTATAAAACCATAAAATTGATGATAAGTAACACTCGGGAACTCGGGAGTCGAGTGTATGCACGACCTCCGATTTTCAGGGCGTTACACGTGAACTCACTTTCGGGCCTAGAAAATTGGCCCGTCCTAACCCGAACTCAGTTCCGGGTCGGGCCGAGTCGGGCTTTTTCGAGCCGGGTCGAGTGAGCTAACCGGGCTAGCCCGGTTTGTGTACACCCTTACACCCTTATATGCATGGAAAATAATGAATTAAAATTAATGCATAAAAATTGTGTGTTTATATTCAAATGGATTTTCATATTGATTCTGATATTCGTCTTCAGATTTAGTGGATGAGCAACAAAAATGGTTAATGGTTCAAATTCAACAAATAAATTCTCATCAACCAAAGGTTAAAAATATCGAAGCAACATGAGATTTGAAAAGAAAAGAAAAAAAAAAAAAAAACTTATTTTCAACGTAATTCTCGTAACTCTAATTATGTGATTTGAGTTAATCGTATATGCCACGCAGGTACAATTTCGAAGTGCCAGAGTATCAACCTCACCCTTTAGGAGAGCACGGACCCTTCTAAATTTGTTAATCGTGTAAGTAGAAAGAGACGTGTAAAGCTCAATTGCAAATCAACGTTCCAATTTTAGTAGGAAAAGAAGGGGCGGTTGCCATCACCCAATTGCATTGAAGTGCCGTGCATTCAACGCTTGCAAGTGTGTGAAACTCATCAACGGCAAAGGGAAGAATAAATAAATGATATCATACAGCCCCACAGTATGCTTAGCTTACCAAACTGCGCTGTTTTTCCAACTGACATGTCGCATGTGTATGACAGACATATAAGCCATGAAAAAGGTGGAATCCATCATGATTATCACCTGTCACCTAAAATCAAGACAAAATACTTTTCAGGTAGGCCACACCATTGAAATCAATGGACAGCGATCGAATAACCCATTATACAGGTGTGGCCTTCTTGGTTATTGGATCAGCATTATTTATTCGCTATCTGATATTCATCAAGGTTCCCACCGTTTCAACGGCTCAGATGGCATGCTGGGATACCTACCCAAGGAGTAGTTTGGGTGCAACAAACCTCCACTTAGGACATAAATATCCGTGCCTGAGGAAGTGGCTATTGCGACCCTGAAAAGTCCCCGGAAGGGAAACACAGCAATGCCCCACGTTCAAATGAGAAAAGGTTCTGATATTGATTCTTGGAAACTTACTATTAGAAAATATTTGGAGGCTCACCGTCCATCGTATGAAAACAAACGGATTAGCGGTCTGGATTACCTAATCGTTTTGCAAAAAAAAAAAATTAAAAAAATTAAATGAATAACTAGAAGGAAATCCTAACAAATTAAAAACCAACTGATGGGGGTGTAGCTCATATGGTAGAGCGCTCGCTTCGCATGCGAGAGGCACGGGGTTCGATTCCCCGCACCTCCATTATTTTATTTTTCCCGTCTGATCACTCTGATTTGTGAACTGTGGGCCATCTATGGTAGATGTAACCAGACGGATGGTTCTGATGTGGGCCATCTATGGTAGATGTAACTAGACGGATGGTTCTGATTTTACGCGTAATGTTCCTCATGGTGGAAGTTAGGAAGCCAATTGGAGATGGGTTCCGCCTAACCAAACTGTTTTTTTATGAGTAGAACCCCAAAACTTTGAGCAGTTCCAGGTGCTACGACCCGCACCTAGTTTGATGCATTTTATTAGTAACGGGCGGCCTTAGTTGTGAAAATAACAAAGTGTAAAAAGTGCTACTGGACAATGAGAAATTTACCACTGTAGACACCACCTTTTATATATCCAGCGGTTTTTATAAAGCGATACAAACTTAAGTTACCAACTTAGACTAGCACGTGCGGACGGTGAATTTGAGGATGAAACAATCCCTCCTTTTCACTGTTGTTGCTTTTCCTCTCCCTTTAACGGAAAATCCACGAGCGGTTTTTCAAAACACATCCCTTCGTTCCGTTGCAACGAAAAACCGATGCACAACCATTTTTCTTATCATTTTCCTTACTAAAATTCGAACTTTATCATCTCTATATTATCATTATACATTTGGCATTTTCCATCTTGATGAGGGTTACATGGAATCCTCCAAACTGGTTGCACATCCAATCTTCGAAAAGGTTCAAATTAATCCCTCACTCGAAAGCACCCTTCCTCAACTTACATTGAGCGAGGCTACGGTTGCAGGAGGTACAGATATTAAACCCTAGTGTGGTTTATAGATAATTTCCTTTGTAGTATTGGACGACGATTAACTGACTACCTGTGGAAATTCAGCTAGTAATTCACCGAGGGTGCTTGGTCAAACTTAGCCATTACACGCTTGAATTTGAAGAACTCACGGAAATTGAGATGAACCCAAGTCGATGACAATTGATCGACTACTTATCGAATTTCATGTGAAGTTCAGTGAATTTCATGTCAGGCTCTTACAATTTCATTTATTAGGCTTAGTCAATTTTATGCGCTGATCGTTCAAATTCACATGAAACTCGTTCAATTCCATTTGAAGCTCACTGAATTTCATTTTAGGGCTCACTCAATTTCATGTTAGTGTCGCTCAATTTAATGTTTGCCTAGCTCAATTTCATGCTAGGCTCGCTCAATTCAATGTTTGCCTAACTCAATTTCACGCTAGGCTTGCTCAATTCAATGTTTTCCCAGCTCAATTTCATGCTAGGCTTGCTCAATTCAATGTTTGCCCAACTCAATTTCATGTTAGGCTCGCTCAATTCAATATTTGCCCAACTCAATTTCATGTTAGGCTCGCTCAATTCAATGTTTGCCCAACTCAATTTCATGTTAGGCTCGCTCAATTCAATGTTTGCCCAACTCAATTTCATGTTAGGCTCGCTCAATTCAATGTTTGCCCACTCAATTTCATGCTAGGCTCGCTCAATTTAATGTTTGCCCAGCTCAATTTCATGCTAAGCTCGCTTAATTTAATGTTTGCATTGATAAATTTCATGCTAGGCTTGCTCAATTTAATGTTTGCATTGATAAATTTCATGTTTGCCTCGATGAATTTCATTCTTGTCTCACTAAATTTCATGTTTGCGTTGCTCAATTTGTAGTTTGCCACACTCAATTTTCAGTTTGCCATGCTCAATTTCAGCTTTCCTCGCTCAATTGTCAGTTTGCCTCGCTCAATATATAGTTTACTGATTGCTTGCCTCCAAGTGCAGAGGTTCGTAAGTAGTATCCCGTGAATACGGGGTCGATCCCACAGGGAGATGAATTGTGAGAAGAAAAAAATCAAACGCAAAATAAACTAAGTAATAAAAATTAATCTGATGATTTGATTTTGGGATTTTTGAATGGATGTAATTCAATTGAATAAAATAACACCCAAGCTTCAAAGTTCCACACATAGGTAATGTTCCAAAATCATGATGACTTGGATAACACAACTAGGATCTGATCACTATGGTCAGCCTAGTCGGATAATAAAACAGTTTAAATATTTTAATAAATGATATAAAAAATTAGAAAATCATGGATTTGCACCATTGACATATATTCTCAAGCGTCAGTGATTTTAAGTATTCAATATCTATAGGATAATGAATACAAAGAAATATAACAGGTTGAGAACCTCTCCTATCTAGGAAATCTGATTGATCTAGGGTAAGCCTATCCATCAATGTGGATCTCATATGATGGAAACATATGGATCTCACAAGAGGATAAAAAACAAAACCTAAATAATAGATAACATGCATACACCATTTTTCTCATCATTAAAACAATCAATCATCATAATCTTAAAGAAACATTAAACCCATGTGCTTCCCTTCTAGCTTGGGATAGAAGGAACTTAGAAAAACATAATTAAATTGCAGAAATAAAAAGCAACAAGATATAAAGAAAGAAAATGCAAATAGAAAAAATCTAAACAAAACAACTTATAAAGCTTTAATAAAACTAAAAACTCTTTAAAAACCCTAAACCTTGCTCTTGAATGCCTTGAATAATGTTTTAGAATGCCCTAGGAAGCCCTATTTATAAGTAGGGACCTCCAATTTTCGTACAAATTTGAAAAACCCTAGAAACCGCATCAAATATACATATTTTCCCAAAATAGACTTCTCGCTGCATAGTTCGTTTAAAACAGTCTTCCTGCTGCGCAGTTTTCCAAAATAAACTTCACAGCTTCAGAATACACTTTTTCAGGACAATTTCAGGATTCTTCACTTCAAATCTTCGATTCTCTTCATTCTTCACTTGGTTTTCTTAGATCTTTGGCATGTGAATTCTTCAATCTTGGTCTCCTAAGATCAATCCCTTGCTTTGGTAATTCTTGAGCATCAAAATCATGCTTTTAACACCATTTTTCAATCCAAACACTTAAATTCACCTTGCAACACATACATGAGTAAAATAGAATATTAAGCGGATTCATGTTCATAAAACCAAGATATAAATGGGGAAAATTATGCAATATTTGAGTCTCAACACACCCCCCAACCAGCATTTTGCTAGTCCCAAGCAAAATAAGCGAAAAAATAATAATAATATAATAATAATAATTAAAAAAAACTAATTTTAGAAACAAAATTAAACGAAAAAAAAATAATAATAATAATAATAAAAATTCTAACTACACCACTTTCGCAGGTAATCTCGATTGCATTTAGCATATGCAGCAAGCCTTTAAACCCCTAGGTTTCCCCTAGTGGACGAGTTATAGTCTCGTGAGGGTTTTTAGAAATGTTACCCACAAACATTGAAAACATGAAAAAATAGCTTAACACTAAAAAATTTATACAATTATGCCTCCATTCATCATATGAATTCCAAAACAAAACAATACTTACCCTAAGTCTAAAGTTAGTTAGAATCTCAATTTCCTAATCCATTACATCCTTGAGTTCAGAGACCTAATCAAAATTTAGAATAGTTACGATCCAATATCCTTAGGTGCTCGTGACACTAGTCTAACTTTGAAAAATATGTATGTTCTCTATCCTAACTCCTTTCAATCATTCCAAGAATATGAAATCTCTAGTTATCTCATTTTTTTCATGTCATTTCTTGTTTTATCATCATATCCTCATTATTATAGACCACCCTTAGATGAAGATTCCCACCGGGTTTGCTTCATAACCTAAGGTATCGTACTTGTAATGGTAACAGTAATGGATACTTAGGTATCCTTACTCCGGATTACTGACACGATTGTTATGGTCATTGCATTCATGCTCTATAATAAAATTTTCTTTTTTCATCACTCTTTTTTTTTTTTTTTTTTTTCTTCTTCTTCAATATTCTATCTTTTAAGCATATATCAATGATACTAGTTTATTCAACCTTGTTTGAATCAAAAGTTGTTATTCTAGTTCACATATCATATTCCTCACTTAGTTAGCTAGGGTGTATTGTGAATTCAGTACATCAAATTGCAACTCACTTTAAACTAGTGATTAGATAATTGAACTCAAGTTTATAATTTTCAGTTATCAGAATTCTGACTACTATCAACCTAGAATAAATATTAACTTTGCCTTTGGAATTCGCATAATATCATGTTCACATTCTTGTATATAAAAATATTATTTTGAAAATGTTAAAATTTTTTTTATTTTTTTATTTTTTTTTCATAAACCTAAAAAAAATAAAATTAAACCTAAAAATAATAAAATAAATTGAAAAAATAATAATAATAAAATAAAAAAAAAGAAAAAAAAAATCACATGGATGACTATCCATACCCCCCAACCTAAAATCTACATTGTCCCCAATGTAATGATAATATAATGCAGAGAACAATAAAAATAAAAGAAAGGGTGGATAGTACCTGCCATGAAAAACTCACCTGCTAGGTGACACTAAAAAAAATGAATATGATACAAATTCTACACAAATGCTCCATCAGACTAGGAGCATCAATCTGAATATTCTGGCTCATGAAGAGGGAAGGACTCCTCTCCCAAATGAAAGTTTTCCACATAAGGCTTCAATCTCTGCCCATTAACCTTGTACACATTGCCATTACGTGGATTCTCAATTTCAACAGCCCCATGAGTATAAACATTCTTCACAATGAAAGGGCCTGTCCATCTTGATCTTAACTTTCTCGGAAAAAACTGGAGACGGGAATTGTACAATAGGACCTTTTGCTGAGGTTCAAAATTCTTCCTCAGAATATTTTTGTCATGAAAAGCTTTGGTCCTCTCTTTGTAGATTTTAGAATTTTCATAGGAGTCTCTCCTCAGCTCCTCTAATTCATTCAACTCTAATTTCCTTTGTCCACTTGCTTGATCCATATCAAAGTTTAATTTCTTTATTGCCCAGTAGGCTCTATGTTCCAATTCCACAGGCAAGTGGCAAGCCTTCCCATACACCAATCTGTATGGAGACATTCCAATCGGGGTCTTATAAGCAGTCCTATAAGCCCATAAAGCGTCGGATAGTCTGAGGGACCAATCCTTCCTATCTGGCCTTATAGTTTTCTTTAAAATGTGTTTGATTTCCCGATTAGAAATCTCAGCTTGCCCACTCGTTTGTGGGTGGTATGGGGTACTCACTTTATGCTTGATGCCATATTTCTTCATCAAAGCCTCAAATGTCCTATTGCAAAAGTGAGACCCACCATCACTAATGATGGCCTTTGGAGTTCCAAATCTAGAAAAAATATTTTCCTTGAGGAATCGTATGACCACTTTGTTGTCATTGGTCCTACTTGGAACTGCCTCAATCCACTTTGAAACATAATCCACACCAACCAATATATAAAGAAATCCAAAAGAAGATGGAAATGGGCCCATAAAATCAATACCCCAACAATCAAAAATCTCCAATGGCAAAATTGGGGATAAAGGCATCATGTTGCGCCGAGACAATCTTCCCAACCTTTGACATCTATCACAAGCAACACAGAAAGCATGGGTGTCTTTAAACATGGTAGGCCAGTAAAAACCACACTGCAGGATTTTTGCAGTGGTTTTCTTAGCAGAAAAATGGCCACCACATGCTTCCATGTGGCAAAAAGAAATAACACTTTGAATTTCATCCTCTGGGACACAACGTCTAAAAATTTGATCAGTCTCATATTTATATAAATACGGGTCATCCCAGAAGAAGTTCCTAACCTCGGTTTCAAAACGCTTCCTATCTTGTGACTTCCAATGATATGGCATTTTTCCTGTTACAAGATAGTTCACTATATCCGCATACCAAGGCAATTTGGAGATCGCAAATAATTGTTCATCAGGAAAATTGTCCTGGATATGCATCTCCTCAGTGGAATCATTTAACACCAATCTGGAAAGGTGATCGGCCACTACGTTTTCTACTCCTTTCTTATCTTTTATCTCTAAGTCAAATTCTTGGAGTAGGAGGATCCATCTCAAAAGTCTCGGCTTTGCATCCTTCTTAGACAACAAATATTTCAAAGCCGAGTGGTCTGTGAAAATGACCACTTTAGATCCCAGCAAGTAGGACCTAAACTTATCCAAAGCAAAAACTACTGCAAGTAACTCTTTTTCAGTCGTTGAGTAGTTCACTTGGGCCGAGTTTAGAGTTCTACTCGCATAGTGAATAACGTAGGGCCGTTTATCTTTCCTTTGGCCCAAAGAAGCCCCTATGGCATAGTCACTTGCATCGCACATTAGTTCAAAAGGAAGTGTCCAATCTGGTGGACGCATGATAGGTGCAGTGGTAAGAGATGATTTAATTTTATTAAAGGCATTTGCACACTCATCTGTCCACTTAAATGGAACATCCTTTTGAAGAAGATTAGTCAAGGGTCTAGTAATGACACTAAAATCCTTGATGAATCTTCTATAAAAACCAGCATGCCCTATAAGTGATCTAATATCTCTAACAGTTCGGGGGATAGGTAGATTAGCTATAATGTCGAGTTTTGAGCGATCTACCTCGATTCCATTTTTGGAGATAACATGGCCCAAAACAATTCCCTTTTGAACCATGAAATGACATTTCTCCCAATTTAAGACAAGGTGTTTCTCTTCACACCTAGACAAGACAAGAGATAAATTGTTGAGGCATTCCTCAAAACTACTCCCAAATACAGAGAAGTCGTCCATGAAAACCTCAAGAAACTTCCCAACCATATTTGAAAAAATACTTAACATACACCGTTGGAAAGTTGCTGGAGCATTACACAATCCAAATGGCATCCGTTTGAAAGCAAATGTGCCAAATGGACAAGTGAACGTGGTTTTCTCTTGGTCTTCCAGGGCTATCTCTATTTGGTTATATCCGGAATATCCATCAAGAAAACTATAGAAAGAGTGACCTGCTACCCTCTCTAAAACTTGATCAATGAATGGTAGAGGGAAATGATCCTTCTTTGTGACCTGGTTCAATTTTCTATAGTCAATGCAAACACGCCAACCAGTGGTGACACGTGTTGGTATGAGCTCATTATTAGAATTCTGCACAATAGTTATTCCGGATTTCTTTGGGACTACTTGAGTTGGACTCACCCAAACACTATCGGATATTGGGTAGATGATTCCCACATCCAATAATTTGATCACCTCATTTTTTACAACTTCCATCATGTTTGGATTGAGACGCCTTTGAGGTTGTCTAATTGGTTTGGCGTCCTCATCGAGGTGTATCCGATGGGTGCATATGGAAGGGCTTATACCCTTGATGTCAGAAATGGCCCAACCCAAGGCTCCTTTGTGGTCCCTTAGAACATTCAACAATTTAATCTCTTGATCCTTGTCTAAAAATGAAGAGATCACCACAGGATAAGTTTTATTTTCACCTAAGTATACATACTTAAGCTCATTTGGTAGTGGTTTTAAATCAAACTTTGGAACATTGGTTGGTGATGGTAGAGGTCGCGAGTCCTCTATAGATAGGATTTGAGTGCGCGGTCTCCATTGGTACATACCAATGTCCTGAGTGGTAGTGCTCTCATTATCATCACAAATTTCAGCAAGCACTTTTTCTAAATTAGAATTTTTCAAGTCCCCAAAGACTTGAATCAATTCCTCAGTCAGACTAGGTTCCAATTCCTCTTCTTCTGTCAAGCAGTCCATGAAATTCAGCTCATGGATATCATTATTATTAATGGGCTGCTTACATAGATTGAAAATATTTAGCTCTAGAGTCATGTTACCAAAAGACAAGTTCATCATTCCATTCCTGCAATTTATGATTGCATTTGAAGTTGCTAGGAATGGGCGGCCTAAAATGATGGGAACTTGAGCGCTAGCATTTACACATGGTTCAGTGTCTAGTACAATAAAATCCACGGGGAAGTAGAATTTCTCCACTTGGACTAACACGTCCTCTAAAATTCCCCTTGGTACCTTAATGGAGCGGTCAGCGAGTTGGAGTGTAATCGTGGTTGGTTTAAGCTCGCCTAACCCCATTTGTTTGTAAACCGAATAAGGTACTAAGTTGACACTTGCACCCAAATCTAGCAAAGCATGCTCAATTTGGAAATTCCCAATAATACAAGGAATAGTGGGACTTCCCGGGTCTTTGTATTTGGGTACAACCCTTTGTTGAATGATAGCGCTCACTTTCTCAGTAAGGAAGGCCTTTTTGTGCACATTTAATTTCCTCTTTACAGTGCACAAGTCCTTGAGATATTTAGCATATGATGGAATTTGTCTAATGGCATCAAGCAGAGGAATATTGACAGTAACCTTTTGGAGCACATCCAACACCTCTTGATATTTCATGGGGACAGTTGGATTCCGAAGTCTAGATGGGAATGGAACTGGAGGCTCATATGACTTAGTCTCTTTATCCTTTTGTTGTTGCGGCTTTTGAACTATAGTTGGTTCATCATTTTCTTGAGATAGTGGCTCATCCTCCGGTATTTCTACCGGTTGCATTATCTTGTTATCGACTTCTTTTCCACTTCTCAAGGTAATGATGGCCTTAGCTTGTTCATGATGTAACTCATTTGGATTTGAGTCTCCAATGAAATGTGTATTTCTAGGGTTTGGCACAGGTTGAGAAGGAAGGGTGCCTTTTTCCCTAGCATTTAGTTGAGTCTCAATCCTAGCCACAGCTGTCTTTAATTCCTGATTTGATTGGATTAGAGACTGATTCATTTGAGCTTGAGAGTTCATGAATGCGGTCAATGCATCCTCCACAGATGATCGCTTTGGCGGGGGCACATATGGTGCATTGTTAGGTGCCCCAAAGAAGTTGTTTTGTGGAGGCATTTGAGGTGCATTGGGCGCATTAATTTGTGGTCCATTCCTCCAACTAAGATTAGGATGGTTACGCCAATTTGGATTATACGTGTTTCCCATTGGTTGCATAACTGACCTTTGGTAGTTATTTATAGCATTTGCTTGATCATGCTCATGCGTGATATTTTGTACAACTGAGATTAATGAACAATCTTTGTGTCATGATCTGTACCACCACAAATGCTACAAAAATTACCTAAGGAAGTGTTTGCTTTAACCATATCAACCTTCCTAATTTCCAAGGCTTCGACCTTTCTAGCCAATGCAGCGAATTTTGCATTAAGGTCGTCTTCCTCTCTTAGGACATACATTCCCGCTTTTTCTCTAAGAACGGGTCTAGTTTGGTCTGATTTAGCAGAGACATCCCATGTCTGCGTATTCTCTGCTAACATATCTAGAAAATCCCAAGCCTCATTATGATCTTTGTCAAGAAAGGTTCCACCACACATCATCTCTATGAACTGACGGGTATCCATGGTGAGCCCCTTTCGGAAAGCATCAATCACGTGCCATGGTTCATAACCATGATGTGGACAAGTAATTAGAAGGTCTTTGAAGCGCTCCCAAGCTTGAAAAAACAGTTCATTCCCCTTTTGGGAGAATGACATGATTTCTTGTTTTAGTGCATTTGTTTTGTGCTCGGGAAAGAACTTTTTCAAAAACTCTCTACTTAAGGCTTGCCATGAAGTGATGGTATTAGGTCTTAGAGAGTTGAGCCATGCTTTGGCCCGATCCTTTAGAGAAAATGAGAATAGCCTAAGCTTAAGTATATCCCTATTGCCATTGTTTACTTGTAATGTTGCAATTACTTCCTCAAAGTCCTTGAGGTGCAAGTAGGGGCTTTCAGAATCCAAGCCATGAAATTTAGGAATCAATTGAATTACACCTGGTTTAAAATCAATGTTCCCTGTGTGAGCAGGGAACACTATGCAAGATGGTAAAGTTGATCTCTCAGGGTGTAAATGTTCACGTAAAGTCCGTGGTTGGTTTAACACATTCCTATGAACTTCATTTTCATCCTCAAGAGGAGGATTAAATTGATTTTCTCTATTTTGATTATAGTTGGATCTGGCAGATTTGGATTATCAACTGGGTCTGCCATGGAATCCAAGTGATGTTGAGTGCCTCTTCTAAGTGAATGAATAAGGCCTGGAACTAGTCCCCTTCAGAGGAGAGTCGATTGTTTTGATCCCTACTCCAACGGGACATAAACCATCCACACCACACAACAAATACCACTAAATAAACTAGCAAGTATGATACTTAAAATAAAAATAAAAACTTAAATCAACAACCCAGGCGGCAGGGCCGACCATGAGGGTTCAGTCCACAAAGCAAAAAAAAAATAAAAATAAATAAATAAATCAACAACCCAGGCGGCAAGGCCGACCATGAGGGTTCAGTCCACAAAGCAAAAATAAAAAAATAAAAAATCAACAACCCAGGCGGCAGGGCCGACCATGAGGGTTCAATCCACAAAGCAAAAAAAAAAAAAAATAAACAAATAAATAAAATAAAAGTAAAACTAATGCAGAAATTAAACTATGTTAATCTGGAAAATAGATTCAGCGGATGATCTTTGTGATCAAACAGCAACTGTAGGACAACCATAGCACTTGGGTGATGAAATCCCAAGCAGGGCAACCTTATGTCACAGTTAGTGCTTGAAAGACCCAACTGAATTTATTTTCAAAGAAAAAATAAAATAAAATCTACAGAAAATTTGGAGGGTTTAGAAGAGAACTTACCTTAGGAAAAAAACTTACCTTAGCTATCTTGCACAGATCTGATCTCTTTAAATCTCTCCCCGGCAACGGCGCCAAAAAACTTGATTGCTTGCCTCCAAGTGCAGAGGTTCGTAAGTAGTATCCCGTGAATACGGGGTCGATCCCACAGGGAGATGAATTGTGAGAAGAAAAAAATCAAACGCAAAATAAACTAAGTAATAAAAATTAATCTGATGATTTGATTTTGGGATTTTTGAATGGATGTAATTCAATTGAATAAAATAACACCCAAGCTTCAAAGTTCCACACATAGGTAATGTTCCAAAATCATGATGACTTGGATAACACAACTAGGATCTGATCACTATGGTCAGCCTAGTCGGATAATAAAACAGTTTAAATATTTTAATAAATGATATAAAAAATTAGAAAATCATGGATTTGCACCATTGACATATATTCTCAAGCGTCAGTGATTTTAAGTATTCAATATCTATAGGATAATGAATACAAAGAAATATAACAGGTTGAGAACCTCTCCTATCTAGGAAATCTGATTGATCTAGGGTAAGCCTATCCATCAATGTGGATCTCATATGATGGAAACATATGGATCTCACAAGAGGATAAAAAACAAAACCTAAATAATAGATAACATGCATACACCATTTTTCTCATCATTAAAACAATCAATCATCATAATCTTAAAGAAACATTAAACCCATGTGCTTCCCTTCTAGCTTGGGATAGAAGGAACTTAGAAAAACATAATTAAATTGCAGAAATAAAAAGCAACAAGAATAAAGAAAGAAAATGCAAATAGAAAAAATCTAAACAAAACAACTTATAAAGCTTTAATAAAACTAAAAACTCTTTAAAAACCCTAAACCTTGCTCTTGAATGCCTTGAATAATGTTTTAGAATGCCCTAGGAAGCCCTATTTATAAGTAGGGACCTCCAATTTTCGTACAAATTTGAAAAACCCTAGAAACCGCATCAAATATACATATTTTCCCAAAATAGACTTCTCGCTGCATAGTTCGTTTAAAACAGTCTTCCTGCTGCGCAGTTTTCCAAAATAAACTTCACAGCTTCAGAATACACTTTTTCAGGACATTTCAGGATTCTTCACTTCAAATCTTCGATTCTCTTCATTCTTCACTTGGTTTTCTTAGATCTTTGGCATGTGAATTCTTCAATCTTGGTCTCCTAAGATCAATCCCTTGCTTTGGTAATTCTTGAGCATCAAAATCATGCTTTTAACACCATTTTTCAATCCAAACACTTAAATTCACCTTGCAACACATACATGAGTAAAATAGAATATTAAGCGGATTCATGTTCATAAAACCAAGATATAAATGGGGAAAATTATGCAATATTTGAGTCTCAACATTTACCTCGCTCAATTTTCGCTCTTCCCTCGCTGAATTTCTAGTTTGCCTCATTCAAAATCTAGGTTGCGTCACTAAATTTTCAGGCTTCCCTAGCTCAATTATTTCTTTTGCGTCCCTCAAATTCGAACTTCCCTCAATCGATTTCATTTTTCCCTCGTTCAATTTCTAGTTTGCCTCACCCAATTTCTAGCTTGTCTCGCTGAACTTTCGCTCTTCCCTTGTTGAATTTCTAGTTTGCCTCATTCAATTTATAGGTTGCGTCGTTGAATTTTCATTGTTACGCCCCAAACTCGGAAACCGGGCTCACAAAATTCTCGATTGTCGAATCTAGTGCCGTCAGCCTCCGTAATACCCCATTCTTGGCTTCCAATGTCCATACGCCAGATTCTGATCCTGGGATCCCACAATGAGAATTTTCAACATGAATTTGTCTCATTAGAAGCATAACCATAAGTATACCCAAATCACAAGAATAACATCATCATCACATATCCACTAATATAATCATTTGAGTACAATGTTAAAAGGGAAATACATGCATATAATAAGATCTTCACAAAACTCGGCTGCAACCTATCGTCACCTGCACGCATCTATTGTGCATAAGCTTATAGAAAGCTTAGAGGGTGGTGAAAGTGTGTGAGCAGTATATGCGTGCTCAGAATGTAATATTAGAGTAAACAGAAATACTGGTAAGTCCACGAACCATACAATATCAAAGTAAGCAGAAATACTGACAAGTTCATAAAATATCATCAACCTCATCCAAGATATGCGATGAAAAGACGTAGTAAGCCAATGTCATATACTAAGAAAGTAATGTAAATCGGCTATGTAATGCGGAAACATAATGAACCATATATCAGATATCGAGGATGTAGTACAATATGCAATTCAAAAGAGCTACGAATACCATCAGCCTCATCAAGGCCATATAAATGTAGAAACATAGCAACCCAAAATGCCATATGCTGAGCATGTAATGCAATATGCAATATGTGGTGCGAATGAAATGACCAAGCTGTAGTGTGAAGTCGGGATAATAGTACGTGGTATCGCTGGCTATGGGGCCTATCACAAAGAACTTCTATCCAAACCAGTCTCATACCTAAATTTGGATAGATAGACTCAATGTGTTAAGCTCTTGATCTCAGGTTAGTAGCGCGCCCCAACCGAAATTCTGGCCATTGCAAAAGTATATATAACAATTAGTTGTGCACCAACAGCCCGAGTGGATAGTGAATGAATGAATGAATATAATGCTGAGTATGCAACTCCTGTTCCACGAATCAGTACTGTACATCTCTGGGATCATCACCGGGATCTAGTACACTCTACGCCAGCTGCTGCCCCATCAAGCGCACAACTAGGTAAGTGGAAGAGACCTCACTATCCGCCTGCCAATATCGGACCCGACTCGTCAATAGTGGACCCATTCCTCAAACTGGTCAGACTCAGCCTAGCTATGCCTACTCCCTCAAGCGGGTAGGGCCACACCCCCTCCCAACCGACCACTACACAGTGGGAGACGCGGCCTACTGGTATATGGCCCTCATGTGCTCATATATATCCACTCGGTCTTGACGTTGGGCCGTCCTCTGGTACCAAGAGGGTTTAGGAATTTTCACCTAGGGTCATATATGGCAGCTCGATGTTAATAACAGATTTTCGGTGTCTCATCTGGCCATCCACAACATGCCCGTGGAGGCTACGGCCCTAATGTCACTAGGGTGTACAGTAATCACTACACACAATGCAAGATGCATGAGTCATACAATCCAGTCATGTATCAATCCTGCGCATACCGTGCGCTCATGTGGAATAACTCCACCTATTAGGGAGTCTGATAAACCATCTATACTATGGCATATACAATGGTCAATAACATCTCATAATAAACATGCAGATGATGCGTATGGGCATGTATCATGATGTTATGCTGTCACATACTCATAATCGGTATCAACAACCGGCATCGACAATCGGCCTCGATAATCGACATCGACAATCGGCCTCGACAATGTGGACATTTAACCAACATTGCCCCCAAGGAGTGGCCCACATAGAGCCTAACAAATAGTGGACCCATGGCTTCACACAAGGGCCTAATATACAACACCATGGGCCTCACTCAAGAGCTTAATACACATCATGATGGGCCTCTCACGTGGGCCTAATATACATCACAATGGGCTCCATCGCCTGGCCCTCAAATGCATCACAATGGGCCTCATCACATAAACCTCATATATATCACATTGGGCCTTAAACACGGGCTGAATATACATCACAGCGGGCCTTAAATACGGGCCGAACGCACATCACAATGGGCCTCAAATATGGGCCACATATACATCACATTGGGCCTCGACAATCGGCCTTGATATCTGGCCTCGACAATCAGCCTCGACAATCAGAATTGGTATTGACAATCGGAATCGGCCTTGATAATTGGCCTTGACAATCGGAATCGGTATCGACAATCAAATCGGCCTCGATAATCAGAATTGGAACCGGCCTCAACAATCGACCTCGACAATCGGAATCGGCTTCAACAATCGGCCTCAATAATCGAAATCGGTATCGACGATCGGAATCAGCCTCAACAATCGGAATCAACCTCAATAATAGGAATCGGTATCGACAATCGGAATCGGCCTCGATAATCGGCATCGACAATCAGCATCGATAATCGGCATTGACAATCAGCATCGATAATTGAAAAAGCCAAGCTATATGTCTTAGAGGGGGGGTGAATAGGACTATGCCAAATTAAAACGATAACAATAGAATTTAAACAATAAGATAGCCTTATAAATAAAATAAATGAAAGATAGGACTATAATCAATTCACAATACTGAAATGTAAATTAACCTCAAATGTATGAGTATTGAGAGATTGATACAAATGTTGTTCTAAGGACAACTTTACACCAAAAACCAAGGTTTATGGTAGGACAACCTAATTCCTAGAAAGGTCTTTGTATCAAAAACTCAAACTTGATATAGATGAATGATAGATAAATAACAAGGAAATGAAATCTAAGTTATTACAACATTCCCCACAAAACTTGAAATGTAAAGGATTACAACATTCACATCCACACATACATCCCACAAACTTGAATGATAAAATATATAGAAATTAAACCATACATCCACAAAACACAAAGAATTATAGTGGTTCGCCTGTGTGTACACCAACTGTTAAACAACAGCCACACAGCTTGCTACTCCACTCTTAATATCCTCACACAGGGGATATTAGCGTTCACTATGAAAATAGGTTTTTTCAGGTTCACCTAAAACCCTCATAATTGTGTCTTTCAAATGGGCTTACACAATTCAAAAAACCCCACTCTGAGTTTTCTGGATCACCTCAGATAAACCAAACAATGAAATTTTTCTGGCTCAATCTCAAAAGAAACCAAAAACAGAAGATTTACACAAATGTAAAATACCTGAATTTCTCCTTTTGTTGCAGCCCGGAAGAACCAAGACGGAGTAGAAGTTCGAATATAGAAGTTCAATGTCCAATACTCACTTTGAAATGGTTCTAGGTTCTAATTGATTTTAAATTAAATCAAGTTGAGCTAGCTCTATTTGATTTTGATTCCAAGAAGTGGAATATCACAAGTCCACTTTCAAATCAGATTAGAATGCAAAAACAAAATCAAATATGAAAAGCTAATAAAAAGATAATATTAAATATGTACAATCTAGTTGAAGAAGATTACAAACTTATCTCTGAGAGTGATGCCTTGATTTTACTTGAATTGGATTATCAAACTCTGAAAATCGTGCTCTATTTATAGTTGCAGAAATTGCGTCCACGACTGGTCGTAAAGACACTACGACAGGTCATATGACCAACAACATTTTGAATTTTTTAGCGCGATCGGATAAAACCTTTCCATAACTGGTCGTAGGCACTTCACGACCGGTCGTGAGGCCTCCACGACTGGTCGTGACCTACCCATGACTGGTCGTGAGGAGCCAGAAATGGTTGCTGGAGTTTGAGTCGTAGCTGCTGGACTGGTCGTGAACGAGTCGTGCACTGTTCACATGACCGGTTTAGCAGTCTCCAGGATTGATTGTAGCTCAACTAAAAAATTCTGAAATTTTGCAACAACTTAGGACTGGTCGTGGAATTTCTTGGACTAGTAGAGCCAGTGCTAGACTAGTCGAACAGAGTCTAGGACTAGTCGAAGAACAGACTAAATACTTATGAAATGATTTAATTTGAATTATGTATTCAAAATGACCTACCCTAAGGTCAATCTAGGGTCTTTCATACCTTGGACATGATGTATGAACATTGAACCTTCTTTTCTTCAGATGATTGATGTTTTTTAAAGTTCATGAAGCTTGAGATCTCGACACACGATGAAGCTTGTATTTGAGATTTTTAGAAGCTTGATTTCTTAGTACTTGAGTTGTACTTTACCTTGAGTTTGATCTTGCAATTCTTGAAGGAGACCATTGTTCTTGACTTGAAGCATTGTCAATATCCCCCTTTGTACATCTTAGTTCTTGAAGTAGATCTTTGTTCTTGTGCTTGAGATGCATTGACTTGAACATATATATCAATGTGCTACACAAGACACATACTGTGGTTTTGGCACAACAAAATTTGACAATCAAAGGAACAAATAACCATTGCACTTACAATAATCGGCATCGACAATCAGCATATAAACAAGGCGGGGTCCATAGGTGAACAGCCGATCAACCATAATATAAAGATCGGCCCTCGACCGTGGTTATATCAAATCCGATAGCACGGAGCCATCCGTCTATATCAAATGGGGCCCACTTATTTGGGTTAACCAACTAAGAGAATGATGAGAATGGGCCTAACAAGGCCTAAGGGAAGGTCACAATGTGGACATCCAACCATCGTTGCCCCTCAATGTGGACATTTAACCAACATTGCTCCCAAGAAGTGGTCCACATAGAGCCACACATATAGTGGCCCCATGGCCTCACATAAGGGCCTAATATACATTGCCACGGGCCTCACTCATGGGCCACATATGCATCACATTGGGCCTCACTCATGGGCCTCAAATGTATCATAATGGGCCACGCCCATGGGCCTTGAATACATCACAATGGGCCTCGCCCATAGGCCTTGAATACATCACAATGGGCCACGCCCATGGGCCTCGAATACATCACAATGGACCTCACCCGTGGGCCTCGAATACATCACAATTGGCCTCGTCCATGGGCCTCATCACTGGGCCTCTTATGTCAAGTAGGCCACATCACATGGGCCGCGTTACATGGGCCGCACCAATGGGCCTCATATATATAGCAAATGGGCCGCACCAGTGGGCCTAATACACATCACAAAGGGGGCCTAACATACATCAAGTGGGTCGCACCATCCACACCATTCATCTATTCTTAGGGATCATTTTAAAGCATTTAAAAAATTAAATCATATCGAAAGATTATCTGGACCGCACTCCAAATAATAGTGGTGATAATGATTTCCACCATAAAACACCACGGGGCCACCATAATATTTATGTTCCATCCAATCTGTTCATAAGGTCATGAGGACCTAATAAGAAGAAAAACAAATTTCATATTGGTCCAAAACTTTCGTGACCCCAAAAAGGGTTTCAATGGTGGACGTTCACTCAGCACTGTTTCTGCGCTGTGGTCCACCTGACCATTATATCTGCCTCATTTATTTATTTATTTATTTCTCAAGCCTTAAAACAAGCTCACCAAATGAATGGACGGTTTGGATGGAACACATCCATCAGGGGTGGGGTCCACGAAACTTACTGACGTCAACACCAGCTATATAGCTGGTGTGACACACTCCTGCCAATCTGCCTTACGGTGGGACCCACAGATGTCATTACAGCAGATATATCTGCTGGTGTCACCAGCAGATGGATGGTGTAGCCACCACACATGTCAAGGTGGGCCACTGCACGAACGGTACAGGCACAACACGTACTATGGTGGGGCCATACATGGCACCGTCCAGATGGACGGTGCAGATGAACACATGCATCTATGGTGGGTCTCACCAGTTAGATAGATGGACGGTGTGGGTGTGACCCGTACGCCAGGTGGGTCCCACCGTCCAATCATCTGAACGGTGGCAGACACCAGCCAATCCATTTTCCAAACCAGGTGGGTCCCACGTGGGGCCCACCAGATATACATCAGTATGTATATATAACATATATAAAATATAATATATATATATATATATATATATATATATATATATATATATATATATATATCATTTATTTATTTATTTTTATTATTTATTATTTTTTTAAAGGACCCAACGTCCAGCGTTCAGCATCCAGAGAGCTGGACGGCCTGGACGGGACATTATCAAGGTGGGGTCCACGCACTGGACGGCCCAGATGAAGGGCACACATCAGGGTCCACACATGTGGGGCCCACCAAGTCAGCACCAAGCTTCCATTTGTGTTTTCTCATCATCAAGGCCCGCTGGACAACCTGGATAAAACAGATGAACGGCGTTGATAAAATACATAACCATGGTGGGCCACATCGTTTTGGATAGATGAACGGAGTGGATATAGAATAAATACATCAAGAAGAGCCCCACCCACACGTGTGGGGCGGGCCACGTCCTGAATGGATGGTTGGGATAACATATAAACATCATGGTGTGTCCCACATGGATGGGGTCCACCGGTAGATGGCATGGATGTGAACATCATAGTGGGCCACACACCTCATCATCATCATCACCATGAAAAAAAAAGAGAGGGATCGGCGGTGATGGAGGGACCCCGCCACTATGGGCCCCCCATGATTACAAGACATACTTTAAAAAAATGGGTCCCATCACAAGTGGGCCTTCTAATAGAAAATCAACGGTGGATCACCCACCTATTGGCCTCTTCTTGGTCCGATGGAACACCGAACTCCTTGGCTTCAATCTTGATTGAAGATGATAAAAAATGAAGGGTGGAGATGGGAGATGAGGAGGTGGGAAGTGGGCCACACTATAGCTTCTCCATGAAAGCTTGGGAAGCTTGGACGTTGGTGCTTGGGGTTGCTTGGAGAATGAGAGAGAGAATGAGAGAGATAATGAGAGAGAGAGAGAGAGAGATAATGAGAGAGAGAGAGAGAGAGAGAGAGGTGATGGGAGAGAAATGATGGGAGAGAGGGATGGTGAGTGATGGATGGGTGTACTTGGTTGTAAGAGAGATAGAGAGTTGACTTTGGGGAGGGTGGTTGTACTTGGGGATGGGTGTTGTACTTGACATTTGATTGATGGATTGATGTGATGTGTCGTAGAGATTCCCTCAATATTTGCAACACGCAGCATTTTCCTCAAACTGAACGCGGGCCCACATCTTCTGGCCCGGGTATCCCCTCGACGCGCAAGATGCGGCGTCGGAACTGTGGTGACGGCGCGGTCGCAAGGATATAAGTTTTGAGTCAAGCCGACTCCGGTTTGCAGGACTCGGCTTAGGATCGAGCACAAACGTCGGGTACAGGTTGAGGGTTGCCGGATTTCGACCGGGAGGACCGCGGAAGCATACAGAATGGTACAGTCTAGGATACGGGCCTCACGTTCATGCTTCCCTTGCTTGATTATTTGTTTTCCCTTGCTCAAATTCGAACTTCCCTCACTCGATTTCATGTTTCCCTTGCTTAATTTCTACTTTGCCTTGTTGAAGTGCACGTTTGCCTCATTGAATCAGATGTTTGCCTTAATCATTTTCATGTTTGCCGCACTTAATTTTAGTTAAGGTTTATTCCATTTTATCTGAAGCTCACTTAAATTTATCAAGTGCTTGATATTTAGTATTAATGTATATGAGGTAATGCTTAAATTCCTATTATTCTAATTCTATATGGTTTAACCATGTGTAGAGAAGTTAGCCTTGCATCCCCTTATGTTACATTTATGATTGCTTAAATATAGGTATATTTCTAATAGATATGACATGAACCTTCAAATTACATTTTATTTTGTCTTATAAACCGTACAATGTGGAATATATGTTGAATGTTGAATGAACTTTGAAATATTCCAAATTGCTTAACCATACTTGAGATTGATATGCCACGTTTGTGGGTCGTCATTTGAGCTTAGAGGAATTATAAGAATCCATGTTAAATTCATGTGTTGATGTTTAATATCATGATTTGATAATATCTACAATTTAAAGAGCAATCTTGCCAAAATTTAAGGGATGTACGTGGGTACCATGATGCATAACATCCACCCATGACATATGAGCTTTACCGGGTGCTCAATGTAAGCCACATTCTACTCCAATTACTAGAATAGCTATTTGAACCTATCTAGAATTCCCTTCGAACAAGGGAAAATTGCGAACCTAGAGACGTAAAACTTTAGGACCCTTAGGAAATTTTAGATTTAGTTGTTTGAATGTATAAATGAAACTTAGGTTCCCTTAAATCATTAGAATAACCATTCAAACTTGGTTGGAATCACTTTGGAATTATGACATTCGAGAAGATAGAGACTCAATATTTTAAGTTCTCTAGGAGATTGCCTACATAACCATGAAACCTAGGAACAAAACCTAGGTCCCCATTAAAAACTATTAGAATGATCATTTGAACTTAGAACTAAACTTAGGAATTATGGGAGAACAAGTAAACTGCTATGATGTATATTAGATTAAACAAGAATGTTCCTTGAACTTGACCTCCAATGAAATTTTTTAGCAATTTAGGATTTGAATTTTCCCATAATTTTTCTTAGTTGAAATGACATCGTGAAGACACTCAGTAGACAGTAGGCAAAATGAGTTTAGGCATTGTAAGCAGTTCCTTACCCATTACATTGTACATTAGATCAAATTTAAGCATTCCCTAAACTTAAAACCCGCACTAGGAGTTAAAAATTAAAATTCCCTAAGAAATCTCATTAGTTAGAGATGATATTTCTCATAAATTTTAGCAATTAGCACTAACTAAAAACGAATTTATAAAGGTTTGAGAAAAAAATTTCAACTCGGAGCATATTGAGACTAGGATTTTGTAATTTGAATCCCCAAATACATCTCTTTGATCAGAAACAACATCTCTCGTATGTTCCAACAATTAGAAATAATTAATAGTGAAAATTTAGAAATTTAGGTGAAATTTCAACCCTAGACTCTGCTTGTTGAGACTAGCTTTGAAAATTAATGTAAGTTTAACATATTTTAAACCCAAATCCTCATGTAGAAATGTTAGGCTCCTAGATTATTATTTTTTTGAAAGCGTACTAAGACATCATAGAATTGTCTCTTGTTAAAATAGAAGACTATATGATATTCCATGATAGATAGCGTCGCTGAATTTAACAAGCACCACATGAAATCATTCGTATCTCTGAATTTGTAATCCATATAAGCTCTTGTTGTTTATTTTAAAATTTTAATGCATTGCTTACTCTTTATTTCCTTAAGCTCTGTATCATCCTCATCTATTATGGAACATGAGTACTCAGTCCTCTATTATTTAATCGAGTTTTATCTTATGGCAAGCTTCCATTGCTTAACGATTCATTAATATAATGTCGTTGTATTGGTTTTCAGATAATGTCTACGAGAATCATCTGCTGTTATGGCGGGGAGATGGAATATGAAAACAAGCGATACTCGTACACTGGTGGGGATTCGAAAAAAAATTTGCTACATGTCGAGACTACATATGAGGAGCTTCTATCTAGAATTTATAGGATTATTAAGAGTCAACCAACAGATTGTGATATTAGGATGAAATTAATGTATCCTTGCACAAACGAATCAATCCCTCCAACCGTAATCGTAGACGACGATGACGTATGAGAGTTCCTGGCAACACAGTTGGAGCATTCGGATAAATTCATTTCTTTAGTCATCGAGACAAAGCAACACATTAATAGGACAACACACGTGGGCAGTTTGCCTGAGGAGCATGGCATGTAATTTGAATATATGGCATCTCCATTACAAGTGGTAGTAAGCAACAATCAACTGCCCGAGCAGCCCCAAACATCAAACTTTATGAGTAGCCAAGTCAGCTGGGCACGTGACTTTAACCTCATTTATGAATACATGGCACTGCCTTTAGCAACAACAGCAGATCTGCCATCATCATCCACCACTCGAGCTGTACGTGTAAGCGACATTCCGCTTCTAGACCTTGCCAAAACATCAAACTTCAGCACTCGTCAAGTTCCCGTGCCATTCGATGATGCTGCATTCACCAATGCAGCACTACTGGAATATACAGATTCGTTGGGTGAACCGATCGATATAGCCGTTGGACAAACGTTTAAGGATAAGAGTCGGTGTCAGTATGTTCTGAGCCAATTTGTAATTCGCAATAAATTCCAGTATAGGGTACTTGTACTCAAATTATAGGAGATTTACCGTGGTGTGCTTCGAAGATAAATGCGAATGGAGGGTTCACGCAACTCGGGTGAATGATACCGAGATATTCAAGATATGGAGTTATATGTCAGAACACACGTGCAACATGTCTTTGATGAAGAGTGATCACCGCCAAGCAAGTAGTAAGTTAGCGTGTGATCTCATTGTTAGCCGCATTGAACAACGGCTAGGTTTGAGGCCACGTGATATTATCTTTGCTATACAAGAGAAATATAATATTCTTATTAGTTATAGGAAGGCATGGAAAGCTAAGGAGCTTGTAATTAATCACATGATGGGGTCTTACGAAGACTCTTACAATCAACTCCCCTTGTATTTGCATGAGTTGAGGACGGTCAACCTAGGGACGATGACTGTCGTGCTTGTTAACAAAGAGACTTTGAGGTTCGAGAGGTGTTTTGTAGCACTCAGACAATGCGTTCGAAGTTTTCAAAATTCTATGTGGAGGGTATTGGCCATTGACGGGACACACTTAAAGGGTAAATACAAGGGTGTTCTATTCATTGCCACGACCTTAGATGGGGACAATCATATTTTTCCAGTTGCGTTTAGCATCAGAGAATCGGAGAACAACAACAGCTGGAATTGGTTCCTTACCTACCTTAACAATGCGTTAGGTTCTCTTTCGGATCTTATGATTATATCCGACCGGCATAAGGTTTAATGAAAGAGGTTCCTCAAGTCTTCCCACATGCAATCCATGGCTATTGTGCGTACCATATCTATAGAAACTTAGCGGACACTTTTAAAGACAAGTCCTTGGAGATGTACTACTGTCGGGCTGTGAAGACATGCAGGAGGGCTGAATTCAAAAAGTTAATACATGATATCGAAATGGCCAAGCCCCAAGTGCATGAATGGTTGAGAGAAATCAGGTACGAAAGATGGGCATCTTCATACTTCCAGGAAGAAGATTCAACTTGGTCATTACAAATATATTTGAGTGTGTTAATTCCCTTTTCAAAGAAGCACTTGAATACCCCGTTACTAAATTGATAGAGGCGGTAAGATTTAAGATACAGGAATTGTTTTACAAGAGAAGAGAATCTGTAACATCATTTGTAGATCTGTTGACACTATGGGTGGAGGAACAGTTAAATGATCTTATATAGAAGGCGTGAGATGTTCGCTGTCATCCGATTTCTCGAGATGAGTACTATGTTGTGGGAGATTATAATGATATAGTCAAGCTCGGATCGTTTCATGTACATGTCACGAATTCGATGTGAAGGGGTACCCTTGTATGCATGTCCTGTCAGCATGTATAAACTACAATCTTCCTCATTACTCGTACTGCTCCCTATTCTACACGGCGTAAAATTACTTGACCACATATAACGAATCAGTGTACCCAGTACGTGACAAGAGCAAATGAGAGATTACAGATGGCTTCAAGGAGTATTGTGCAAATATTAAACCCCTAGGACAGAAGAGGTCATCTGGAAGATAAAAAAAGCTAAGAAATCCCTCACGTGGAGAAGAACCGAAAACAGTAAAGTGCGGTTGATGCAAACAAATAGGGCATAATCGCCGGAAGTGCAAGTTTCCTATACCTGATATATAACATACTTTGTAATTTATTTAGTGCTTTGTATGATATATGTTGTAATATATTTTATGTATTAATGTCCCTGCTCAATTTTCTCTCATGCAATAATCTTTTGGTTGTCTCGCTCAGTTTCTAAATTACCTCACTCATTTTCAGTTTGTCTCGTTGAATTTCTTAAACTGCCACACTTCATTTCTACTTTGCCTCGCTCAATTCTTAGGTTGCCTCGCTCAATTTCTCGGTTCTCTCGCTCAATTCCTAGGTTCCCTCGCTCAATTACTAGGTTCCCTCGCTGAATTTCTAGGTTGCCTTGCTCAATTTCTAGGTTCCCTCGCTCAATTTATAGGTTGCCTCGCTCAATTCCTTGGTTCCCTCATTAAATTCCTAGGTTTCCTCGCTCATTTTCTAGGTTCCCTCCCTCAATTCCTCAGTTCCCTCGCTCAATTTCTAGGTTCCCTTGCTCAATTTCTAGGTTGCCTCGCTCAAATTCTACGTTACCTCGCTCAATTCCTAGGTTCCCTCGCTGAATATCTAGGTTCCCTCGCTGAATTCCTATGTTTCCTCGCTCATTTTTTAGGTTCCCTCGCTAAATTTGGTGCATATTAACAGCAGATTAACTGAATTCCTGTAAACACACATTTACATGTCGACCTCTTTAATCAATTAAGACAAACAATAGAGATCTCATATCACATGGGGTGTGTGAGTTTAATCATGCAACCCTTCACTCCACCTAATTTTTTGCTTTAAAAACTTCCGAACTAATAGTATATATAGAAAAAATCCTAATTTGATATGCAAGTACATATGTCTAATACATAGTCCTTTATTAAATTCAATGTCTGAAAAAGCCCATGGCTCATATGTTTAAATCCATCTTTGGGAAGATTGAGAATTCAGAAGCATTGTTCACGAGTAAGAAATGCTTCTTACAGTGTAATAGTTTTGCATGATGGTTCCTTCACTAGCTCTATTAGCTGTAACTAGTTTTACTGCTAGTTGAAACTGGTTTGAAAAGTTAGCAACAAGTGTCATTAGGAGGAGATTTTTAGCAAAAACCTCTCAACTTGTTAGTAGTTAGTTGGCAATCTTAGGTATATATAAAGAGTCTGAATTGTGTTGTGTGTGTGAAAAAAAAATAAAAATAGACCAATGAATACAATCAATCTAGAGTATTTCAAAGTATTGCTAGGGCTGAATATCTCCTTATATGCCATCTTAGCAAAATTTTCTTTTTATTTTGTTTTATTTATTTATTTTTATTTTTTTTGGGTTGGCTTTTATAAAATCGTATGATTCATATAAAAAGGGATTCAAAGGTGGGATTCAAATTGTTTTGCTTAAGAATCAACTCAATCCTAAATCGTAGGATTTTGACAACCTGGATGCACGCTGAGATATTCTAGCGTGGACATGGCATGCATTCTACTGATTATTTTACTTTTTATTTACCAAGTGCTACCGATGTGTAATTTTGTAAGGAAATAAAAAATTGTCTAGGGTCCATCATTTTGGAAGTTTGATCAGAGCCATTCTCAACATAAGCATGGATGGGTTCTTCTTTTTCTTTTCTTTTTTCTAATAATTTGTGGCTCTCACTGTGTGTGTAAAATTGAGTGGCATCAA
The DNA here is from genome assembly GCA_021015155.1 of Magnolia officinalis. Taxonomy (NCBI): domain Eukaryota; kingdom Viridiplantae; phylum Streptophyta; class Magnoliopsida; order Magnoliales; family Magnoliaceae; genus Magnolia; species Magnolia officinalis. The sequence continues at coordinate 34,880,153 of JAJHSJ010000006.1, forward strand.
GTTAGTGAGGTAACAGATCAATGTCTCTTACATGCTCCTCAACAACTGCATGTGGAGTTGCATCCAACCATATTGCATTGATATGATAGTCTGAGTCTTCGACACAAGCATAAGGAGCCCTGTTCAAAATCAACTGTAAAAAACCAAGTTGCCAGAAGCACCTGAGCATAAAACTCAAACTGGAGAATTACATGATGATACAAAGATCACAATGGAAGAAAGGAAATTAAGAGTAATGTTAAAAAACAGAAAAAGAAAATAAAAGAAAAGGTACATTTAGTTAAGAAAGACAACTAAGTGAAGCCAACATATGTGGGAAAATGGCAAAAGAACATTCCAATAAACCATGTGACAGAACCGAGGAAAAGTTACAAAAGATTAAGGCATGATGATTTGAGATAGAAATGGGCTAAGATTGAGTCAATAGCTGCTTTCTTTGGTATAAACTGCACCTAGACAAGATAAAAGAAAACTGAGTAAAACAAAAGGATGGATTGGTGGATATGGGAAGCATACCAGAACAATCACATTACTGCACTGCCTGTTACTCATTGACTACCACTCAGCACTATAACCTAGTTGTTGTTAGTACCTTACTGGTTTCAAATGGCTGATTTTGAATTTATAAGCATACCCAGAACAATTTGACAATGAGCAAGTTGCAACTTCCACAATCACAACACAACAGGAATTCTGGTCAGGTTAGGTCAGGTTGGTACAATCACATGTAGTTGATTCAGTTGGATTGATGTTATTTGTTTGGATTGCAACAACATGAATTCCCACATTATAACCATTAAGTTGACTCCAGTAGTATTTTTCTACTGCAGTATGAAAAGTGGCAGTTGCGATTTGAATAACAATTTTCTAATGCAAGATGAAAACAACATGAATTTGTGAATCTTTTCATTCAAAATCATGCATCATGATGCATTCGTCTTGCATTTGGGCATCAAATACAATGGGGCAAATTTCACATGCATCATTCACTGATTCACCTATGAACCTAAAAACGTATTAAATAATCCCTCCTGTAAAAGAAATATATTAGAGAGGCAAAGAACAAGAAGCAATCAATTTCTTAGAGAAGAAAATGAAAAATGATCCAACAGTCTCGTATGGTGAGACAATACATGTAAATCCAATTTCTTGTATATGGATGTTGATCTTCTTCTTCTTCTTCTTCATGCGAAAGCCAGAAAAAAGCATGCACAAGGTTGGACATCTATATCAACCATCTATACTAAGTCCAGGCTAGAGTACCTAGTGCATTGGCTATAACTCACCTGGTTATAGCTACTCATCCATCGTATACGTGGCGTAAATGCATGCTGGTCTGAATTTATAACCTGCTCAACATTGGACCCATTGTGAGAACATAGCTAAATCAAACTGATGGATCAAAAGGGGCAAGAACTTCAAAGGATTTAGACTCCTCTAGGATTGTGTGATTGGCTAACTTGTGACAGAACCCATATATCATCCCAGAGTCCTATGCAATTAAGTTTTGGTTTGTTTTTGGATTCCAACTCCTGCGTTGATTGGTTTTCAAATCCTGTATCATCGACTTAAGTGAACTTACATCATGAAATAAAAGAGATCCATAAATACATAAAATTGAAAAGAAAATATCGTAGGGCTAAGTGAACTTACATCATGAAATCCCCAAGTAGGAGGAATGCCTTAAAAGAAATGACCAATTGGCAGGGGAAAAGCTGAAAAGAGAAAATCTATATGGCTAGAGAAAGGCTTTACAAGGTGTCATTTGGATGTGTAATGCCAATATTTGTCGAAATGCATATTGCAAATATCAATGCAAAAGAAAATAAATTCTATAGGTTACATTGGCACGAACCTTCATTCTAAATTTTCGGTTTCTCTCATCTCCTAATGCTTACGAATTTTTGGAAAATGAAAGGTTTGGGTGTCACGCCCCAAACCCGGAGATCGAACACACAGTAATCCCGATCGCCGAATCCGGTGCCAACAGCCTCCGTAGTACCCCATTCTTGGCTCCCAGTGCCTATACACCAGATTCTGATCCTGGGATCCTACAAGGAGGATTTTCTAACGTACATTTGTCTCATTAGAAGCATAACCACAAGTATACCTAAAATCGCAAGAACAACATCATCACCACTTATCCACTAATATAAACATTTGAATACAATGTTAAAAGGGAAATACACATATCAAAATCAAAGCTCCAGAAGACAACTGCATGCTCCAAACTCAATGCTGCTGCAACCTAACGCCACCTGCACACATCTAACGTGCATAAGCTTATAAAAAGCTTAGAGGGTGGTGTAAGTGTGTACACAAGGAAAGTGCTAAGTATTCAATACAATTCCATAATCATACAATATCGAAATTACTGGTAAGATCATGAATCGTACGATATTAGAGTAAGCGGAAATACTGACAAGTCCATGAGTCATACAATATCAAAGTATGCAATACAGATCAACTATGCAAATGAGGAGTTAGAAAGTGCCAAATATCATATGCCGAGGATGCAATGCAATATACAATTCCTGATGAGTTCACGAATACCGTCAGCCGTATCTAGGCCATGCAGAAACATAGCAACCCAAAATTCCATATGCCGCTGATGTAATGCGATATGCGTTGCGAATGGAATGACCATGCTGGAGTGTGAAGTCAGAATGAGAGTATGTAGTATTGCAAGCTATGGGGTCCACCACAAGGGACTTCTATCCAAACCAGTCCCATACCTAAATTTGGATAGTCAGACTCAATGTGGTAAACTCCTGATCTCAGGTTAGTCACGCGCCCCAACCGAAATCCTGGCCATTGCGAAGGTACACATAACAAATAGTTGCGCACCACTAGCCCGAGTGGATAGTGAATGAATGAATGAATGAGTATGCAATTCCTTTTCAATAAGTCCACATATAGTATGGTTCCTCTCTGGGATCATAACCGGGGTCTAATACACTCTACACCAACTTGCCGCCCCATCAAGTGCACAACTGGGTAAGTGGAAGAGACCTCGCTATCTGCCTGGCCAGTAGTCAGCCAATATCTACCCGGCACGTCGATAGTGGACCCATTCACGAGTTGGTCAAACTCAGCCTAGCTAAGCCTACTCCCTTAGGCGGGTAAGGCCACACCCCCTCCCAACCGACCACGACACAGTGGGAGACGTGGTCACATGATATTCGGCCCTCATGCGCTCATATACATCCACTCGGTCTCGATGTTGGGGCATACTTTGGTACCAAGAGGGTTTAGGGATTTTCACCCAGGGCTATCTATAGCAACCTAATGCTAGTAACAGATTTTCGGTGTCTCATCTGGCCATCCACAATATGTCTGTGGAGGCTACGGCCTTGATGTCTCTAGGGCGTATAGTAATCACAACACACAATGTAAGATACATGAGCCATACAATACAGTCATGCATCAATCATGTCATACCGTGCGCTCATGTGAGATAACCTCCGCCTATCAGAGAGTCTCATAACAACCTGCCCAATGACATATGCAATGGCCAACCACATCTCATAACAAACATGCAGATGATGCGTATGGGCATGTATCATGATGCTATGCAGTCACATACTCATAATCGGTATCAATAACCGGCATCGACAATCGACCTCGACAATGCGGACATTGAACCAACATTGCCCCCAAGGAATGACTAACATAGATATAATGGACCCATGACCTCACACAAGGGCCTAATATACAATGCCATGGGCCTCACTCAAGAGCTTAATACACATCACGATGGGCCTAATATACATCACAATGGGCTCCATCGCCTGACCCTCAAATGCATCACAATGGGCCTCATCACATAGACCTCATATTCATCACATTAGGCCTTAAACATGGGCTGAATACACATCACAATGGGCCTCAAATACGGGCTGCATATACATCACATTGGGCCGAGTACACATCACAATGGGCCTCAATTACGGGTCGCATATACATCATATAGGTCTCGACAATCGGCCTCAACAATCGGAATCGGCCTGAATCGGCCTCAACAATCGGAATCAACACTCGGAATCAGTCTCGATACTCGGCCTCGACAATCAGAATCAGCCTATACAATCAGCCTCGACAAATCAGAATCGGCCTTGATACTTGGCCTCGACAAATCGGAATCAGCCTATACAATCAGCCTCGACAAATCAGAATCGGCCTTGATACTCGGCCTCGACAATCGGAATCGGCCTATAAAATCAGCCTCGACAAATTAGAATCGGCCTCGATACTCAACCTCGATAATCAAAATCGGCCTGTAACACCCCGTCCATTCCGTACCATTTTCTATGCATATGTACATGATGATCGATGCCCTTAGCTAGACCTAGATTGGTCATTCATAGTACACACCCAACTGACCAGAACCCCAAGACCTCGAAACTTATCTCATATCGACCTTCTCATCGCCGTGATCGTGAAGGTACCACCCGTGCGTCTGTATGATACTCCGTTAGTGAGATACGCCGTGAAGAATCATTAATATATCATGTGTGCAAGACACCATCTACTCCATTCCACACATGTGCACAACACATGTCATGCACACATGCACATGCCACACATGGGTGAGAGAATCTCTACCCATGTGTGTGATGTCACACACCCATACCTCTCCTCTCTCATGTGCATGAAAAGTTAACTTCTCTCCATACCATATCCTATGCATGACATCATCACACAATGTCATCCCATGCTCCTTTAATCCACCATTAATTACAAATCATGAATTAATTTCCATAATCGTAGCCTAAGCTAATATTAATCACATTAGCCTAACTTAACCAAAATTTTATCAATTTCTCTACAATTACCTCTCCATCCCTTAGCATTTCACCATTTTTCTACACAAGAGAGAGAGAGAGGAGTGATCTTGGTGGGCCATCAACTCCATCAATCCCATCCCTTTCATCCATCTCAACCATCCATCTAGTCCATTAAGGTGAGTACACCCACTCCACTCTTGATTTGTTTTCTTTTTAATTATTTGTGTGATTATTAGTGGTGACGATTTGATGTGATTAATGGTGTGGATTATGAAGATAGTATGATTGATGGTGAAGATGATTGCAATAATGATGATGATATTGCCTTTGTGATTTGGGTATACTTGTGGTTATGCTTCTTATGAGTAAAATGTACATTAGAAAAATCCTCCTTGTAGAATCCCAGGATCGGAACCTGGCATATGGACGCTGGGAGCCGAGAATGGGGTAATACGGAGGCTGTCGGCATCGAATTCGGCGATCAGGATTCCTGTGAATCCGATTTTTAAGTTTGGGGCATGACACGACCTATACAATCGGCCTCGACAAATTGAAATCGGCCTCAATACTCGGCCTTGACAATCGGAATCGCCTATACATTCAGCCTCGACAAATCGAAATCGGCCTCGATACTTGGCCTCAACAATCAGAATTGGCCTATACAATCGGCCTCGACAAATCGGAATCAGAATCGGCCTGAATCAATCAGCCTCAACAATCGGAGTCGGAATCGGCCTCAATCAATCGGCCTCGACAATCGGAGTCGGAATCGACAATCGGAATTGGCCTTGACAATCGGAATCGGAATCGGCCTCAATCAATCGACCTAGACAATCAGAGTCAGAATCGACAATCGGAATCGGTCTCGACAATCGAAATCGGAATCGGCCTCGACAATCGGCCTCGACAATCGGAGTCGGAATCGACAATCAGAATCGGCCGCAATAATCAGCCTCGACAATCAGCAATCGGAATCAGCCGCAATAATCGGCCTCGACAATTTGAGTCGGAATCGGCTTCGATAATCTTCCTCGACAATCGGAATCAAAATCAGTCTCGGCCGTGGTTATATTAAATCCAATAGTGCAAAACCATCCGTCTATGGTGAATGGGGCCCACTGATTAGAGTTAACCACTAAGATAATGATGAGAATGGGCCTAACAAGGCCTAAGGGAAGGTCACAATGTGGACATCCAACCATCATTGCCCATCAATGTGGACCTCTAACCAGCATTGCTCCCAAGGAGTGGCCCACATAGGGGATTCATACACAACGTAACGGGCACACGTACATCACATTGGGCCCTAATATGGGCCTCTCATATATCGCGTTGGGCTTCATGCAAGGGTCTCAAACGAATCACAATGGGCCACGCCCATGGGCCTCGAATACATCACAATGGGCTTCACTCGTGAGCCTCGGATACATCACAATGGGATTCGCCCATGGGCCTTGAATACATCACAATGGGCCTTAACCCATGGGCCCCAAATACATCATATTGAGCCTTATACAAGGGCCTCACATACATCACATCGGGCCCTTCCAAATGGGCCCCAAATACATCACATCGGGCCTCATCAAATGGGCCCCAAATACTTTCGACGGGTCGTATCAAATGGGCCACAACAAATACACCATTCATCCATCTATAGAGATCATTTTAGAGCATTATCCAAACAATGAATCATATCAAAAGATCATCTGGACCATACCACAAATAACAGTGGTGATAATGATTTCTACCGTTAAAACCCCACAGGGCCCACCATAGTGTTTATTTTCCATTCAATATGTGCATATTGTCACATAGACCTGACTTAAGTGGAAAGACACATATCATATTGTTCCAAAGCTTCTGTGCACACAAAAGGGGTTTCAGGGTAGCCGTTCAATCCGCACTGTTATGACAGTGTGGTCCACTTAATAGTTAGATCAGTCTTATTTTTCTTCTCGAGCCCAAGGATGAGCTCACCAAATGTATAGACAATTGGGGTAAACCTTATACATCAGAGTGGGGTCCACAAGTACGTCAGATGGGTGGACGGTTTGGATGGAAAAACGTTCATCATGGCGGGGCGTTGACTGTGCAGCAGATGGATGACCCTGATTCTCCCAGGTGGATGGACAGTTTGGATGGAAAACATCCATCATGGTGAGGCCATACCTGACACCGTCCAAATGGATGGTGCAGACGAAACACATAGATCAAGGTGGGCCCACGAGCGTGGCCCACCAGGGGATTGAATCTGCTTCATTTTTAATCTCAAACCTTGAGATGAGCGACGGTTTGGATGTACGCATACATCCAGGGACGTGGGTCCCACAGAACTTGCTGACATCAGTGCAGCAACCCCACAGCTGGTGTGAGGTACGCCGGTCTATTCACTTCTAACCACGTCCTAGATTGAACGATGTGCACAGCCACGTATCAAGGTGGGCTCCACCGTCCATAGCTGGACGGTGGATGAATGGATGAGATACATGCATCTGGTGGGTTCCACGTGGAAGTGGCCCACCATCTCATCTCTTTAAATATAATATATATATATATATATATATATATATATATATATATATATATATATATATATATATATATATATAATATTATATAATATTATATATTGTAACCCACCGTCCAGATGAATCTGGACGGTGCAGAATTCTTTTATATTAAGGGTGGGTTCCACGTGGAAGTGGCCCACCATCATAAGGTAATATAATATATTATATTATATTATATAACAATATAATATATTAATATATGTATACGATGTGTGTATGAGAGGGAGAGAGACCAGCGCTGTCAGCGCCCAGCGTCCAGAGAAGCTGGACGGATAGCTAATGGTAGGCCCCACATATATGGACGGTTTTGATGCAACACATACATCATGTAGTGGGGTCCACAGTTCTTACTCACTTAAATATAGCAGCTGTTTAGCTGACGTGAGGTACATTACCCAATCCTCTCCCACCGTCCATGGATTGGACAGTGCGGATACAACACATAAGATCGAGGTGGGGTCTATTCGGGTGGGCCACGTAGCTTCATCATCACCCCAAGAAAATGAGAGAGAGGGAGAGAGAGAGAGATGGAGAGGAGGGACCCCGCCACTATGGGCCCTCCATTTCTTACATTACATACTCCAAACGAGTCCCACCACTGGTGGTCCCAAACATAAAATTTAACGGTGGATCACCCACCTATCGGCCTTCTTCTTTAGCTCCTTGGACTCGTATGCTCCATGCCTTCAATTTTGATGGAGGTTGATGAAGAATGAATGGTTGAGATGGGAGATGAGAGGATAGGAAAATGGGCCACACTCTTGGATTTGGGAGAGAGCTTAGACGTTGGGTGTTTGCTCTTGGGAGTTAGAGAATTGTTAGAGAATGAGAGAGAGGGGAATGATGGATTGATAATGAATGGTGGGATGTGTGTTGTAAGGAATGGGGATGGGAAGGTATGGGTTTAGTTGAAAATTGTGTAAAAGAGGAATGGGTAGGGAGAGAGAGAGTTGACTTGGGGAAAAGGGGTAAGGGTTGCTTGTACTTGGGATAGGGTGAGGTGGCATGGGGTATGGGTAGTGTACTTGATTTGATTTGATGTGACATCTTGTAGAGATTCTCTCGAAATTCGCAATGCGCGGAGTTTCTTCGGAATGAACGCGGGCTCACATCTCCTAGCCCGGGTATCGGATTGGTGCGCGAGTCACAGCGTTAGAACCGCGGCGACGACGTGGTCGCTAGGATATAAGTTTCGAGTCGAGCCAACTCCGATATGCAGGACTCGGCTTAGGATACGCGCAAACGTCGGATACAGGTCGAGAGTTGCCAGAATTCGACCGGGAGGACCGCGGAAGCCTACGGAACGATACGGTCTAGGATACGGGTCTTACATTGGGACTGTTAAGAACATCATAAACTATATTACCATTTCATGACACCATGTAAAACTTCTAGGATCAAACCAGAAAACTCTTGCCTAACTCACATAGGTACCTAATGTGGGTAACTTTCTCTAACATGGTTAAATGATTTAACATGCATAAAATCCATCTCATCACTCAGGTAGACCATTCCTTATTTGGCCTTGATCCAAAAATCAACTGATTCAACAATTGCCCTATTTAAAAGTATACAGAATGTCAGAAACCACTAAATTCTCATAGCATGGAAAATGGACTTAGGAATGACCAATTCATAGCCCACTTATGGATAGTCCATTTCTCATAAAATGCAGCAAATGGGTTTCAGCATTCAATCCATAAACAATTTTGAGGACCATTTCTCTATATGCATTGACCATACAAAAAAGCCACTTATACGACAATATGCCACATGGTGTAACTGCTGAGACAGATGTACATTAGTCTATGGACCGTTGGCAAGTATTTTTAAACCATCCATTGTCTTCATAGCGCTGCTTGTCTAGTAAACTAGTTTGATTTGGCAATAACTTTCATCAGCCTAGCATATAAGATGCTTCCATTTGTTCGGATGAATACAGTCTAGGCTTTTAACCCCTCCAAAGCTGCATTGGAGGTACTACTAATAGATTGTTCAGAGACGTGGAATGAAATTCAAGCCAAGCCAGTCCTTTGATCATCAGGACTGACCCGGTCGACCCCGAGACGTTGGACACTGACCCGGTCAACCGTGTGGACCCGGTCGACCTCGAGACACTGGACACTGACCCGGTCGACCGGGTACCAACCCGGCCGACCCTGACTCGCTTTCCCACCAAGCACATGCCCGGTCGGCCCCAACCCAATATCATTTTATTTGTTCATCTCCCATCACTTTTATCAAGACCCAAACCCATCTCTTCTTCCACAATCCTAAAACCCATCTTCATTTTCATCAAATCTTTCTCTACCTCCATTAAAATCCAAAAACTCATCTTCATGTCTATCTATTTTCACAAATCTCTCATTACCTCCACCCACACCTAAAAACCCATCCCTATTTGCTTCTATTTTCTCAAATCTTACTCTACTTCCACACAACTCCCAAAACCCATCCCTACTTTATTCTATTTTCTCAAATATTTCTCTACAAATCCTCCATAAATCCAAAAACCCATCCCTATTTTATTTCATCTTCTCAAATCCTTCTCTACTTCCACCCAAATCCAAAAACCCATCCCCATTTCCTTCCATTTTCTCAAATCCTTCTCTACTTCCACTAGTTTTCCCAAAACCCAACTCTATTTGCTTCCATTTCCTCATTTTTCTCTCTTATTCCAACCAAATTGACAAAAACGAAAACAAAACCCATTTTCCTTTCCAATGGGGACTTTCCTTATTCTTGTTTCTTCTTGGCTATTGCAACCATTAATGGTGAGGCTTATGGCGAAGAAGCGTGACGCACAGGAAACGAATGGACAACAATATAATCGTTGCTCCAAGCGAAGGGAGGACATTGGAGCGTCAACCTCAACGGTCGCAGCTACCCGAGCTAAGAGAGTGGTCTAAGGACAGAGCACGAGTCGATCCACGTCTCGGGCGGGACTGTCAACGAGTCACGGCCGGTTAGTCGAGGTGGAAAAAGCCGTGGATTTGGAAAGATTTGCCAAACGCAAGGTATGTTTTGAACGGTATGTGAACAAAGACTTGTTCGTCGATACCTGTAATGTCTCGAAAAAATCCGTACAAAGACCCGAGTACCACCTCAGGCAGAAGTCCCTAAGGACCGTACTCTGTGAAAATTTAAGCGAAGATTAATTAAGTACTAAACTAAATTAATCGGTGGATTTAGCTGAACCACTATTTGTACAAACGGCAAGACCCAAAACCACCAAAATCATTGACTCAACACTACTTAAAAACCTAGGAAAAATCTCAAAAGCCGGTTGCTCTTGGGAGTACATTGAAACTCTATATCGGACCTGGACCGCACGTCGAGAGTTTGATGACCGCGAAACTATAGGGTTATGATCGTCTTATTGGGCTTGACAACCATCGTGGGAATCGAGCCCAAATAGTATCCAAAAATGTACGACTTGAGCCCTGAGCAAAGTATGTGAGAAACGCAAATACCTTTGGAAAATGCATTGAAACTTAAGTGAATTGGGCCATTGGCTTGCGGGCGAAATTGAAGGTTCCAGACCGTCAGTTTCTGGCCAAACTTCACCCATGGATCAAGAAAATTTCCCTGCACATATCGGTATACTTGTGGCCCTGATCGAGCGACAACGACCGTTGATCTGCAACTGGTCCTCCACAGTCAATCCTCTAATGCGATCATACAGAAATCATAACCTGGTATAGATCCATGGTCAGGGAACTTGCTCCATGTGGTAGGTGAGTAACAGACCTCCATATGAGCTCCGTTTGCCCAAAACAGACGCCCTTTGGTTATAACCCAAGTATATCATCACCCTAGGGCGATTGACATCAGTTCTGGGCCTAGTTAAAGCCCTTAAACCACCCGAACTCTCTCTCTCATATGAATTTTTCCAAACCATAGGAGAGAGAAGAGAGAAAAGAGGAGAGAAGAGAGAGTTCGGGAGATCGTTGCCGAGTTTCTCTCCCACGACTACACGCACTAGATCACCATTCCACTTCACTACACCACTCGTTACAATTGTGATTTGGGTAAGAAATCCTAACCCTAATGTTGTAGTTAAGACCTAAAATGGTTGTTTGTCAACCTAGATAACAGATTTCATGATTTAGGTACCCGTTGTTCTATATTCGGGAACATAGGATTTGAACCGAGTTCGAAACGAGAATTTCGATGGAAGGTACAGACTATAAACGTTTAGGTTATGGTTTTCAAGGCTTTCAATGTCAGTTAATGATTTATGTCTGACTTGATTGCTGCCATATTGTCTTAGTTATGATGTTTTTGATATATTATACATGTGAACTATGTTGAGTATGTGATGCATTCCAAGTGCTTGTTGAAATGATTGAATGAACATGAACTTATGATTTGTGCTTGTCATGACTGTAAACTTAAGATTCATGTTTGTCATTGGTAACACGATCACTTTGTGTAAGGATTTGCCATAATATATGTTGTAACTAATCTAGTCTATGTATTTGGTATTGTGTAGGCTAAGCGTTTGATTAAATGTCTGAATGAGAAATTGTTGATGATTTGTATTTAATAAGGTTATTGAGATAGGATTCTCAAATACCTTATCTATATGTATAGCTTCCTTTATGTAATTATAATTCCGATTACACAATTTATGGATGAAATGCAAATACTTGGTAACAAGTTCAATGTGTTCGACAAAATGTTCAAACGAGAATTGTATTTGAATTGTTTGTTAAATGCTATTATGATCATCACATGTGTCTGCCTATTGTACTTGAGTAAGTTTAGGGCCATAACCTAGCCCAGGCAATCGGTAACAATTCCCGTTTGAGTGGTGGAATTAGTCTCGCCACATTTGATACGTTCAGTGAATCCGGGTTGTACGACGATTGTCGACAGTGGTTAGGCCACGTGGAGTGCTTATGCGCTCCATATCGATTAATTCAGCGTGCGCTCGTACCAATCGAACTTATCTAATAAATTCGATTGGCCTATTGTGTGTTTACCATGTATGGACATCCCTACTTGAATCTAAGGTACCACTTACCAATGTAAAGACCCGTTTCAACCATGGTACCTCGATCCGCTAAGACTCATGAGCCGAGCATGGAGGTATGGGACACCATGTTCGAGCTGTCGGCTTACGCCAAGGTGATCAGCCACCCCATAGTAACCAGTGAGCAACACAAACTCGTGAGCCGAGCATGGTGGTATGGGACACCGTGTTCGAGCTGTCGGCCTACGCCGATGTGATTAGCCACCCCGTAGTGACCACGAGTATAAACTTTGAATTTTCCTATCCTCTAATTTTTATGGGGAGTGAGGACCCTACAACTTGCCTATCTTATGCGGTTACCCTCGATGGATCTTTCGTTAGGGTAAGTGATATAAAGGGAGGTACCCTAGCTTCCCCAACCTGTTGTATGAATAAGCTTAAATAAATACTTGGCTAACATAGTCATGCATCGCATTACATTAGTTAGGATTGTGCTTTTGGCGTGGAAGGTGCACTTGAGGGTGATTGTCATATGCGATACAGTGTCGGCTTCACTTGTTGAGGGAGCTTTGGATGTGAGGGAATGCATCATTACTTGCTTCCATTACTGCATTAACAAGAGTAGTTAGGAAGTGATTGTCATGTTGCTTTATCATTACTGCTTGATTGGATTGATAACATGTTAACTTTTTCCTTATAGTACCACTGAGTTGATCACTCACTCCCACTCTGGGACGATGTTTTAAAACACCAACCAGACACTGGTTTAAATGCAGATGATGATGAGGCCTATGCGGCAGAGCCGGATTTCATCGACGAGGAGGAGGAATTCTCCTACTTACAGCTCTCAGGCGGGTTTATGTTAACCTAGAGTTGCGCCGCCAGGATTATAGGGTTATGGATTAGATGAACACTTTATATTCTGATATTTTGTAAATTTTGGAACAAAACATGTATATATTCAGCCTGGTAATACACTCATACTCTGGAGGTTGTGAAACACGTATATACTTTAAACATCTATCTCAGTCTTCTGCTTGCTTAATTACATTAACTCTGGAGTATGACATGCTGATTTAGTATAATCCTTCTCATGTTTAATGCACTAATATGGATAACATTTAAACATCATTATCTATGTTGCATAAGTGATGTGTTGGATCTCAGGAGTTGAGCTTTGCGCAACCCTCAAAATTTGGGTCGTTACAAGTTGGTATCAGAGCATGATTTAGATTAAACTAGACCTGGGTTATGGTAAGACGATGCACTCTGACGCACTTTGACTTAGGAGGGGTGATAAAATGTAGAAATGATCGTAGAATCCCAAGGTTTTGCCGACGGGCGAAATTGACTGTTGTAAGGTATCTCGTACGCGTCCGAGATCATGTGAAATGATCTCAGTCCCTTTTAGGCCATCAATCGACGGGTTTGAACGATAAATAGGCGAATCCCGCATTTGAAACAAATCAAAAGCGTGAATACACGCTTCTTAGACCGAGAAAACACATTACACGGGCATAGGGGCACAAAGCATGATTTCTGGTGGGACCCAGGGGGTCCCCCGCACATTTTCGGCATACTGAGAAGGGGTGGCCACCGCCCGTGGGCAGAGGCACCGCCGGCAGCCCAGGGAGGCATGGCGCCACCACCCGAGCCCCGGCGCGCTGCCCACCTTCACAACAAACCGCGGCGGGGCCACAGTTCCGGCGGCCCACCACCCTCTACACATACATGTGGGGCCCTCCCACATGTGGAACCCCTTTTTGCTACCCTCTATCCCCCCTAAAACCCATTTTACCCTATTTCTAACCTTCTAAACCCCTCCAAAATCCCATTTTCTCTCTCAAATCTCCCTTTCATATACACCAAGCTTCATCTTCTTCCACATCTTGCACCCATTTCCACCATTTTCTCAAAACCCTCTCTTACAACTCTTTATTTTCTTTATTTCCCCTCATTTAAGTACCCAAACCCATCCCTAGTGTCTCATAACTCTCAAACTTTCCAAATCCACCTCATTCTCAAGCTTTTCCAACTCCATGGCTCTCTTTGAGCTTGTCACTGCCATCTTTTCCATCTCAACACTCCTTTCCCTTATGGAAAAGAGAAGAGCGACCCCGGATGAGGCCGGGCCGAGCCGTCCAACCTGCTCGAGGAAGCAGGCGAGCGCCGTGGCTACTACAAGTGTCGAGCGAGAGTGAAGAATGAAACGGGACCTCGATCCTCAAATTCCGTTGGAGAGATCGCTACCAGCGGGTGCCAAACTAGGTAGGTTCCGTAATCGCAAACTTGTATTTGAAGCACATGTTGATGAGAAGTTATTTGGACTGTATCCAGTTGTCACGCCCAGAAATCCGGCACCTGGGTATATTCGACCCCGATTCCATACCTGTAGGCATGACTTATGTTTTGGATGTTTACATTTCATAATCCACACATATATTGACAAAATGATCTCATTCATAAAATATAACAATTCAAAAATTAAATAATTAAACATTTATTTAAAGAAAAAAATGTTCATGTTCTGACTATTCAAGATTATCATCAAACGCATGTCATCGTAATGTTGTCATACTAAATGTTCATTATACTTATTTAGAAAATGGTAAAGAAATAAAAATAAATAAAAGAAAATCTCTTTAAGCTCCTCCATGAGATCCCGATCTTGAAATTTTAAAATCCCAACAGGGTAAGTTACAAAGCCTAGTGAGTAATCTCAACACAGGTTTCAAAATAACCTCATATAACATGAATAAAAATGTATTAAAAGATACAATACCTATTTAGGTAAAATAACAAATGAGGAGATTTAATAAACAAAAATTTTCAATATAAATTTTTTAAAAAAATAAAATGAATGAATGAAATCAACATATGTTATACTCCATAATAACATGTGCGGTTTATTCTTTTTAACACCAGGGCTAGTTTACACCGGTTGGCCAACACCCGCGCCAATACAACACCTAGCCTGGCAATGGGAACCTCCTGCATGACATGCTCACCCATCCAAAGGGCACTTGGTGAGGGACCCATTCGTACGTTAGCTGGTCAAACTACTACCCTACTGAACCTGACAGTGGAAACCTTTTGCAATCCTAACATGCTCACCCACTCAAAGGGTACGGTAGAGGTTCCAAAAGGTACCGGTTGGGTTTTTCGAACTTTCAACCCAAGGGTCTTGATCGCCCCACCTATTTATGCTTTAGAGATTTTCAACCTAGAGGACTTGATCGCCCCACCTATTATCTGGTGTTTCAAAAACTGTTCGGAGTATATATAATTTTAATATTTCATGAGGAAAATATTTCTAAGGACAAATTATTGCTAATCATTGTAAACGGTTCATACATGATTTAAAGTTCTACGTAAAAATATATTTATGTAATGCAATCCATCAGATCCGATCCGATAGTCTGGAAAAGTATATTGAACTTGAAGTTTCTAAAAAAGATGTTCTAAATTCTGATTTTCTTAAAATTACAAAAAAAAAAAAATAATAAAATAATTATTAATGCATGGGTAAAAAATAATCTAAATTTAAAGTTGATTTAAGGATTGGTAATTAAAATAAAGAGAACTACAAAAAATCATGTTAAATAAACACAACAAACTATAAATCAAATGAATAAATCAATAAGAGAAAAATGCACATTTATTGAATTATTTGCATAATAATAATAATAAAAGGAAAACATGTGGAATTTATTATAAGTATAAAAATAATAAAGGAAAATTATCAAGTGAGGGAAAACTCACCTTTTTATAAAAAGAAAAAGTATTTTTTTCTCTCTTCCTTTTTCTCTTTCCTCCTTTTCTTTCTTCATTTTTCTCTTTCCTCTTATATTTTCCTCTCTCTCTCTCTCTCTCTCTCTCTCTCTCTCTCTCTCTCTCTCTCTCTCTCTCTCTCTCTCTCTCTCTCTCTCTCTCTCTCCTACTTGGTAGTGAGATGTCACTTACGTCTCCCCTCTTCTCTTTTATATTATAAGGTGGGTCCCACTTTATGTTCATGCATGGGAGGTTTCACACGTGATTTTTCATCTTCACATGTTTTTTTTTTTTTTTTCCTTTGCTGGAGAAAACGCAAGTGAGTTATGAATTTCATATACATTGAAAATTATCCAAGTTTGGTATGAACCGCATATTTGATATGAAATATGACCCCTCACGCTAAAACTAAACCGGTAAGGTTTTATGATTTTCGAAGTTGTATAATGTGTACCATTGGTTCAGTGATCGATTGAATAGATAAGACGATCTATGATAATAACAAAAAATGAATTATGAGCGGTTGAATGATTTTCTAAATGAGAAGTGTATGGTCCACTAGGTTCCTTAACAGGAGACGAAGTTTGTGTACAGACGGTTTCATGTATGGTTTAAAGTATAAGGGTTTGTTGTGTGATGTATAAGGTGAAATAATATATATGAGTGTACACACATTATTTTAAAATATAAAATCAGAACTAACTTTCTAGGCCTAGATCACCATTGATTTGTGGGTCTAATTGTCTCGTAAGAGATATTTTCTCAGAACCGACTGATAAGAGCGTTGGGCATAACAAGATCTTCATGATGAACCATTAATGTTAGTTTTTAGATGGACCACTTGAGAGTTATGATCCATATTTGCAATGGAAGGTGAGATAATGGATCTAAGTGTAGAAATTAAGGGATTTTGGTTTAAATTAGGTGAATAGCTCTTGGTATAAGTTCGGATATAAATAGGCATCTGCAAACATGGTTTTAAGAATAATCTATGTACATGGGCATCTACACCCTTAGATGTTTTGGATCGATGATGGACCTTGCATTTTGAAGATTTAACTTAAATGAATGAGTTCCTAGTAAAGGGTTTTTAAGCGCTACGTAGTGATGAACTCAATTTTGTAATTGGGTCACTGATCATGGGTAATCTCTACCGTTAGATTTTGATAAGGACCCACTGGATGGACATTTTTGGAAAACAAAATAGATGACTGGAATTCTCATATAGCCATTAACAAAATGTCCAGATGGTTTTTCAATAGGGCCTCTAGAAAGTAGCTTTTGAGAAAGGTCTGTACATGTTGGTATTTACACTAGGATTACTTGGCGCCCAAATTGATCAAGTTATAGTTGTCAGAATCTTAATTCACCGGTATGGTTTCTATAGAAAAATATAAGAATCATAATAGTCATGTCGAACTATTTGTTCGGATCCCAAAAATGGGCGGATCAGATCATACGACGTTTTGTTTGGTATGATAGAGATGTCCAACAATCCTATAGATGGAATGTAATATATATATCTAGTGATTTCAAGGTAAATGTACGGAGGGTTTTACGATCGAACAAAACATTTAAAAGATATATGTCATTTTTAAGATATACCATTTGAATCATAATTATGGTATTTTAAATTAGTCCTGTGATATGTATGATCACGTTTAATGAAATCTAACCTGATAAGAATCTTAGTTGTTATGAAAATTATATCATAATCTGAAAGTTAGGAATTCGGGTAAGTGGACTTATGCAATTGTGGCCCATGATTATATATATATATATATATATATATATAATATATATATATATATATATATATATATATAAAATTTAAGATTGAAAAAAAGTAAACAGGTGGTTAGGTTCCTTAAAATATGAATAAGTAAGTGTACGGATAGTTTATCAATTGAATGAGTGGTTAAAAGTTATAAGGGATGCATGACAATGTGATGTAGGGTTCACCCAAGGAAAGTGTTATCCTATCATAGTTACTAGTATCAAGTTTTAATATTTATAGGAGAATTCTTTTTAAAAAATGAACAACAAAAAATAAATAAATAAATAAATTATACCACCAAAATTTACTTGGGATATTACACCAGTTATGGACCTCCTGTTGGAGGCTGGGTGGGGCCCCATATTTGAAGGCAAGTCTCATGCAAGTGAAGGCAATGTCTGATCCTTCTATGGCCACATACGGAACCCACTACTGGAGCCTCTTCAGTTTACTATTTCCTTGGATAGGCAGGAAGCCATAGTTAATGTGGACGTCATGGCTTGAATTATGGGAATTGAGCGTGGTGAGGTACATGCTAGTGCATCTCGTCTCACTAGTGTACGAGAGAGAGATCACCGTATGCGATTTCTTTGTGGCCGACTGACTCATTGGAGGTGAGGCAATAGTCTCCCATCGACAAAAATGACGTCAGACTTCCGCCTACTTCACCACATATGCACATATAACGTGTATCCTAGGTGGATCAACCGTACAAAATGCACTCGTTTGATGGTGGACTTCCTGTATAGAGCTGGATAGGGAGACAAGTTATGTTTGCCTACTTTTGTCCTATCACAGATAATCAGGACCGCACGCTCTACTAGGGGAGACGCTTCACACCCATTTGGCCGACTTATCTGCAAGATTGCTCGTAACTTCGGTTTCAGGCTTAACATGGATAACCTTGCACCTATCCACTTTATCAGTGAAACTACACTCAACAATATGGGGATTGGCCCTAAACAACGCCAAGCCCGTCTCGATGAACATGGAGACGAGATAGAAGAGGAAAGTGAAGAGGAAGAAAGTAGTGAAGAAGAGGAAGGAAATGAAATAGAGGAAGGCAGTGAGGAAGAAGGAAGTGAGGAAGAAGGCAGTGATGAAGAAGGAAGTGAGGAAGAAGAGCAGGAAGAGGAAGAGGAGGTCCAAATTTTGATGGGGGCCCTCCTACTGCTACACATGACGACCGCCATGATCGGGTTACCTTAGAAGCTCGCATGGTCCAGATTGAAGAGAACCAGGCCAACCTGAGACAGGAAGTCAAAGAGAATCAGGCTTATCTGAAACAGAAATTCAAGAGAATGTCTCGCACTCTGAAGACCCTTCTGTGCTGTATGCAGGATAAGGGTGCACCTCTACCTTCGCCTAAGTCAGTAGACTAGTCATATGTAGCAGTCGTCTGTTGTCTTGCTTTGTTTCCTACTTTTCTATGTAATAGCCCTTATTGTCTTAGTTGGATGTTAGAATAGTTTATGTTAAAACTTTTACTAAATTACCTCACATGCATCTTCTGTCATGATTTCTATAATGCTACATCATATGTATCATGACAATTTTGGTTAAATGAAATGCATGAAACTTTTTTGTTATGGAATGTGTAGAATGCTTGGAAAAGCATGTGTTATTATTCTAAATCTGACACATGTTGCACCATATGTTGTATATAAGGAATGCCTCCTAAAAACACTCAGAATATTGCACGTCTCGCACTTGGCAAATCGATTGATAGGGCACCTCTCCTAAGCGATAGCCATACTGACCCCGGTTTGGGGTTGGATAGTGACATAATGCCGGATTCACAGCCGGCCACAGACCCTACAAATGGGCCAACACAGAATGCACCACCAGTTCTGGGATAGAACCGTGCGTCTACATGGACGCCACACATACCTCAGTCGGCTCCTCCTCCTGATAGGTTTGGAGCAGATATTGTTTCTAATGCAGCAACAACAACAAGCCTTAGCCACTATAGCGGATGCGATTGCCCAGAACATGAATATGGCTCCACCTATGCCACCAGTGCAGCCTGATATGGCTATGAACACTAGTGGCCTTTTCGAGCGCTTTCAATGTTTCCAACCTCCCACCTTTGCGGGCACTCATAAGCCTGAGGAAGCCGAATACTGGCTAGATCGTATCTCTAAGATGTTAAAGCCGCTGCACTGCACTGAGGCAGAGCAGGTTGAGTTGGTTACGTATATGTTTGAGAAGGAGGCTAGTCTTTACTGGGACAGCATCCTACGAACCATTCCCATAGGATACATGTGGACGAGGAACGCGTTCAAAACTCGATTCCATGGAAAGTACTTTTCCCTCACTTATCGTAATGAAAAGGAGGGTGAGTTTCTTCGCCTCCGATAGGGAGAAAAGACCATGTCAGAATATGAGAACAGATTTACGGAGCTAGCCAGATACGCTCCTTTAATCCTAGCAGACGAGCCGATGAAAATGCGGCATTTTTTAGATGGATTGCGGCCTGATATCCGCACTAAGATGTGTTGCGTTAGCATTCATAATTACACCGAGCTAGTCAACATGTCTTTACGAGTTGAATAGGATGGAGACAGAGTTTCTCGGACATGTATACCAATGGGCCCGAGGCCTCGGCCTGAATTACTGCACCGACAGTCCTGGGTAAGAGGCCATATGTAGACTTGTCTCCTAGGCTTATGGCTCCGCCGACCCAGCAGAGGTGAACAGACCGTTGGTGTACGTATTGCAACAAAGGGGGACACACTGACCCCTTCTGTTTTACTAAGATGAAAGACAACGGTTTCACGCCACCTCAGAAGATTAACCGCCAGCCACCACATGTTATAGCGACTCCACCTCTACGGTCTATACCACTAACACAACCATTCTACCGACCGCTCATACCTCGAAATAGGCTGCCTTAATGACTTATGACAACATAACTAAATCGTCCTCAACAAGCACATGTACATGCACTAGTAGCTGGAGCATCTGAGACAGCAACTGCAATGCCCTTAGCCTTTGAAGTGACTGCCCACATTCAAGGTACATTTGTATTCCTATTCGTGGACACCTGGTCCACTATTTCGATAATATCATACTCTACAGTCAAGCGTTTGGGGTTGGACACTACCCCTATGGGTGTGGTGAGAGTCCTTACCGCCACAGGGACCTTCTCCGACACTACCAAGCTTTGTAAGGATTGCTCGATAGACTTAGGAAGCAGAACTGTATGCATTGACCTGATAGTCAACCCGCTGTGTCATTACGATGTCATCCTCGGCATGGACTGGCTCACCGAAATGAAAGCCGCTGTGTTGGACTGAGACACGCGATTCACGTCCATTTTCTGGACTCGAATCCAGGAAGCAATGGGGGTGAAACTGAAGTTCAGTACCGCGTTCCACCTGCAAACTGATGGGCAGACGGAACGGGTAAATCAGATCCTTGAAGATATGTTGCGAGCATGTGTGCTCAATTTTAAGGACAGTTGGGATGACTGTCTTCCCTATGTTGAGTTCGCTTATAACAACAGCTTTTAGGCGAACATTGGCATGGCTCCTTACGAAGCCTTGTATGGGCGCCCTTGTCGAGCACCACATTATTGGGCAGAAGTTGGCGAGAAGAGCCTGGTTGGCGTAGATTTGGTACAGGCGACCTCAAAAAAGATTGACATTATCAGGCGTCGACTCCTTACAGCCCAGAGTAGACAGAAGAGTTACACTGATACGAGGCGGAGACAGCTAGAATTTGAAGTTGGGGACCATGTATTCCTTAAAGTTTTTCCAATGAAGGGAGTCCTTCGTTTTGGCAAGAAAGGGAAACTCATGCTGAGATTCATTGGCCCATTCCAGATTCTCGACTGAGTGGGTGTAGTAACATACCGTCTCACCTTGCCTACGCCACTCACTGGCGTGCACAACATATTTCATGTATCGATGCTGAAGAAATACGTTCCTGATCCTACTCATATTATCAAATGGGAGCAAGTACAGTTAAGTGAAGATGCTACCTATGTATTGCGACTAACACGTATTCTCGATAGGAAGGAACAGGTGCTACACAGCAAAGTGATCCCGCTCGTGAAGGTATTGTGGACACACCACACTGAGGAAGATGCTACTTGGCAAACAGAAGTTGAAGTCCGTAAGAACTACCCTCAAATCCTCGAGGAGTACGAAAAGGTACTAATTTCGGGGATGAAATTTTTCTTTAAGGGGGGTAGATTGTAACATCTCTGAAAAATCCGTACAAAGACCCGAGTACCACCTACAGGCGGAAGTCCCTAAGGACCGTAGTCTGTGAAAATTTAGGTGAAGATTAATTAAGTACTAAACTAAATTAATTAGTGGATTTAGCTGAACCACTATTTATACAAACGGCAAGACCCAAAACCACCAAAATCACTGACTCAACACTACTTAAAAACCTAAGAAAAGTCTCAAAAGCCGGTTGCTCTCGGGAGCACATTGAAACTCCGTATCGGACCTGGACCGCACGTCGAGAGTCTGATGATCGCAAAACTATAGGGTTATGACCGTCTTATTAGGCTTGACAACCATCATGGGAATCGAGCCCAAATAGTATCTAGAAACGCATAACTTAAGCCCTGAGCAAAGTATGTGAGAAACGCGAATACCTTTCGAAAATGCATTGAAACTTAAGTGAATTGGGCCATTGGCTTACGGGCAAAATTGAAGGTTTCAGACCATCAGTTTCTGACCGAACTTCACCCATGGATCAGGAAAATTTCCCTGCACATATCGATATACTTGTGGCCCTGATTGAGTGACAACGACCGTTGATCTGACACAGGTCCTCCACGGTCGATCCTCTAATCCGATCATACCGAAATCATAACCTGGTATAGATTCATGGTTAAGGAACTTGTTCCATGTGGTAGGTGAGTAACGGACCTCCATATGAGGTCCGTTTGCCTAAAACAGACGCCCTTTGGTTATAATCCAAGTTTACCATGGCCCTGGGGCCATTAAAGTTCTGGGCCTATTTAAAGCCCTTAAACCACCCCACCTCTCTCTCATACGAATTTCTCCAAACCCTAAGAGAGAGAAGAGAGAAAAGAGGAGAAAAGAGTGAGGAGAGAAGAGAGAGTTCGGGAGATGGTTGCCGGGTTTCTCTCCCACGACTACACGCACTAGATCGCATTTCTACTTCGCTGCACGACTCGTTATAACTGCGATTTGGGTAAAAAAATTCTAACTGTAATGTTGTAGTTAAGACTTAGAATGGTTGTTTGTCAACCTAGCTAACGGATTTCATGATTTAGGTACCCGTTGTTCTGTATTCGAGAACGTAGGATTCGAATCGAGTTCGAAATGAGAATTCCGAGGTAAGGTGGGGACTATAAACGCTTAGGTTATGGTTTTCAAGGCTTTCAATGTCAGCTAATGATTTATGTCTGACTTGATTGCTGCCATATTGTCTTAGTTACGATATTTTCGATATATTATACATGTGTGAACTATGTTGAGTATATGATGCATTCCAAGTGTTTGCTGAAATGATTGAATGAACATGAAATTATGATTTGTGCTTGTCATGACTGTAAACTTAAGATTCATGTTTGTCATTGGTATCACGATCACTTTGTGTAAGGATTTGCCATAATATATGTTGTAACTAATCTAGTCTATGTATTTGGTATTGTGTAGGCTAAGTGTTTGATTAAATGTCTGAATGAGAAATTGTTGATTATTTGTATTTAATAAGGGTATTGAGATAGGATTCTCAATTACCTTATCTGTATGTATAGCTTCCTTTATGTAATCATAATTCTGATTACGCAATTTATGGATGAAATGCAAATACTTGGTAACATGTTCAATGTGTTCTACAAAATGCTCAAATGAGAATTGTATTTGAATTGTTTGTTAAATGCTGTTATGATCATCACATGTGTCTACCTATTGCACTTGAGTAAGTTTGGGGCCATAACCTGGCCCAGGCAATCGGTAACAATTTCCGTTTGAGTGGCGGAATTAGTCTCGCCACATTTGATACGTTCGGTGAATCCGGGTCATACGATGATTGTCGACAGTGGTTAGGCCACGTGGAGTGCTTATGCGCTCCGTGTCGATTAATTCAGCGTGCGCTCGTACCAATCGAACTTTTCTAATAAATTCGATTGGCCTATTGTGTGTTTACCATATATGGACATCCCTACTTGAATCTAAGTTACCACTTACTAATGTAAAGACCCGTTTCAACCATGGTACCTCGATCCGCTAAGACTCATGAGCCGAGCATGGTGGTATGGGACACCATGTTCGAGCTGTCGGCCTACGTCGAGGTGATCAACCACCCCGTAGTGACCAGTGAGCAACACAAACTCGTGAGCCGAGCATGGTGGTATGGGACACCGTGTTCGAGCTGTCGGCCTACGCCAAGGTGATTAACCACCCCGTAGTGACCGCAAGTATAAACTTTGAATTTGTCTTTCCTTTGATTTTCGTGGGGAGTGATGACCCTACAACTTGCCTATCGTATGCGTTTAACTAGGATTGACGACCCTCGATGGATCTTTCGTTAGGGTCAGTGATATAAAGGGAGGTACCCTGGCTTCCCCAACCTGTTGTATGAATAAGCTTAATTAAATATTTGGCTAACATAGTCATGCATCACATTACATTAGTTAGGATTGTGCTTTTGGCGTGGAAGGTCCACTTGAGGGTGATTGTCATATGCGATACGGTGTCGGCTTCGCTTGTTGAGGGTGCTTTGGATGTGAGGGCATGCATCATTACTTGCTTTCATTCCTACATTAACAACAGTAGTTAGGAAGTGATTGTCATGTTGCTTTATCATTACTACTTGATTGAATTGATAACATGTTAACCTTTGCCTTATAGTACCACTGAGTTGATCACTCACTTCCACTCTGGGACGGTGTTTTAAAACACCAACCAGACACTAGTTTAAATGCAGATGATGATGAGGCCTATGCGGCAGAGCCGGATTTCATAGACGAGGAGGAGGAATTCTCCCACGTACAGCTCTCAGGTGGGTTTATGTAGACCTAGAGCTGCGCCGCCGGGATTACAAGTTTATGGAATAGATGAACACTTTATATTCTAATATTTTGTAAATTTTGGAACAAAACATGTATATATTTAACCCGATAATACACTCATACTCTAGAGGTTGTGAAACACGTATATACTTTAAACATCTATCTCAGTCTTCAGCTTGCTTAATTACATTAAATCTGGAGTATGACATGCTGATTTAGTATAATCCTTCTCATGTTTAATGCACTAATATAGACAACATTTAAACATCATTATCTATGTTGTATAAGTGATGCGTTGGATCTCGGGAGTTGAGCTTTGCTCGACCCTCGAAATTCGGGGCGTTATAATACCGAAGAGCTCAAGTGGCTTACCATTATTGGCTGGAATCCCATCTTCACACCCTACAACAATGCCGACGCCGAGACTGTGCGACATTTCAACGCTTCAATTTGAAATCCTTGTCTAAAGTCACCGACCTTCGACTTAGCAATCGGAAATTCCCTGATACCATTTAATGTGACTGACATTGAGAGGATTTCTGGGGTGCCATGCGAGACAGTGATTGTTCGACATAGGGATGCGAAGCGGTCCAAGTACGGGGTTGAGAGGACTGTTCAAATTTATGGCGAACGTACGTCTTGGATACAAGATGATAATTGTTTGAAGGTAACCAGGATGCTTCCATTTTACAGGTCCCTCCACCTTGTATTCACGTACAATGTGTACCCTAGAACGGAAAATCATACACAATTAACATAGTATATGTTGGAGGTTCTGTATTTACTGGGCATGGGCAAAAAGGTTTGCTACCCATCTATTGTAATGCGCCATATCTTAAATACCGCCACCACCAAAACCAATCTATCCTTACCCTTCGGACGGTTAGTCTGTAAGATGGCTAAAGACTGTGGGTTTAGTTTCATCCCCAATGTGAGGCTTGAGCCGCAAAATTTCATTGATGCTAATACTATTAAAAGGATGAAATTGAATGAGGAAGAAGAGGTTGAAAGAGGAGAAAAAACCGAGGAAGAAGAAGAGGATGAGGAGGAAGATAATGACGAAGACAACGATGAAGATTTTGTAGCCCCCCCTCCCTACTTATACATGAGCACTTCAGTCGGGTGGAAGAGGAGCTAGCCTCGGTTCAGTCTGAATTAACTGATATGAGGGCTTAAATGAGGACTCAAATGGCTGAACAGGAGAAATGGAACCAGAAGATCTTCTGCACCCTTAAGGAAGTGTTATGTTGTGTTCAAAAGGATGGAGCAGCGCCGCATCCGACTGATTCACAGGACCATTAGGTCTCGGGTTAAGCCATGTTTGTGTTTATGTGTTGTTTACCTTGTTGAAAGAAGTGAATCATTTCCACCTAGTAGTTTAATAGTTAGTAGTTGGGTTTTTTATGTTTTTCACCTGGTTAGGTATGTATGGGAACAATGTACAATCTCAGATAATAAATGAAATTGTTTCCACTTTGGTTTACCATGTGTAGTAGTGTATGGATGTTCTCATTTTACTGGATGTTCCCTACCATATCACTCTCATCCCCTTCATCATGCATCTCAGATTGATTATGGGACCTTCACAATCAGAACTGATTCTGTCATTCCTCATCCCAATGAAGTATATGGAATTCATTTAAACCCATTGCAGTGGATTCTCATGCACTAATGGCTAGCTGCTCAACTGCATCTTCAAATGGCTTTCTTTGCAGGATCAAGGGAGCTAGAAAGGACAGAATTCATATCTATAACCCCTTGTGTTTCTGGTTTCCTTTCCCAACCCAAAGCAATTCCCATGAAAAAACAAATTTTGGTGCATGGAAAAAGATGATTGAGCTCCAGTTGCTGATGAGTATGATGGTCTATCCTATACTTCATGTCCGAAGATCATATAAAGATTGGCTCTTGATTCTTGACCTTCCAGTTGATGATGCCTGCATTTCCGAGTCCATCATGAACATTTTAGTCTATTATGTTTTGAAGGGTGTAGACCTTTTTATTGACTTTCTTTCATAGTCATGTCAGGAAGGATGTAAATTGCGAAACTCACTTGCTTACTTCTAAAACCAAAATTCACAAGAACTTCATGTAGAAAGAAAATACCCACATATCGACGAGTATTCTGCGTAACCATTTGTAGGAATTCCTCATCGATATCCTTGTACAACAGAAATTCTGGAATTTCAATAGAAAACTCAAAGATGCAAAAGGAAAAAAGAATTGGTCCACTACAGAAACGAGACTTCATAAGTTCAAGGACTTGAGAGCGGAACAAAAGATGGGGAAATTCGATCGTCTCCCGAAAAGAGATGCAGTAATGTTGAAGAGACAATTATCTCACCTGCAAACATATATGGGTGGGATCAAATATATGACGGGGTCACCCGATATTGTCATCATCGTTGATCAGCAAGTAGAATATACGACTCTTCGAGAATGTCTGACTTTAGAAATTCTGATGATTTGTTTAATTGATACAAATTGTGACCCAAATCTCGCAGATATTTTGATTCCAGCCAACGATGATGTTATAGCCTCAATCCGAGTGATTCTTAACAAATTAGTATCCGCGATTTGTGAGGGTCGTTCTAGCTCTATAAGAAATCATTGATTAATAATAAGATAAGTCAATG
Organism: Magnolia officinalis; assembly: GCA_021015155.1. Taxonomy (NCBI): domain Eukaryota; kingdom Viridiplantae; phylum Streptophyta; class Magnoliopsida; order Magnoliales; family Magnoliaceae; genus Magnolia; species Magnolia officinalis. The sequence continues at coordinate 34,907,675 of JAJHSJ010000006.1, forward strand.
ACTTGGGGAACTCCACAAATTGATTGAATCGGTTACTATTCTTGAATCTCAAAAAAGAGATAAAAATCATTGGGGATATTATCTGATTATTTGGTATCCTAAATATACAATTAAAATAGGCGAGTTGAGAAAGAGATGGTTGAATCAAAATAGTTCCTTTTAAGCTTTATTTCTGTCAGAGAGCTATATGAATGTTCTACCATGTTCCGTCAACACACTAAAAGGGTTATACGATATATCCGGTGTGGAAGTAGGCCAACATTTCTATTGGCAAATAGGGGGTTTCCAAGTCCATGCCCAAGTACTTATCACTTCTTGAGTCATAATTGCTATCTTATTAGGTTCAGCCACTATAGTTGTTCGAAATCCACAAACCATTCCAACCGACGGTCAGAATTTCTTCGAATATGTCCTTGAATTCATTCGAGACTTGAGCAAAACCCAGATTGGAGAAGAATATGGTCCTTGGGTTCCCTTTATTGGAACTATGTTCCTATTTATTTTTGTTTCGAACTGGTCAAGTGTTCTTTTACCTCGGAAAGTCACACAGTTACCTCATGGGGAGTTAGCTGCACCGACAAATGATATAAATACTACTGTTGCTTTAGCTTTACCCACGTCAATGGCGTATTTCTATGCGGGTTTTACCAAAAAAGGATTGAGTTATTTCGATAAATACATTCAGCCAACCCCAATACTTTTACCAATTAACATCCTAGAAGATTTCACAAAGCCTTTATCACTTAGTTTTCGACTTTTTGGGAATATATTGGCTGATTAGTAGTTGTTGTTCTTGTTTCTTTAGTGCCTTCAGTAGTCCCTATACCTATCATGTTCCTTGAATTATTCACAAGTGGGATTCAAGCTCTTATTTTTACAACTTTAGTCGTGGCTTATATAGGTGAATCTACGGAGGGTCATCATTGACTAGCTTCTGAAATAAGCTGGTCTCTTTTTTTTTTCAAAAAAAAAAAAAAAAAAAAAAAAAGGACCAACTTATCCCAACTCATGGGTGGCTCAAGATAATTTATTTGGGAACAAGATATATACAAATACGGTATATATGATCTAGAGTAGGAGTAAGAAAGATGTACGATATTAGGGAATTGTAAAAGAAGGGAAAGAGATCTAATCTAAAAGAGCTTTTTCCTAAGATTCCCGCTTGGTCCATTTATTCATATCTCGCCTATCAATACTCTATTTACATTTGCTCAGTCAATTACGATTCATAATTTGAATAAGAATTGTTATGTTTATCTATTTCCGACATGCGCCTAAATAAACAAAAAAAAAAAAAAAGGAAAAATTGATAGAATCATTCCCATTTCATTTGATTTCATTCAATTCAACGATTGACCATGTCATTAATTGCAATTCAATTGGATCAATCAAATCTTGATATTGATATGTAATGATTCGGGGGCTGATGAATTCGTCCGTTTATATCCATGCAGATAATGATAAGGAAAAAGAAGAGAAGAGTTTACAAACAAATAAGATTCATAAAAAAGTCGGTTAGGGAGAGATATATGTAATGGCTATAAGCCAATCCTGTGTATGTTTCAAACAATCATCTAGAATCTGATTCAATATAAGATGCGGATGGTTTACGTTATGGAAGAAACACATGTATATGTGATATTAGATATTCACTGGTTATATATGGACTATTCATATATTACAACCTATTGAATTTAGATGGATTTCAATAGAAGTCCTTCCGTTTCATCTATGACCGTGGATTGAATGAATAAACAGATGAAGTCAAGCATATAGAAGAGAAAGAGCGAAGAATTGAAAGAATGGTTCGGAACAAAGAAATGGAAGAACTAGAACCATATGGATTTCCAAAGACAATTTGGATAGGAACTAAAAATGAGATATCGAAGAGAATGGCCCTTTATGGGATAGCCAATCGAGGTCGACTAGGTTGTCACCCAGTCGACCGGTCCAGTTGGACGGTGTATTAGGGTCGACCGGGTGGAGCCAATCGACCGGGCAAATAGATGTAATTTGGACAGGGGTTTGGGGTCGAGGTCAGTTGGACAGGGATTCTGCGTCGACCGGGTGGACCAGGTCAGTCGAGAAAGTGGATTGTATTTTGGACAGGGGTTCAGGGTCGACCGGGTTTACCAGGTCGACCGGGTCAGCTGGACAAGGGTTCAGGGTCGAGCTGGACTATATCACCCATTGTGGGTTTGTACAATCCAATACACATAAAATTGTTAACAAAAAGGCAAGCTTCAGAGGTTTTCAGTTTGGCTAAATTGCATGTGAAGGAATGGGTGAAAGCAATTTAAAAGCTATCAATCCAGCCTAGTTTTTAGTCATTTGGTTAGATCTGTAATGTGTTTTCTTTTATGTTTGTATTCTTTTGGCTTCGGCCTTTCTTTCAATACTATTATTGCAGTTCAAAAAAACCTCAAGAAGGAACTGCAGTAAAAATAGAACTCCACATAATCGAAGATGCTACATCTTGACTAAAATGGAGCACATCAACTCAAGACCTAAATTCCCAAGGATAGCAAATAGAGTTACCTGTAACAAGAAACCAATGTGAGACTAAACCCATAACACAATAACTAGAACGTACATCCATGGATTTAGAGAGAAGTGTGCTGATTAACTTCTTTTGATGTCATCTATGTTGGAAGCCGTGATTGTTTCCCAAGCAATTATTAGATCTTCAGCCATACCAATTGTCTTGTGCGTGTAAACACTGATGTGGAAGCTAATTATGCACTTTGGTGGGATAAGGATGGTTTCCTTAGGTTCATCAAGTAGCATAGCAAGATACTTGCAACAAACATTTGAGATCGTTTTTTGTTCCTCTAATAGTTGAAACAAGGAGTAACAAGTTTTTAAAATGTTTGAGGCAACAACCAACTTTGGTGGATGTGAAATCTTTTCGTATTTCAATTTTTGACTCAAGGTCAAGGGCTATTGATAAGCATAAATGTTGGGAGTTTTGGCGCTTTGAATGATTTATGAGGAATTATGTTTGAAGCATCATGTCACCCCATCTAATGTATAGAACGGTTGAAATGGCTTGTGGCTGCTACAACTGATAGGAAAAGGATAGCTTAATCCTGGATTTAGGAGTAAGGGTTGTTGAATGTCATTGCTGAGTTAAGAATTCCTGTAGGTAGCCCGGAGTGAATGGGTTAGTAGTATGAGTTTTGTGTTTCCCTTGCCTAAAACCTCAAGAAAATCAATTCCTCTTTATATTATTTGCACTACTACAAATTAGCAATGTTGAATTTTCTTATATCACAAATTATTAAAAGAACAATCTTACCTTTCAAAAAAAAAAAAAAAAATTAAAAAATAGAACAATCTTCTTAGTAACGATTCTCTTCTGCATTAGTTCTTCTGGAAATATTGTTGTGAAATTGATTGAGAAATTCATTTCTCTGGTTTTTTCCTCGTAAAGCGGAAATTTACTTCCTTTCAATATGGAAAGTATATTCTGCCTTTTTTAATCATTGTTATTTGTTAAGCATCTTGATTTTTTGCTTTCACATGTGTGCCTATTCGAGATGCATCTGCGTCAGAACTGGAAAATTTAATTTCTCATTTTATTGGTGGCTTATGTATGATGTGAGTGAGGTTAAACAAATGAGTACGGATTGAGACTTACCGAGGATTCTTTTCTGATTCCAGGCTTCTTACGCCACCTAGTACTCCTCTTTTTCTTCTCTGGAAATGGAGTCAAACAAATCCACACTGGGTCAGATTGTAACCCCCAAAGCTCGTTCAACTGCACATGAAGTCTAGTTTAATAGCCCTCAGTATGACTTGTGGATTCTCAGTTATCAATCCTTGCAATTGCATTACTTGAATGCTACAAAGTTCTGTGATAGCATGTCTAATGGGATAGCTATGAATCTGTCTTCTCGGTGTATTTTGCTTTTCTTGTTGTTTTCATGATGTTGTCATGTGCAATTAAAAATTCGTCGACTTTAAAGCCTAATTGGTGGACTTGGGGCACTTCAGCTCGAACGATGTTGGTACAAGTGTTCCGTGTAGTTTGACTACTGTCGACTGTGTAAGTTCAACCCAAGTCGATCGAACAAGCCAATTATGGCCAGCTCGGAGCAGGCCACTCCTTAATTCAGACGGTTAGTCGAGGTTCCCGTGAAATTTTATAAATTATGTGTCTCTATGGCTTGATAATCGCTACGATACTAGCATAATGTTATTGTCAGGCCCACACAGGGATTTCGTCAAACACAAAATACATCAGTGGGTTTGCACATTTATATAATCATCAAATTTAACATATGTATAGCATTTATAAGGAAATTAGGAAAGAGAAAACCTGATTAACATAGGGTTTGGGTTTTAGGTCGTCAGAACCTATCCAACATATGGAGTTTATAAGGATATTTGGAAAGAGAAAACCTTATTAGCCTAGGGTTTGGGTCAAGGGTCAGATCTCACCTCTTTATGATTCTAGTGAACCCGGAAGAGTTCTCGCTTGCGGCATGGAGTCCTCCTGTAGTAGAGGAAATCAATTATCTTGTGGCTTATCCACTACTGAAAATTTAAGCGAGGCACATGCATGAGGCTAAGATTTTAGCGCTTGAATTCGCCGAATGGTTTGTCCTAGGGTTCTTTGTGCGGGACCCTGTGCCCAAGGAATCACATGTCAGGACACATGCATGCGTCCATAGCTAAGAAAAATGGAAGAGAGCTCGAATTTGTTACCTTTTATCAGCCACACTTCGCATCTACGGTGGTAGGGTCGCGGTCTCCGGCAAATAACGGATGTAGGAGTGTGGGAATTCCAATTTCCTGGCTCCCCAAGCACTCACACCCTCCCTCTCTCTCTCTCTTTCTCTTTCTTTCTCTCTCTTCTCTCTCTCTCTCTCTCAACTGCTGTAAATTTGTTGTGGGAGTGAGGGAGAGAGGGTTTAAAGGGTTATATACCCTACAGCTTAGTTCAGTTGGCCCCAGGTGCCACTAATTACCTGAAATGGCCCTTTGGGCCCACATATGGCTATCAAGCTACCCTGATGGCCCTTTGCCCATCTGAGTTATGAAATGGGTGCCCCATGGTCATATAAGGGACTGTCCAATGTTTAATGGCAAACAGATGCGGAGATTTATCACAAGGGTCTGATTTGCGATTAACGGTCACCGTTCCTAGAGCCAACGTAGAAATTGAGCGAGGTAACCTATAAATTGAGTGAGTCAACCTAGAAATTCAGCAAGGCAACATGAGATTCAGTGGGGCAAACATGAAATTGAGCGGGGCAAACATGAAATTCAGCGGGACAAGCTTGAATTTCAGCGGGGCAAACATGAAATTGAGCGGGGCAAACATGAAATTCAACGGGGAAAACTTGAATTTCAGCAGGGCGAACTAAAAATTGAGCAAGGCAAGCATGAACTTCAGTGGGGCAAACAGAGTCTGAGAATGGTTTCTACCATAGTGGCCCACCTGTGATGATGGTGGGTGTAGATCAATCAGGCTATTCAGATTCTTCAAACTCTGAAGTTTTAAGAGCAGAATCCGTGGCTAACATCAGAAATAGGCCCCATGTGTATGGAGGAAGTGATCATGGAAGAGAGAAGATGAGCTTGCCTTTCATTGATTTCCTTGGAGTTGGGGGCCACATAGAGAGAGAGAGAGAGAGAGAGAGAGAGGTGTTTTCCATTGAAGTTTCCCTTGAGTCCTCATATGTACATGTATTCCAAAAAAAAAAAAAAAAAAATGAAAAGTAGAAAAAGAAAGGACAAAATGGGGAAAAGGTTTTTGAAATTTTCGTTCATCTCAGCTAAAGCAACTTGGGTTGCTTTTTTATCTCTTTTATTTTTCTTTTCTTTCTTTTGCTGAAATAATCCTAAAGTCTCTTTTGCTTGGCCTTTGTTATTCTCTTTTAGTGCTCAAATACCTAACTTACCTTCTTAAGTGAGGTAGTTGTATTTCATGAAATTCTATGCTAATGCAATGGAAGGACCATATCTCTATAATCACATTGATCATTTAATCCTAACCATCCAATTGGTCCTCAAATGGAGGGCTAGTGGTTCAAATTTCAAGGCAAAATCAGATGGTTAGCATCATTTTCTCAATTGCTTTTTTTGCAAGGTCAAGGGAGGCAGAAAAGACAGAAAAAACTATTTGTATCCCCATGTGCTTCTCATGCACTAATGGCTTGCACCTAAAGATAGTCTGAGTGATAGTCTGAGTCTTCATAGGTTCCCTCGCACAATAACTTAACCCATTCGATTAGTTTGCAATAGCCTTAAAAATTTACTGAAACAACAGTATTCCAAGCATGCTACGAATTGGACTATGCCATGTGGCATATCGACTATTATCGTAAAGCTTAGAACAATAAAAAAGGGTCATACCCCAACCAAAGGTGCATCTAAAATCTTATCCAAAATCAAGACCACACACTCCTAGGAATTTAGTGAGGCATCCTAGGAATTAAATGAGGCAAGCTAAAAATTAAGCGAGGGAACCTCGTACTTGAGTGAGGGAACCTATGAATTGAGCGAGGTAACCTAGGAATTGAGCGAGGGAAGCTAGAAATTCAGTGAGACAAAGCTAAAAATTAAGCGAGGCAACCTAGGAATTGAGTGAGGCAACGTAGGAATTGAGCGAGGGAAGCTAGAAATTGAGCGAGAGAACCTATGAATTGAGCAAGGCAACCTAGGAATTGAGCGAGGGAAGTTAGAAACAGCGAGGCAAGCTAAAAATTGAGCGAGGCAACCTAAGAATTGAGCGAGAGAACCTAGGAATTGAGCGAGGAAACCTAGGAATTGAGTGAGGGGAACATAGGATTTGAGTGAGGCAACCTACAAATTGAGCGAGGGAAGCTAGAAATTCAGCGAGGGAACCTATGAATTGAGCGAGGCAACCTAGGAATTGAGAGAGGGAAGCTACAAATTCAGCGAGGCAAACTAAAAATTGAGCGAGAGAACCTAGGAATTGAGCGAGGTAACCTAGGAATTGAGCGAGGGAAGCTAGGAATTAAGCGAGGCAACCTAGGAATTGAGCAAGGGAAGCTAGAAATTCAGCAAGGCAACATATAAATTGAGCGAGGGAACCTAGGAATTGAGCGAGGCAACCTATGAATTGAGTGAGGGAAGCTAGAAATTGAGCTAGGGAACCTAGGAATTGAGTGAGGCAACGTAAATATTCAGCGAGGAAACCTATGAATTAAGTGAGGCAACCTAGGAATTGAGTGAGGGAAGCTAGAAATTCAGCGAGGCAACGTATAAATTGAGCGAGGGAAGCTAGGAATTGAGCGAGGCAACGTAGGAATTGAGCGTGGCAACGTAGAAATTGAGCAAAGCAACATAGGAATTGAGCGAAGGAAAGTATAATGTGAGCTAAGGAAACTTGAAATTAGGCGGGGCAAACTAGAAGTTGAACAAAGCAAGCATGAAAGTTGAGTGACGGAAACATTTACACGTTATGAAATTTAATTCATTGTAAATTTTCCTGAAGTACAAATTGTGCGGAGTATATACAACACTATATATAATACAACATTCCACAAAATTTTCCTCTTTATTTCATGCCTACGACAAGTATCAGTTACAGGTTACAGACAAGTAATCATACGTTATCGACTTCCTCTAATGTATGGTGAATTTTTGTATGTCTGTTCCCTCCAAGGTGCGACCATTGCACAGTATATCGATGAATTTCATTACAAATATGCCACAGTCAAAACCATTACATTACTTTGGCACAGATTTCTCTTCTTTGGCGGTCCATGTCTTCCCTTCAAGCGTAGTGACGTCTCCAGTGGCATGGAAGAGAATCAGGAGCGCTTCCGTCATTAATTTGATATTCTGCTTATACTGTAGGAGAGCATTTGACACTAAGCTATCAATAATAATGATCTCCCGTTGTCTTGGATATAGGACCATCAAGAACCAATGAGAGTTATCATGGTTGATGGGTACATAAACCTATCCATGTTTAAGAAGTAGGCTATTAGTAAAAAAAACATGATCAAAGAACACATTACAACCAGGCTTGATGTTATGTGACGAATGCATTACCCGTTCACTATACCAAATCTCCTTGGCATGAGATTTACCCCACTGCTTGGCAATTGCAATGACATTGTTCATCTTGCCTACCAACTTTGCACGTTCCGAAGCAGACTTCAAGTCCTGATACATCTTTAGAGTCGGCATACTAGTTTGAAGGCATGCCTATTACAAACGTAATCAAAGATCAATATAAGTAGAAAAAACACGAATTCATAGAAAAAACATATTAGCGATAATCCGAAGTAAATATTTACCGTAAAATAGGTGGTACAGAACTTGCAATCTTGGGGATACGCAATTGCACAATCAGACTGCCTTTCCTCTAGGAAGTCAACATATTTGTTGATAGCCTATTCCACAAAATAATATGATTCATCAATAATCGATTAAAAGATATAACTATATGAAAGTCAATGTATATAGACACTCTCATACGAATGCTTACCACGCTATCAACCCACGCGTCATCTACCCATAAGGACTTGACCCATGAAGCTGTTGTTGTCTCCTTATTTGCTTCATAGTAGTTTTAGCTCTTTGAGTTCATCCGTCAATAGCATCGTGAATAGATCCATCTATAGATGAAATGGTATCGGAGATGTAGGAAAGTTTACGACTTCCTAAGGTCGCCTCACCATGTTCGGGGTTGTATCGATCGAAGACAGGGACAAGAATGGAGAAACAATATAATATAATGGCTTCATTACCCTTTTAGTTCTCCTTACATAAATAGGAGGAGAAACAGGTGCTTCATCCAATAGATTACGCTCATTCATACCATGCGATTGCACCTCCAACTCCACATTTGCCTGTTCTTTTTCTTTCATATCCTCTACCTCCACTTTCTTCTTCAACTCCTCGTCCTCATCCGTCAAAAACTGTCCCCTCTATATATAGAAATATTCCTTCTCCTTCTTCAAGGCCTCCCTCTCTTTCGCTAAGTTTTCAGTTTCTCTCAACAACTCACACATCCGCCTATTCAACTCCTCTTTCTCCATGAAAAACAATTCCTTCTCTTTCTTCAACCGTGCTCTCTCGTTTAGATCTTCTCTCTCCATCTTCAACAATTTCTTCTCTTTCAACAACGCCTCCCTCTCATCGAGCCTCTCTTCTCACTTTCTCAACTCTTCCTTCTATTTCCTCGGCTCATCCCTCTCCTTCTTCAACTCCTCTCTCTCCTTCTTCAACTCATCTATCCCAACCCTAAATTCATCCATCAAAAGAGATGGTTTCACGATATTCCCCCTCGATCCCTCTCCCTGTACGCCTTTTCATCACTTTCCGCTGATCCCTCCTCACCCTCGTCATCATTCTAGTTACCCTCATCACTCAATTCCTGGGTTTCAATGACCTACAAAATGTATTAATGCACATATAAGAGTCAGAAAACTTTTAACGATGAATTAAATAACATTCCATTTTAATTAAACGTTCATGATATCTCACCTGAAAACTATCACGGAGCAAGCGAACGGTGTTCGTTTCCCATTCTCGTAGGGTGGGTTCCAAGTTCTTTATTAAGATAGTCTGCAAAAGAACCCAGACTAATGTTAATATACGGAGTGTACGTGTCAAATCAAGCAAAGTGAACAGTGGAGAAATACATATACTTATAGCTTCACTCTAAAAAATTGCATGTATTTTGTTGTACCTCCAACCCTTCCAGCCTCGATATTGAATGAAGCGTGGAATTTGCGAGGGAACAAACGAAATAACACACTCTCGTAGGGCCGGTAATCTCTCTACAGCCCATATCTGTTTTAATGAGATTGCATGAGGATAAAAATCCACAATTGAATATAATCATGTAGAATAAGGAAAGAGCTCTTACCTGCAAAGGAAAGACACAACCAATACATTGTAGCGAACCGCACCTGATGCCATCACAGCAGCTGTGACCCCTTGCGACATTGTATTGTATTGTAGGCCAAACTACCCCAAGGATAGCTATAGAAATCCTCTATGGAGTCTACTAGGTACATATAATCCATGTTACACATAGTTTTCGATTCGGTTCCCCTAACAAAACACTCTACACACATAAGTAGAGCAACCTTCACGACATCCTCGTGCTTATTGGTGTCAACTAATTTATGAAACACATCTAATAAACGCTTCTTAAAAACTGGATATTCTTTGAAGTATTTGTCCATTAATGTACCCCTGATGGGACTTTTTTCAGTATTGTAAGCTCCCCAGTCTTAAGCCCCGTTATGAGGGCGAAGTCCATCTCCGTGAATTGCAATCGTGTCCCCTATATCTCAAATATAAGTTCACCTTTATATCTTACAAGAAGAAGGTGAAATAAAGCCCATATAAATCAAAAGGATGAGAGGTGCAATAAGAAGGAAAATGGGGATTGCTAGAATAGACTTAGCCGAGTATCATGCTTCTCTATTCCACCCTTCACCGTGTCGAACCACCATCTCAATGAACACTTAGACGATGGGTTTAGGAATTGAGAACAAGAATCGTCACCTACAAACATGTAATGGAAAATATATTAAAAGTAAATTTCACTACTTAAATAATCATAACGCAAAAAATTAAACATAGTTGAAATTGAGCGAAGCAAACTAAAAATTGAGCGAGGCAAATTAGAAAATAAGTGAGGGAAACATGAAATTCAGCAAGGAAAACATTAAATTCAGCGAGGCAAGATGTAATTGAGCAAGGCAACCTAAAAAATTGAGCGAGGCAAGGTGAAATTGAGCGGAAAAACTAGAAATTGACCGAGGAAACCAAGAAATTCAGCGAGGGAATCGAGACAATGAGCGAGGGAACCTAGAAATTCAGTGAGGCAACCTAAGAATTGAGCTAGGGAAGCTAAAAATTGAGCGAGGGAACCTAGGAATTGAGCGAGGCAACCTAGGAATTGAGCGAGGCAATGTAGGAATTGAGCGAGGGAACCTAGGAATTGAGCGAGGCAACGTAGAAATTCAACGAGGCATCTTAGGAATTGAGCGAGGGAAGCTAGAAATTGAGCGAGGGAACCTAGAAATTAAGCGAGGCAACCTAGGATTTGAGTGAGGGAACCTAGAAATTGAGCGAGGGAACCTAGAAATTGAGCGAGGCAACATAGGAATTCAACGAGGAAACCTAGGATTTGAACGAGGCAACCTAGGAATTGAGCGAGGGAAGTTAGAAATTGAGCGAGGAAAGCTGTTACATCCCAGATTTTTGCCAACCTTGAATTAGACGTCCTTAGGCAATGGGTCGATCCTAACACCTTATTAACTTGTCAGAACTGAATCCCACAGTCTAAAATCGCTCCTTAACCCATTTCCTTCACAAATCCCACCCTTCACCACCTTGTTCTTTAAATTTTTTAAGTACTTTCACATTAGATACTATCTTAAAGTTTAGGTGATAAAGAACAATACTTAAACTAAACATTGCTACAAAGAACTAAGTACCACCTCAGACCGAAATCACCCAGGACTAAATCCTTTAGAAATGAGGTGAGAATTTGCCAGTGTGAAACTAGAGTACCTGTGAAATTAGCACCAATCACTTTAAATACGATCTGCAAGACCCAAAACTTGTAGATTCGTTGACGCTACATTACCCTAAAATCTAGGATCAATCTCATTACCCGTCTGCTCTCGGGAGCATCTCAAAACTCTGTATCAGATCTGGACTGCACGTCGGAAGTCCAATTAACACGAAGTTAAGGAATTAGGACCGCCTTGCTGGGCTTGACAACCATCTCGAAAATCAAATCCAGATAGTGTCCCAGCGCTATTCGCTTGAGTTCGGAGCGGGGAGTGTGAGAAATGTGAAAATAATTCTAAATTAAATCCAAAATAAATAAATCTGGCACCTCTCGCTTGCGGATCAGTTTTAAGCAACCAGACCGTCAGAATTAGACCAAATTACACTCTCGGATCAGGGATATTTTCCCAAACATAACCATGTACTCGGAATCTCCGATCGAGATCCACTGACCGTTGAATTGAAATTGGTCCGCCACGCGTGATCTGGAAATCTCAGTGAAACGAAAACATAACTCCACCTGGATCCAGTGTCTATGAGCTTAAGTCTGACCTTTGCCTCAAGGGGCCCGCCAGAAGTGCTCCGTTGAGCTGAAACAGGGTCGCTTTGGTTATAACCTAAGTATACCTTGCCCATAAGTCTATTTTGGAGTGTTTTTAGGCTATATAAGGACCTTAGAACCCTCTCTCTCACAGCCATACGAATTTGAGAGAAACCCTAGAGAGAGAAGAGAGAAAAGAGAGAGAAAGTGTGAGAGAAGTGGGAGAATCTCCCTGCCACTTTACCCTGCCGCTGCACAAGCTTAACCGCTCCATTCTAATCACTTTCCCGGCGATTTCGGCGTCGTTTCTAAGTAAGAAACCCTAACCCTAACCTGTTTTGGGGTTTTGATAGTTGTAGGTTATGAAATAGCTAACCTATTTCGTTGTATAAGTTGCCAAACTGCCATATACAAAAGCTTAGCAAACCTATCGACTCTGTTACGATTCTACGACAAAAGGTGCGGACTTTAGGTGTATAGGTTATGGTTTTCAACATTTTCAATGTCAGATAATGATAGATTCATGATCTACATGCAATTGCACATGTACAAAGTGCTGTCTGTTTTCCGTTTTGATTAAAGACGAAGAATATAAAATTTTACATACTCTAGGTATTTGTAGAAAGTACCGTATACGTATGAATTTTGGAAATGCGTTTGCCATGATTATTTGTTGCATTGATATATTATATATGGATAAAATACTTGTTTGGAGAAAGGACTCGCCCTAATACATGTTTTGCTAATATACCATATGTATGTTAAAAGAGTGTATTCTAAGTGTTTGTGAAAATGACCAAATGAGTATAGAATTCTCATTCGTGCTCGCCATGACTAATTGTCATGGATTTATGATTGTTGTATTGGCGATCCCCCTTGACGAAAGGATTTGCCCTAAATCACGCCACGGCCAATATACACTATATATACTAAAACGTGTAGCCCAAGTATTTGTGGAAATGACCGAATGAACATAGAACTTGGATTCCTGCTTGCCATGACTATCCGTCGTGGGTGCTCACGTGTTATCCATGGGGCAGCTCCCTAGTGAAAGGATTTGGCCTAATACCTGTGTGATCAACATACGTCAGGTATGTTGATGTATGTAATCTAAAATGTTTGTTGGAATGTCTGTATGAGTAATAGTTAGTAAATTATAATGTATAAGGGTGTTGAGATAGGATTCTCAACTACCTTAGTAATGTGTATAATTTCCTCCATGTTGTTTGTTTAGTTTAACCACTTACTTATGAAACGTATGTGTTTGAATTTCCTGTTTGCATTGTGTTTTATAACATGCTTGTTAACATGTTTGAATTACTTGTTTATGTAATTCTGCTCTGATTACTTCACATGTTTAAGTTGTATTCCGTAAAAATCCGTGAAGGGTGATGGGGGAGCGGTGCAACGAGTGCGTGCAACAGCCCTGGCAGCCCTAAGCGGATAATATCAGACTTTGGTTGTATGATTCGAATCTTGATCCATTACTGCTTTAACTATCTGCAATTGAATGTGATTGGGGCTATGATTATAGTCCAGGCAATCGGTAACGGGATTGAATTGGTGGCTGAGATTCATTTGCCACGTGAGATGTGTTCGACGAACCGAGTCGTACTTCAGTTGGCGATAGTGGTTGGCCACACGAAGTGCTTATGCGCTTCATATCGTTCAACTTGTTGTGTGCTCGAGCTAGCCGAGCTCGTCAAGTAACCTGATCTGTCTAATGTATGTTCACCATGTTTGGACGTTACTGCTTGAACCTAGGGTACCAAACTTACCAGTGAAATCCCGTTAACCATGGTACCTCAATCCGCTAAGACTCATGAGTCGGGCATGGTGGTATGGGACACCATGGTCGAGCTGTCGGCCTACACTGGGGCCACGTGCCTCCCCGTAGTGACCAGTGAGCAACCAGACTCGTGAGCCGATTATGGTGGTATGGGATACTATATTCGTGCTGTCGGCCTACATTGATAAGGTGATGGGGGAGTGGTGCAACGATTGCGAGCAACATCCCTGGCAACCCTTTGTAGTGACCTCGAGCATACTCTGAATTTGCGGTGAGGCGACAAGTTTTACCGCAATGAATAGAGTATGAACTAGGCCTGTATCAAATTTAGTGATGAACCGTTAAAAGGGTGATGGGGGAGTGGTGTAACGAATGCATGTAACAGCCCTGGCAGCCTTTGCAGCAACCTAGAAACACACCATCATATGAGATTAACTAGGACTGACGACCCTAGAATAGATCATGTTTGGGAATGATACAAGGGAGGTACCTTAGTTTTCCAATACTGCTGTTTGAAATGGACTAATAACAACTCGGTAAGCATGCTCATCATCGCATTGCATGTGCCTGAAAGATGTGGAGCACTGAGGGATGAAAGCATGCCACGAACGTAAGATGGTGTCACACGAGGGTGGTTTGGCAAGGGCATACATCATGACTACATTCCATACTTGTATTAACAAGAGTATTTAGAATTGTTTGACTTTACTGCTTTATCATTACTGTTGGACTGAGTTGATAACATGTCAACCTATGCTTTATTGTTCCACTGAGTTGATCACTCACTCCCACGTTACGGGACGGTGTTCCGAACACCCACCAGACTTTGTCTAATTGCAGATGGCGACGCTACTCCTGAGGCAGAGCCGGACCTTTGCATTGACTATGATGCTTGCTCATATTGGTTGTTTTCTGGCGGCTTCATGTGAGTCGTGTCTTGATCGACGGGATTACAGAGATGTTGACTAGATGACACGACACATTTGGTATAATTTGAATTGTACTTGTAATTCATTAACCTGGTAACCTTATCACACTCTGGAGACTCACCATAGTTTTTATATTTTATATATCTATCACAGTCTTCCGCTTGCAATTTAACTGTCTCTGGAGTATGATATGTTGTTTTGGCTAAATCTCACTCATGTTCACTACACTAATACAGACAACATTCAATCATCATTCATTTTGTGGCATAAGTGATGCGTTGGAACTCGGGAGTTGAGTTTATGCTCGACTCCCAATTTTCAGGGCGTTACAAAAGCTAGAATTTGAACGAGGGAACCTAGAAATTCAGCGAGGCAACCTATAAATTGAGCGAGCCAACCTAGGAATTGAGCGAGGAAACCTAGGAATTGAGCGAGGCAACGTAGGAATTCAGCGAGAAAACCTAGGAATTGAGTGAGGGAAGCTAAAAATTGAGTGAGGGAAGCTAGAAATTGATCGAGGGAAGCTATAAATTAAGCGAGGGAAGCTAGAAATTGAACGAGGCAACCTAGGAAATTGAGCGAGAAAACCTAGGAATTGAACGAGGCAACGTAGAAATTCAATGAGGCAACCTAGGAATTGAGCGAGGGAAGCTAGAAATTGAGCGAGGGAACCTAGAAATTCAGCGAGGCAAACTATGAATTAACCAAAGCAACCTAGAAATTGAGTGAGGGAAGCTAGAAATTGAGCGAGGCAACCTAGAAATTGAGCGAGGGAACCTAGGAATTGAGCGAGGCAACGTAGAAATTCAGCTAAGCAACCTAGGAATTGAGCGAGGGAACTTAGAAATTCAGCGAGGCAACCTAGGATTTGAGCAAGGCAACCTAGGAATTGAGCAAGGGAAGCTAGAAATTGAGCGAGGGAACCTAGGAATTGAGCAAGGCAACCTAGGAATTGAGCGAGGCAACCTAGGAATTGAGTGAGTCAACCTAGGAATTAACCGAGGGAAGCTAGAAATTGAGTGAGGGAAGCTAGAAATTGAGCGCGGCAACCTAGGAATTGAGCGAGGCAACCTAAGAATTGAGCGAGGCAACATAGGATTTGAACGAGGGAACATACAAATTGAGCGAGGCAACCTAGGAGTTGAGCAAGGGAAGCTAGAAATTGAGCAAGGGTTTAGCGAGGCAACATAGAAATTCAACGATGGAACCTAAGAATTGTGCGAGGCAACCTAGAAATTGAGCGAGGCAATTTAGAAATTGCACGATGGAACTTAAAAATTGAGCGAGGCAACCTAGAAATTGTGCGAGGCAACGTAGAAATTGAGCAAGGCAACCTATAGAAATTCAGAAAGGCAACCTAGAAATTCAGTGAGGTAACCTAGAAATTGAGTGAGGCAACTTAGAAATTCAGCGAGGCAACATAGAAATTACGTGAGGCAACGTAGAAATTGAACGAGGTAACCTAGAAATTGAGTGATGGAACCTAAAAATTCAGCGAAGCAATGTAGAAATTGAGCGAGGTAATCTAGAATTTGAGCGAGGGAAACTAGAAATTCAGCGAGGCAACCTAGAAATTCAGCAAGGCAACCTAGAAATTCAGCGAGGCGACCTAGCAATTAAGCGAGGCAAATTAGAAATTGAGAGAGACAAACAAGAAATTGGGCGAGGCAAGCTGAAAATTGACCAAGGCAAGATAAAAATTGAGCAAGGCAAGCTGGAAATTGAGCAAGGTAACCTAGAAATTGAGAAAGGGAAACATGAATTTGAGCAAGGCAAGCTTGAAATTGGGTGAGGCTAACTTGAAATTCAATGAGGCGAACATGAAATTCAGCGAGGCTAACACGAATTGGAATGAACTTTAAAAGTAATTGAACTAGCCTAACAATTTGCTCTTTAGTGAATTTGACCGATCAATTAATGAAATTGATCAAGCTTTACATGAAATTCTCTTCAGTGAATTTGACCGAGCAATTAATGAAATTGACCAAGCGGTTCATAAAAATTTTTGTTACATTACATGAATCTGTGGAAGTTCCCCATCATATTTTTATGATATCTCTGTCAAATTTATGAATTGCTCGGGGAATTTCACCAATCATAAACCGAGAAGTAGGTCAAATGGACCAAAACCTCTCACAAATTGGATTTACAGTTTGCTCAGTACGATCTTATAGTACTGAGTTAATTGAGTTAGGTCCGCCTTGAATGTATGTGGACTATCCACGACGTTCATCCGTTTTTCCATCTAAAGTAAGGGTTTCAGCCCAAAATGGTGGCATATCGAAATATCAAGTTGATCATACCACAGGAAACAGTGGTTCCACCGTAGAAACCTTGTTATGCCCCCATAATGATGTTTTATTTGTAATCCATCATGTTCATAGGATGATTTTTACATGGATGAACCGAAAACAAAGATGCGAGCTTCATCTAGCAGTTCAATGGCCCACAAAAAATTTACACCGTTTAGGTAAATATACTACATTATACCTGTGGTGCGTGCTTTCTTCCATAGAGAGACCATTTTCAGAAAATTGAGAGAATGCTGATGAATAGAGAGGGTGGGATCTAGCTAGAGGATGGTGCAATCCCAGCAACAGAAGTAGTGCAGGATTTTTTGTCTCTTTTTTCAGAAAATGGAGCAAGGGAAGGGAGGGAGAGGAAATGCAACGACAGTGAAAGGGAGGGGTAGTTTCGTCCTCAAATTCGCTGTCCGCACATGCTAGTCTAAGTTGGCAACTTAAGTTTGTATTACTTCATAAAAACCACTGGATAAAAGGTGGTGTCTAGAGCGGTAAATTTTTCCTGGACAATCAGAGTGTAGCCACCAAGTGAAAAAAGGCTGCTTGGATAATCCGACTGCAGCAGCCATGTCCTAAAAAGGGCTACCTAGAGAAAAGGGCTGAGTGAGTGCCACCATAAATGACAGCTCCAGCTCCAGCCCCCGAGCATGGTGGAATGTTATAGACCCAATAGTTTAAAGAGCCTAACTTGACAGTTCCATCAGTCTTGAGGCTTTTGGCATGTAGGTTAGGTTCTTGACAGCAGGTAAAATAGGCGTACCAACCTATTCAAAATTGAGGTAAAGACAACCCACCTCCTGGCCAAATTGACATCCCTACTCCCTTGGGTTAGATGAGGCTGTTCGGTTTGAGGCGGAAAGATAGAAAATTAATCACCTAAAATTAGGCTAATGCACGTTATGATGTCATTATCTTTAAGGTGATATTCGCACCTTACTGGCGATTAAACTAATTTACAAGAGGGTTATAGCAAATCTACCTTCATGATACAATAACTCTCTTCTCCAACACACTTTTACAGCATACACATCCGACTTCTGTACTGTTACAACTTATCCCCTAAAAACTATTTGCAAGTTACTGCTTGAAAAACTGTTTGCAGTTTAGCACCTGAAAACTGTAATTTTTGAAAAACCATCCAAAATTGAAAATGGAGAAAAAGAAAATGGAGAGGAGATTGTTGGAATTGTTATTTTCGGATTGACCCAAAGATGAGTTTATATAGAATCGCAAGAGATGCTTTAAGACCATTTTCATGAAAAGACATCTTCTTCCATTGTGTCTTTTCAATAATGGCATCCCTCCACCATTAACGGCATCTTTTCACCAACATTTCAAATTTAAATGATGCTCTATTTACCAAGAGGCATCACCTTTCACAAATAAATGATCACCAACAATCACCAAAAGTCACAACCCTTTTCCTAAATTTTCTTTTATCAATTAAAAAAATATTTTCTTATCCTGAAATAACCCAACAATTGTAAGTGCTATGGTCTTATGCTCCTTTGGTTGTCAAATTTTGATGTGTCAAAACATCTATCTGTGTCCTATACTTGTATGATGATTTATATGAATTCAAGACACTGCATACACTCTTCAAGAAGCTACATGTTGAAGTCTCAAGAAGCTACATGTTGAAGCCTCAAGAAGCTACAATGTTGAAGTTCAAGTCTGAATAAGCAACGCATGAAGTAGTTTTATGTTGATGAAGATCTCAAGTTTAAAGCTACAACAAGTTCAAGATCTCAAGCCTGATATGGTTCAAGATCTCAAGCCTGATATGGTTCAAAATATCTACATTCGTTGAATGGTTGAAGTTCAATGTCCATACGACATGGTTCAGGTTTGAATGACCTTAGGTTGACCCTTTAAGTAGGTCACTTTGGATACATTAATCAAATATTTATTTTACATAAGTTTGGTCTATTCTAAGACCAGTCCTAGCTCTTGTTCGACCAGTCCTAGCATTGGTTCGACTAGTCCAAGAAATTCCACGACCAGTCCTAAGTTATTGAAGATTTTTTGGAATTTTTGGTACGCCCACGACCAGTCCTGGAGATCCTTCGACCGGTCGTAGGTGTGGCTTCGACTCATCCACGACCAATCGTGGAGCTACGACTCAAAGTCCAGCAACGTAATCTCTGGTCTTACGACCAGTCGTAGGGATCTACGACCAGTCGTAGGTGACCCACGACCAGTCGTAGGCTTCTCACGACCAGTCGTGGAACGACTTTCAAAGATCGCGCTTAATTTTTTAAAAATCTGTTAGAGCTACGACCAGTCGTAGGTTTCTAAGACCAGTCGTAGGAGCAATTTTTGCTTCTATAAATTGAACACAAAATTCAGAGTTTTCATACTTTAACTCGATTCAATTCAAGAATTTTCAAGTGATCACTCTGAGATAAGTTTGTGTTTATTTTAAGCTACATTGTGCTTATTTAATATTCCTTTTTGCTAGCTTATTTAATTTGATTTTGTTTCTGTATTCCAATCTTTTATTTGAAAAGAGGAATTATCTTATTCCTTCTTCTTGGAATCAAAATCAAATATAGCTACGCCCAACGAGTTAAATCTAAAATCTATTAGAATTTAGAACCTTATGAATGTGAGTATTGGAAATTGAACTTTGACATTCAATCATCTACTCCGATTGGTTCTACCGGGCTGCTACGAAAAGGAGAAATCCAGGTATTTTACAATTCTGTAAAATTTCATTTCTTTTGGTTTTGTTTGAGGTTAAGCCAGAAAAATCTCATTGTACTGGTTTTGTTTGAGGTTGAACCAGAAAAATCTCATTGTATTGGTTATCTGAGGAAAACCAGAAAACTCAGAAAAGAGGGGTTTTTGAATTGTGTAAGCCCAAGTGAAAAAGACACAATTGTAAAGGTTTTTGGTGAACCTGTGAAAACCTATTTGATAGTGAACGCTAATATCCCCTGTGTGAGGATATTAAGAGTGGAGTAGCTTTTTGTGTGGCTGTTGAAAAACAGTTGGTGTACACACAGGCGAACCACTATAACTCTTTGTCTTGTGGTTTGAATGCTTGCTTAATTTTCATATCTTTTATCATTCGATTGTGTGGAATGTACAAGTGGATGTGAATGTTGTAACTATTTACATTTCAAGCAAGTGTGGGGATTGTTGTAATAATTTAGATCTTACTTCTGCATTTAATTTCAATTCCTTGCTATTTCATTTACTTATATTAAAATTGAGTCCTTGATCTAAAAGAGGTTCTAGAAATAAGGTTGTCCTACCATAAGCCCTTGTTTATTATGGTGTAAGGTTGTCCTTAGAACTGAATTTGTATCAATCTCTCAATACCTATTTATCAAGGTGATTTAAATTTAGCTTTGTGAATTGATTCATATTGTAAGGCTATTGGTTTAATTTATTTCCGCTAATTTTATTTTAAATTTGACATAGTCCTATTCACCCCCCCCCCCCCCCCTCTAGGACATATAGCTTGGCCTTTTCAACAATCCTCCACTATTTTTCAAAATACAGAAGTCAGGGTATGTAAGGAAAATATGTACGTAAGAGAAGGTGTTTTATAAACTTGAACCTTCACTTAGGGTAAACAAATCAAAGTTGTATTAGAATCATTAGTGACTAAGGTCTTGTACTAAGTATTCTATATGACACAATCAGACATGTCACACACACATATATTTCAATTACCAAGTGTTCTAAAATTATAGTATATTGACGACCTTGTGCTTTGTCCTGGATTCATAAGTTCATGAGAGTAGCCAAAACTCTCGAACATCAGGAAGCGACCCCACTTCCAATACTCATATAGGTGAGTCCTTATGAATGCCTCTATAACAATAGCACCCTTGAAAGGACTCATTAAGAGCATAGGCTCATCCTCCTTTAAATCATTACAGGTACCCTGCACTATACATACATCCAGGAACGAGACAGATAGAAAACATACAGTGCTGCTTCAGACACTTCCTACGAGGTACTTTGCCCATTAAACCTATTAACTTACGTTGGCTTTCCCTCATTTGGTGTCCGTGAAATTGGTTTAGGTTTCATTCCTCTTGATGTTCTATTGATAACATCCCTTGTCAATCCCTTGGTGAACGAGTTCGCTAGATTCTGGATAGATCATACATACTGTATTGTTATAACATCGTCACCAAGTAGTTGCCACATAAAACTATGCCTTAAATTGATATGTCTGTATTTTCCATTATAAGTCTTGTTATATGCCTTTGACAGTGTCACTTCGCTATAACAGTAGATAGAGACTAGTGGCAAAGACCCTACCAATAATGGTATTTCTAATAATAGGTTTCTTAACTATTCTGCCTCTTTATTACTAGCCGCCAAAGCTATGAATTCAGATTCCATGGTAGAGTGAGATATGCAAGTTTGCTTCTTGGATTCCCAAGAAATGACAACTCCTCCAAGTGTAAAAATCCATCCACTAGTAGACTTGGATTCATCAGAATCAATGACCAAACTTGCATCACTATACCCTTCAAGCACACTAGGTTAACCAGAAAAATGTAGCCCATAATTAATTATTTTTCTCAAGTATCTGAGTACACTATAGACATCATTCCAATTATCTAAACTTGGATTACTTGTAAACCTACTCAAGTTACCTACTACAAAAGCAATATCAGGTCGAGTAGAAATCATAGCATACATAAGACTGCCAATCATCTTAGAATACTCTAAGATACATTACGACCTTCATTTTTAATTAACTTGATATTAGAATAATAAGGAGTAGAAACTAAGTTTTTATCATAGTGATCAAACTTTTTAAGTATCCTTTCAATATAATGTGATTGACATAGAGTTATACCATCATTATTTCTTAATAACTTGATACTTAAAATCGCATTAGCTTCACCCATATCATTCATGTCAAAACTAGATAATAAGAATATTTTAATGTTATTTATAACTTCTAAACATGTACTAATAATTAACATATCATCTACGTAAAGACATATAGTTACTCTCAACCCTATCTTGGGCTTTTTAGGATCAGTAAGCCTAACTAAGGCTCTACAACCTCTACCTTGAAGTATGAGATGTTAATAATCTTATTCTTTCATAGTTCATATGGAGTCTTACAAGTTTTAGAGTGGGGTATCATATTAAAGATATGACAGACAGTCATAGGGCTTCTTCCCAAAATCCTAAACTTAAACGTGCATTATTGAGCATAGAGTTTACCATGTCTATGAGAGACCTATTTTTTCATTCTGCTATCCCATTTTGTTGGGGTAAATAGGAAGCTATAATTTGGTGAATTACACCATGCATTTTGCAAAACTCTCAGACTTCTAAGGATGGATATTCTCATCCCTTATCCGACCGTAGGATTTTAAGCTCTTGGTCTAACTAGTTCTCTACTTCTTCCTTATATATCTTGAACTTTTGTAATATCTCATCTTTATTTTTCAATATGTATATTAAGGTATAACGAGAGAAATCATTTATAAAAGTTATGAAATACCTCTTTCCCCCTCTTGTTATTAGACCACTCATTTCACATATGTCACTATGAACTAGGTATATGAATTGTGATTCTCTTTCTACCCTAGGAAACAGTTTTCTAGTTATTTTAGATTGTCTACAAATACTACATTTGTCATTAGGTTTTGTATACTTAGGAATTAGATTAAGATTAGACATAATATCGATACTACGATAACTAATATGTCATAATCTAGCATGTCAAACATCATGTGAATCAAGCATATAAATGAAAGAAGAATTTTCATTCATAAGGTTCAATTTAAACATTTCATTGTATACATAACCCTTCCCTACATATATCCCATTTTTAGACACAATTAATTTATTAGATTTAAATAGGAGTCTGAATCCAAACTTATTCAGTAGACTAGTTAATATAAGATTCCTCCTAATATCTAGTACATGTAGCATATCGTTCAGAGTAAGGACTTTTTTGAAAGTTAGATTAAGTCATACCTTCCATTTTCTTACAACCTTGGATGTAGAGGCATTTCCCATATATAGTTCTTGATTATCCCTCACTATTTTGTAGGAATTGAACATGTTGTAATTTCTGCAAACATATCTGGTAGCGCAAGAATCTAGCCACCATTCAACATCCTCATCATCATATTAACTTCAAAGACGACAGCTGCCAAATTCATGTCTTCCATCATATTGACTTGTCGTTTCTTTTCTTACATTTTCTTTTTGTATTTTTAGCAATATTTCTTAAAATAACAAGGAATTTTGCAAAAGAAGCATGGACCCTTCTTGGATGTGTTCTTTTTGAACCTTTGGTTATTAGGTTTGAGCCGATCATCTTTCTTGAAATGTGGCTTCTTTGATTCCCGATTCACGTTATTCTCAACTACATCGGTGTTACTTAAGGCCTCCTGTTGTTCTTCCTTTTTGTCATGGAGCCTAGATTCTTCTTCTATTCGAAGAAACATTAGGAGGTCCTCTAAGGACATTTTCTCTTTTTTTTTGTTTCAATGATTTTCTAGTATCCTTTCACTTAGGTGGATGTTTAGCTATAATGGTGGATACATGTATGGTTGTACACGAGTCAAACTAGCTCAAAAAGCTAGCTCGACTCGGCTCGACTCAGCTTGGATTGACTCGGCTTGAAAGGTCGACTCAAGGCAAGTCAAGCTTGTTTACTAAAGCTTGAGTTGAGTTCAAGCCAAGTTCAACCATGGTGTATTTCAACTCGACTCGACTCGACTCGAACTCGACTCGGCACAAGTAATATATTTTAATAATATATATTATATTTATTATAGTAATATTAAATATATATATATATATATTTAAGTTAAAAAAAGAAATTAAAACTTAAAAGTTTTTACTAAAAAATCCTACCTGACCCTACCCGTCCCCATTCCCTCTTTTTCTTTCCCTTATCCTACCGAGGTAAACTCAACTCGACTCGAGATAAACTCAACTCAACTCGAACCACTAGCTCGACTCGAACTCTACTCGAAAGCTTTGGCAAATAGGCCAAGCTTCGATGTTGAGCTCGAGGGCGAGCTCGAGCTCGAGCTTGAACTTGAGTATAGCATGGACGAGTCAAGCCGAGCTTGGCCCGCCTCGACTCGACTTTGCTTGATGTACAGCCCTAGATACATGAAATGATTCATCGAGATTAGTGTCATCGGCAATAATTTGTTGGATGATGACCTGTAACTTATGTACTTGATCAAGGATAGGTTCTTCATCCAACATTTTGAATTCTAAAAACTGACTTACAAGGAATTTTTTGTTGCCTTCGTCCTCTAATGTTTATTTGGTAAAAAACACCTACGACAAATCCTTAGCAGTCTTCTTTTGACAGTAAACAGCGTATAATGAGTTAGAAAGAGCGTTGAAGATATGACCTTTGCATAGGTAGTCATTACCGTTGAGTGTCAAATATTTCATGTTTCTCCCTATTTATACATTGGTTTTATAAACATAATAGTGCTTAATTGATCTAATTATACATGTTTTTATGTGCGAGGTGATTTCGAGATCTTAAGGTGAAATTGATGTCAAAAGGAAGATTTATGCTTAAAAGATTACTAAATGAAGAATTGGAGATTTGGAAGTCATTAATGAAGAATTCACATGCCAAAGATCCAAGGAAATCAAGTGAGGAATGAAGAGAATCGAAGGTTTGAAGTGAAGAAAAGGAATCCTGAAAATTGGCCTGAAAAAACATATTCTGGAATTCCGAGTTTAAAACAGAAAAGTCCTGAAATAGACTTTCGGTCTGAGTGAAGTGCAATTTCGACCCAACCGAAATCGCACAAAACAGTCCAGTGAGAAGCAGACTTTTCATCCTTTATTCGATCTAACTGAAATCATGTAGAATTGTCCAGCGAGAAAGTGCAATTTTCAGTGTTAATTCGGTCTGATCGAACCCAACTTCGGTTCAACTGAAGCATAACTTTTTGCGCAAATTTGAGACGGTTTCAAAGTTGGTTCAAGAAAATATTATAAATATGGGTCTCTTAATTGTTTTTTAGCACGAATTAGGGTTGGAAGAGTGGAGAAAGGTGTTGGAGAACTTCAAGGAGTCCTTCCTTCTTCCCTAATCTTCTTCTTGTAGTTAGTTTTTATGTTTTCTTTAAGAGTTTTGGTTTCAATCATGTCTTTGGTTGGCTAAACCTCTTAGCTAGAGCTAAGAGGTGAAGCTTGTAGTTTGTTTATATGATTATCTTACTTTGATTCACGTTTATATTGAACTTCTATTAATTTATGGTTTGAATTAACGAATACTTTCGGTTTTCTATGGTTTATTGTGACTTCAATTACAGTAAATGTTGTGAATACTTTGAATATCTTCTTATATATTTTGATATTGTTGAGATTGGTAAAATTCATGATTCACCATCATCTCCTGGGCATGGTGGATGGTTGAATTCCCTTCCAATCATCACAATAGTGCTTCATGTGGGAACTAATTCAATTGAAAGTTCAGGTTATGGATTAACTACTTTATCTTCCAACTGGATAGGATAGGACTTTGATTTCATTTGTATTTATTGGATCAAGTAAGGTAGCATCTTAATAGCTACAAGTGGATCCTTGGCGCTCTAGTTTCCTTTTTATATTTGATAATTCTTTCACAATTAATCTCTCTCTTATTCAAGATTTTAGTTTACATTCTTAAGTCCCTGTGAATTCAACCTCGGTCTCACCGAGTTATTACTATAGCGCAGCCTTGCACTTAGGGTTGCGAACAAGTTTTTGGCGCCGTTACCGGGGACTTCGGATACATTTTTCAGAGATTGTTTAATATTGGAATTAGTTTACGATTAGGGCTAACTTTTTTTGTGTTTTTAGGTTAGGTTTTTCTCAATTTTTTTTTAGAAACTAACCTTATTTTCTGTTTTGTAGCAACTTACATAACAACTCCAATCCGGTAACTCCTTTCCAACTCTTTTCTTTTCAGATTTCTAATTTCTGTAGTTTTTTTTCTTAGGTTTTAATTGTTTAGAACTTGAAGGTTGTGAGTTTTTCATGCCTGAGTGGGTTCATGACAACACTTAGAGACTTTTGAGTGAAGGGGGTTTGGTTGAAGGACTCACGGTCCATTGACGAGTTTGACAACATCTAAATACTCTTAGAACATTATCTGAAATCATGGCCGAAATTGAACAATATGTTGATGAGAATCATGTGCGTCACACACCACCGGTTAGGACGGTGCGTGATGAGAATGAGGTGCATCGGGTTCCACTGGCTCAGACCTTACGTGATTATTTTTAGCCGGTGAGAACAAGTACACCTTCCTGCATAATTTTCCTGACCAATGTAGGAAGCGTGAACTTTAAACAAGATATTATTCAATTACTTCCTAAATTCTATGGACTCGATTCAAAAAGTCCATACTTGCATATTAAAGAATTTGAAGAGGTCGTTACAACATTACACTTTAATAATATTCATCCTGACACCATCAAACTCAAGTTATTTCCATTCTCTCTAAAAGAGAAGGTCAAATCATGGTTTCATTCGTTAAGGCCTAGATCCATTGGCACATGGATTGAGATGAACCGGGAGTTCCTTAAAAAGTTCTTCCCGGACCATAAAACCAACACTCTTAGACGAAAGAACTTTTCCAAAGAAAGAGGTAAGACTTTCTTCGAGTGTCAAGAACGGTTCAAAGACTTACTTCTCGCTTGCCTACACCATGGCTACAAAACTTGGCAAACAATTGATTTTTTTATAACAGACTTAATCTGAATATGTGCAAATTCGTATAGATGATATGTAAGCGAGTTCATGATTAAGGAACCGGAAGAAGCTTGGGATTACTTTGACATGCTAGCTGAAAATTTCCAATCATGGGACACATCAAACAGAGCTAGTAATCCCAAGAAAGTGCCAAGAGAGAGAGGAGTACATGTACTCAATGAGAAGGATGACATTAGTGCACAATTGGTTAACCTTACACTAAAAGTTGAGGACTTGGAATCTAGGAAGGAATCAACTCGTCCCAAAACAATCATTAAAACCACATGTAGAATTTATAAGAGCATTGTACACCTAACCAAAGATTGTCCTACAATCCCAGATTTTCAAGAGGTGTTGCACGTTTAACCAAATGTTGCAAATGCCAACCAACAACCCTTCAGTGCACCTAATTCCAACACGCACACTCCTAATTGGCGGAACTTTAATTAGAGGAATGGGTTAACTGCGAATACAACCAATTATCCCCAAGGGGCATCTAGTGGACCTCCACCCAGGAGAACCCTTAAGGATACTGAAAAGGAGAGCTTAAGATGTCCTAGAGGGGGGGTGAATAGGACGATGCCAAATAATCAAAATAAATGTTGAATATGTAAATAAAACAAAGATCTCAATTGCTTGAGTATTGAAACTTTGATTTCAAATAATTTGTAGGAAAACCTTCACCTAAAGTTTTAGGCAGGACAACCTCATTTCATGAATTTCTTTAAAATTAAAACCTCAAACTTGTAAGAGTAAATTAAAGAATTACAACATTCACCACACAACTGAAATTAAATACATTCAATCCACCACAACTAGAAATAAAGCAGTCACCACAAGGCATAAAGAATTATAGTGGTTTGGTGCTTTAAAAACAACCACACCTACTCCACTCCCAAAATTACTTCCCTCGTAATTTTGACTTTCACTATGAAAAGGTTTTCTCGTGGCCACCTTAATAACCTTATACAGTTCCTTGTGATTTTCACGGGCTATCACAATAAAAACCCAAACTGAGATTTTAATAGGCTATCTCAGAAAAAACCTTAAATTGAGATTTTAACAGGCTATCTCAAACAAAACCTTAAAGTGAGATTTTAACAGGCTATCTCAGAAAAACCTAAAAAATAATTTAAAGAAGGTATACTTATCTTTACTGTAAAATATGTAGCAGAAGCTTGTACAAGAAGGACCTCTTTCTTGAATGTAGATGGTTCCATGTATAG
This sequence comes from Magnolia officinalis, assembly GCA_021015155.1. Lineage (NCBI taxonomy): Eukaryota > Viridiplantae > Streptophyta > Magnoliopsida > Magnoliales > Magnoliaceae > Magnolia > Magnolia officinalis. The sequence continues at coordinate 34,935,697 of JAJHSJ010000006.1, forward strand.
TCAGATAGAAAAGGTCTAGGGTTCTATTGATTTTAATGATGTTAAACCCAAAAAACTACTTAATTCAATTCTCTTATATCTCAAAGAGGAGTATAGTTTACTCACTTAGATTTAAACATGAAAGATCTAAGACTAAAGGGAATTGAAAAAACTATTTAAATAAATTATAAATACCGTCCAATAGCTTGCTAATAACTTGAGCTTATTTCTCTCTTGCAGAAGAATTCTGATAATTAACTTGTGTTTTTCAGAATGAGAGAAGAACTCGATTTATAGGTAAAGAAGTTAGAACTTCAGCTATCCCGAGATAGGCTTCAACTAGCCTAATTTAGAGGATTCGATTCAACGAATTTTGGATTGTGTGGGATAAGAATTATCCAAAATTCAGCTGGCCTAAGATCAACTTCGGTTGGCTGAACAACATAATTCGGTAGCCGAATTTGCCCTTCAGCTGGACGAATTCCCCCAAATTTCAAAAGGTGAAGCTGCTAGAATTTAACCCGAACTTTCTCGGGCTAGCCGAATTGTAACAAAAGTTTGTTATTACTTCGGGCTTGAAGTTGGGCTGGCCGAACCAAAACTTAGGTTATCCGAATTCCAGGCAAAATAAGTATAAAAACCCATAATTAAACAATTTTGAAAGAACCTAGTCCTAAGGTCTTTCTAGGGTTTTATACCACCTGAGATATATCAAATATCTAGTTCTTCTTTGGCTTGAACTTAGTTCGGACTTCATCTTAAATTTGAGCTCGATATTTTCTTGAACATTAGCCGATCTTGAGCTTGGTCTTTTCTTGAAAAATAGATCGATGTCGAGCTTGATCTTCTCTTGAACGTAAACTGATCTTGAGCTTGGTCTTTTCTTGAAAATAGACCGATCTTGAGCTTGATCTTTTCTTAAAGGTAAACTGATCTTGAGCTTGATCTTCTCTTGAACATGGACTGATCTTGAAGATCTACTTTGAAGTGGTTTTGTATTTATAAAATTTGACAACTTATGTGTGCTCAACATCCTAGCACTTACAGATGCATTAGATGTATTCATGCAAGGGCAATAACAGGCCATAAATGAACTCAGAACTTCAGTTGCAAGACTTGAGACACGACTAAATGTTAGGGAGGTCGAGACCTTTTCAACCTAGTCTCAACCTAACCCAAAAGGACAAGTTCAAATATGTGATTTCAACTCTTCTACTCAACATGTGGAACATGTTTAAGCCATTGCCAACCTAAGAAGTGGAAAAGAAATAGACAAAGAGATTCCGAGGAAGGTTGAGAAACCTAAGGAGTCCAAAAATTCAAAGGATGGTGGTGACTATGTAATGCTCCACAAAACAAAGAGTCATCCCAAGAATACAAGCCTGCGGCCCCATTTTCCCAACGTCTCATCACATCAAAAAGGCTGAGTGAGAATCAAGATATTTTAGAGATTTTCCAACAAGTCAAGATCAACATCCCCTTGTTTGATGCAATTACATAGTTCACATCTTATGCAAAATTCCTAAAAGATCTATGTGCGGTAAAGTGGAAGCTGAACGTACATAAGAAAGCCTTTTTGACTGAACAGGTGAGTGTCATCATAAATCAAAACACTCCCCCAAAATACAAGGATCCTGTAAGCCCTACTATCTCATGTGTAATAGGAAACTTCCTGATCAATAAAGCACTTTTAGACCTTGGGGCAAGTGTCAATGTAATCAATACTCGATATACGAGCAATTGGGCCTCAGTGAGTTGAAATCCACCAAGACAACGTTACAATTGACCGACCGCTCGACTAGGATACCGAGGGGTGTAGTAAAAGATTTGTTGGTCCAAGTAGATAGATTCTTCTACCCGGTAGATTTCATTGTCTTGGACACACACCCAGTTACAAAGGCAGACACATAAATCCCTGTCATATTAAGCCGACCATTCTTGGCCATTGCAAATGTCATAATCAATTGTAGGAATGAGATTATGAAGATTTCTGTTGGTAAAATGCATGTTAAACTGAATTTGTTTCATTTGCACAAACCACAAGAGGATGAGGACCTGACCCATGAGATAAACTTGATTGATACATTTGAAGATGATGAGCCTCTTTCAACTAAAACTCTTGAATCTCTGGAAGTTTGCTTGGCACACTTTGCGGATTTAAACGATCTTATAATACAAGACATAGTGAATGCCTTGCGAGATTGTGTTCCAGTACCTGATATTGGCTGAGAAGTTGATAATACTCCCTCCACTAATACTAAATTTTCACCATTACAGGTGGAGGAGATGCATTCTGAACTGAAGCCTACGACTTTAGATTTTAAAAAGACTACGAAGAACAAAATTTCTGTTATTCAATTGTTTATGGTCTCTCGTTCTTCTCAACCTACTAATATTGAAATTTTGTGTGTTGTAGGTGAATCATACATTCATTAGACACCTTAAGGCATAAAGAAGAAATTCATTAATAAGTTGATCAAGTTTCTTTGGACGGTAATGGTCCAGGACATCCAAACTTGCTCTAAACTAGGTTATTGGATGATCTTGTTGAAAACTTTGTTGAGATATTTGCCAAAGGAAGAATCGTTACCTTTAGATAATTGTTAGATTAGGATTATACGTCTTGCTTTCCTAGGATTAGGATAGTTGTTTTAATTTGTGTTTAGTCTCCTTGCTAACCCATTACATGCTGAACTTTGGAAAAACTTCAACTTATTCTTCTTCAGGTACTATCTTTCCATCACTTCCCTTTATTTTCGTTGTCTCATATGCATTACATGTTCACATTTGTTACATTGAGGACAATGTATATTTTAGGTTGGGGGTGTGGATTAGGCAGACTAATCAGTGTTTTGTTATTCTTCGAGCAAAAATTTTAAAAATTTTCAATTTTTCAAACCTAAAAACTTGTTTGGAAGTGATAGTTTGCGTAATTAAGAATGTTTTGAGTATGATGATATGATAGAGAGTTGAACCTTGAATTGATGGAGTTTTATCAACTGAGTAGACCATTGATAATACCTTCCAATTGATTGGCTAAAAGAAAAGTTAGAATATCACTTTGATCTAGTTTACACTTCACACTTGATTTATTTTCTATAGATAATACTAGAAATTCTAATTGTTAGCATGTATATCACTGATAAGCATTGAGAAGCAAGTCTGGAGATCTTCATCCACCTTAAAAGAAGAGAAAAACTTGTTAAAAAATAGTAAGATCGACAAAAAGGCCATGTGTTCAAATGAGAAATTCTCTGAAAAAAATAAAAAGACTGAAATTAATATAAAAAGGGGCTGTCGATATAAAATTAAAAACTTAAAAAAGAAGGAAAATGGAATAAGTTTGGAATCAAAGCTTGGGTTAATCTAATTGCCTTGAGATGATGTGCATTACTAACATTATATTATGAAACAATAGTTGTTTTATATGGAAAGTAAGTTGAGAATCACTAAGCACATTAGGAAATTAATATATGAATTGATGAAGGAAGAAATGATCCAATTGTTCACTCATGAGATTCGACTCTAATTTTTTAATTTTTACTCTCTCGTCTTTGAAATCCTACTCATTCATACTTGATTGCACAAAAGGTTGTTTTCCAAGAGAGTTTTGAAACTCAAGGATTAAGGATTACTTCACGCATGTTTTCTCGGGACTAGAAAAATGTTGGTTAGGAGGTGTGTTGAGTGTCAAATATTTCATATTTTTTCCTATTTATACATTGGTTTTATAAACAAGATAATAATTAATCAATCTAATTATGCATGTTTTCATGTGCGAGGTGATTTCGAGAGTTTAAGGTGAAATTGATGCCAAAAGGAAGATTTATGCTCTAAAGTTTACTAAATGAAGAATTGGAGATTTGGAAGTCATTAATGAAGAATTCACATGCCAAAGATCTAAGGAAATCAAGTGGGGAATGAAGAGAATTGAAGGTTTGAAGTGAAGAAAGGAATCCTGAAAATTGGCCTGAAAAAACATATTTTGAAATTCTGAGTTTAAAACAGAAAAGTCCTGAAACAGACTTTCGGTCTGACCAAAGTGCAATTTCGGTCCGACCGAAATCGCACAAAACAGTCAACAAGAAGCAGAATTTTCAACCTTAATTCACTCCGACCGAAGCCAACTTTGGTCCGATCGAAATCATGTAGAATTGTCCACCGAGAAAGTGCAATTTTTAGCCTTAATTCGGTTCGACCGAACCTAACTTTGGTCAGACCGAAGCATAACTTTTTACGCAAATTTAAAAGTTTCAAAGTCGGTCTAACCAAAAACTATAAATATGAGTCTCTTAATTGTTTCTAAGCACGAATTAGGGTTGGAAGAGTGGAGCAAGGTGTTGGAGAACTTCAAGGAGTCCTTCCTTCTTCCCTAATCTCCTTCTTCTAGTTAATTTTTATGTTTTCTTTAAGAGTTTTGGTTTTAATCATGTCTTTAGTTGGCTAAACCTCTTAGCTAGATCTAAGAGGTGAAGCTTGTAGTTTGTTTATATGATTATCTTACTTTGATTCACGTTTATATTGAACTTCTATTGATTTATGATTTGAATTAACGAATACTTTCAATTTTCTATGGTTTATTGTGACTCCAATTATAGTAGATGTTGTGAAAGTTTTGAATATCTTCTTATATATTTTTATATCGTTGAGATTGGTAAAATTCGTGATTCACCATTGTCTTTTGGGCATGGTGGATGGTTGAATTCCCTTCCAATTATCATAATAGTGCTTCATGTGTGAACTAATTCAATAGAAAGTTCAGGTTATAGATTAACTAATTTATCTTTCAACCGGATAGGATATGACTTCGATTCCAGTTGTGTTTGTTAGATCATGTAAGGTAGCATCTTAATAACTACAAGTGGATCCTTGGTGCTCTAGTTTTCTTTTTATATTTGATAATTCTTTCACAATTAATCTCACTTATTCCATATTTTAGTTTATATTCTTATTATAGTTCTAGTTCTAGTTTATTTCAGAATACTTACAAGTTAAGTTCATGTGGATTCGACCTTGGTCTCACCGAGTAATTACTATAGCGTAGCCCTGCACTTGGGGTTGTGAACAGTTACGCTCCCAATCTTGTCACTTTTGAATTTGTTTCGCCATATTATTGTTAGATGGTGGTGAAGGAATATCTTGAGTGAGCACGTGATCCAACTTGAGTGATGTGAGGAATAGATGCACTCTTGATTGCCATCGAAGAATATTTGAGCTATCGAATGATGTAATTCGAACAAAGTCAGGCTGACCCATAGATGAGGCCATGATATCGCCTTAAAATTATTAGGTTTGAGGCGAAAAGATAGAAAATTAATAACCTAAAGATAAGCTTAAGGAGCATTTCGATGTCGCTATCTTTAAGGTAATATTCACACCTTACTGGTGATTAAACTAATTTGCAAGAGGGTTATAACAAATCTGCCTCTAGAATACAATAAGCCTCTTCTCCAATACCAAAGAAATGTGGACTTCGGCCTGTAAAATCAAAAAACTGCACCCCGAATACACTTTTACAGCATACACCCCTGACTTTTGTACTGTTATAACTTATCCCTTGAAAACTGTTTGCAATTTACTACCTGAAAATTGTTTGCAGTTTAGCACCTAAAAACTGTAATTTTTCAAAAACCATCCAAAACCGAAAATGAAGAAGAAGAAGAAGAAGATGGAGAGGAGATTGTTGCAATTTTTATTTTTGGATTGACCCAAATATGTGTTTATATAGAATCACAAGAGATGCTTTAAGACTCTTTTCATGAAAAGAAATCTTCTTCCATAGTGTCTTTTCAACAATAGCATCCCTCCACCATTAATGGCATCTTTTCACCAATATTTCAAATTTAAATAATTCTCCATTTACCAAGAGGCATCACCTTTGACAAATGAATGGTCACCAACAATAACCAAAAGCCACAACCCTTTTCTCAAATTTTCTTTTATAAATTAAAAGCTCTTTTCTTAGGCTAGCCAATGAGTAGCTTTGGCCTAGGGAATATATATATATATATATATATATATATATATATATATATATATATATATATATATATATATATATATATATATATATATATATATATATATATTGTTGATGCAAGAATCTGGTTCACCCTTCATCGAGCTCCGAGCACTCGAACCGACCCCTATAAGCCTGCACAGGAGAAGGGCAAAGGAGACCCTGGCTAGAACAGGGGACCCCCCGATGACAAAGTCGGGCTAGGAATCTGGGTCTTAAGTCGTGTGGATAGGTTTCGGGTGAGAGATTTTGCGTACTTGTTCTTGTAGACATGTCTCCTATTTATACCTTTTGATTGAAGTGAACGTGTCTGTTATTCTCGTCATGATTTCTGCCAGTAAGCGGGAGCGACGGCCGTGCTGATGATGACAGTTACCCTGAGATCGTGCGCCAGATGTAACTCCATTCGTGCGTTACTGCAGTTAGACCTTGACCATGATTATAGGGCACGTCTTTCTCCGAGCTGACCTTGTAGTTTGGATCTTGCCCATGACAGTCCGAGCCCATTATTAGGTCAAGCCTGGCCGTTTCTTGACATGAACCTAATCAGAGTCGATGGATGGGCTGTGTAATGGATTTTCTGAGTTCCGGGCTTATGTGAAAGCTCTACAAAAGAACTTGGCAGTGGGATACCGATGTGAAAGCCCTATAAAAAGAACTTGGACAGAGTGGCCGGGCTAATACCGAACCGCGGGTCAGCTTGTCTTGTTCTGTCATCCCCCTTCCTTGGCACGACCGCTCAACTTGCTGAGCCGAGCTTACCTCAATTGGGGTCAGATCAAATTCTCTCATAACAGAAGCCCCCTACTCTCTGAGTTCGAGCTCGGACTCAAGGAGTAAATGCTTGGGGAGGTGATCCGTCGCGCCCTTCACAATGATGAGTTGGCAAAATCGGAGCGTATGATCATAATCATGGTTCTCTGTTATTAAGGCACCGTACTACAGCGTCAACTTTTCGATTAGGGGCCTGTGGATGGCGAACACGTGGCGACGGTTAAGGATTCGAATTGCTAGGGTGAGCGGGGCGTTGTCGCGTGGACTTTGAAAGGTGGAAGGACGTTGTTGAGGGTCAAATATTGCATATTAGACCCCACTTATCACATGGTTTTACGAACATGATTATGCTTAACGTCTTATTTTAATCATGTTTTTTGTTACAAGGTGAATTTAGGAGCTTGCATTTAAAAGAGTGCTAAAAGCTTAGATTTAATGCTCAAAAATCACCAAGGCAAGGCACGGACCCAAGGGGACCGAGATCAAAGAATTTACACACCAAAGATCCGAGAAAATCAGGCCACTCACGTTAAACGGACCGAAAAATCATCCAGAATTCAAGATCACAGGGTTCCCACCATCCGTTCAACTCGATACTTTATATATGGCATGAGGACCATAAATTAACCGTACATGTCGAATTTCAGCCATTGGATCTTTGTGAAAGTGGCCCAACGGACAGATCAGCCCCTAAAATCCTTATTTCAGGCCCACCTAATATCTGGATATGCTTCAAATTTGGTCTCAACCCCTTAAATGGGGTGACAGAATAGATGGATAGAACAGATTTCTCATAAACATCATGATGGACCTCACATGGGGTTAGGCGTGCACATAGTGCACGCACACCAGCCATGCACCAAGCGAGGAGTCGGGTCAAACTCTGTTTAACTCGACGAAATTATAAAGCAGAGAGAGGAAGGCCAACATTCGTGGGCCACCATCAAGGACCGGTTCGATGATTAAAACCCTCCAATGCGTCCAGGAGGTGGGGCCGACTGTACCCATGGAGACTTTATCCTCCCATGCACGGGCACACATGATTTCCACCGTCAAATGCAAGATGGACGGCGGAGTAAAAGATTTTGTGGGCCACACCGAATCCAATCCAAAATTAGCCATTTTTAACTGGTTTTTCGATGTGCATTCAGTGGAAGGAGTGGATTTCCCTGAAGACATTAATCATGGGCCCCACCATCAGCACAGCACAAGTCCCTGCGTCCGTGAAAACCGACTTCAGTAGGCCATTATGCGATCTTGGCGGTGATCGAATCAATAATCTATACCGTCCATAATCTCCAAAAGGGGGTCATGACCCTTCCCATGAAGTCAGAATGGACGGTGTGGATACTCCCTTCACCAAAACTCGTTCCAAACGCGGCCGTTTTCGCGCCTTCGCTGCACAACGTGTGTAAACAGAGTCGATTCGTCCGGCTCCAAACCGACCTCCTCCAGTCTATAAAAGAGAGAGAGAGAAGGACGTGGGAAGACCATCCAGGGCAGCCATGGAGGCTAGAAGGTAGAGTGAAGAAGGAGAAAGAGAGAAAGAGAAAGAGTGGCTGGCGCATGAGGAGTCCCCCTTCTTCCTTTTTTTTAGTTTCTTCTTTTTTTCATGCTTTTCTGGTTTTTTTAGCAAGTCTATGACAGGCTAAACCTCTTAGCTAGGGCTAAGAGGTGAAGCTTGTAGTGTGATGGGATACTTTCTAATGCTTTGATTCATGTTTGATTTGGATTATCTTTGATTTTAGTTGATTATAAGAGATACTCTTAGTTTTTAATGGTTTATTGTGACTTAAATTACAATAGATCTGCAATAGCTTTGAGTATGCTCTTGGCATTCTAGGGATTGTGAATTTAGGAATCCTTATTGTTCACCATCGTCTCCTGGGCATGGTTAGATAACGGAATCCTTCCTAACGTTCATAACTCTCCTAGATTGAATGTGGATTGGCTAAATTATGTTGTTTGCTTTGTCTCATGGGCATGGTTTTGTGATGGAATCAATTCTAATTCTCATACTTCTCATCTCTTGAAAACTGGATCAAAGGAAGTTCATATTTCATTTTTAATGATGTATCTTCCAACTGGCTGAAGATGGGACTCTAAATCCAGTTATGTTTATGAATCAAGCATAGATCTCCCTGATCTCTACAAGTGGATCCTTTGCACCCTAGTTTCCCACCTTTAAATTTTTCAAGTTTTAGTTTAATAAATTCACCATTATTCCCTTACCTTCTCATGATTTAGATTACATCTTATTCTAGTTCTAGTTCGAGTTACTTTCAAATTACGTACAAGGTTCAGTCCCTGTGGATTCAACCTCGATCTTACCGAGATTATTACTACATCGCAACCCTATACTTGGGGTGTGAACAAACATCTACTCATTGATTGTCATTTAATGTGAGCAGTGTGTGGCTCGATGTACGAAGCCCGAACTAATGGTGTACTGCCACGTACATCACAGGGTTCGGCTCTACGGTGCTCCAGCTTTGGGGACAACTGTCTGTCATGATTGCAGATGGTCGACTAGGGCTATAAAAACTGGTTTCCCCATCATTTAAATTTTCCTCTCTATTTCTCCTGGAAGGTGCTTGTTATAAACAGTTCCCCGGAGTAGGCGATTTCCGGTGAGTCCTCTCTCTTTCTGGCCCCCCTTTTCTTTTTAATCTTTCCCTTTTCCATTCAATCTATGATGTCGAATGGGTCAAGTGAAGTTTGAGAAGTCTATGCGTTCGAGGGCGAATCTGAGCCAGAGAACGTAAACTCCGGGCATGAGGCATCGAAAGGCCCACTGGAAGCGATACCCCTTCAACCTCGTGCCAGAAAAGATAAGGGCCCTAAAGCCAGTGCTCATTCTAAGGGCACAAAGAGAATACCCCAAGATCTGATGGAAAGGACGGTTGCTGGACCATCAGGTGGCCTACCGAGCTCATCCTCGGGGGCTCAGTCCTGGTGGAATCCCAAATGGTTTAGATCCGAGTGGATTTTTAGATTCCGAGCTTGGTGCACATCCGTGCTCCGGCCCCTTTCAATGCCCCAGGGGACCTAGCTGAAAGTGATGTAGCAATCTTCATCTGCACACTCCAATGCTGGCTCCAATTCCCGATTCACCCCTTTGTGCGTGCCATGACCGTTCATCTTAAGTTGGCTCCGATCCAACTCATCCCCAATGCTTGGAGGACGTTGATAGCCACCTACCTAATCTGGTGTCAGCTAAAAAACCAAGAGCTAACACCTGACGAGTTCATGGCCATCTACCAAGCTAAGCACAACTGCGTCGAGCCGTGCTGGTATTATTTCTCAGCGAGGACTCATCAAGGCCCCAGCCTCGTCACTATGCTCCCCACTTCCAACAAAGATTGGAAGAACAAGTGGTTTTGGGCGTCGGGAGAGTGGGAGATGCCCACGGCCGAGCTTAGTGGTCTACGGGTCAGAGTGCCTACCAAATTCTCCACTCCAGGTCAGATTTCTTAAGGTGCTTGTTCTGCTATCGATTTTTAACTTGTATTGTTCTCATTTGATCTTTGTTATCCTTTGGCAACATACCCGAAGGGTGCTCCCTAGCTCTCTTCCCTTATTCGAACTCAGGTTGCCTGGGCAAGATTTCTTAACGCCGAGCAACGCGTCTGGCACCTCGTCATCAACCCAGACGACCTTCATCAATTCGGGCTTTCCAAATTTAAACCCTTCCATCCGCTTTAGGTCAATATTTATATATTGTTCTATTAGTCGGAGTTCTTGATGGAGTCATTCCATTAAGCTGAGCTGTTTTGCGCAGGTATGGCCGAGGCATCGGGATCCAAGAAGAGGAAGCCTCTCCCTCTCCAAGAGATGCTGTGCTCTGAACCCCGAGTGAAGGTCACCACTCTGAGGAAGGAGACTCCCCGGACCGAGGCTAGTCCCGCCACCACCTCCGAGGCCAGGGCCATCGTCACTCCCGCCCCTGCCCCCGACTGCCCCTCCACCCCCGCTCGGAGTGGAAAGAGAGGCAGTCAAGGAAGCCGCTATCGTCGTCCCCTCCTCTTCCGAGCTCGGGGGGAGGCTTTGGTGGGTGACAAGAACATCGTACATGCTCGCCGATGTTGACTACCTGGTCGGGAGAACACATACTCCACCTAGGGATGGGGGCGCGCCAATGACTAAGCCTCAGGCCTCGGCTTCCAGCTGTTTCGGCGAAGCCATGGGATCTGCCCCCCTCCCTGAGACTAGGGAGTTCCCCCCTGGTTATCACATATCCTAGTTAATCGGTTGGGCGACGAAGCATGCTCCCGAGGTGGAGATCGCCAAGCTCCTCACACACCGCCATGAATCCTTCGTCAATGATATTGCCTCAGTTTGCTATAAGGTAACCTCCCTCCCTTAGTCGATTTTACTTCTCCTTGATCTTAACATGTTTTCACCTCTTTCGTGCAGGCACTGCCCATGTTCCTGTCGACCCGAGAGAGACTACGGGAGATAAGCAGGAAGGATGAGGAGATCGAGGCCCTCTAAGGAGAGGTAGAAGTCCTCTAAAGGGAGAAGGCCGAGGTGAATTCACTCCTAAAGGTGGCAGTCGAGGAGCGGGAGGAACTCAGGGGCCTGGTGGCCGCGGGTCGCGTGAAGGAGCTGGTGCTCCAAGGGCAGGTCAATGAGTTCCAGTCCCGTCTGGACTTGGCTGACTCCGAGCTGGCGAAGGTGAAAGCCTACCTCGACTCAGTGGAGGATGACAATGCCCGACTGGTAGGTGAGTTGGGGCAGGCGAGGCTTGACGCTATCGCTGATGGAGAGGCAGCCGTTAAGAAGGCTCTTAATGCTCAGCGCGTTGAGTTTAAGGCCTCGGCCGCCTCGATGGCCACTGCTACCGTCGAGGAGTTCAAGACTTCGACGGAAAGGACTGTCGAGGCTGAGAAGGTCTACTATTGTGGCTACAACGCCTGCGTAGAAGACATTAAAGAGCTTTACCCGGACCTCAACCTCGATGCCCTAAACACCGAAGATACTCCCCTGGCCGACCAGCCCCCTAGTGGTGATCCCCCTCAAGCTGGCTGATCCACATATTACCCTATTTCTTTTTAATTTTAGTAATTGGATATTATTGCGCTTCGGGGACATTTTTGCTCTTTGGCGCCATTTTGAATATGATCCTTGTAGATTCTTAGTCGATGCGTTTGTTGTTGATTATGTGGATTACGCTTGTGGGGTCTGTCGAATGATGAGTCGACCTCTTCTTTAAGAGTTTAGCTCGTCGAAGGGATCCATCTCTGCAAATGAGAAATGGTCCTTTGTAGCATGCCTAAGTGACAAGGTCATCATTTCCTTAAGTGATTAGCTCACCCACGAGACCTTTGTTGAGGGTTAAATATTGCATATTATCCTTCATTTATATCTTGGTTTTATAAACATGATAATACTTAATGTTCTATTTTACTCATGTTTGTGTTGCAAGGTGAATTTAAGAGCTTAGATTGAAAAGGGTGTTAAAAGCATGGATTTGATGCTTAAGAATCACTAAGGCAAGGGATGGATCTTAGGAGACCAAGATTGAAGAATTCACATGCCAAAGATCTAAGAAAATCAAGTGAGAAATGAAGAGAATCAAATATTTGAAGTGAAGAAAAGGAATCCTGAAATCGTCCTGAAAAAGCATATTTTGAAACTCTGGGTCGTTTTGTGAAATTGCGCAGAGTGAAGTCTATTTTGAAAAACTGTGCAGAGTGAAGTCTATTTTAGCAAACTGCGTAAATTTGAGGCGGTTTCTAGAGTTTTCTAACTAGGTGCGAAAGTTAAAGTTCCACAACTATAAATAAGACTCCTTAGGATGTTCCTTTTAGGGTTTAAGGAGTGGAGAAAATGGTGGACATGTCGTCGCCAAGAGTTTTTCTTCTTCCTTAGTTATTTTCATGTTTTTCTTAAGAGACTTTGGTCCAATCATGTCTATGGTTGGCTAAACCTCTTAGCTAGAGCTAAGAGGTAAAGCTTGTAGCATGATGGGATGTTTCTCTTGCTTTAATTCATGTTTATATTGAACCTTCTTTGATCTAATTTGATTTTAAAGGAATACTTTCAGTTTTTAATGATTTATTGTGACTTAAATTATAGTAGATCTGCAATAGCTTTGAGTATCTTCTTTTCCTTACTTTGAGATTATGGGATTGGTAAATCTCATTGTCGGCCATCATCCCATGGGCATGGTTTGGTGATGGAATCCCTTCCAAGTATCACAATTCTCCTCCTTTGAGAATTAGATCGATGAAAGTTCAGATTTGGTTTTATTGATATATCTTCTAATTGGATAGGATAGGACTCCAATTCCAATTGTATTACTTGAGTCACGTAAGAGGGCTCCCTGATCACTACAAGTGGATCCTTCACACCCTAATTCGCACCTTTAAATTCTTAGTTTTAATTACTCTATTCACAATTACTCTCTCAAATACTTCAGAATTAGTTTCACATCTTCTTCTAGTTCTACTTCTAGTTAATTTTAGTGTAACGACCCGTAAATTTCCGTACTTTGGCTCGAGTACCACCTCGACCAGAAATCAATTAGGATTAAATCCTTTAGAAATTTAACAAAGTTAACTAAGTGCAAAACTCGATTAGCCATGAAATTCGTTGGGATCGCTTTAAATACGATCTGCAAGACCCAAAACTTGCAAAATCATTGACTCTAGGTTACCATAAAGTTTAGGATCAAACTCATTACTCGGCTACTCTCGGGAATGACTTGAAACTTCGTATTAGGTTTAGATCGCACATCGGAAGTCCGATTAAAACGAAGTTAAGGAACTAGGACCGCCTCACTGAGCTTGACAACCATCTCGGAAATCAAGTCCAAACGATGTCCCACGGCCATTCGCTTGAGCCCGGAGCGAGGGGGTGTGAAAACCACTATTTCCTTTACAAAATAAATATCTTAAATAGTGATCTGGCACCATTCGCTTGCGGATCAGTATTAAGCAACCAGACCGTCAGAATCAGACCAAATTACACCCTCGGATCAGAAAAAATTTCAGGAACATTTACATGTACTTGGAATTTCGGATCGTGGCCCACTGACCGTTGAACTGAAAATGGTCCGCCACGTGTGATCTGGGAATCCGACCGAGACGAAAACGTAATCCCACGTAGATCCATGAGTTGTGAGCTTAAGTCTGACGTTTGGCTCAAGGAGGGCCACCAGAAACCCTCTTTTAAGCTGGAAAAGCGCCGAAATGCTTATAATAGACGTACCCCTTGAACAGGAGTCTATTTCGGAGAGGTTTTAGGCTATATAAGGGCCTTAGAATAGCCCCTCTCACAGCCATACGAATTTGGGATAAAACCCTAGAGAGAGAGAGAGAAAAGGGAGAGAAAACTTGGGATTTGTGTGAGCACCTTCCTCCTACTGCTTTCGATCTTCACACGGGCTGCACCGCCTCTTTCCAGGCGCTTTCCCGGCAATACCAACTCCGTTTTAAGGTGAGAAACCCTAACCCTAGATCTGTTTTGAGGTGTATAGGCTATAGGTTATGAAATAGCTAACCGATTCCACTCTTTAGGCTAGAAAACTCCCGAATGCGGAAGCTCATCAAACCTTGCTGATCCGTTGAGATTCCAAGGAGCAAGGTGAGGACTTTAGGTGTATAGGTTACGGTTTTCAATGCTTTCAATGTCAAATAATGGTAGATTCATGATCTGCATGCAAATGCACATGTACAAAGTGCTTTCCGTTTTCTGTTTCGATTAAAGTTGTAGAATATGGAATTTCACATACTCTAGGTATACGTAGAAATACCGTATACGTATTTTTTTTGGAAAAGTGTTTGACATGTTTAGTTGATGTATGGTTATATGATATATGGATAAAATACTTGTTTGGCGAAAGGAATCGCCGTAATACATGTCTGCTTATAAACACTATGTATGTTGAAATTGTGTATTCTAGAAATACCGTATATGTATAAATTTTGGAAATGCAATTGTCATGATTAATTGCTGTATGATTATGATATACATGGATAAAATACTCGCTTGGCGAAAGGATAGCCCTAATACATATCTTACTAACATACGTCATGTATGTTGAAATAGTGTACTCTAAGTGTTTGTGTAAATGCTTGTGAGAGCAAATGCTTAGATGTTGGCACCGTAGGTCAGTGCTGATATGAAATTCTCGACTACCTTAGAGACATGTAGGATTCCCTCCATGTGGTGGTTTACTCTAACCACTCACTTGTGATGTATATGTAATTGTATCCCTATTTGTATAGTACTCTATAACATGCTTTACAACATGCTTTACTTCATGCTTTATAGCATGCCTTATGACATGCCTGCTACATGCTTGTATTACTTTGTTATCACGCTTTACTCCACATGCTATGTATGAGAACTGATTGAGTTTGGGACTATGACCATAGTCTAGACATTCGGTACCAGATCTGAGAGTGTGGCTGAGATTCGTGTCGCCACGAGGGATGTGTCTGACGAACCCGAGTCATACTTCGGTTGGCGATAGTGGTTGGCCACACGGAGTGCTTTTGCGCTTCATATCGCTCAACTTGTTGTGTGCTCGAGCCTATCAGGCTCGTCAAGTAACCCGATATGTCGAATGCGTGTTCACCATGTTTGGTCATTTCTGTTTGAACCTAGGGTACCAAACTTACCAGTGGCCATCCCGTTAACCATGGTACCTCGATCCGCTAAGACTCATGAGCCGGACATGGTGGTATGGGACACCGTGGCCGAGCTGTCGGCCTATGCTGGGGCTACGCGTCGGAAGTCCGATTACCGCAAAACTATAAGGTTATGATTGTCATACTGGGCTTGACAAGCATCGTAGGAATCGAACCCAAATGGTATCCAGAAACGCACAACTTGAGCCTTAAGCGAAGTGTGTGAGAAACGCGAATATCTTTGAAAAATGAACTCAAACTTAAGTGATTTGGGCCATTCGTTTGCGGACGAAATTGGAGACTTCAGACTGTCAAATTCTGACCCAAATACACCCATGGATTAGGGAAATTTCGCTGCTCATATCCGTATACTTGTGGCCCTGATCGAGGAACGACGACCGTTGATCTGATTCGGGTCCTTCACGACTGATCCGTTTGTCAGATCACACCATAAACACAGTCCTGTCGTAGATCCATTATCAGGGAATTTACTCCATGACTTAGGTGAGAAAGGGGCATCCAGATGAGTCCTGTTTGTCCGAAACAGATGCCCTTTGGCTATAACTTAAGTATATCATGGCCCTGGGGCCATTGACATCAGTTCTAGGCCTATTTAAGGACCTTAAACCACCCCTCTCTCATTCCATACGAATTTCTCTAACCCTAGGAGAGAGAAGAGAGAAAAGATGAGGAAAGAGTGAGGAGAAGCGAGTGAGATAGGGAGATCGTTGTTGGGATTCACTCCCACTACTCCACGTACCGAATCACCACCTCATCATCGCTACACCGTCGATTCTAGCTTCGATTTGGGTAAGAAATCCTAACCCTAATCTTGTTTTAGGTATCTGAATAGAGGAATCGATGAAATAGCTAACCTATTTCATGATTCAGGTAACCATCGTTCTGTAGACGGAGGCGTAGTGTACGAACCGAGTTCGTAACGAGAATACCGACGAAAGGTACGGACTATAAATGTTTAGGTTATGGTTTTCAAGGCTTTCAATGTCAACAATGATTTATGTCTCACGTGATTACTGCCACATGACTTTAGTTACGATGTATTCGATAAATTATACCCATATGTGAACTATGTGAATATGTTATGCATTCCATGTGTTTGTTGAAATGTTTGAATGAAAGTAAAATTATGATTTATGCTTGCCATGACTATTAATCTAGAATGCATGTGTGTCATGTGCATGACAACTCCTTTATGAAAGGAATTGCCAAAATATATGCTATAACTAATTTAGTTTGTGTATATGGTATTATGTAGTCTAAGTGTTTGTTAAAATGTCTGAATGAGATTTTGTTGATGGATTGTACTCATTGAGTGTATTAAGACAGGATTCTTAAATTCCTTAGTCATATGAATAGTTACCTACCTATAATGTAAATTATTACTATGTGATTTATGTATAACATGCCTAGGTATAATAACATGTTCTATGTGTTTGATAAAATGCTTAAATGACTATTTTATTTGAATTGTTTGTGAAATGCTGTTATGATTAACATATGTGATTCCCTATTGTATTTATGTATGTTTGGGACTACCACCTAGTCCAGGCAATCGGTAATGGCACCTGATTGAGTGGCTGAACTATTTTCGTCACATTAGATACGCTCGAGGAATCCGAGTCGTACAGTGATTGTCGACAGTGGTTAGACCACGTGGAGTGTTTATGCACTCTATGTCGATTAATTCAGCGTACACTCGTACAAATCGAACTTGTCAACTAATCTGATTGACCTATTGTATGTTTACCATGTATGGACACTACTGCTTGAATCTAAGGTACCACTTACCAATGCAAAGCCCGTTTAAACCATGGTACCAAGATCCGCCAAGACTCATGAGCCGAACATGGTGGTATGGGACACCGTGGTCGAGCTGTCGACCTACACTGGGGTGACGAGTCTCCCCGTAGTGACCAGTGAGCAACCTAAACTCGTGAGCCAAATACGGTGGTATGGGACATTGTATTCGAGCTATCGGCCTACGCTAAGGTGACAAGCCTTTCCGTAGTAACCTCAAGTACAAACTAGGCCTACGCTGAGGTGACGAGCCTCTCCGTAGTGACCTCAAGTGTGAACTCGTGAACTTGCCTATCCACTGCTTTTAAATCAGGGGTGATATTGCCCTATAACTTGCCTATCGTATGTGATTAACTAGGATTGACGACCCTAGATGGATCATCATTTGGGTAAATGATATAAAGGGAGGTACCTTAGCTTCCCAAATTTGTTGTATGAATAAGCTTAAATAATTACTTGGCTAACACGATCATGCACCGCATTGCATGTGCTTTGGCGAGGAAGTGCACGTTTAGGGAGTTTGTCATGCGCAATCGTGAGATGATGTCGCTGAGGGAGTGCAGGCAAGGGCATGCATCATTATGCATATCATTCCTGCATTAACAAGAGTAATTAGGATATGATTGTTGTACTGCTTTATCATTACTGCTTGACTGAATTGATAACATGTTAACCTTTGCCTTATAGTACCACTGAGTTGATCACTCACTCTCACTCTGGGATGGTGTTTTAAAACACCAACCAGACTCTGATTTAGATGCAGGTAGTGATGTGGCTTGCATGACGGAGCCAGACTTCATGGATGAGGAGGGGGAATTCTCCTATATTCAGCTATCAAGCGGGTCTCTGTAGACCTTGTTTTGATTCATCGGGATTACAGGGTTACTTGGACTAGTTAGACAGTTACATTTTGATATTTTGTAAATTTTGGAACAAACACTTGTATATATTCAGCCTGGAACAGATTCATACTCCGGATGTTGAAACACTTTCATATTATAATTCAAGTACTTAAGTCTTCCGCTTGCTTAATTTAATTGCACCTGGAGTATGATATGTTATTTTAGATTAATCACACTCATGTTTAATGCACTAATATGGAAAACATTTAATCATCATTATCTATGTTGCATAAGTGATGCGTTGGAACTCGAGAGTTGAGCTTTGCTCGACCCTCGATTTTCGGGGCGTTACAGATGATATCAATCTCCCACTGGGCAAATGGCCAGAGCCCGCTCATGGGAGTTAGTTCCTCGGCTGGTTACCTCGGGATGGCCGCGAACCTTTGGTATTTGTCGCATTTCTGAGCAAAACCTCTGGAGTCTTCTCGAATCGTCGGCCAGAAGTATCCTTGACGGATAATTTTCTGGGCCAGAGCTCGGCCACCGGAGTGGTTCTCGCAAATCCCTTCATGGGTCTCTCGGATTACATACTTTGCCTCGTCTGGTCGAAGACACCTCAGATACGGCAAGGAAAAGCCTTTCTTTTACAATGTATCTCCTATATTTGCATATCGTGCTGCTCTGAGCCTCAGACGTCGTGCCTTTAGTTTATCCTCAGGGTCCTTGCCATCCCTAAGGTTTTCGATTATAGGATCCATCCAGCCTGTGGTAGTCTGCACAGGGTGAATGATTCCTTGGTCAAGGCGATGATGCTTGACTTATTGAGGAACTCCACGGGGACAATCTTTGGAATGTTCACTTCGGTCGTAGAGGCCAACTTTGTGAGAGCATCGGCGCAAGAATTCTCGGCCCTCGGTATTTGACTGATGTTGCACCCCTAGAACTTACTCATGAATTTCCGTGCCTCGCCCAGATAGGCTATCATTCTGGCTTCCATAGCTTCATATTCTGCTAATACTTGGTTCATGACGAGCTGAGAGTCGCATCGGACCTCAAGGAATCGGACTCCCAAGGCGATTGCTAACCTGAGTTCGACTAATAAAGCCTCGTACTTTGCTTCAGTGTTTGAGGTGCATATTGAACAGTTGTCGAGTCGGGTGCGACTAGGACAACTCCTGCTCCCCCTCCCTTAAAGTTTGATGACCCGTCTACAAACAGGGTCCAGTTGTCCGCTGTCTTCACCTCCGCTTTGGTATCCTCAATAGTCGGAGAAACTTGGAGGATCATGAGGTTTGTTGTCGAACAAGAGAGCTCATCTGAATCGGATGTTTCGGCTTCACTACTTTAAGCGGTGAACTCCGCTATGAAGTCGGCCACTGCTTGGCCCTTGATGGCAGTCCTTGGCCGATATTCGACATCGAACTCGCTGAGCTCTATAGCCCACTTGGTCAAGCGCCTAGATACTTCACGCTTCTGGAGTACCTGTCGAAGTGGTTGATCAATGAGGATGATTATCAAGTGTGCTTGGAAGTATGGACGTAGCCGTCGTGCAAACACAACTAGAGCCAGGGCGAGATTCTCCACGCCAGGGTATCTTGTCTCTACCAGGACCAGAGCTTTGCTGACATAGTACACAGGGCGTTGTTTCCCTTTAAATTCCCTGATGAGGGCCAAGCTTATGGCCGAAGCTGAGACCGCTAAGTAGAGGAACAGTAGTTCCCCTTTCTCTGGCTTAAACAGTAATGGGGCTACCCTAGATATTGTTTCAACTGCTGAAACACCTACTCATAGTCTGAGGCCCATTTTGCCTTCTTATTACCCTTCAACTGCTGGAAGAAGGGGAGGTACTTGTACGTTGCTGTAGAAATGAACCGGCTAAGCGCGGCTACTCTTCCAATGAGACATTGGATCTCCTTCATTATTCGAGGCTAGCTCATGTTAAAGAGGGCCTTGATCTTATCTGGGTTTGCCTCATTGCCTCTCTGGCTGACTTAAAAATTGAGGAATTTATCTAAGCCCACACCAAACTCACACTTGGTCGAGTTCAACCTCATTTAATACTTCCGTACAATAAAGAAAGTTTCTCCGAGGTTTGCTATGTGGTCGGCTGCTCTGATGCTTTTCACAAGCATGTCATCGACGTAGACCTCCATGGTTCGGCCAATCTGACGAGCGAACATCATGTTTACCAGCCTTTGATACGTGGCCCCAGTGTTCTTCAAACTAAAGGGCATGACTCGGTAATTGTAGAGCCCTTTATCCGTGACAAACGTCGTCTTCTACTTGTCTGGGGGGTGCATTTCTATCTGGTTGTAGTTAAAGTATGCATCCATGAATGTAAGGAGTTCATGTCCGGCTGTACTGTCGACCAACTGGTCGATCCTGGGGAGGGGGAAGCTGTCTTTGGGACAGGCTTTGTTCAGGTCCGAGTAGTTGACACAGACCCTCCATTTTCCGTTGGCCTTCTTGACGAGCACAATGTTTGCAATCCAGTCCGAGTAATGAACTTTCTGAAACCTGCGTCGAGCAATTTAGTGACCTCCTCGGCGATTGCCGCGTACCTCTCGAGCTCGAAGGCTCTTCTTTTCTGGTTGATCGGTCTATGCTCCGGGTCCACATTTAACCTGTGAACCATTACTTCAGGAGAGAGGCCCGGCATATCCTGGTGGGACCATGCAAAGACGTCCCTATACTGGCATAGAAATTCCAACATCTGTGCTCGCTGGTCGGTGGTCATTGATGATCCAAGCTGGACCATTTTAGTCGAGTTGGTGTCATCGAGCGGAATGGTTAGGAGATCCTCCATAGGGGAACTCCCCTCCGAGGTGTCTTCTTTGAGGTCGAGAGCATCGACTGTAAGGGCTTGTTTTACCGAGCCCGCTCTAACTACTACAGCGTAACAACGTCAAGCCTCCCGCTGATCTCCTCGGAGATAGTTGACTGCGGGAAACTTCATCATCAAATGGTATGTGGATACCGCTGCTCTCATGGAGTTAAGTGATGGTCGTCCGAGGATGACGTTGTATGTCGATGATGTGTTCACCACTAGAAAGTCTACCAACAAGGTGACTTGGTTTTGTCCTTCTCCTGTCGTGACTGGGAGAGAGATTGCCCCTTCTGAGATGACTTTGTCGCCAGCGAAGCCATGCAACGAAGTCCGAACGGGTAGGAGGCGCGACCTGTCAATACCCATCTTGTCAAATGCCTCAGAGTATAAGATGTCGGCTGAGCTCCTTGTGTCAACCAGGTTACGGTACACCTTACGATTGGCTATCGTCATGGTGATCACCAGTGCATTGTCATGGGGATGTTGAATCCCGCACGCATCATCCTCCGTAAACATCGGGCTGCATGGACTCATCCGAGGTTCCTTTCTCGGCCTGTCAGTTAGATGGACGTAGTGCTAGGGGTCAGTACTTCGAGCATGAGCCTTTTGGGCTTGGTTTGAGTCCCCGTCTCCGGACGGTCCCCCACATATAGTCCGAATCTCGTTACTGTCGTCTATTGCTCTGCTCGGTTGCTCATCCTTCCGTGCCTTTTTGTCTTCCTTTATGTACTGACGCAAGTGTCCCTTGCGAATGAGAGTCTCGATCTATTCTTTCAGGTCTACACAATCACTGGTGTTGTGCCCATGATCGCGGTGAAAACGATAGTATCTGTGCTTGTCTCGTTGACCTACATCCGTCTTCATGCAGCTCGGCCACATCAATAGCTTCTGGTCTCAGATATCCAAGAGGATCTGCTCTGGCAAAGTATTGAGAGGAGTGTACGAGCTGAATCGGCTTTCAGGTTTTTGGCTCGGCCTTTGGGTGTGGGATCCATCCTTGTCAGTCCTCTTTTTGCTCGTACTCGGTTGAAATGGGGCATCTTTGTGCTTTTTATCTCGAGAGGAGTTTTTCGCGTGTTGAGCCCCCTTTCGAGAGCCGAAGAAGTCCTCGACATTCGAGTACTTTTGAGTTCGATTCATGAATTCTCCCAACGTGGCCGGAGGGTTTTTCCTATTGAGAATAGAAATTTCCCCTCTTTGAGCCCAGAGATTACAGCGACCAGAGCCATCTTGTCAGAGTAGTCATCGACCTGCATCGCTTCCC
>JAJHSJ010000006.1:34957958-35049210 GCA_021015155.1 Magnolia officinalis
AAATGGATGGCCGTCTGTCTTTTCCCTTTGAAATTTTGGATTTCACTTCTCAAATTAAGTCTTTGTCAAGCTACCTTGAAATTTCAGATGACTTCAACACACCGCTCCAATAGCATATGAAGTAAACCCAAACATACAAATGTGACAGTAGCAAATATAGCAATGTTCATCATACAAGCATCTGATCTGCACATGGTGAATTTCTTTCCTTTAAGGATGTCTCTATGTGGTGAAGTTGGGCATTATCAGTATTTCTGTTTCAAAACTTGGTACAATGGTCTAAATATGATGGCATGGATCTGAATTTTAATGTACTTAAACAAAATGCCCAAGGAAAGAGAATGTCAACAGTTCAACACCAGGCTTATGGCTCCAAAGCTATTTCTACCAAGTTCAATCATGCAAGACCAAAGCTATTTCTACACCATGAAATAGCATCATATGTCAGATGTTGAACTGTAAATTAGTGTAAAAAGCAATAAGAATATCTCTCAGTACCTGGTGGTATCTTGTGCTTAGAAGTATGCGCACTTTCCCTTGGACGTTTATGAGGAAGGGCCACGTGATGGTCCTTCGGGCCTCTATCCATGAAGGGCAGTAACTCCTACATTAGATAAAAGAAATAATTTTTTTAAACAATCATAGACAATGCAGCGTAAGCAAATTACAGTTTTTCCACCATCCAATGTGTTCAAAACATCAACTGATCCATGATAAATCAAAATACTGAAGTTTTGAAAGATCTCAAGATATTCAGTGTAAAAACTACCTCCAACAGACTATCGGGTTGAATCATGCCATTCCATGAACGCATTTTCTGCCCAGTGACAGGGTCAATGACAAGAACCGAAGGAATTGAAACCAAATTGTAGTAGGTGCAGACCTTCTTTCCCTCACTCGTATCATCGTAGACCTAACATGGTCATGAAATATCGTGCACAGGAAGTGCATTAGAAAAGGGCAAAAGAAACGAAAGATAATGTAACATTAACATATCATTTGTCACCATTAAATCTCAAAAACTGCTTCCTTATACAATATCGAAGTCCAAAATCATAGCATGTAGTTCAACTCAAAACACATTCATTGTATTCTATTTAAATTGTTGAAACTGGTTCATCATTTCATTGAAGGGCATTTTGAAAACCAGAACAGTTCTGGAACTAGACCATGAAAGGATCATAAGATAAATTCCATGAGAACTTCAATCCTGTAAGTCTGTTTGCTGTTTGACAAACACATTCTGCTGTCCTGCAAGTAGTACTGTACTTCTGTTGTAAGCATATGCACTATCTTGGAATCGTTCCAAGGTGGTTCACCAAGCGACATCTGTATTGCACTAGCTGGTTCAAATTAAACGAATAAGGAATTGAAGTGTATGCTAGAATGCATGAGGTGTCCTTCCACACACATGCATGGGGACACAACAACTAGTCGTACATTATTTCCAAATTAGTCAATTGATCACCCACCATCACTAGATCCAACCTTTGATCATCCTTATCATTAGATATGGCCATGGATATTCCATAGTTGCTAAACCGACCATTAACATCCATACCACTAGATCTAACCTAGTTACCTAGTTTATCAGCCCTCAAACTGCAAATTAGTTTAATAGAACAAATTTGCAGTTCAATTAAGGAAAAAAAATAAATTAATTAATTAACACTGGATCGAGGTAGGTCAGTCCGGTTAGATGGAGGGTTGGAAGACGATCCAATTCAGTTCGCAAATTCAATGAATCTAGTTTGATGGAGGGCTTGAGGATCATCTGATTTTTTCATAGATGAATGTTGGACATGCTATATTTTGTAACCTGTTACAGGGAGAAGACGGCTGTTAGAAAACTTAACAACCCCTGATTACAGCCTGATGTGCATTCTGCGGTTTCATTTTACAAGAAGAAGAAGATAGCTGAAGGGGAGCAAGAGCCAATACAACTAAAATACTGCAGATTCATCTCACTATAGTACAAGTGGCAGGATGATGCATCAGCTGGAGCTATCCATCTACTGCTAGCCATCATAGACGGCCTATTAAAAGCATTGCACAGATTAGAAAATTCCTATATGCCAATTAGTTTCACTTTCCCACACCTAAGGTTGACAGTAATCTAGAATCATCCGATGGATGTGTATTTTTAACCATTTCACATCCACAGCCCGAGAGACTAGATGGACGTATCTGATTGAAACATTACCCTTCCCCATGTACTGTGTAAAGATGGCTCTATCATATCCCGGTTCTACCAGCTCTACCATAAGAAATCCCTATTCAAAAACTTAAATAAAACCCTAATCCGATTCTAAGTTGAGAAAAGATTTGATACTCCAACAGAGAATGAGAGTTTATACAGAGGCCACTTAAACTTGCATATGTGGCATATGGGTAACTCAAGCTAAACTGTCCGAACTGTGGGTCCCAATTTAGATGGCCTCATAAACCAAAAAGTATAATGATGGGACTTTATAAATGGTTGATCGGAAGACACTTGATGGACGAATAACGAAAAACAGTCGAAGCTCTAAGTTCAAAAATAGGCGACCGTTAATCTGAGCTAGGATTGCCCAATCCATTGTTCCGAGTATCGGCGATATTATTGATACTGATATTATCAGTATCACCAGCTTGATGATACCAATAACACTGGTGGTATCAGATATTCTACGTATCAGTGATATATCACTGATATATCGTAAAGCACCGCCACTATATCGATATCACCAATGTATTGCAATATTTTTGACTGGATAATTTCAGATGAAGCTTGTATTGCCAATGTATCAACGATATTATTGATAACATCGCCAAGGTATTGCTAATGTATCGATATCACCAAAAAATATATATATATTATTAAAAAAATCCATTTCAATTTTTTTATGGGTGCATGATTGTATGATAAAATGCATGCATGTGTGTATATGTATGCATGGATGGATGGATGGATGGATGAATGTATGTATGCATGCATGTGTGTATGTATGCATAGATGGATGGATGGATAGATCATGCATGTGTGTACATATGTATGTGTCATTGAATATATGTATGCATGCATGGATGGTTGGATGAATGAATGAATCAATGCATGTGTTTGTATGTATGTATATGCATGCATGCATGAATGGATGGCTAGATGAATGGATGGATAGATCCACTATTTTTCCCAAGTTTCCCCAATGATTTCCTGAGTCAACGGCATATGCCTTTAGGCCTCCACTAAAGGGAAACTTATTATGTATGCATCTTTTTTTATATTATTTGATTCCTAAATATATAAATGTGATGCAGGACAATTAACCACTTGCTTTAAAAGCTCGAACTGATAGAGCATGGCGAATTAATCCATTTATCTCATAGCCTAGGCCCCAAATTCATGGGTTAGGTACTCGGCCGAACCCTCCTCATGGGCCTCAAATCCATGGGTTTCGCCCCCTTGTGGGCCCCAAATTCATGGGTTCTGCCTCACACGAGCCACCCACCTCACAAGCCACTCACCCCGAGTGTGCGCCCACATCCCACAGGCCACCCGACTCGAACCCAGTGTGAAAATGCCCCCGCATTAAAACGTGTGCATTTTAACATTTGCTAAAGTATTATTGAGAAATTCCACCAATTTTCCCATGTTTTCATAATGTTTCTCAGGTTACATGCTTTTAGGCCCCCATTAAAGTAAAACTTATTATGTCTTTTTTTGCAAGTATTTGATTCATAAATATGCAAATGTGTATTTTAGCATCTCTTGATGTTTCATTAAGAAATTTCACCATTTTCCCCATGTCTCTCCAATGTTTCCCTCAGTTAGTGATGCATTTTCAGATATTGGTGATATTAATACATGTTTTCGTATCTCCAACCAGCAGTACATGTAACAATACCATTACCACAAACAATTGTCCAATTCCATTTCACTTTTGGATAACATATGCTAGTACACTTATTTGTGTGTCATGTTTGTCAATCGCATGCATCAGTGTGTCAATTGAGCCCGTGGAAGCTGAAGACTGGAGCATCAAGGAAGTGAAGAACATGTATATGAGGTGCCTTGGTGACCCTAACCCTCGACCCAAAACAATTTCAACCTCTAGATGATTACGCCCTAATAAGTAAACCCTTGTTTAATCATCCCATGGCTTTAGGAGCCGTTAATGATCATGCTTAAATTGGTTGTAGAGGTCTCAAGTTGCTGGAAATCAAAATGCACAAACCAAGCAACTCATAAGAGAGTTCGATCGATCGATCGGGCGATCAAGACTTGGCCAAAACGGTCCACCGAGTTCATTGGACTATTTCGGCCGACTTCGATTGATCGACGACCCTCGATCAATTGAGGCTAGTCATTATAGATTCATTAGGGCTTTTTCTTTATAAATATGGCATTCAGATCATTGTGCAAATGATGGATTTTGGCATTTTAGAAACCCTAGTGTATCCCAAGCTCTACCAAACCTCCTATGCTCTATCCCAATGAGATCCATTCTCTCATCTTAGTGATTCTTCACTCTAATGAGCATTCTAAGCTCCTCTACAAGAAGATCATGATCTCAAGCCCTATCTAGAGTTTAAACACAGATTTTATTGGCAAATCCTAGTGTCTATCAACCTCTAGAGTGTCCATCAAGGTGAATCTCCTAGGAGTTCAACTTTCCATTGGTTGTAGGAGATTTTACCCAACTCCCATCACCTTGGTCACCTCAAATGGAGCATCGCATACAAGGTGTTTGATCTTGGAGTTGAAGCACTAGCAAGCATCGACATCAAAGAAGTAATTGAGGAGCGGATTCAAGCACGGGAGACCTTTGAAGAAGCAATTCAAGCACGACGTATCAAAGGGGCTCAATTCAACAAGTGTCATGTATGAGTCCATACTATCTTTCCTTGTGTAGGATTGAGAGTAAGAGTTTGTGACTCAAACTCAAATAGGTTCTTGTGTAGGACCCAGGCTCTTATGTAAGGTTGAATTCACCAAACACGGGTGTGTAGGTGTTTGTCTCCGTGAGAACCTCCAGTGGGAGTAAACGTAAGTCATTGGACTAAGACCAAGTTGTTGGTTAGCAAATAGAAAACCAACTAAAGTCTCTTGCAAGAGCCTCCGATGAGAGTGTACGCTAGGTCCTTGTATAGGGGTATAAAGGTTAGAGGTGAACCTGATTTAAAACCTCTGATAATGAATACCAGTACTCGAAGAGAGTGTACTACCGGGAGTAGAGTAGGGAAATCGAACTACTATACATGCTTGTGTTTGTGATTAATTGAGCACAATTTTATTCATGTTTATGTGACTGCTTAGTTAAATTATATGATTGCTTGAATTGGATTGTATGCTAAGCACTTAACTTGTAAAGGACACACAAATTCACTATCAATTATAGACTAGTTGCATAATTAGAATATCTTTTATAGTTTATGTAATTGGAACCTCTATTGGCTTGAAAACCTTAAGAGTTAATTGCCTTAGTTTAAATTGGTATGTTAACTTAAGTAAGCAATTGTGTGTTAAAATGCATAAATTTTATTCAGTCCTAATCCACTACAATTTGGTAGGCTTAATTGGACTAACTTATTTCACATTTATAATTTCAGAGTGCTTGCATATTGACCATCACACCATGCAGAAATATCAAATAACTCCTCTTACAAGTTCTACTACAATTTGGCAGGCCTAATTGGACTAACTTATTTCACGTCTATAATTTCAGAGTGCTTGCATATTGACCATCACACCATGCAAAAATATCAAATAACTCCTCTTACAAGTTCTACCCTCATAATTCACCACCTTCATCTAATTTGCTTTTTTTTTTTTTAAGTCACAAGAATTGAATTAATTTTTATTATTATTATTATTATTAATTTAAAGCACAAGGGAAGAGGATAGAAGGTCTGATGAGAAAGCAGACGATACTAAACTCCAAGAAAAAGAAGGTCATAACCCTTCAAAAAATCTGCATGAAGGTACAAGCGAATGTGACATCACATCCATTGTACAAGCAAATGTACATAGACCAAACCATGGAAATCTTGCCCATTGTGGATAGGGTAATATCTCAAATCACACAATCAAATAATTCAACTATTTGATCGGTAGCTTATAACATGGGTGGTAAAAAGATTAAAATGATCAATGGTCCCAATCTAACAAGAAAAGTTATGCAATTAATATCAATGAACCTATATAAACTTTAGCCACATTACTGCATGACTTCGACAGTTTGGATTGTTGTACACAAATGCCAAATGTACATTGGATGAGACACCAGAACTTGAAATGTGTTGGTGAAATACTACTTTAACCAGCATTTACATCATTTGTTCCTATGTTTCTAGACTCCCATTATAGTTCACCACTATTTACTCTAACCACCATTTAGATCATCTGGACTCCTATGATAGTTCACCACCATTTTCAAAATGGTGGTGACTGTGAAAATGGTGGTGACTTATCCTCATGCACCATGTATGGCTATCCAAGCCATCCAAATTGTGGGGCACATTGTGGATCTCTAACATTGCGTTAATCAAGCAATCCTAGCCATCCAACTTATGGATATCAAATGGATGGTAAGTGCGATGGTGAATTATCCAATTTCAAACACAAAATCATATTGTTACCATCGTCTTATTGTACTTTGGGGGAGAGAATTCAGTATTAGGAAGATGTGTGGAGGGGCGATTTGCCTCTTCACATCAAATTTCCGAGTATTGCTCACCTCACTCAAGATTGTAGGATTACGGTGAATAAGTGCAACGAGTTCAATGGTGAGCGGTTTGTTTAGACCCCGCCGTGTCGGCATAACCTTCATGATGAAGAGATTGAAGAGTATTCCGCCATGTTGGACTTTTTGCATCTTTGCAGCCCATCAGTGGGTGGAAGTGATAGACAACTTGTGCCCCATGTGCCAGTCCGATGCTGAATCGATTAACCACCTATTCATCCACTATCCCTTCGATACCTATATATGGCCTTCTATCCTCACTAAGTTTCAATGCCCTTCGATACCTATATATGGCCTTCTATCCTCACTAAGTTTCAATTGAATTGGTCCATGCCTTCGGACATGGGCGATCTCCTAATGGCTTGGCACGGAGTTTCTCTCTATAAAAATACTAACGTCGTGTGGAAGCTTAGCCTTCTAGCCTTTTTGTGGTCCATTCGGGGTGAAAGGAATGCTAGATGTTTCCGTAATGATAGTGAAGGGGTGGAGTGGGTTGCTAGCGATGTGTGGATTTCTATTCTTGAGTGGGTAGTGAGTAAGGCTTGGATGGGGCTTTTGTAATCTCCTTATCCTTTTTTTGTTTTGTTTGTTTTTCCCTTTATTGTTCTTTTGGCGCTTTCTCAACACCTTGTTTTAATGAAGTTTGCAGTTATCTTTCAAAAAAAAAAAAAAAAAAACAATTGGGTCAGCATTTTGAACAGTCTAAATTGTCGTACAGCTATAACATTTGCAAGGTCAAAAAGTTATCACCATTAAAGTGTAGAGAACTATCATTGGAGTCTAGCCCTAAGTTATTGATCACTTACAGCTGGCCGCATGCTAACTTAGCACAGAGCATTGCTTTTCTTACAATTGTGTCATGTAACAATAATCGCACATGCGTAAGACATCTGAATAGTGAAGAAGTTGGGCACCACCAAGAACATTATTGGTAGTCTATCGAAGTAGGCGAACCAAATTGTGATTCGGGCGAATTAAACAACAAATGAAATGAGCATTCCACAGCAAACTTTGGGGAAAGTTGATTCAAGGTTTTGGGATTGCTTGTGTCATGCTTGGATCTATTGAAATCAAGGTATTACATAATGGTGATGGTGGCCAACTCTCTCTCGAAAAAAAAAACCTATATCGGCCCCGTAATGGCCGTTACGGGTGTTTTTTTTTTCCTATAATGGCCGTCACTGTTACAATAATAGATATTGTCATGTAACAATAGATGTTTCCGGAATAGCTGCAGCTCGTCTTTGGAAGTTTTCAAGAGGGTTAAAGCAAGTGTATTGGAATGGGTGATTGCTTGTAGGGCAAAAAGATGGTTTCAATTTTCCTTGTTATTTGAGCTTTTCTATTTTTTGCTTCCATCTTTGTATTTGTATTCTTTTGGCCTCAGCCTTGAAATAATAATGATTGCCTCTAATTTTTTTTTTTTTTTTTTTTTTTTTTTTTTTTAATTCCCTAGCAAACTATGGAATTTCGAAAAGAATGAAACTATGAACTACGAATTCACACTTGAATCCTCCAATTACAATTCAGTTAACTGTGGATATGACCATTTATATTCCTCTATCACCAGATCTGATCATTGGTCTTTTACCATGTGTGCATCCAACCGTTGATTGTCCATTAACACTAACCATTGATCTTACATCACTGCTAGATCTGACCATTGATATTCAGCAATTGTTAGTTCTGACCATTGATCATCCATTATTGCTAGATTGGAAGGTTGATCATTCATCATTGTTGTTGATCCACCCTCACTCAGCACTGATCTTTAATAAAGGCATCTTGTAGTCCATACCATCTGATCTTGTTGGTCAATCCACCGTTGATTGCTAATCCTCGCCATTCAGCCTTTGTCTTGGGCCATGTGATCGTCTTTGTGCCATTAGATGTCATCTTCAGTAGTTTATAGGCTGTTGGATAACATTTGAGGGATTGGAAATCATTCGAGCGATTGAACCGCTAGATCTTGTTTCAAGCGGTCAGATGCTGGCTTGCGCAATTTGGAAAACTAGGTGTTGTTAGTGAAGAAGTAATAGAGAGACGAAAGAAAGGGAAGAAACAAACCGTGTGAAAAGGAACTCATTTATCTTTTCTTCTTTCATCTGAGCCCTATTTTCCAGTTACATATAAAAGTCGGTCCAAGCATGTGTGATCAATCTGGCCATCCAACTGGATATCTAGATCCTATAGTCCAATTTAGACCATTCAATCAGGTCCGGATGCATTATCCCCCCCTTGATCCGGTCCAGATGGTGATCAAGGCAATTGGACACTTAAGGTGGTCCAGATCAACAATATGGACAAATGGTTAAGATATGTGATCTGGCTGGTTAGATCCATCAGACCTTTGATCTGGTCCCTTGGATGACCAAATCCAGGCCCAATATGCATTATCATGCATGGATCTTCAATGATCAGTTTGAGTGGCATGGACGATGATTCAGATATGTGATCTGGCTGGTTAGATCCATCAGGTCTTTGATCCGGTCCCTTGGATGGCCAAATCCAGGCCTGATATGCATTATAATGCATGGATCTTCAATGACCAGTTTAAGTGGCATGGATGCATCTCGGGTATGGTCCTAGATGCGACAATTTTCGTCAACCTAAACTGATGATTTTTTATTTATTTTTTTTAGTACAAAATAACAAGGTTTGGGTGGATGTAGAGACTCCTTGAGTGCATCAGTTAGGGAAATCTAAATTAGAAGGGATTACTAAAAGGACAAGAACGATGAAAAAGATGTAAAATGTACCAAGATCATGCTGAACTAGTGGAAAATCAGTACACATTGAATAAGCCAATACAGAAAAGGAAACGTGCATAACCAAGTCATGCGTAAACATTCAGTGAAGAGGCCATCAAAATATTTTAGGCGCAATAGAAAGGAATGCTGTAACTGGGGTGGGAAGTGAACAGTAAATCCAAGTACTAACCTGCCAGAATATGAAATTAGTTTTAATCGTCTGTGCCACTGCTTCATTTGCCCACGTGTCTCGGTTCAGCTTCACGAGTGAGAACTCCAGAGATAAGTCCAGACTCAACCATAAATGGAAATTCTAAATTAATGAGAAATGAGACGAAAATGCAGAAAATGTTACCATGTGGGAGCTAAACTCCTTCGTTGACTGCAAGTTTACTAGGAGCCACTTATCATGAAGAGACGCCTCTATCTTTGCCTGTATTTGTCAGTAACATAACTATCAGCAATCAATCTACTCATTAAAGTGTTGAAATGCCTGAAATATAAGAAAATGCATAGTTTCTTGCTTTTAAGGATGATGCCATGTAGTCAGTGCATTGTGCACTGGTGCTCATTGTGCTCTCCCATGGAATATGGACACATGGCGAAAATGGTATATGAACTGAACTGATCATCAGGTGGATCATTCATGGGCATGTTTAGGAACCAATGATTGGACAGTTTTTAACCATCTGATCAATGATCTACAAATGGATTGCAGAGAAGAACATTTTCACAACAGTCAGCGTTGAACACAAGGGTTCACAGATATGGCCTATAGGCCCATTCAATCTGCAAGATTATTGGACCATGTTCCATCATGGTGAGACTTACCAATGAACAATACAGATCTAGCACCCAATTTTTAATTTAGGCTTACCATGTTCTATGAGCTGATTCATTGATATACTTTGATGCAATTAGACGATGTTAGATGCATGACATGAAATCCTAGCTTTATGCTCTTCTAAAAAAAAAAAAAAAAAACTAAAAGAAAATTTCACTGCATGGTTTCATAGTTTGTGGGCACCACTGTAGATAGTGCATGACCTAAAATTGGGTCGATTGGATGAACTTAACCTCCAAGGTTCTTTGTTTTTTTTTTTCTTACTGAATTTGGACCCTTAATATTTTTGTTCAAGTGTCCATTTGAAGGCTACGAATTGGATAGTTAGGATCCTCCTCTTTTAGTAATGAATTGTCGGTTATAACCCATCTAGAGTGGGATGCATGGACCATGATAGAAAGTACGCCATGCATATAGTTGAAATGTTTCATCAATGTACAGGCAACATGCATGTATAGCCAATCCATGCCTATGTGTAAGGTGGATGAGATGGCACAAATTAAGCCTATTGATAGACTAGCACCATATTTCAATATCATGGACCATATTGTGGCCAGAGCACAACCCCAGTTAAGTGAAATAGATAAATATGAACTAGATCGCAATATATGAATCTAAATCCAACCCATCAAACACAGATATGGGTCCAAACCCAGATCCAAGTCGGACCAAGTCAGCAGATTATCAGGTCAACCCCATTTGTTGGCGCTCCAGAGGTGTAAACAGCTTGGGTCTTGGTCGATTAGAGTTGATCCAAATCCGACATGATGAGCAAGACACCAACGCAACTTAAAGGATCCCAAATGTGGGTCCAAAATCCAGACTCAGATCTGGATAAGACCTGATCTGCCAGTCTGTTGAGTCAACCCATTGAAAGAACGTTGTGCCAGTTGAGTGAGTAAAATCAGAACTGTGAAGGAAATTTTTTGCATCTAAAAGGATTTAAAATATGCCAAATATGGGTCCAATCAAGAGTTGTTTCTTTGGAGTACCAAAAGCACAACTGATCTTGTTATGAATCCTAAGGTATTAAGCCATAAACAAGCTGGATCTGAAATGGGTTCTGCGATTAATACGATTTGCACCTGGAACTGAAACCTAGATTCTGATTTAAATGCTTTAAATCCCATTCAGCTAGAAGAATTCTTTAATCCAATTGTGATCAAAATTCAAGTGTTCCTCTAGTGAGATTTAGTTAATGATGATCAAAGAACAAAGTTCATCAGTGTTATGTGTTTAGAGAGGAGCAAGGGGGATGTGTCTAGAGCAAGGGGCTAAAGACAAAAGGCAGGTGCTGTATGTTGATCTAGAGCCAGAACTAACGCTTTGGATGGGTCTCAACTCTCGACAATGAAAGATCTGAGGACCGGGAGGACTTCTATTCTTCTTTCTACATTTACTTCAAAAGAAAGCCTTGGGGCAAGAGATAAAGCGAGCCAAGTATAGTAGAGAGCAAGAGCAAGAATATCAGTCAATCACACTGCTAGAGGTAAGAGCTGTCCAGGAATATACATAGATCAATCGAAATAAAAAGAATTAACAAGCAATATTCATCTAACGTAGTAGCTATGGTGTTTGTTTCCCAGCAGAGGTCTAGGTCAAGACTTTATCATTGACATTGCTTTACTTCCAAAAGAAAAGTTTTTAGTGATCTGTGCAGCTTTTGTGGCCAGTTCCAGTCCATACCAATCTGACCACCCAGTCCAGTCCAGGTTTTCAGACAATGTCAAATACATTTCTAACAACCATGTGAAACACAAGACAGTTGACACCACAGCCTGTATAATAAAAATCTCGATATCTTTTTCCATCTTTAGTTTTTTTTTTTTACACACACACTCACACACCACACATACACTCACGCCACAGTGGTTTTTCACCACAATGAGTACTCGAACCCCTAACCTCGTGTTGAAACTCTTGTGAGTCTACCACTAAGGCAA
This sequence comes from Magnolia officinalis, assembly GCA_021015155.1. Lineage (NCBI taxonomy): Eukaryota > Viridiplantae > Streptophyta > Magnoliopsida > Magnoliales > Magnoliaceae > Magnolia > Magnolia officinalis. Next base: position 34,970,218 of record JAJHSJ010000006.1, read on the forward strand.
GAGTACGTACCCCCATCTTTAGGTATTACTTCCATAACAATTACCATATATATGATATGTGCGTGTGTTTGAAAAATGTTATGCAGTCTCCGTTTTTGAGAAGTATGGCAATCCGATAGAGACTTTCTAAGACAAATGAGCAGATGGCACCTACTGGAGCTAGAGCATCCGCACAGATAACACAAGGAACAACTGGCTTTATATCGTCTTAAGCAAGACACGGTTGGAAGAGGATATCAGGAATCTAGGCCCTAAAGATGGCCTCTCTAAGCATTTATGCGACTAATAATCTAGGCCCTCTCCTCCTCGCAGACGGCTCCAAGCGGACAACGTCAGCTCAGGACGCGTGTCCTTCATGTCAGTCTCCCTTTCTTGCGCAGGACGTGTGCCGCGATCTTTTGCCAGTGGATTCAGAAGATAGAATCGGGTGCTTTTTCAACCTTAACTGCGAAGCCTCGATCCCAGCCCGAACGCATCACCATCGGACAATCCTTGCCCCACGTGGCCTCATTTTACTCACTTGCTGCCTGCAATTCCTCCACGTGTTGCCCGATGCTTTCAGCTGCGGTCCCCGATCTCTACTAGCCGAGCATCCAGATCTAAGGCCCCGATCCTTCCTCTCTTCCCACACCTTCCCTCTCAGCAGGATATTCCCACCGTCAACGGGGAGTCCCTCCCTGGCTCGGAGGATGATCACGCGCCCTGGAGCTCAGAACAGGAATACCTCCTCGTCAATCCCCTCCCCTACATCTATGGCAGACTCAGATTTTTCCACGGGGCAAGCCCTGGTGGAGATATTTCGGGAAGATAATGGAGAGGCAGTGCTAGAGGCCGAGCCCCTCCAGATCAGAGAAGACTGGAGAGAAGGGGAGTCGCCCCCTGTTATGTTACTTCTCAAAGCTCGGCCGACCAGAGATCCGATTTGATCCGCAACATCCAGAGGAAAAGATGGATAAGAGACGCGATGGGCCATGTTGGACGGGTCATTGGTGTATCCTTTGGCAACCACCCAGAAGATTTCATCTCTCTATTCCACTGTATTAAAGAGCGTGGCCGGCTGCTGCCCCCAGCTAGACCTCCCAAGAAAGCTCCTCCCAGGTTGCGTGGCAAAAGAGAGATTCAAAGCCTGGCCCTCAGCCCCACACCCTCAAATCATTCCAACGCCTCCTCCCGGGCCTTCTCTATTCGGGGCAGCCCGGTTCCCAAATGAGAGTTTTATCTTGGAACGTCCGAGGGGTGGGGTCCAAGCAGAAGCGAAGACTCATAAAAAACGTTTGCGGTAGATGCAAGGTGGACGTGATATGCCTTCAAGAAACTAAAGTCCAACAGTTCAGTGACGAGCTCCTGGCTTCCATCCGGCCCAATCCTAACGCACAATGGGTGGCGTTGGACGCTGTTGGATCATCAGGTGGAATTATAGTGGCATGGCAGGCTCATTCATGGACGCTTATTGATTCTTGGAGTGGTCTTTTTTCTCTGTCGATTATTTTGAAAGACGTGTCTTCTAGTTTTATGTGTCTAATCTCCTCTATTTATGGCCCTAATCAGGATTCTCAAAGGCAGGCCTTCTGGGAAGAATTACACGCGGCCAGGGAGAAGTTTGACGGACCTTGGTGCATTGGGGGCGATTTCAATATCACTCAGAAGGCCGATGAAAAATCTCAAGAAGGCAGAGTGTCAGCAGGAATGTGTCGATTCTCTCTCTGGATTGAAGAAGAAGAGTTGGTCGATCTCCTTCTGCTGGGAGCAAAATTCACCTGGACAAATGGCAGGGTATCACCCACCTTATCCAGAATCGACCGATTTTTTATCTCGGCTGATTGGCTGGAACACTTCCCCCAAGTTGCTCAATCTACGCTCCCTAGGCCCACTTCCGACCACACCCCCATCCTTCTGGCTGTCGATGATTGTAACTGGGGCCCCAAACCGTTCAGACTCGATATCGCTTGGTTCCAGCTAGAAGGTTTTCGTCAGATGATTGAAGATTGGTGGACAAATTATTCGATATCCAGTTTCGCTGGGTTCAAGCTATGTAGTAAACTGCGAATGATAAAACGTAATCTCAAGGAATGGCGAGAAGAGGTGCGGAAAAGAGAAGCCGAATCCACGGCTATTCTTGCTGAGCTGCAGCAATTGATTGGGACATTGAAGAGGGGCAGAATTCTTCTCAGTTTTTCCTCAGGAGGATACAACTGATTCAATCCCTCGCTGCTCGTCTGAAGGAAAACGAATTATCTTGGCGTCAGAAATCACGATGCAAATGGATTCGTGAAGGTGATAAGAATACCAAATTCTTCCACTGCATGGTAGTGAGAGTCACAGATCGAATTCGATAAGCAGCCTGATGATCGGAGATACTTGTATCGATGACAAGGACCTCATTGTTGAAGAACTTGTTCGGTTTTTCAGTGACTTGCTAAGTAGTGAAGGGTGGGCCAGGCCTTCGCTCGACGACCTCCATTTCGACCGTATTTCGGAAGAGGACGCTGCTGCCCTTGAAGCCCCCTTCTCCCCCCTCGAGGTGAAGAGGGCCATAAATGAATTGGAGGGAGACAGGGCACCTGGGCCCGATGGATTCCCGATAGCATTCTATCAACAGTTTTGGGGGACCATTCAAAATGATGTAATGGACTTCTTCTTTGAATTTCACGTGAGGGGCAGACTGTCCAAAGGATTAGGGGCATCGTTCATCGCCCTTATCCCGAAATGTCCGGGAGCAGATTCTCTGGTTGATTTTAGGCCGATAAGCTTGATTGGGAGCCCTTACAAGATTCTGGCCAAGGTCTTGGCATCCCGCCTGATAAGGGTAATTGGCTCCGTCATCTCTCATCATCAAAGCGCCTTCATCCCTGGTAGGCAAATCATCGGCAGCGCCCTCATTGCCAATGAATGTCGCCACTCTAGATACAACTCCAAATCCAAGGGCCTAATATGCAAATTGGATATTCAAAAGGCGTACGATCATGTGGACTGGAATTTCCTCCTGTACATGCTCAAGCGGATGGGATTCGCCGAGAAATGGAGAAAGTGGATTAAAGAATGCATAGGCTCGGTTGTTTTCTCAATTCTCATCAATGGCTAGCCTAAAGGTTTTTTCCCTGGTTCTAGGGGGCTACGCCAAGGTGACCCACTATCCCAGTTTCTCTTTTTAATTGTGGGCGAGGCCCTTTCCAGAATGCTCAGTAGAGGCCAGGAAGTCGGTATTATCAACGGTTTCAAAGTGGAGGGGATGCCCAGCCCGATCTCCCCATTCAGTTCGTCGACGACACCCTTTTGTTCAACGTGGTTGAGAGGGACAAAGTCAATAACCTCCATACCATAATTTGGTGCTTTGAAGCAGTGTCGGGTCTTTGCGTCAACGTGTCAAAGTCCAAAACGCTGGGGGTGAATATGGAGGAAGCAGAAATCAAAGAATATGCAGACGTTTTCCGATGTTCAGTTGATCATTTTCCTACCGCTTTCGTGGGCCTCCCGTTATGTATCGGGAAACCTGGGACAAGGTAATAGAGAGGGTCAGATCCGATCTTACCAACTGGAAGAGCAGGTACCTATCTTTAGGGGGCCGCTTAACCCGAATCAAGTCAGTGTTATCAAACCTTCCTACATACTTCATGTCTCTGTTTAAGTGCCCGGCGTCGGTGGTGAACACCCTGGAAAAGCTTAGAAGGGACTTTCTGTGGCATGGCAAGTCCAAGAAGGAAAATTTTCACCTCGTCAATTGGAAGGTGGTGTGCAGCCAAGTGCAAGACGGAGGGGCTGGCGTCAAGGATCTCAAACTCATGAACCAAGCTTTACTTGGAAAATGGATATGGAGGCTAGGGAATGAAGACGGGACCTTATGGAATTAGCTCATAAAAAGCAAATATGGGAGTTCCGTCGGGGGCTGGAGGACTAATAAACGCAGCAAACAAAGAGAGTCCGCCATCTGGAGAGATATCCCATCCACCGGACCCGAAGTCCTCAGTGGCATCTCTATATCGGTTGGTACGGGTACTCATACCCGTTTCTGGCTGGACCTCTGCTTGGGGAACGAAATCCTCTCAACAGCCTATCCGAATATATTTCGTATTGCTAAGACCCCTTCCATTATGGTGGCCGACTACTACTCCACTGTTGGAGGAACTGTGGTTTGGAACATAGAATGCAGAAGAAATCTTCGTGACCGAGAGATTGTGGAGATCGCTGCTCTTCTCTCTCGCCTTTACAGCCTTTCGCCCTTTCCCATTGAACCTGACCGTCTAATCTGGAGCCCAGATAAACAAGGTACGTTCTCAGTCAAATCTCTCTACGGCCTCCTGATCGGAAGACTGCCTCGCCTCGCCGGCCTGCTACATTATAACAGTTGGAAGTACTCAGTCCCTCCTAAAATTGCGATATTTGGATGGCTGGTTGGGAAACAAAAGGTCCTCACTGTTGACAATTTGAGAAAGTGGGTATGTTGATAACCAATATCTGTGTGTGCTACATGTCCAATGAAGAAACGGCGAATCATCTATTCATTCACTGCCCCTACACATACCAGATTTGGTCGAATATGCTATCCCGGTTCAATGTCTCCTGGTGCTTCCCGGTCTCAACTTCCAACCTTCTTGATGCTTGGCATGGGGTTAATTGTGGAAAATAGCGTACTCCTGTATGGCGGATGGCTCTCCTTGCCGTTTGGTGGGCTGTTTGGGTCGAAAGGAACGATAGATGTTTTAATGATAGAGCCACTTCTGCGGACGTCACTTTTAGTAGGGCGATTCACTGTCTGGTCGAGTGAGCCACTTACGTTGTTAAACCCATTGCTTGTAACTTCGCTTTTTTAGATGTCTACAGTTCTGCTACCTCAGTAGATCAGTGATCCTTTTGTTCTTTTTTTGCGTTCTTCTTTAATAAAATTCTTTGCGTTATCTCTCTCAAAAAAAAAAAAAAAAATGTATTTTATATTGTGCACAAGGTACTGAGTGAATAAATATCCGACTGTAGGAGATCTAGTAATGTTATATTTGCTGCTCTCTCATGACACCATACCTTCTAATGTTGCTTAGGGTTTTATATTAAGTGTTAGGGTGTGAGAGAATTGATTATTATCTATCATAGTTGCACAATCCTTTGAAACAGGAGCTGTTCCTGCTTTGAACTGCACTTTGGACTCCCACTCCTGCTTCCTAATTGTTTATACTTGTTAACATTTTAAAATAGACATTTCCTAGCTCTCGCATCTGAATCTGTTGCCTCTTCGCTTAAGCTTCATGCAACTATATTCTTTACACTACCCTCTTCTCTCAAAAACTCTTCTCTTTTTGTGATCAATCAGGCCTAGAAAAAAATATCGTTAATCTATCATTCGACTTGTCAAACGCACAAGAATGTCATGTTTGCCAGCCAAAGAGTGTGTGTCAAACTAATACACGTGTCCACTTTTTAAGTCACGTGGCTTCAAGCATCTTTCAATTCTGTAGGAGATTGTCTGTATCATGTGTATGGGTGTGACTGTATGTGTGGAGTATGAGATTATTATTTTTGGTGCAGTGTACAGATTTATGTGCTTCTATGGAGCACCATGTTGATTTGTTATTAGCATTTTATTAATAAGATGCATGAGGAGAGAGAGACAACTAAACTCTCTCCATCCTTCTCTCCTACCTTTCTCTTTTCTCCGTTCTACCTCCATTCTCTCTACCATGTAACCCAACAAATGCAATAACAAAGAGGATCTTTGGGTGATTATTAAAAGACAGCTACTAGAAACTTAAAATAAATCCAACAGAACTCCTAGAAAGTGCAAATGAGACAACTTATACCAATGAAATTACAATTATTCAAGAAACCAATTCTTAAGTTTGCATGATAAAATTCTTTTTACCTTTTCAAAAGGTCCATGGTACATCAAGGCAAGTGGAGGGCGATACAGTGATGCAAGATTATCACGAGAACTATCCGTTGTTGATGCAGAACCTTGATCTGTGTCCCAAATACCAGGACGTTTCAACTCTTCACCAAAGTTACGGAAAGCAACCAATGAATTTCCTTCGGCAGATGGGGCCCTTGGATCTCTACAGTAAGACAAACAAAAAAAGAAAAAATATGAGGTCTTCTATGTGAAAATGGAGTAACTATCACAATCATTTAACAGTTCAAAACAAGCGTATGTATGCTTGTGTGCGGTGTGGAGTAGTACATGCTTCATGGTAGGGCCGTGTGCACGTCAAATGGATGGACGACATGGTATAGAATGCATGCATCAAAGGGGCCCACTATCCCATCCTACGGACGGTCATGTGTATGGCAGCAAGCACAGAGAATAGTAAAGCTACAGTAACTCCTCAGGCACAAGTTTCACATGAGAAGGTTTCAATGATTGCCATGCTAGTAGGAAAGAATATAGTGTTGAAACTTGAAACAGGAAAAGAATGATGAGCAACCAAGCCAAAACTACCTGACACTTTCCACTAAAGAACATAGATCCAGTGCAATATAAATCAAGATGCACTGTCAAATGCAGCACATGGTAAAAGCTCCATGCTTTACCTCATCTTTCATCCAATCGATGCAGGAACCAGTTTGACAGGCAACTCAAAAATTAATCGGCGCTCCCAATTCCAGACCTATAGTCCTAACCATCAAACCAATTGCATTCTTTTCGACCCAATGGCATAGCAGCAAATTTTAAAAGAATGTGTCTAAAAGAATGCACACCCAATGACGCGAGTTTGATTCCCCTCCCCATGTTTTACCCAATGCACGTGGTTTGTGGGTGATTGTGTGCATCCGCAGGGATAATCCCGCCTTAAAAATGGGAGGGGACACCTTGTCGTCATATATATATATATATATATATATATATATATATATATATATATATATAAAAGTGATTTGATTGGATGGTTCACGGAACAGTTTGGAATGTCCACAACAGAGTGTGCATCCAGGTCTGACCTATTAAGCATTGGATTTTGGGGCAAATTTTGGTATGCAATCATTTTTGCGCATCCCGTTATACACATTTTGTGGGATGCACTAAATGACTCTACTTCTGCAAAATACTTATGGGTCAGGCTGCATTCCATTCCATACCATTCTGGGTTATGACCAAACAGGCCCTAAGATCATCCCATGGATGAGGTTTTCAGCAATGCTTCATATAAGAAGTAGCCCGTGGAGTGGACAATTCAAAGCAAATGAGAGGACCAACATCGAAAAGCAGGTGAAGTACAAAGTTATCATGGCAGAGTGTAGCGAGAAATATCACCAGTACGAGCAGCGGATTTGAATGAGGCAGAAGGATGTTAAAAGAAGCATTGAGAATTTATATTTCATCTTTCTCTGGCATGTTAATCACCGAAGGCAATTCACAAAATGCCATTAGATGGGTGGATTAAAGAATTCAATCTGTTGAAATAACCTTTGATTGTAGATTACATTCAAGAGTTGCATCAATTTCAAATATCTTTAATCACATTCAGATAGATGCCAATGAGTTTAACCGGTATCCTTAATTTATAGCTTCTGCATATCCTTCTCAATAAAACTGTTGCTTATCAAAAAATAAAATATAGAGTGTTATTTGATTGGCTTAAGACAATTTAGTTTCCAATCTTCCAGAAGCAATTTTGGTAAGATAATCAACCTGAACCACAGAATAGATGATATGTCTCATACCAAATATTCTATATGTTATCAATGGGATAACCACTTGATTCTTTCCAAGAAAAAAGAAATTCTCAATATCCCAAACAGGATTTACAGCAAAATCTGGCAATGTGCACAATCAAACCTCTGTGCAAAACATAAAGTTGGCATAAATTGCTAGTCTACCCACAATTCCACATGCGAATTCCTATCCCAATAACAAAACTTTGGAATAATACATGGAACAGTACAGAAAGATAACAACTAGAATAAGCAAACAAAACCAACGAACTTAAATTGTCATGTGCTCTATGGTCAAATACATGCCAATTGAACTTCTAGAATATGATCTCCCCAAAATTCAAAAGATTTAACCTAAGCAACAACTGATAACCATAAGTTACCTATACAGGGAGGCATCGCCATAGAGAACTTCTCTTTTCACAGGTAGAGGTGGGCGTACTTCTTCGTTACCAACGTCTTGTACCAAGTGCTCATCTCCAAGATCTTTTTCCTGGCCACTGTATGAAGAGAAACTGACCGGTAAACCATGCGTAAACCAGGGACAGATTAACACTTTGACTTTTGATGTACAAGGAAGATGATCAGATTCTTTGACCCTTACAATTTAATTCTCATTGACTTACCCAGGACTTTCAGTGGGCAATGGAGAAACGTCTTCAATTGGTGGCATAGAGAAGGAAGGAGACGCGAATCCATCACCATCATTTCCCACATAGAACAACTGAATAGCTTCTTCGAGCTGCCAACTCGCCGCCTGCAAATCCAAGTTTTGCAAAGTTCCGTAAATCAGCTGACATTAAAAGCATTACTTGGTTCAATGCTCTCAAAGCAAAAAACAATAACCAGATTTCAAGTTAACGCAATTTGTTTCTCAAAAAAAAATAATTATCCATACAACAAGTTGCATATGAACTTCACATGCAACCCAGCTCACATGCGAATGCATCACCTATGTAAGACATCCAGTGGGCCCTACCATACAGAGCACCTTGCGCACAAACCTGGCCAGCCCACTCATCAAGTGGGTTACATTTGTACATTGAATCAGACCATTGCCAAGTCTGAATTGTGATGGATTGGCCTGATTTTTGCATAATGTGATCTTCATGTCAGGCCCACCTAATGCCAGCTTAGATATCCTATGCACATGATAGGTTGGCATGTGATATTCACATGTAAATATTTCTAGGTGATTATTCCTGTATGGAAAACTAAATTTATAGAGGAGCATTATGTCAGGAAAAATTAAGATTAACCTTATCTAAATTAAGCATGCAACTAGAAAAGCAATGGATGACAAAAGAAGCATAGATCTGGAACTTTTCTTTGCATATGCATTTGGAACTTCTAAAAGAGGATGAATAGCTCCTAGTAGACAAGTTATTGCTAACACAACTAGGACAAGTTGGGAGTACTACAGTCGGAATAGCACCACCCGCCAATCCAGGAGCAACGAGGACAAGAGCCAATGGGGGGAACAGCATTAGTTCTAGACATCGAGCCAAATTATGGAAGCTACTACCTTGCACCGGATAGCGAAAGAACTTCCCTTTAATAGACTTTGCCATCATTCCTCCAAAGAAGGCAGCACCCAACATTAAGAACAAATGCACCAACTCCCATATTGAGCACAATGTTTTTGTTAACGAGCACACTTTCGAAAGATATTCTTCCTTCTGCATAGACCCAAATGATGAAAGGCAACCCATCTTCTGCTTTTTAATAAAGCAATTAGGCCTCTTACCAGGTGGCAGAGTAACTCCAAGGATTTCATGGATTACACAACGTGGCCCATACAATTAATAAAGAGACATGATATAAGAAAAATTCTCATCTTCCTACCGCTCACCGGAGCTCGCTTGCCTTGTGAAGCGCTGCACTCGAGCTTTTCTCTCAAGGAAGCCCTACACTTCGATTTCCATATTTTAGCATAATCCAAATAGACATATAAAGCATAAATATAAATACATTATACAAATAACAATACATAATACAACTTATATGAGAATCGCCTGTTTTGCCGGAGAATTAGCTTTTATTTTTGCAAGATCTGCAACTAAAAAGGGGCAGAGTTTCCTAAAAACCCACAAAAACTACCTATGTTCCGTACCCCCTTACAGAGCAGTGAATACTAGTGTACAGATAGTGGACTATTGGTTCAACCCACAATACACTCTTCAATTTCTCCCTCATTCTCTAGTAGTTTACAACCCACAATACCAACGTCTGGTATGTAAGATAGAGATGCAAACCTGCTTTCTATTTTCTCAATGAGCGCATGGTGTTTTGGAGGGACTGGGATTCACTTTCTGTTGCAAACAAGAACCAGTTCTAGATCAAGAACTCTCATTGCATCAGAACTTCACATGCAGCCCAGCTCACTTGCCAACACATCACCAATGTAGGACATCTGAGTCATGCATAAAGTGGCCCCACCAGCACATAAATCTGGCAGGTCCACTAATCCGGCAGGCTACAATCATGCATTGAATCAGACCATCAAGCAGGTTCGAATTTTGATCTAGATTGTCTTTTTTTCTTTTTAAAATAGAGGGTCACTCCCTTGATGAGCAAGCTGGCTTGATTTTTGACATAGGGAAGAGCGTGTAACAAAGGAGAAGAAGATCACCATCTTCTCCAACCAATCAAAACCTTGAATCCACAAGGGTAGTTCTCGAGTCCACAAGAAAAATGGAGAGAACTCGGGTAAATTTTATTGAATAATGTGTATGATTTCTCGATTACACCACTAATAAAGAAAACCCAAACCCTAATTTGAAATTATCCAAAATAGCAAAAAAAAAAAAAAAAAAAAATCCCAAAAGACTAAGTTTGCCAAAAATAGAAGCATTAAATACACCTTACCGGAGTATTCCGGGCATTATTACAAGCAACTTCTAAAAAAGATGGAAATCCTAAAATTGCAAGAAGAAGGAGATAGGACGAAAACAAAAATTACCAAAAGTAGTAAAAGTTTCCTAAAAATCCCTTTTAAAAAAAAAAAAAAAGGGGGGGGGGGGGGGGGGGGGGGGGGGGGGGGGGGGGCGAGATGCCTTAAGGCCCCATCAAAACAAAAAGGGCTGACAGGGGCCTATCGTAAAGAGAGAAAACAATCCTGTACACATGAAGGTCCTAGAATCGAAGTTGAAACAAGCTGGCGATCAGGCGATTCTAACTTGTCGCAATCTTGACAGGGTCTGAGCGGACCGCGCCGAGGCCCATTTTATCTAGAAAAAGGCAACCCCTGACACGGGGAGGGAGCAGGTAAAGTTGCCTAGAGAATGAAGACAACTGGGAAGAACTTCCCAGGCGAGCCATACCGTCGGCAGGGGCGTTACCTTCTCTATATATATGAGCAAAGACCAATTGCATTGATGTGCCAAATCTCCTGATGTGGCTTATCCAATACGACCATTTCCAGCAAAGATTAGCCGAACCATTTAAGAAATCCACAACAAGGTTGGAGTCAGATTCCACAATTATATGTTGCAGGCCCAACAGAGAGCAGTGGGTCAGTCCGTCATGAATGGCCCTCAGCTCAGTGCAGACATTAGATCCATTCCCGTATCCTTCAGAGAATCCAAAATAAACATCCCCCTCGCATCCCTACAGACTCCCCCACCGCCCGATGGACCCGGGTTTCCAAACGCAGACCCGTCCACATTCAACTTGAACCATCCCGACGGGGGTTTCGGCCACCTGACTACAACGGGAGCGGGGGTAGCCCGTCTAAAAACTAAAATGCCCAAATCATCCGACGCCAAAGCAGTAGACAGGGGGCGAAGGACATCAGGGAACAAGGAGGCTAGAGCTACAAGATCACGTTTTACTGTTTCTCTAATGGTCGGCGCACTAATTTCAGCCCCATCGAATCTGGCGGAATTACGGGCCTTCCAAATTTGCCAAAGGACGACGCACGGGGTGATATTCTGCAGATGGGGAATTCTTCCATTTGATCGCGTAGAGGTCCACCAGACTGACAACATGCTTTCGACTGTGGAAACTATGTTTTTCATGATCCCAAAAATACCTCCAAAAAACGCCCATGTTGCTGTCTCGATAGGGCTGCAGACGAACACGTGATCCAAGGTCTCCACTAATCTGCCAAATAGAGGAGAGTTTGTGCAACAAGAACAGCTCGAAGTAAGCGAAACCCCTCTCTTCTGGATGGCCACATCCATCGGGATGGCCCTATGTAGGAGACGCCACACAAACATGGATATTCGAGGGGGCAGGGTAGCGTGCCAGACCCAACGGGCCCAGGATTTACGGGGCTGAGCAGCTCTACAAAGGTGCCAGGCGGATCGCACCGAGAATTCACCGTTAGGGGTGAAGGGCCAGACGCGCTGATCAGGGCTATCCGACAGACAAAGCCCGTCTGGAAAATGAAATCCACAATTTGTTGTGGCGGGAATTCAAAAACCGAGGAAGGGGGAAGGGGACCTGATGTTCCGAGGACCTGGTTGACCTTGGTAGATAGCAGAGGCTGCGGGACTTGAGGAGAAGCAAGCTGGATCAGTGGGCCCAACCCTGTCCAGTTGTCGGTCCAGAAGTTGCGGTTACCCTGACCTATCTGCCAGTGAATTTGCTTATCCAACATTGGGAGGAGACCGTGCACCTTCTTCCAAAGCAGGGAGGCGAAAGTAGAGGGCTGGATTTGGCTGGGCGCAGAGAGATCCCCCTGGTACTTGGAGCGAATGAACATTTTCCAAAGGCTATTCACCTCAAGACTTCTGACTAACCATCCCAACTTCATTCTAAGAGCCCCCCACCCCAAGCCCCCCTCAGATTTTGGGAGGTCGATCGATTACCACCCACCCAATGAAGCTTTTTCTTGCCATCTGTCCAAACCCACAGGAAGTTTGTAAACTTACGCTCTAGAGACGCCAGAACCTGAGAGGGAACAATCGTTGCAGCCAACGAATGGATCGGTATGCTGGCGAGAACATGTCGCACCAGGACCAGTCTACTAGCTTGAGAGAAATAGCGTGCTCGCCATCCGCTAATGCGACTTTCAATCTTGTGAATAAGGGGTTGGAAAGAGGATGGTTTCACCCTGCCAAAAGCCATCGGAACCCCGAAGTAAATCAGGTTGGAGTTCCATTTTGAGATGCCCAGCAAGTTTTCGATGGACCTAATTCTAGCTGCTGAAATCGCACTAGAGCAGAAAAGAGCACTCTTACGGTAGTTAATCTTCTGACCTGATGCTCGTTGGTATTTAACCAGGAAATCTAAGAGAGATCTGAGAGACTGCTGACTACCGTTGGTGAACAACAGGTGTCATCTGCATAAAGTAAATGACAGACTTGAAGGCAGTTCCTTCTAAGCTTGAACGAGGAACACCTTCCCTGAGAAATTAGGCGCTTAATACCACGGCTAAGCACCTCAGCGGCTAAGATAAAAAAGGCTAGGGGACAGGGGGTCCTCCTGGCGGATCCCTCTTGCAGATTTAAAAAAACCAGCTGTTTCGCCATTAATGAGGACCGAAAACCAGGCATTGTTCCAGCAAGTTTCAACCATGTTCACCCAATTGGAACTGAAACCGAACTTCAGCAACACTTGCTTAAGGAAGTTCCAATCTAGCCGGTTGTAGGCCTTTTCCATGTCTAGCTTCAGGATTATGTTGCCCCCACGAACTTTCCTATTCAGATCCCTCACTAACTCCTGTGCCAAAGCAATACTTTCAGCCATGGACCTTCCTTTAACAAAAGCGCCCTACTCGGGAGAGATGACATGAGGAAGCACTTCTCTCAACCGAATCATAATTACGTTTGCAATAATCTTGTAGAGGCAGTTGCAAAGGCTGATGGGCCGGAAGTCGGAGAAGGATTTTGGGGCGGGACTTTTGGGAATTAGGCAGATTTTGACCTTCAAGACAAGGGTTTCTCGCAAAACGGATATACCTGATCTGCTATGCAGGTCATTTGACCCCTGAACAACCGTTACATAAAGATCGATAGGTAGTGTGTTTGTGACAATGCCCGAATCAAAAGCTACGGCCATTTTATGGTCAACAATTCAAACGGCAACTTCTTCATATCTTGAATGAATATCTTCGAACCAGACACGCCCGGGACGTAGTTACATACATCATTCCCTACGTATGACTAGGTCCAGTACTTCTGACGGACAACTTCCGCTTTCATTTGGGCTTCTTTTAGTCCAGTCGTGCTAAGAATGCATTTGTGGCAAATGCTAATCAATTTTTGCAACGAATGATCTTTATGGTCGGGTACACCTTATGCATGATTCAAATGTCCTACGCACAAGATATGTTGGCATGTGACCCAACTAGTTATGGGTGGCTAATAAGAATAATAGGTGTATATGGGTCCCCACGCGAAATGGGGAATTCTCGAGGAAACAGTTCTTCAAGCATATTTGTTCAAAGCATCCCCCTAAGCCCAAATATATCAATGTTTGAGTTTCAGCAATACCCCTAGAGTGAATGTGTTTGGTTGGCCAACCATGGCAAACATAATTCAAACGCTTGACAATCTCCAAGAAAGGAAGCTACCCTTCCCGAGTATGGAAATAGTCACCACCTATTCTTTCACTTTGAGGCGGCATACATACGTGTGCGTGTGTGTACCGTTGCTTCTTTAACCTCTTTGAGGTGTGGCATGTTTTTCCAAGTGGAGGCTTTTTCAAAAGGAGAGGTAGAATTCTTTGGAGCATCCTCCCTCATGTGATTCTAAAGAGAATTTTGAAAAAGAATGCAACTAAAGAATTTTTTATAATTCTTCATAATCAATTAAATCACCCTCACAACCTGAAGTAGTATAACCAATGTTTCTAAAGATGCATCCACAAAGATATAAAAGCTAAATTAAAGTGTTAAAGAAACTATAGGAAGACACCAAAAAATCTGGTCAAATGGACCCCCACTTTGAGATGGTGGGAAGCTTAATGTGGACAGAAGTTCTATGGGTAACCCAGATTGTTCAGGAATGGGAGGAATTCTCAGATATCATAAGGGCAGATACGAGCTTGTCTTTTCAGGTCCTATCAAGATGGGGAAACCCGTTCAGGTTGAGTTGGATGCGTCACAAATCGGAGTGCAGCTTTCCTTGGTGAGTCAGGTCATTATTTGAATGCGGCTCTGAAACGAATTATTGTGGATACGGAGTCAAGGCCATGCAATGGAAGAGGTTTATCAGGGTTATAAAGATTAAAAGGATTTTAGAACTATTCTCACCTTTAATTTAGTTCCTTGAGATGCTAATTCTGTGGCCAATGACTTGGCCAAAGTTGTAGCAAGGCAAGCCCTGTATGCTGGTGACTCCAATCCATTGCCTCAATGGACAGTTGGGCAAGACCAAATTTCCACAAAAAGTACAATATTAGGCAAAATCAAGATTGATCTTGTCAAATTAGATATTCAATTGCAAAGGCAACAGATATAGACGGGTTTGTATGTGAATTTCACACGAAACTAGTTGTAGGTGCCCTTCCCTCTATTGAAACTAAATTCTGCAGAAATTATTATGTCGTGTGGAATTAGATTTATCTTTTTAAATTAACTATTCAACTAAAGGAGCACTGGATATAGACTGAAAACAAGCATGCACAAAGAGAATGAAAACTTCTGAAGAATTCCACCACTACCCAAAGCTTGTAGTTGCGATTGAGATAAAAATATTTCTAATTCTATAGAAATTATTAGATTGGGCGAAATTCAGATCAATTACATTGAGTTAAAATCTCAACTACAAAGGAATACGTGTATTTCAATAGATTATCCATCCAATGCACCATTCACCAGAGCTAAATTACTCCTTGTGAGCTCCCACAAAATAAAATTGACACATGTTACAGTGCTCATTGATCTGGAATATTCACTGATTGGGTCCCAGAGAAGACTATCAACTGTATAAAATCTCAACTGTCTGACTAATGACCCACAACTGGCAACAGATGAAAATATTACAAACAAAGATCAGCATTGAATGAAAGAATAGCCACCGATCAAAAGGTACGAGCTTTCAATATGCGTCATTCGGGGAGAAAATTCAATAGAGATTCTATTCAAATCTGTCGAAAACAGACAAGCATTGAAGAATGCAGAAGAAACGGTGGGATCTAACCTGCAAGAACTGCAAGGCAGTCTCGGCCGATTGTCCTACGGCGATTTCAAGGAAGGAAGAGACCATGCTCTGCTTCTCCGTTGCTGAAATACTCTCCATTGCTTGAAGAGATATTGAAAAATTCCAAAGAAAGGAGATTGAAACCTAGGGTTAGGAAGAAAAATCGGGAGAGGTAGAGAAGTAGTTTTCTCCCCTCACATGGATTTTTACAGCTCTGGGGCGTGCCTGGCTGCCATTTTATAGTGTACCTGGAGGATGCAAGTGTACTCGCTCGCATGACCTTGTATATGTCGGACGCGGATTTCCTGCGAAAGGATTCCTGCGCTGGACACCGAGGTAGGGCCACCTAGATGTTTACGAGGAATCCACTCCGTCCATCCTTTTCAAGAAATCATCTTAGGTTATAAGACCAAAAGTGAGCACGATCAAGAGACTCAATGGGCTGAAAACGGGAGAATTGAACGTCCACAGTTGAAATATTGGTGGGGCTACGAAAGTTTTAAATCATGCTAATATTTGTGTTTTAATGACGTTACGAAGATACGCGGATTGCGTACTGAGTAAACTCTGTGGGTCCACCGTGATTTATGTATTTTATCCAGTTTGTCCATCCATTTTACAAGATAATTTTAAGGCCTTAGATCAAAACCGAAGGATATACAATGCTAAAATGGACCACACCACAGAAAACAGTGTGAATTGAAGTTATACTGTTGAAAAATTCTTGAGAGCCACGGAAGTTTTACATCAAGATTATATTTGTTTTTTTTCCTTTCATCCATGTTTGTTTGATCTTATGAACAATTTGGATGACAAATAAACATCACTGTGGGGGCATAAAAAGGTTTCAACGGTGGAAATCATTATTTCCATTGTTTCCTGTGTTATGATCCACTTCAGATTTGTATAAGCTTCAATTTTGGGCTCAACGCCTAAAATGAGATGAAAAAACGGATATTAGGTGTGGATAAACCACATAAATTCACAGTGGGCCCAACTGAGTTTACTTAGTATGATAAGAGCCTACTAAGTAACTCAGTACATAATCCAATTTCGTTACGAACGGATTGAATGGCATGTAAACATCACTGTAGAACTCAGAAATGTTTCAATGGTAAGAATTTCCCTAATCACCTTTTTCGTTTAGTACGGCCCACTCTAGTCTTGGATTTTGCTCATTTTTAGTCTAGTAACCTAAAACAAGCTCATCAAACGTATGGAAGGAGTGGATTCCTTACAAACATCACGGTACACCCCACCTCCATTTCCAGTGTAGGAACTTCCTCCTCAAGCCTTTCGCTAGAGATCTGCGTGCATATATGTCAGCGGATTACGTCCTGCACGGAAATCGGTCCAGGTAGGGTTCTATGGGGCCAACGTGATGTACGGTTTTTATCCATACCTTTCATCCATTTTTTCTGATCATTTTTGGATAGTACTTTAAGAATGAGGCAAATCCAAGTTCAAATTCACCACATCATAGGAAGCAGTGGTGATTAGAGCTGTACACGAGCAGGCTAAGCTCGGGTACTGGATCGACTCGTCTCGAAATACTCGACTCGTTTGAGTTAGAGCCGAGTACGAGCGGGTTTCCACAACTCGTTTACATTACGAGTATAGTACGAGTTTAGATGTACTCGACTCGGTACTTAACTCGGTGTTCGACTCGGTACTCGACTCGCACCCGTATATATAAACCTGCCCAAAAAAAAATCCTACCCCACCCACCCGTCATTTTCAACCAGCGAGCAGCCGAGCGCCCAAAAAAAACCCTACCCCACCCACTCATCATTTTCAACCAGCGAGCGCCTAAACCCTTCTTCCCTCCCCAGCCCGTTTGAAACCCCCCCCCTCTCTCTCTCTCTCTCTCTCTCTCTCTCTCTCTCTCTCTCTCTCTCTCCCAACGCCCGTCCGGACTCCGGCCGTCCCTCTTCTTCCCTCTCTCTCTCTCACTCACCCATGTCCCCTGTCCGGCAGTGCTACACCCTGCCGCTCGTCCCTGCGGCCTATCTGGTGCCCCTGTCGGTGACGGAGCTCGTCCCTGCTACTTGTCCAGTGCCGCAGCTCATCCCTGCCAGGCTACCACTCATCCGTCATCGCTCTGCCCTGCACGCAGCTGCCGATCGTTCCTGCCCAGCTCACCCGATAATGTGTGGGTTTGATTTTTTATTTTTGATTTTTAATTTTTAATTTTTGATTTTTGATTTTTGATTTTTGATTTTTATAAATTGTTTAATATATGTTAATATAGAAATTGTTTAATATAGTTTTGAGATTAACCTAATATTTATGTTTTCTTTAAATATTCATTTTGCTATAGATTCCCTAGAGGGGGTGGCTAACAGTGAAGTGTGAGCTGACAGTGAGTGTGGGTGTACTAGTCTAATGGGCTAACCAGAAAAAAAATCATAATAATAATAATAATAATCTCAAATCTCAGGTATAGGGACTACATAGTTCCATTCCTTCTAAGTCATAATAATAAAATAGGAAGCTTTGACATTTGGTGGGGCTAAGGACTGCATAGTTCTATTCCTTCCAAGTTTGGGAAGGCAAGGTATTGTATGTTGTCATTTCATTAGTGATAGTCCCATCACCTTTTTAAATTGGTGGCGACTGGCAACTCTTCAACTGTACACATGGCCCATATGTGTCCCCTATTTAGACTATTCAAACGAGTCACCCAATTGTTGATGGAGCGTGCCCAAAAATCAATATGAGAAGTATGATAATAACCATTGATTTTCCCATTAGATTTTCTATTTATATGTATGTATGTATGTATGTATGTATATGGTTTTGTCAACATCCTCACCTTCACAAGGACGTTAGCAATGTCCCCAATGCTTTAATGTGACACATGGCATGTTATATCATTGTCATGAGCTGTTCATTCATTCATACAACTGGTGCTGAGCTATGGTGAAAAAAAATAATCGAATCATAGACAAAACAACGTGGGAAATGGATGGTTAAGATTTGAATAGAAAAACAAAATAGGTTTATCACCATTCACCGGCATAATTAAGGACCCACCATGAAAACATCCACTATGGTTTACCTAAAGGGGATTGCTTGGCGACCCTGGACATATGTTAATATGTTTATATATGTTAATATATTAAAATTGTTAATATAGAAATATGTTAATGTTAATATAGAAATTATTAATATGTTAATTATTGTCTTCTACTATTCAAGTCCCATGCTCTAATAGTTATGTTTTCCATGTTTCTTAATTTACTTTATAAATAACAGTTTACTTGTTACTTTGTTAGTGTTGAATGCTACCACTTTAAGATGCCTTTGGTTTTTCATTTGACATTTTGTTATTAATTAGCTAGATGATGAATGTCAATTTCAGCATGCTCATTTGTTTGCATAGATATGAATTATTTGTATTGTTCTACTTGTAGACTTGTAGTATAAGATAATCAGTTGTCCATTTGAGAATTTCTATGTTGCCAGACATAGATTCAGTGTGTTCTTAGATGCATAGAAATTCTCAAATTGTCCCTTTTTGGACAATTCAGGGTTAGATAGATTGTAATGTCTTCATTTATTCCAATTTAAATGCATATGCCTGTCCTGGTTTCGTCTCTCATTTTTCTCTCTGGATATATTTCATGTACTTATTTCTGTCATCAAATGTCTACACTTTGTGTTGATGATTGACATGAGAATCAAATACAAGATTAATATATTTTGTAGAGATAAGGGGAGATGCTGCCAGAATTTCGGCGTAGCATTTAAATTGGAAAATGAAGCATTACAATCCATTTAACTTTGAATGGGTGACTGATTTAGACAGTTAATTAATTATGCCCGTCTAGCGGTCTAGCCGTCTAAGACCCTAGATATAACCATATAACATATCGAGAACTTTATTTTATATATGGCTAGTCAAGACAAAAGCCCAAATACCCCTGGAATGGGCGCATCAGCCACATCTCCTCTAACCGTATAGGGAGATACACATACAGACACGTCAACTGCATGCAAAGGGAAAAAGAAGAGATCAGTAGTGTGGGATGATTTCGAAGATGTGACAGTTAACGGTGTACAGAAAATAAAGTGTAATCACTGCAAATGGTTATTCAGCAAGATTCTAGGAGGATCTACGACACATCTAATTAGACATTTGAAGACATGTCCTAAGAAAGTAAGACTCCTTCCTCCCGGCCAACAGATGTTGTCATTTACAAAGTCAGAAGGGGACGACTCCCAAGGCGTAGTGTCCACTCATAAGTTTGACAAAGAGAAGCTGAATGAGTGGTATGTTAGATTAGTGATTCTGGAAGAAAAATCTTTCAGAATAATAGAAAGTAAAGGGTTTAGAGCTTTCCGTCAATTCCTTAACCCTCGGGTCGAGAATGTCTTCACTGAAAGAAGTTTTGACTTCAATGACCAGAATAGCTTTGACTTCTGATTTATGGACGACGTCCAATCAAAGAAAATGATACATTTCATTAACCGCTCACTATGTCGATAAGCATAGGAAATTATGCAAGAGAATTTTGAACTTCCGCAACCTCCTCCTCCACATATTAGTTTACTTATTTCAGATTGCATCTACAGTTGTCTAAAAAGCTGGGGTATTGAGAAGAAAATTTCAGCAATAATTTTAGATAATGCTTCAGCAAATGACAGTGTCATTTCATGCTTACGTAACCAGTTCAGGGCTATAGGAAATTTATTTTTTGAAGGAAAAATATTTCATGTCAGATGTTGTGCCCATATTGTAAATTTGATTGTACAAGAATGACTGAAAGCAATCGACGATACTATAGAGAACATAAGAGAAAGTGTGAAATATGTAAGGGGGTCGCCATCGAGACTGAGTGTATGGAATGACATCATCTAATGTTCGAACGTGCCATCTAAAAAAATATTGAAGTTGGATGTCTATACACGTTGGAACTCGACCTATAAAATGTTAGATGTGGCAATGGAATTACAGCTTGCATTTCCTGAATACACGGCGCGTGACAGAACGTATCCTTGGTTGCCGAGCACAGATGATTGGGCCAAAGCACAACAAGTTCACACATTTCTCCAAGTTTTCTATGATTGCACGAAAATTTTTTCTAGGAATCAGTATCCAACCGTGAATCTGTTTCTTCCGTCTCTTTGGAAGATTAAAAATGCTCTACAGAAAAATGCTAGTGCGGGTCCAAATTTCATACGCCAGATGAAAGTTGGTATGAAGACGAAGTTCGATAAATACTGGGACGAATGTCATCTGTTGATGTCCTTGACAGTTGTTCTTGATCCTCGTTGTAATATGGGGTTGGTTAGCTTTATTTTCATGAAGCTTTATCCTACTGAAAGAGCGGCAGCAGAGACGTCTAAGGTTCGTCAAACCCTTGAAGATTTGTACAAATCGTATGTTAATATTTTACCTGCAGCGGGTGTTGAAGAAAGTAGAGATACAGATATTTCTACACCTGGTAATCCAGATGTACTAAATGAATACATATCATACTTGGCACAAGCACGAATAAGAGTTGATACTAAAGAATCAGAGTTAGAAATGTACCTCAATGAGTCAATCGTAGTGCGATCTGAATTTGATGTATTGGAACGGTGGAAGATGAGGGTTAGTGAATCAAAATACCATACATTATCTGTGATGGCACGGGACATATTATCAATACCAATTTCAACAGTGGCATCAGAATCCGCATTCAGCACAGGGAGCAGGGTTGTGAGCAAGTATCGAAGCTCACTTTCGCCAAATATAGTTGAAGCGTTGATTTGTACGCAAGATTGGTTGCGCCCGATATGAGGAGGAGATATGAATGATGATGATGATGAAGTGGAGATTGAGATTCGTAACGAGTCTCTACCTACAAATTAGTAATTATTTTCGGTTTTTCAATTTTTTTTTGTTGAATGTTGAATGATCTGTAATATTATTTCACTACAATTGCAAACACAAAAGTGTTGGTCCTTTTGGAATGTGGTTTAGAAGACTTTTAATCTTTAATATTTATTTACATATGCATGTTCATTTGCTTTTATTTTTGAATTTTGATACATTTATATTGCTTTCTTTTGTTCCTATATCAAGTTCAATTTATATATCAATATTCTGATTGTTGTATTAAAAATTGAATGTAGATATGTCATCATCTGAGCCATCGACAAACATTTGAGACTATGCTTCCCTAGTTGAATCACCACCAAGGTCTGGAAAAACAAAGATTAAGTATGGTTTGTGTGGCGCAAAGTTTGTGAACAAGACTAATCGTTTTCGCTTACACTTGTCATGTCGAGGTGGTGATGCAAAACCATGCCCTAATGCCCCTAAGGATGTCCAAATTCTTTTTCAAGCCCTGTTAGATTCGAATAAAAAACCTTTCACTCCATCCAAACCTTTTGCTTCTGGATATAGTACACGAATGACATCCACAAAGATACAGAGGAAGCCAGATGTAACACCCCGGATTTTTCCTAGCTTGGTAATGGACGTCCTTGGGCGTAGGACTGCCCTAGGACCTTATTCTGCTGTGATTAGGGCGTAATGTAATTAAGTATTAATAACTTGAATCACCTTCTATACAAACTACAAAGATCCGAGTACCATCTCAGCCAAAAATCATTTAGGGCGAAATCTTTTAGAAATTAGGCGAGTTCTAACTAGTGTCACACTAGTTTGCTTGTGAAATCCGCACTGATTACTTTAAATACGATCTACAAGACCCAAAACGTGTAGAATCCTTACCGCTACAATACCCTAAAACTTAGGATCAAACTCTATCCCCGGTAGCTCTTGGGAGCGTACCGAAACTCCGTATCGGACCTGGACCGCACGTCGAAAGTCCGATTTTCCATAAAGTTATACGAATATGACCGCCTTGTTGGGCTTGACGACCATCCCGGAAATCAAGTCCTAACAATGTCCAGAAATGCACAACTTGAGCCCGGAGCAAAGTGTGTGAGAAACATAAATATCTTTATAAATAAAAATCTAACTTAAGTAATCTGAAACGCGTCGCTTACGGGCCAAATATAAGGATTCAGACCGTCAGAATTTGACCTAATTACACCCTCGTATCAGGGAAAAATTCATACACATGGCAGTGTACTTGTGGCCCTAATCGATGATCGTGGACCGTTGAACTGAAATTGGCCTACCGCGGTCGATCTGCGAATCCGATCGGACTGAAAACTTAGGTCGACCTAGATCCAACATAAGGGAGCTTAAGTCCGACGTTTGGCTCAAGGGGGCTCCAGAAGTGCTCCGTTGAGCCGGAACAGATCGGCTTTGGACATAACCTAAGTATACCTTAGCCCTGGGCCTATTTTCGAAAGTTCTGGGCCTATATAAGGACATTAAACCTTTTCTCTCATAACCCATACGAATTTTCTAAACCCTAGAAAGAAGAGAGAGAGAGAGAGAGAAGGAAAGAGAGAGAAAGAGAGAGAGAGACTTGGGATTTCTTCTTGGGATTCAATCCCACTAAACTACGTGTCAATCTACCACTACCATGTCGCTCTTCCGGCGATACCGATCCCGTTCTTAGGTATGAAAACCTAAACCTAACTTGTTCTAGAGTTCCAAATAGCGTAAGTGATGAAATAGCTAACCTATTTCATGTTATAGGTTGCCGTTCTGCAGTAGACGAAGACTCGGTATACAAACTGAGTTCTAAACTTGTTTAACGGCGTAAAGTGCGAACTTTAAACGTATAGGTTATAGTTTTCAAGGCTTTCAATGTTAGTTAATGATAGATTACTGAAGTGGATGCTATTTCACATGTACAAAGTGTTGTCCGTTTTTTCTTTCAGTTATATGTTAACTATGTTGAATATACTGTATTCCTCGTATTTGTAGAAAATACCGTATACGTATGAAATACGAATTTGTGCTTGCCATGATTAATCGTTGTCTATGTATGCTAGATGCATGTGTATTAACTTTTGGGTGAACGGATTAGCCTAATATATGTTATATTAAAATACGTCGTGTATGTACACATGTGTAACCTTAGTGCTTGTGAAAATGTCTAAGTGAGTATAGACTATGTATTAACATACGCCACGACTAACCATCGTGGGTATGTAATTGGTATATATGCGGCAATCCTTTGACGAAAGGACTTGTCCTAATACGTACTCTAACTACTACATACTATGTATGATGTAATGTGTAGATTAAGTGTATGTAAAAATGTCTGTATGAGTAAATACTGGTTGACTGCTCTTTAATTGAGTGTTGAGATAGGATTCTCAACTACTCTAATGATGTGTATGTTTTCCTCCATTTATGCCATGGTTAGATATCCGTTTGTTTGTGAATTGAATATGCACAAATTCATGTTTATGTTGTACTTCATCACATGCTCAACTGATTGTATGATTTGAAATATGTATTCATTACTGCTCGATTATCTCATATGCTAGTTTGTTGAGATTGATTGTGTTTGGGGCTATTGTATAGTCCAGACAATCGGTACCAAGTCTTGAATTAATGGCTGACGTCGCCACATGAGACGTGCCTGACGAATTAGAGTCGTATATCGGTTGACGACAGTGGTTAGGCCACACGGAGTGCTTATGTACTTCATGTCGATCAATTCGATGTGCGCTCGTGCTAGTCGAGCTCGTCAAATAACCCGATTGGCCGATGTATGTTAACCATGTTTGGACGCTACTGCTTGAACCTAGGATACCAAACTCACCAGTGAAATCCCTGTTAACCTTAGTACCGTGATCCGCTAAGACTCATGAGCCGGACATGGTGGTATGGGACACCATGGTCGAGTTGTCGACCTACGCTGTGGCGACGAGCCTCCCGGTAGTGACCAGTGAGCAACCAGACTCGTGAGCTAAATACGGTGGTATGAGACACTGTATTCGAGCTGTCGGCCTACACTGATCAGAAGACGCGTTGTGCGTGAGTCCTGTGTGGGCCATTGCCAAACAAAACCACCGCTGCGCACTCTGATACCTGTTGGTTGGACAATATCTGAAGGGGTGTTGCGATTGCGTTAGCCCCGGATGATGCGTTGGTGTAGTGACCTCGAGCATATTCTGAACCTGCGTTGAGGCGACGAGCCTCTCCGTAGTAACTAGAGTATAACTAGGCCTGCATTGATAAGGCGATGAGCCCTTTGCAGCGACCTAGAACCGTATCGTCGTATGATATTTACTAGGACTGACAACCCTAGAATGGATCCTTGTTTGGGAAGTGATATAAGGGAGGTACCTTAGTTTCCCAATCCTGTTGTATGAAAATGACTAATAAAGAACTTGGTAATCACGTTTATGCACCGCATACGTGTGCGTTTGGCGTTGATGGTCAAGCACTGAGGGAGTGTGGCATGCCGCGAACGTAAGAAGGAGTCGCTGAGGGAGCGCAGGCGAGGGCATGCATCATACATACATACCATTCTTGCGTTAATAAGAGTACTTAGGGATGTGTGATTTACTGCTTTATCATTACTGCTTGATTGAATTGATAACATGTTAACCTGTGCTTTATTGTTCCACTGAGTTAGCTACTCACTCCCACATTACGGGACGGTGTCGTACACACCAATTAGACCCTGTTATAGTTTCAGATGATGGCGATGCTCGTGAAGCGGAGCCTGACTTTTATGATGGTGAGGAGGAGTTCTCCTACATGCAATGATTTGGCGGGTCTATGTGGACCTGAAGTTACGTACCGTGGCCACAGGGATATGGATAGTTGAACATTACACTTTATCATTTGGTAAATTTTGAAATTGTATATGTAATTATTGACCTGACAATGCATACATGCTTTGGGGACTTGTACTGGTTTAGAAGGTTTTATATACTCATATTGCGTATCACAACTGTCCCTGAATTATGTTTGTGGTTTTGGCTTAATCTCATTCATGTTTCATGCACTAATACAGACAACATACAAACATCACTTCATTTGTTGCATAAGTGATGCGTCAGAACTCAGGAGTTGAGTTTCTACTCGACCCTCGATTTTCAGGGCGTTACACCAGATTAAAAGCTTTGGAGGAAGAACAATTTCAACTCGCCTTAAAACGCAGTATGAAAGATGTTTCTAGACTTCAACGATATTCGAATCAAAGACAATACGATGTTGAAGCAGAGTCGAGTTACTCGAGTACGACAAACAAGAAGAAGAAAAAGAGTAACAAATTCAAATTCCTGACTCGTCTCGGTAATTTTATAGGGCATTGGGTACTACATACAATTCTTCACATAAAGCAAGTTTAAAAAATCTAGTTCAAAGTGTAAAAGAGCACGAAGGAAATATCTATTCGCCTTCTGACTCAGAGGAAGTGAACCAATTTATATATGAAAAAATAGATAACAGTTTCGATGGATCAAATGACAATACAGGAAGACACTCCTCTTATGGAGGTTATTAGTTATAAATTGTCATTTTGAACAATGTAATGTAAATATGTTAATGTAATTATCAAAGTTTTTTAATCATAAATTATGTGCATTTTATATATTTTATTATTTCATTTAATTTCGAATTCCAATTGACAATTGAATTGAAATTCAAATAAATCTCAATTTATAACTTGAACTCGGCTCAAATCTCGAACTCGTTGCTCGAAAACCCTGCTCGAATTGGGCTCAAATTTAGACTCGGACTCGAACTTTCCTCGAAAACTCGGACTCTACTCGACTCGATTTATACTCGTACTCGAACTCGCCTCGAAAACTCGGACTCGACTCGATTCGTTTACTATTCGTACTCGGCTCGTACTCGGGCGAGTAGAGTACGAGCAAGGAGTCCATGCTCGTTGGCCGAGTAGAGCCGAGTACGAGCAGCACTTGGGCGTTAAGAGCCAAGTACGAGTAGGGCGATACTCGACTCGACTCGTGTACAGCTCTAGCGGTGATGTTGATGCCCATCGTTGAAACCTTCCTCCGGCGCACTGTGATTTGTATTTTCGATCCAACCTGTTCAGAAGGTCACATAGGGATGGATTAAGAGAAAACATAAATTTCAGCTTGATCCAACACTTTTGTTGCCCTCTATAAGTTTTTAATGATAAGACTTCAATCGCTGTTGTGGGGTCCACTTGAGCCTTGGATGTTCTTTTTTTTTTTTTTTTAAATCTTATGCTAAGAAGATATGTAAAAATTGATCAACGGTATCTATAAACCCACACATCACGGTGGGCCCCACACAGGCTCTACCTGAACCGATTCCGGGCAGTATGCAATTCGCTCGCATTACATCCGGGGCTACGTGTGAAATATTCTGGACACTCATCTCATAAGGTAAATCCTTGGAGATCCCTCTATTAATTATAATATTGTTCCACTCTTCAGGAAGAAAACGATTTCACGAGAGAAATGGACGGTTATTAAAAGTGATAAACGATCTGTACTCAATGCAGATGATTGGTATTTTAACATTTTACTTCGTACCAGATTAGTGGATCTGATTTTAGACACGTGTGCTAATTTAACAGGGCCAAACTCGCGAATTCTGTGTATATCCCACTCGTGCGAGTACAGTTGCATTCCTACTCTTTCCATCAGCGTTTACCTTACAAGACTTACCCCTGTTTTTACAGTTATTTACGCCGTCGCCCAATCTGTGCTTTTGTATTTTACTATGAGAATGATTCGGAGCTACTCGGGACGCGACTTGCCTTGTGCACCCGCAATGTAGCCGAAAGTTACGTGGGGTCTATCGACATGTCCTCTAAACCATCCACTCCGTCCATCAGTTTCGAAAGATAAAACTAGGAAAGGAACCAAAACTTAGGTAGGTCAAAGGTGGGCTACACGACAGGAAACAGTGATAATGCAAACGGCCACCGTTGAAACCTTTCTGGAATCCACGTTTATGTTCCATCCAAATCGTTCATAATTTTATTTTTACTCGGATGTACCCAAAAAACAAATATTATCCTGATCGGAAACTTTCGTGGACACATGACGGTTTCAATGGTAAGGGTTCAATCTCCACTGTTTCCTGTGTCGTTATTCACTCGACTCTGCCTAGTTTTTTCTTGCTGGTACATTGTTAGGTTACTAAACGGATGGACGGAGTGGATTTGTTGTATAGTGGGTCTGACGTAGCTTCCACAAACTTTCAAAGGGGACAGGCGATTCGCGCCGCGAATTGCTTCCTTCCCGGAAACGGATTGCCTACTGAACCTGTCACTAGCCAATGGCCAGGTGGTCGGTGCTTTGTGGGCCTCACCATGATGTATGTGTTTCATCCATGCCATCCACTCATTTTTACATATCATTTTATGGTATGAGCCCAAAAATGAGGTTGATTCAAATCTCAAGTGTATCGCACAGTGTTGATTGAACCGACACCATTAAAAACTTCTTGAGGGCCACAAAAGTTTTGGATCAAGCTCATATATTTTTTTTTCCCTTCACCCAAGTCTGTATGACCTAATCAAGAGGTTAGATGGCAAATAAACATTACATTGGGCCTTAGGAGGTTTTTAATAGTGGACATTTAATTATTACTGTTTTCCCATGGTGTGGTCCACCTAAGATTAATATTTATCTCATTTTTTATGTCAAGCCCTAAAATTACCTTTCAAAATAGATGGACGGCATGGGTAAAACACATACATCATGGTGGTCTACATAACACTGACCACTAGCCCTGGCTGGTGAAAGCTTCGTAGGAAAATGATCCATTTGGCTCAATGCACGTAAACTTTCCCCTGTGTATAGTTGCATTTAGACTTGTTGGCATGTACATCAGCTATCTGAACCGTCCATTAGGTCCAGTCCACCCTTTCTTACGGACGCGGATTGCGTCCTACCTCTGCCCGGACAGTAATCCATCCGAGCAGGGCTTTGTGGGGCCCAACGTGATGTAATTGTTTCATCCACGCCGTTCATCATTTTTGTCAGATTATTTTAAGATATAAGCCAAAAAATTACGTAAGTAAAGGTCTTAAGTGGACCACAAAGTGTGGATTGAACGTACACCATTAAAAAATTCTTGGGAGCTGAAGAAGTTTCGGATCAATCTGATATTTGTGTTTTCACTTCATCCATGTCCACGTGACCTTATGAATTGGTTGGATGGTAAAAAAACACATCACAATGGCCCTTAGAAAGGTTTCAATGGTGGGTGTCATTATCACCGCAGCTTCCTTTGGTGTGGTCCATTGGAGCTGTGGACGTATTTCATTTTTAGTGTAATGCCTTAAAATGATCTGAAAAAATCAATGAACGGCGTAGATAAAACACTTATATCATGGTGGGCCCCACAAAGCCTTGCCCGAATGAATTACGGTACTGCGGGGGTAGGACGTAATCCGCGTCCCTTTCTTACACTATTGTCTAAAGATTGTATCAATTGGATGGTCCTATACATCTGTGATGGGACCAATCTTCTCTGACGCTTATTTCTTATTCGTTTTTGCATGGATTCTCTAAAAGACCTAAAGCATCCGATCAGCATGATCGTTTATAAGAGTAGGACGGGCATAATGAACGGTTCAGATGAGTATATAAGAGTAGGATGGGCATAATGAACGGTTCAGATGACTAATGTTGATGTGGGCTCATACATAGCGTTGGGTCCACAGGGCCAGCCATGTGGGACCCAATGCTATGTACTCAAATGAATCACACGATGGGAATGAACTCCTATCATTAAAAACTTCTTGGCCACAAAAGCTTTGACTGATATTTATATTTTCTCTTCATCCAGACCTTATGACAGGTTGGATGGCATATAAACTTCACGGTGGGCCTTAGGAAGGTTGCACCAGTGGGAGTCGTCATTATCACCGCTGTTTGCTATGGTTTGGTTCACTTGAGCCTTTGATCTGCCTCATTTTGGGCATGATCTTAAAAAGTGGATGGACGGAGTGGTTAAAACCAATACATCATGGTGGACCCCACAGAGCCCGTGCCCGGACCGAGTCCAACGCGTCGGGTGCAGGACGCAATCCGCTACCGTATTCTGGTACCTTTTCATAAAAATTTTAAGGGTAAAATGGTCATCGGAATGTCAGGTTAGGCAGCCAAAACCATCGGTTTTGATGACGACAGGTGTGATTAAATTTGAGAAATGATGGAGTGGGCCAAGTGTACGAAAACATTCCCCAGCATGTAGTTGTATTTGGACTTGTTAGGATTCACATCGCCTATCTCAACCGTCCATTAGGTCCAGTGCAGTCTTCTTTACTTATAGTATATAAAATTTATTGCAACTAGATGGCTCTAGATATCCGTCACTGAACCTATCTTCTACTGATTTTCTTGTCCATCTATTTTTGTATGACACTGAATGAATGGTCTGGATCATCTTTTAAGGGTCGGATGAAGGTGAGTTCGACTTAAAAGAACAGACGGCCAAGATAGGTGATGCCGATGCTAAAGACACTAAATGCAATCCTGCGCATGAGAAGAGAACTAAAGAGGTGATCTGCTACCCATTTGCTAACGTGGAATGCATGTCCTAGATCCTAGGCCATTCATTAGGTGGGCCCATCATCAACTTTCCCTAGCAAAATCAAGCCGGTACACCCATCAAGTGGGCCATTCATTAGGGAAGTGATCACATGCGTTCCAACCAACGGAAATCATCATGTTTTCGGGCGTGTGGGGCCCACCTTGATGTAGGAGTGCCATGCAAATGAACCCTAGTACCATGCCTACGTACAAAAGTTCAGACACATTGATGAACGGGTGGACCACACGAAAGGGAACAGTTAGGGACACGGAGGGAGACGCCCACCGTAGAAACTTCTGGATGCAGCATGGGCCACCGTACTGTGTCTATGCCATCCAACCCAGTCAGCAGGTGCGGGCCGGGCGCTCTTCGGTGGATCCTTGACGGTGGGGCCCACCTCTTGTATGTGGTTCACCTGATATTTGAATCTAATTTATATTTCGGAGCATTCCTTAAAATGAGCTGTCAAAACGGATGGACGGCGTGGATTTAAGTCACGTGGGGCTCTACATTCAGGAATCCACTGAAGCTGCGCCCGTGCGCGCCGCTACGATTAGGATACCGAAACCCAAGCTGGGCAGCAAAAGTTAGCGATTGTACATTGCTCCCAGTGTTCTGTCCCACCAACGTTTTTTTGCGCTAGAAATATAAGTGTATCATATACACGACATAGGTAAAAGAAAAGGATAACAAGACGACCAGATTTATTAGATTCAAGGCTCAACTTGAATAGTTAATTCCTTAAGATAAATTTAGTGCCATTTTTCTGAAAGTTTCAGCAAGTGCAAATTAAGGAAATCTGCAAATTATCTTCAAAATAAAATGAACTCTCAATCCAAATTTCAACACGAAATTTTACATATTTAAGTGTTAAACAAATTTCTAGTTTTGACACCGATATATACCTTTAAAAAGTTATGAATAAACAAAAGCAAAAGATCAAATTCGAGAGAACTTCACAATGGATGATATATTTGAAAATAGAGAGAATGTAATGATATTTCTGGATTATTGTATCCAGGATTTATAGTAATTGAATGGTCATGGAGTTCTTCCTGAAGAGATATCAATGGGTCTCTTCAAGGCATCCACACCCATTTGCAGCAAACAACATTCTTCTATGAAAGGACATGACCCTTTTGTCCTATGGAAGTTATTTCTGTTCCTTTTAAACAGAAAAAGTCATCCAACAGTATAATGCTATTTCCACATGAGTGGCACATGACATAGGTGCCACATGTACAATCATGTCACAGTTACTCTCAATCAACACAAATGTAATAAAACATCAAGGTAGACCCTAGTTCAATTCCAGTTGCACCATGGCCCAAAAAGTTTGAACCTTGTGCCAAAAGGACTAAGGCTTTTTGTTCCTTACGACGATGCGCACGTGCAAAGTACTTGCTTGCGCGCGGACGGTGCGAAGATTTGAACCCTGGTTGCATAAGCAAAAACATCTTCTCTTACCGACTGGTTATACACACTATTTATGGAAAATTTAAATAATTAATATATTTATTTACTTTCTAAAAATAACTTTTATTTTTTAAATGTATTTTTATTATAAAAAACACAACAATCCCTCACAATTTCAAAAATAAAACCGAATGGCATATCAGTATAAATAAGTGCATAAGTAAATGTATTTTATGGATTTGAACATTTACTTTAGTGTATACGTATCAAGGTATTGTCAGGTACTTAGTGACCCATTAGTATCGAACTAAGGACCTTATATGACTCACCGGACACACAAAACACATCTATTCATATATAACTGGAGATTTAAACATTCGCACATTTCTGGCTTCATGCGTATCCTAATTTCATGAGTATTCTAGAGACGATCCCAATCTTTTCAAAAGCGGCCTCACTTCTCTACTCATATAGGTAGATCTATCAAAGATGATTCTGTTTCATCTTGCTAAAGTCTGCTTATAGACGTATTAAGAGTTAGTACTCAACCTCCTATGAAATACAAAAACTAAGCACTAGAGTTTTAGGATTAATACTCAATTTATTTCTAGTGCATGTTTCAGTCACATACTTGACTTGTTTGTCCCTTTGAACCTAACCTATATTTCAAAACTTAGGTAGGGCTGCCATCAAGAGTGAAAGTTATGTGTTTATGGATCTTAGTCCCATTCCTTTAGTGGTTCTTCTTATTCACTCTCTCGATAAACCTTTTGTCAATGGATCTGCTAAGTTTATGATGGATTCAACATGTTCCACTATGATTACTCCATCTCCGAGTAGCCTTTTAACAAAGTTATGCCTTAGACCTACATTTCTAGACTTACCATTATAAGTCTCACTCGTAGCACGACAAAAAGTAGCCTGACTATCACAAAAGATAGATATGGCAGGAGTGAGTTTTGGCAAATACGAGATTTTCATCAGTAGGTATCTTAGCCATTCACATTCTTTACAAGTAGTGCCAAGTGCAATAAACTCGCTTTCCATCGTAGAGTGAGATATGCACGTTTGTTTCTTAGATGCCTATGATATTGCTCCTCCTCCAAGAGTGAATATCCAGCCACTTGTAGATTTAGATTCTATGCTATCTGCATTCCAGCTTGCATCGCTGTAACTTTCAAGTATAATAGGATATGATTTATAATGCAGTCTATAGTCTATGGTTCTTCTTAGATACTTCAAAACTCTCGAAATCGCATTCCAGTGTACTTGTCTTGAATTACTAGTATACCTACTTAGTATTCCTACTGTGAATGCTATATCAGGTCTAGTGCAATTCATTGCATACATTAAACTCCCAATAACACTCGTATATTCTTGTTGTGCTTAACATCTACCAGTATTTTTAACCAATTTAATACTTGGATCAAATGAGGTTGAAACCGGTTTACCATCATAGTGATTGAAATTCTTTAACACTTTTTCTAGGTAATGAGATTGTGTTAAGGCTATTTCATCATTAAGATTATAAATCTTAATACCTAATATTACATCGGCTTTACCCATATTCTTCATATCGAAGTTGTAACTTAAAAAAATTTTTAGTTTCTTTCACACAGTCCTCATTTGGTGTAAATATTAGTATATCATCTACATATAAGCAGATAATGATTTGACATTTGCATAGAAAATCGTCCTCTTTCCTTTTCTTCAGTTCTGCCTTCACTTGATCTGAGTCGTCTTCTTTTGGCTCGGGCAGAGAAGACAGATCATCATCTAGAATGTAAGATAACTTGAGAGTAGTCAGAAAGAAAAACATCTTCTACTGTCATCTTGAGAAGAATTGACCAGTGAAACGATCCAATCGTACAAAGTCTTGGTTCATAACTTGAATGGAATGAATTGCCTCCATTGTAAAAAGATAATAATATATGTCATGAATGTTAGAAATATTAGTGTATCTTGTACACAACGGAGGATAAAAGAAAAAGATAACGATATGATCAGATCTATCGGGTTCAAGGCTTGACCTGAATAGTCAATTTCTCAAGATAGATTTGTTGTAAATGAAGGAAATCTGCAAATTGTCTATAATGAACTCTCAATCCAAATTTCAACACGAAATTTTGCACATTTAAGTGTTGAACAAATCTCTAGTTTTAACACCGATATGCCTTAAAAAAGTTTTGAATAAACAAAGCAAGAGATCAAATTGGAGAGAACTTCACAATGGATGATATATCTGAAAATAGAGAGAATGTAATGATATTTTTGGATTATCGTATCCAGGATTTAGCAATTGAATGGTCATGGAGTTCTTCCTGAAGAAATATCAATGTGTCTCTTCAAGGCATCCACACCCATTTGCAGCAAACAACATTCTTCCATGAAAGGACATGACCTTTTGTCCTATGGAAGTTATTTATGTTCCTTTTAAACAGAAAAAGTCATCCAACAGTATAATACTGTTTTCACATGAGCGACACATGGCATAGGTGCCACATGTACAATCATGTCACAGTTACTCTCAATCAACACAAAGGTAATAAAATATCAAGGTAGACCCTAGTTCAATTCCAGTTGCACCATAGACCAAAAAGTTTGAACCTTGTGCCAAAAAACTAAGGCATGCGCATGTGCGAAGTGTTAAGTGCGCCTAATAAAGCGCCCAAGCAGCCTTACAGCCCACGTCGCGCGAGCGCAGACGGTGTTTCGCACAGTCCTCAAGGAGATTTGAACCCTAGTTGCATAAGTAAAAACCCATTCTCTTACCGACTGGCTATACACACTATTTATGGAAAGTTTAAATAATTAATATATTTATTTACTTTCTAAAAATAACTTTTATTTTTAAAATTTATTTTTATTACAAAAAAACACAACATTTTGTAGGGATAATTATTACAATGTACCGTGACCATGGGGAGGCTCACTAGATGCACAGTTTGGATTACACAAACACCGCATGTGGGTCTCACAAAGCTGCAATTCATGGTACTTTACCATACGTTCCAATGCATGTTGTGATCATTCCCTTTTTTTCACTCTCACACGCATTAGTTCACATATCTCACCATGTACAAACGAACGCATGTGCACACGTGTGTCACAAATAGCCTATTTTGTCTCTGAGAGCTGCCTGCCTTATCATGCGTGACATCCTTAGCTCTCATATGGGTCCCACCATGGATGGGGTGTATCCAAAATCACAAAGGCTAGGGGATCCTAGCACTCAATGGCCCATCAAATCTGCTGGCTAGAATCATTCGGTCCATGTTTTTTTTTCTCCATGGCTCATCAATCGTAGTCTCAGTAGATAAATGGTCTGGATCTAGTACATGATGCTTCCTGTACAGACGTGTAGTGCTTGATAACTAGCTTTCATATTAACATTTATGTAACACCCCGAATTTTCGCTGCTTTGGATTTGTCAAAAATCCTTAATTTTTTTTTAATAACTAGCCACATAATCACTTATGGGTCATTGACGCTCGAGGTAAGCTTACATGCGACTGGTATCGATAAAGAACCGTACAAATAAGATTGATCAACCGTAGAAAACCAATGAACCCAATCGATTACTTAAACATCAAGTTTATCCCCATGATATGTTCACATAGGGCCCAAATCTAACCGACTTACCACTGATTAATTAATACAATCGTAGCTAAATTAAAAGATCTACCCGAAGCCGAGTTAGATAAGTGTAATGTCTTGAAAATTTCCGTACGAAGACCCGAGTATCACCTCAGGCAGAAACCACTCAGGATCAAATCCTTTAGAAATTAGACAAAGTTAACTAAGTGCTAAACTAGATTAGCCACGAAATCCGCTTGAATCGCTTTAAATACGATCTGCAAGACCCAAAACTTGTATAATCATTGACGTTAGGTTGCCCTAAAATCTAGGATCAATCTCATTACCCAGTTGCTCTCGGGAGCACATGGAAACTCTGTATCGATCTAGACCACACGACGAAAGTCCGATGACCACGAGATTAAGCGTTTAGGACCGCCTTGCTGGGCTTGATAACCATCTTGGAGATCAAATCCAGATAGTGTTCCATGGCTATTCGCTTGAGCCCAGAGTGAAGAGTGTGAGAAAACGTAGGTTTCTTTAAAAATTAAATCTAATTTAAGTAATCTGAGACTTGTCGCTTGCGGACCTGATATAAGCAATCAGACCGTCAGAATCTGACCCAAATACACCCTCGGAATAGGAGAAATTTCATACACATGTCTGTGTACTTGTAACCCCGATTGAGTTTCAGTGATCGTTGAACTGAAACTGGTCCGCCACGTGTGATCTGGAAACTCGACTAGAACGAAAACTTAACTTGACCCAAATCCAAGGTCAGTGAGCTTAAGTCCGACCTTTGGCTCAAGGGGGGGCTCCAGAAGTGCTCCGTTGAGACGGAACAAATCTACTTTGGCTATAACCTAAGTATACCTTGGCCTTGAGTCTAATTTAGTGAGTTTTAAGCCTATATAAGGACCTTAAACCCTCACTCTTTCATCCCATATAAATTTGAGAAAACCTAGGAGAGAAAAGAGAGAAAAGAGGGAGAAAGTGTGAGAAGAGTGAGAGATTCTTCTTGATACTCTACCTTGCTATCCTACGTGCTTAACCATCACGATCTAATCGCTTTTCCGGCGATTCTGACTTCATTTCTAGGCAAGAAAATCCTAACCCTAACCTGTTTTAGGGTTTCTATTGGTACAAGTAGCGAAGTAGCTGACTTGCCTTGTGTTATAGGTCGTCATATCGACGTTGACGAGAGCGTAGAGTTTCTATTAAATTCATTACGCTTCTACGATGTAAGGTGCGGATTTAGACGTATAGGTTATGATTTTCAATGCTTTCAATGTCAGATAATGATAGATTCATAATCTGGATGTTATTTCACATGCAAAATGCACTATTCATTTTGTGATTCAGTTACGTATGCAAAATATGACGTTTAGTGTATTCAGTATATTTGTAGAAAATACCGTATACGTACAATATATGAAAGTGTGTTTGCCATGATAAATTACTATGTGCATATGCTATATATGTGTATAATACTTACTCGGTGAAAGGATTCGCCCAAATGCATGTTTTGGCTAATATACGTTATGTATGTTAAATGAGTGTATTCTAAGTGTTTGTGAAAATGCTTATAAGAGTAAGTACTTAGATGATAGTGCTTTAGATAGGTGTTGAGATAGGATTCTCAACTACCTTAGAGAGGTGTATGATTTCCTCCATGCAAGTTGTTTAAATTAATTGTTTACTTATGAAATATATGTGTTTATATTTCTTGCTTACCTTGTGCTTTATAACATGCTTGTTAACATATTTGAATTATTTTGTTTATTCTGCTTTACTCTACATGCTTCTGATTAAGGATTGAATGTGATTGGGACTATGATTTAGTCTAGGCAATCGGTAACGAGATTGTATTCGTGGCTGGGATTCATTCATCACGTAGGATGTGTTGGACGAACCCGAGTCATGTGTTGGTCGTCAGCAGTGGTTAGGCCACACGAAGTGTATATGCACTTCATGTCGATCGATACAATATACGCTCGTGCTAGTCGAGCCCGTCAAGTAACCCGATCTGCCGATGTATGTTCACCATGTATGGACGCCTCTGCTTGAACCTAAGGTACCAAACTTACCAGTGTAACCCCGTTAACCTTGGTACCTCGATCCGCTAAGACTCATGAGCCGGGCATGGTGGTATGGGACACCGTGGTCGAGCTGTCGGCCTACGCTGGGGCCACGAGCCTCCCCGTAGTGACCAGTGAGCAATCTAGACTCATGAACCGAATATGGTGGTATAGGACACTGTATTCGAGCTGTTGGCCTACACTGATAAGGTGATGGGGGAGTGGTGTAACGATTGCGTGTAACAGCCCTGACAGCCCTTTGTAGTGACCTCGAGCATACTTTGAATCTGCGGAGAGGCGACGAGCCTTCCTGTAGTAAACAAAGTATAAACTAGGCCTGTATTGATAAGGTGATGGGGGAGCGATGCAACGAGTGCGTGTAACATCCCTGGCAGCCCTTTACAGCGACCTAGAACTGCATTATCGTATGAGATTATCTAGGACTAACGACCCTAGAATAGATCATTGTTTGGGAATGATATAGGGGAGGTACCTTAGTTTCCCAATATTGCTGTATGAAAAGGACTAATAATAACTCGGTAATCACACTCATAACATAGCACTGCATGTGCCTGGAAGATGTGGAGCACTGAGGGATGAACGCATGTCGCGAACGTAAGATGGTGTCGCATGAGGGAGCATTGACGAGGGCATGCATCATGACTGCATTCTATACTTGCATTAATAAGAGTATTTAGGAGTGTTTGATTGTACTTCTTTATCATTACTGCTTGAATGAATTGATAACATGTTAACCTATGCTTTATTGGTCCACTAAGTTAGCTACTCACTCCCACGTTACGGGACAGTGTTTTGGACACCCACCAGACTCTGTCTTAGATGCAGGTATCGACGAGACGCAGGAGGCTGAGCCTGATTACTATGATGATCGGGATGAGTTCTCCTTCATGCAGTTCTCTGGAGGCTTCGCTTAGGCCACTCAGATGACGGGACTACAGGGTTTACCATGATAGTTGTACCATTTTTGGCATTTTGATTTTTGAAACTAATACATGTATATGGTGACTCAGTAAAGTGTTCATACTCTGGATTTCTGGCTTTATATACATTTAAATACATCTTTCAGTCTTCCGCTTGCGTTTTATAACTTGATCTGGAGTATGAATTACTGTTTTGGTATAAGCCCACTCATGATTATTGCACTAACACAGACAACATCCAATCATAAGCATTTATGTTGCATAAGTGATGTTTTGGAACTCGGGTGTTGAGTTGCTACTCGACCCTCGATTTTCAGGGCGTTACAATAAGGCCCGAATCTTGGCCAATGGAACAAATCAACCCAGTTACTCTTTTAGCCTAAAACCGACGGTTTAGGGTGATCATGACCGAATCACCATTTTGGCTAATTTCGAATAGGTCATACTGTAAACTTAGTTAATCCATACCTCAACAATTGCGCCCAAGAAATCCCCCTACCCAATTTATTCCAGAAACGCCCCGATTACCCGAATAAGCTCTAGACCGCTCGTTAGTGGCCCGCTAGTTTCGAAATTATAGAGTAATGTTCATCCCACTGGGCTTGTGGTCCATCGCAGACGATATACTCAAATGATGCCTAGAAATAAACAATTCATGTTGTCAAGTCAGCACTTGTAAAGTGCAACTCGCCCTAGCACAGGCCTAAAATCTGAATTTTAAGATAAATGGCCCCGCCACTTAGGACAATAAATTAGGACATTTCACTTGTCGGATTCCACCCAAATTTGCACCATAGGTTAGAAATATTTTCCTGCCCTTGCCCATAAAATCTGACCATTGATCGTGAAACGATGACCGTTGATCGTGAATCAGGCCGCTGCGGTAAAACCCTGCATCCGTTTGCTATCAAACTTTACCCAGCCCTTCATCGGGCCATGGGAGACCTATCCCATAAATTAGATGGGCCAAGGGGCCATCAGGGCAACCCCAGTAATCAGAATAGGCCCCATAGGGCCATTGAAGGAACTTCAAGAAACTAAGGGCCAATAGAAATAAATCTGGACCTATATAAGTTCAACCCTCTCTCATTTGCTAAGATTCCAGCAGCTGAAATCTGAGGGGGGGAGAGAGAGAGAGAGAGAGAGAGAGAGAGAGAGAGAGAGAGAGAGAGAGAGAGAGAGAGAGAGAGAGAGAGAGGGCCATTGTGGTGTGCATGTGAGCGTGGTGCTTGGAATTTGGAAATTCTGGCACCCTCACCTCTCCATTGTTGGAAAGCACCGACACATTTCGTTGTTGGAGTGAAATTCTGCCCCATCTAAGGTAAGATAGGGTCCTAAACCTCATTTCCTTGTTTATTAGCAATATGCATGTGATTTTTTGTCCGCTCCATGTAATACAGGGCCCTGGTACCTCGAGCTTGTGGACCCAGTGTCGCTAGGACAATCCCAGCAACTTCCGACCAAGAATAGGTGCAAACCATTACATTTAGGTGGCTGATTATCACGCATAGTGTAGGTTTAATGAATGTGTGTGGTGCAAAGTTAGTGTATGTTGCTGAAATTTCATTTGGATTGCATAAATGGGATAATAGACTAGGAATTGTTAAAATTATGGGAAGGAGTTTGGCCCTAATACCCCCAAATATGGACTTATTAATTCGCATGCTCATGTAGGGTACAAATATTTAATTTTCCCCAAAATGTTGCTGATTGGTTGTTGATTTCCTGATTAAGTGTTAATTATGCTTGGAATGAAGGCATGAATGTTGTAAATTGCTGATTGGTGGTTGATTTCCTGATTTTGTGATTAATTATGCTTGGATGAAGG
This sequence comes from Magnolia officinalis, assembly GCA_021015155.1. Taxonomy (NCBI): domain Eukaryota; kingdom Viridiplantae; phylum Streptophyta; class Magnoliopsida; order Magnoliales; family Magnoliaceae; genus Magnolia; species Magnolia officinalis. The sequence goes on from JAJHSJ010000006.1 coordinate 35,010,201, forward strand.
CATGGAATGTTGTAAATTGGCTGATTGGTTGAGTTACTTACCTTAATATTCGATGTACGACTGAATTGAGTGCTTCGTGATTGATCTATGGAAGATAAGCTTTGGTGTATTGATATATGACTGCCCATGTGATGTATAGGCTGGATTATGATATGCATAATCTGTAAATTTGGGTGGAGCTTTGCATGTTGCTGTCCATCTTATTACAATTGTTGGAATACGTTGAACATGATCCTCGTAGTTTGGTGAAGATTGGTGTATTGTTATCTATACACTTAGAATGCTGGATTTTGTTGCCATTTGTGAAATTATTCCTGAATGTGCTGAATTTATGTTATCCATCTGTGAACTTGTCCTCTCATGGATTGGCCGATAATCGAAAATTATTTGGAAATCCTATCGTTGGATCAGCCCACGGGTAAATTAGGCTCGACTAGTTAAGCTGTAAATTGTCTCAGGCCGTTCAGTTTATAGTTTAACTTGTGGGGGCATATTGACTTTTAGGTCGACCATCCTTGTACGTTAACCATGTTTGATCATGCCTGTATGAACCTAAAGTACCCTAAGACCTTTGCGCCCACTATTAATTGTAATTTATGGCTCACAAAACTCATGAGCTGGGGATGGTGGTATGAGACATTATACCCGTGCTGTCAGCCTACGCTGGGGTGACGAGCCTCCCCGTAGTCTCCATTGAGCACTTAGACTCGTGAGCTGAGAATGGTAGTATGGGACACTGTACCTGTGTTGTTGGCCTGTGTTGGGGTGACGACCTCCCTACAGTGACCGCGAGTAGGACATTTAAGTCCCAAATTGTTTTAATCTGTGATTATATTTCTTTTCGGGATTGACGACCCCATACAGGGCTAAGGGTCGCGAGAGTCACATGACCATGACCCTTGAGCCGCGCGATTGGGTTAGGGTAACAACTCCATTAGGGTATTCTGGTTTCCCCAACCTGCTGAATGAATAAACTTAACTAATCAACCTGGTTAACATGTTCCACGACATTGCATTTATTATTGTTGGCGATTATGCAGTCGAGGTCGCTTTTGAGGGAGTGTTGGTTCATTGTGAACGTGAGATGTCATCGCTTGAGGGAGTGTTGGTTTAAGAGGAGCATGCATCATATCATAACCATGCATTTGCATTAACAATAGTGTTTAGGATTCTATGCTGTTTGCTGTTCATTAAATGTATCCTATGCATGATAAATTATGTATTTATTGCTAATGGTACTACTGAGTTAGTTACTCACTCTCACTCTAGGTCGATGTTCTAAAACACCAAGCAGAATCCGGTATAGATGCAGGTACCTTGGAGTGGGACGCGCTGGATGATGTCAGTGTAGACGACGACGAGGAGCTGATGCACTCCCAGACTTCGGCGGTTTCTTCTAGTTTATGGTTGGATGGTTGCGGGACATGGGACAGGGCCCTAGTCACTTTGGGACATATGTATGGGTGAGACTAGTTCCCTATTTGGATATTTTTAGATTTGTGGTTTGATTATTTTTTTTACATTTAGTGACACTTGATACCGTCTTATGACTTATTCATGCTTCATGCCTTGCTAAACCCGTCATTGCTTATAAATAAACCCAAATGCGTTGAAATCTGGAGCCCATTAGGGCATACGTGGCACCCGAGAATTTGAGAGCTGAGTTCCTACTCGGCCCCTGAAAATCCAGGGCGTTACAATTTAACATTGAATTCAGTTCACAGAATCTGGTGAATGAGCATTTCCCATCATCGTCATCAGTCGAAACCATCCGATCAATGGGCCACATTCTAAAAATCATATCAATAAGGTGTTCTTTACCATTCAAGCACTAGGATACATTCCAACGGTCAACAAAATTACAGTCAACTGTACACAAAATAGGACAATCTATGTGGCATTTTTTAGTCCAATGAGGGGAAGAAATATTATATCTGATTTTTAATAAAATAAAATATAAAAAGAAAAAAAATTTTAAATCAAAGATTTTCAAAATGGTTTGAAAAACCTTTTTTTTTTTCTTTTGTCCCACGTTGCTTGGGAAGGGAAAATAAAAGAGGATATAATGGGGTGTGGTGTAACTTACTAATTGGGTAAACATGAGGGAGCATGGAGGCTCTCCATTGGAGCACATGCATGGGTGAAGGCATGGGCAGTGTGGTTTAGTGGTCGTTTTGTCACAACCTTATGCGAACCGCCGGCAGGAAGAAACTACTTAATGTGACTAAGAGCCTTATATATAAGGTTGGGTTTTTACTATTGCAGAGATGATCGTTATATATAAGTTAGAAACAACTATATGCGGCTAGTTTTCAACAGCTAAAAATAGTCATACTATTTATGACGTAAGCATATTCCTATATAAGCAATGCTTGCTGGATCATTTCAACAATTGTAGAAGCAAACATGTCTCCTCTTTATAAATTGTAATGCGGAATTGTAAAAGGATTGTACTGTGCATTGAGTATGAAGATAAGATAAACTAGATAGCGTATGAAAAAATGAGCAATCGATGTCCTAAAGTGGGGTGAATAGGACAATACTAAATACTTAGAAATAAAGCAGAATAAATAATTTTAATCGCCCAAGTATTGAAACATTGATTCTGAATAGTTTGTAGGACAACATTTACCTAGAATTTTAGGCAGGACAAGCTTATTTCACGAATGTCTTCAAAATCGATCTTTCAAACTAGCAAGAGAATATGAAATAAATACAGTATTCACCACAAAGAATGAAATGACATTCACTACAAATAAAGAAATAAGCATTCACCACAAGACACAAGGGGTTATAGTGGTTAAGTGCAACTCACACCTACTCTACTCCCAAAATTACTACTCTCGTAATTTTGGCTTTCACTATTTCAAGGTTTTCATAAGTTCACCTTAACAACCTTATACAGTTCTTGTGATTTTCATGGGCTACCACAATCAAACCCCCTTTGTGATTTTCACAAGCTATCACAAATCAACGCACAGAGATTTATGGGCTATCTAAAAAAAAATCCAAATAAAATAAAATAATTGATAATGTATTTATCTTCAAATGATGATTCAAAGATGCAATTGAAGCTTGTAGCAATAATCTTCTTTCTTAAGTGTAGAGGAGGCAATATTCATTCAATTAGAAAGAGTATAGGGATCTAAAGTATTTCAGAAAATGAAAACTCTAATGATACAAATTCAATTATCTTAATTCTCAAGTGGAGTATAAACTACTCTCTAAAAATGTATTTGAGATATGCTTGAAAAAGGGAATTGAATAAGCTTAAATAAATTTATGAATATCGTACAAAAAGCTTGACGAGGACTTGAGCTTCTCTCTTACTTGCAGAAGATTTTGAGTGAATTTTATTGTAAAATAGAATGAGAGAATGTCCCTATTTACGTCATGCCCCAGACTCAGTAACCGGGTTCACAAGGAACCTGATAGCCGGTTCTGGCCGCAATAGCCTCCGTAGTACCTCATTCTCGGCTCCTGAAGTAGGTTCCGATCCTGGGATCTTACAAGGAGGATTTCCATAACAGTATAATCATTACCAATACGAGTATACCCAAGATCACAACAAGTATATCTGAGAACAACAGAGGCACACATCATAAAATCCACTATGAATTTGAATTTTTGCAAATATCCATAAGGTCCAAAAGGACATACATGAGATAATAGAAGAAGGAAAGGAAAGTCTGCAATACTGGGTCCTCAAGCTCAACTCTAATCCAAGCTTTGCCGCTACGACGCCTGCCTAGGATTACTTGCACGCATCAATCGTGAATAAGCTTATAGAAGCTTAGAGGGTGGTGGAAGTGTGTGATAATGGTGCACAAAAGAATAGGAGGAGGTACAGGAAGAGAAACATGCTCAATGTCAATGTCACTAGCCTTACCAAGGCTTATTATGAATACGATGCAATGAGTACTGGGTGTCATACCAAGGCAATGCATGAAACGGCTTATGCTGATGATGCGAATGTGATGCAAAGTAATGCCAGTGCTCATATCCAATCCACAAATCAAGTACATTTCCAATCATAAGGAAATCACCGGGGTCCATTACACTGTTGGATGACTGCCGCTCTACAGACCCCGCATAGTCAAACGAGCGTAAGAGACCTCACTACCTACCTGTGGACAGCCAATCACCAGCAAGGCTTGATGGTAGTTGACCCATTCACGAGTTGGTTAGACTCAGCCTAGTAATGCCCTCTTACATCAGGCGAGTAAGGCCACACTCCTATCCAACCGACTACACGACAGTGGGAGTCGCGGCCTAACGGTATAAGGCCCTCCTGCGCTCATATATTCTACCTGGTCACGGAGATGGAGTAGATCCTTGGTACCATGGAAGTTTTGAAAATTTCACCCATGGGCATCCTATGCATCCGGTATGCTTAAGTATCATTTTTGGTGTCCACACATCCAGCCATCCATGAATATCCCTGTGGAGGCAAGACCCTGATAAAGTAAGAGTGGTATCATCATGAAATGCGATACCAATGCGTGAATCACACATACAGATCATGCACTTGCTTCAGGCACTCATTGTGCATGAGGGGAGAAACTCCATCCCTCAATGACCACTATACAATGCAATCAATTCATACAGATGATGCATGTGGGTCATAATGATGTAAGTGTGCTACCTGTAGAATATATAATCCTCTGTCTCAAGGACGGTCAAGGTCTGGGCACATAGACAGGTACTCTAAGGAGAAGTGGAGTCCTCTAGTGGGGGCTCAGTACTTTGGGGTGGCCCACAAGCTAAGAGAGTCATAAAGTCTTAATGGAGGAAACGGTCCTAGTCAGGTCCAAGGTGGGCCTTCAACCACTTATAAGGGCCCCTATAGGCCTACCTTAGGGCCACCAAGGAGGACATTCAACCTCAACTGAGTCCTAAAAGGTAGCCCGCTACGAATAAAAAGTAAGGTCCAATGTGAGACTCGTATCCTAGCTCGTACAGTTCCGTAGGCTTCTGCGGTCCTCCCGGTCGAATTGCGGCGACCCTCGACTTGTATCCGATGTTTGCGCGTGATCCTAAGCCGAGTCCTACATATTAAAGTTGACTCGACTCGAAACTTGTACCCTAGCGATCGCGCTGTCGCCAAGGTTCCAACACCGCGACTCGCGCATCGATCCAATACCCAGGCCAGGAGATGTGGGCCCACGTATTTTAGCGATGAAAAGCCGTGCGTTGCTGATTCCAAGACAATCTCTACTATAGGTCATATCAATCCTTCAATAAATGTTAAGTACATAACCTTACCAAGTCCATCCCTGTAACGACTAGAAAATTTCCATGCAATGGCCCGAGTACCACCTCAAGCAGAAATCGCTTAGGATCAAATCCTTTAGAAATTTGACAAAGTTAACTAAGTGCTAAACTAGATTAGCCATGAAATCCGTTTGAAGCGCTTTAAATAAGATCTACAAGACCCAAAACTTGTAGAATAATTGACGCTAGGTTACCCTAAAATCTAGGATCAAACTCATTACCCGACTGCTCTTGAAAGCACGTTGAAACTCCGTATCAGCTCTGGACCGCACATCGGGAGTCGAAATGATACGAAGTTAAAGACTTAGGACCACCTCGCTGGACTTGACAACCATCTCGGAAATCAAATCCAGACAGTGTCCCACGACTGTTCGCTTGAGTCCGGAGCGAGGAGTGTGAAAACACTTATTTTTCTTTACAAATAAATATCTCAAATAGTAATCTGGCACATGTAGCTTGCGGACATTTTGTAAGCAACCAGACCGTCAAAATCTGACCCAAATACACCCTCGGATCAGGAAAAATTTCATAAACATATCCATGTACTTGGAATTTCAGATCGGGATCCGCTAACCATTGAACTAAAACTAGTCCGCCACGCGTGATCTGGGGATCCGACTGAAACGAAAGCTTAACTCCACCTAGATCCAAGGTTGGTGAGCTTAAGTCCGACATTTGGCTCAAGGGGGCCCGCCAGAAGTGCTCCGTTGAGCTGGAAAAGGGTCGCTTTGGTTATAACCTAAGTGTACCTTAACCATAAGTCTATTTTGGAGTGTTTTTAGGCTATATAAGAACCTTAGAACCCTCTCTCTTGTAGCCATACGAATTCGAGAAAAACCCTAAGTGAGAAGAGAGAAAAAGAGAGAGAAAGTGTGAGAGAAGTGGGAGATCCTTCCTACCCTTTTTCCTGCCGTTCTACAAGCCTATCTAGTCTCTTTCCCAGCGAATCCGACTTCGTTTCTAGGTAAGAAACCCTAACCTTAATATGTTTTGGAGATGTGAAGGTTGTAGGTTATGAAATAGCTAACCTATTTCATTCTATAGGTTACCAAACTGACGAATACGGAAGCTTAGCAAACCTATCTGATTCGTTTCGATTCTACGATAAAAGGTGAGGATTTTAGGTGTATAGGTTACGGTTTTCAATGCTTTCAATGTCAGATAATGATATATTCATAATCTGCATGCAATTGCACATGTACAAAGTGCTGTCTGTTTTCCGTTTCGTTTAAAGACGAAGAATATGGAATTTTACATATTCTAGGTATTTGTAGAAAGTACCGTATACGTATAAATTTTGGAAATGTGTTTGCCATGATTATTTGTTGTATGAATATATTATGTATGGATAAAATACTGATTTGGCGAAAGGACTCGCCCTAATACATGTTTTGCTAATATACACTATGTATGTTGAAATAATGTATTCTAGAAAGTACGGTATACGTATAAATTTTGGAGATATGTTTGCCATGATTATTTGCTGTATGAACATATTATATATGCGTAAATTACTTGTTTAGTGAAAGGACTCGCCCTAATACATGTTTTGCTAACATACACTATGTATGTCGAAATAGTATATTATAAGTGTTTGTGAAAATGCTTGTGAGAGTAAGTGATTGGATGATAGTGCCTTAGGTAGGTGTTGAGATGGGATTCTCAATTACCTTAGAGACGTATATGATTTCCTCCATGTTGGTTGTTTACTTTAACCGCTTACTTATGAAATATATGTGTTTGTATTTCCTGTTTATACGGTGCTTTATAACATGCTTTATAACATGCTTGTTAACTTGCTTGAATCACTTTGTTTATTATGATTTACTCCACATGCTCTAAATAAGGATTGATTGAGTTTGGGACTATAATTATAGTCCAGACAATCGGTACCAGACTTGAGTTCGTGGTTGAGATTCATTTCGCCACGTAAGATGTGTTTGACGAACCCGAGTCGTACTTCAGTTGGCGACAGTGGTTAGGTCACGCGAAGTGCTTATGCACTTCATGTCGTTCAGTTGATTGTGTGCTCGAGCTAGTCAGGCTCGTCAAGTAACCGATATGTCTAATGTTTGTTCACCATGTTTGGACGCTACTGCTTGAACCTAGGGTACCAAACTTACCAGTGAAATTCCGTTAACCATGGTACCTCGATCTGCTAAGACTCATGAGCCGGGCATGGTGGTATGGGACACCGTGGTCGAGCTGTCGGCTTACGCTGGGGCCACGTGCCTCCCCGTAGTGACCAGTGAGCAACCAGACTCGTGAGCCGATTATGGTGGTATGGGACACTATATTCGACCTGTCGGCCTACACTGATTGGTGACGAGCCCTTTGTAGTGACCTCGAGCATACTCTGAATTTGCGGTGAGGCGACGAGTTTTGCCGCGATGTATAGAGTATGAACTAGGCCTGTATCAATTTAGTGATGAACCGTTAAAAAGGTGATGGGGGAGTGGTGTAACGAATGCCTGTAACAGCCTTGGCAGCCTTTGCAGCGACCTAGAAACACACCATCGTATGAGATTAACTAGGACTGACGACCCTAGAATGGATCATGTTTGGGAATAATACAAGGGAAGTACCTTAGTTTCCCAATCCTGCTGTTTGAAATGGACTAATAACAATTCGGTAATCATGCTCATCATCGCATTACATGTGCCTAACACAGACAACATTTAACCAGCATTATCTATGTTGCATAAGTGATGTTTTAGAACTCGAGAGTTGAGTTGCTACTCGACCCTCGAATTTCAGGGCGTTACAAGTTGGTATCAGAGCATGATTTTGATTAAACTGGACCTGAGTTATGTTCCCACTACGTACGTTGACGCCTTTTGACATAGGAGGGTGCGAGAACAATGTAGTAATAGTCTTAGGCATCCCAATTTTGTCCAACGGCAAAGTTCACTAAAATGAACGCCGAAATCGAGTGTGTACTCAACTTTGGTCGCACGAGTCGACCTTAAAACACTTCTCGGCTGTCAAATGACGGGTCTAGATCGCAATCCACCCAATCCTAGCCGTTGAAATTCAGTAAAATACTGTTATGTATCAGAATATACTCGAATGGACCCGAAACGACTCGAAACGGAGTCGGGGCCTACACGATGCAATCCAGTGGGACCTTGGATAGACCCAGGGTGTATTTGACACCTGGGGAGGATGGTGAACACCGACCTACTGTGGTGGTGCCACGCCTGGCCCACCGGACTGCGGCGGAACCGCGGTCATCGCAGTCGACTACGGTCAGGCCCATCGGGTCTGGTTGGGCCGGGTCTGGTCAAGGTCAGCCCGACCTCAGGACTCATTTGGGACCCGCGAAATCGTGCGGGGGTCCCTATTTTATTCCGTCAGCCCCCCTCTCCTCATTTCCACCCTTCCAAGCCCTCTAAATTACTTTTTCTCTCTCAACTCTCCCTTTTAATCAGCAAAACCCTTGATTTCGGTCACAACCCACCCCTCTCCTTCGTTCACAACAACCCTACCTCCCTATCCTCTCCATTTATCTCTCATTTCAGCCCATACACTCTCCATTTTGTCTCAAAATCGTGCACACCCCCTACCCTACTTCATTTCTTCTTCTTTCTTCTTAAACCTTAGTCGTTTAGGCCTCTACAACTGCTGTTGAGACCCAAATTCGTGGTGAAGCAAGGAGAGCAGCCCTTCCTCTCTCTTATCGTCACTTTCCATGGCTTTCTTCGCCATTGTTTCGGCCATTTTCTCCGTCTCCGCCATTATGGGAAAGAGGAAGACCGCTGCAGATGAAGTTAGACCTAACCGTCCAACCCGTTCGAGGAGAGAAGTGGACGATGAAGCCAGCCCTAGCCCTGTTCGGGAGTATAGGTCGAAGCGAGACCTAGATCCTCAACTTTCGATCAGACATGCCTTTCCGATAGGCTTCGAATACGGTCGTTTTGCTGGCTGTAATATTGTGTTTGAAGCTCACGTGAATGAGAGAATGCTTGGGCTACACTCGATGATGGACTACTTGGTGGACATTGTATGGGGTTCTATATTTGAAGGTGAGTTTCCTACATGTGAGAACACGGTTCGTGCCTTCTACGCCCATATCATTGACCCATCGTTGGACCCTCTTCAGTTCACTGTCTCTGTGAGGGGCATAAGGCGCAAAACTACTGTGGCTGAGATGACTCGGGTCATGAAGATCCCACGTGGTCAAGTGCTTCCTAATGACAACTTCTCCAGGAGTGCGCGAGAAAGGGATCGCCATACGCGATACCTTTGTGGTCGACGGGTCTCTTGGAAGCGAGGAAACTGTCTTGAGGCGTCGAAGTTGACAGAGGACTTCCGTTTGCTTCACCACATTTTCACATATAATGTGTATCCACGGTCGGGTAATCGCACAGAGTGTACTCGGTTGATGGTGGACTTCCTATACAGGATGGGACAAGGGGACAACTTATGCCTGCCCACGTTCGTCCTATTTCAGATAGTTCAGGTCGTTCAATTTGTCAGGAACGACCTCTCGCTCCCATTTGGCCGCCTGATATGCAAGATGGCTCGTGATGTCGGCTATAGGCTTAACATGGAAGACCTTACGCCAGTCTGGGTCATAAGTGAGGCTACGCTTAACAACATGAAGATCGGCCCTCGACAACGGCAAGCCCGACTCGACGAGTCTGGAGATGAGTTAGATAGCATAGGCGAGGAGAGTGATGACCTCGAGGCAGGAAGTGAAGAAGGAAACGGTGATGAGATACAGGAAGAGGAAGAAGAGGCTCAGGATACTGAGGAGAGCTCTCCTCCTGGAGCACCAGAGCTGGATGCTGCTCAGGCTGCGAGGGATACTCGTATGGTTTGCATTGAGGAGAACCAGGCCGCCCTGCGGCAAGAGATTGGATAGGTTCGGGCTGAGCTTGGTGAGACCCGAGTCAAGCTTGAGGTGATCGAAGCCTACATGAAGAGGAGTTTTAAGAAGGTGTCTCGCACATTGAAGACCATCCTGTGCTGTGTACAGGACAAGGATGCTCCTCCTCCATCGCCTAATTCAGATGCCTAGTCTACCAAGTTGTTGTTTGTAGTTTGTTTTGCTTACCGCTTTAGGCAATGGATGTAGTAGTTAGTAGTGTGTTTTTGTAGTAGTTGAAACTTGGTTGTATTAGCTCCCCTGCATCTTCTTTCATGATTCATGTAACTCTGTATTCCATGTATTATGACAATTTTAGTAATGAAATGCATACAACCTCTTTTGCTATGAAGTGTGTGGAATGCTTAAGTGATTATGTATTGTGTTGCCATGCTTTATCTCACATGCGATGTACCCTATGTTGTATAGGGCATGCCACGGAGGTATACGAGGAGCACGACACCCCTCTTGCTCACTGAATCGATAGACCAGACTCCTTCCCGTAAAGGTGGTCCTACGGACCGAGGTTTAGGCTCTGATCAGCCTTCTGCTCGTCCTACTGGTGGATTGCCACCTTATATGCTCCCGGTTCGCGAGCAGAACTGGGTATCCTCTTCGACACAGTATGAGCCGCAGGCTGCTCCACCTACTGATAGGTTTGAGCAGTTGATGTGGATGATGCATCAGCAGCAGATGTAGCAGCGACAGCAACACCACCAGCTTATGACCACTATTTTCGAGGCCTTGTCTCAGGGTGGGAGTGCGACTCCATCTCCGACATCTATACGTCCTACCGAGATTGCCGAGCCTCCTGCTCAGTTTGAGGATGTGCCTCTAACCACACCTGTTGCGTATCTTACGGGAGACGTGGGTACTCACGGTCTACTCAAGCGATTCTAGGCGTGAGGCCTTCGACTTTTATGGGTTCTCAAAGATCCGAGGAGGCTGAGTACTGGTTGGACCGCGTCTCGAAGATACTGAAGATGCTGCATTGTTTTGAGGCTGAACAGGTTGAGTTGGCCACCTTCATGTTCGAGGAGGCTAGCTTATGGTGGGACAGCATACTGCGGACAGTCACAGTGGGATATGTGTGGACCTGGGCAGTATTTGAGTTCCGTTTCCACGAGAAATATTACCCTCAGGCCTACTGACACGAGAGAGAGAACGAGTTTCTGCGTCTCAGACAGGGAGGCATGACAGTTACAGAGTATGAGCATCGCTTTACAGAGTTGGGCCGCTTTGTCCCGATTATACTCGCTGATGAGCCGATGCGGATTCGACGCTTCATTGAGGGATTGCGACCTGACATCCGGTCGAAGATGTGCTGTGTTCGCATACCATCCTATGCGGAGTTGATTCATATATCCATCCAGGCAGAGCAGGATGTGAACCGCTTGACACGCTCCCATGGTGCTATGATTACGAGACCACGACCAGATGTTCAGGGCAGGCCTTTCCTTGGCTAGAGCCCTCGTGCTGATTCGCCTCCCAGGATCGCAGTGCCAGTAGCTTCGATGAGGCGCCCTATTGTGACCTGTACATACTGCGAGAAATAGGGTCATCTTGTTGGGAGCTATTTTGCGCGAATGAGGGATATCAAGTTCTCTCCGCCGCAGATGATTGGTCGTTCTCGCCCACAGGCTCTATCGACTCCACCTCTACGGATTGCTCCTACTCATCCTTCCTTCCGACCACCTGCATCTCATTTTAGGCCGCCTCAACGGCCCATGGTTCCACAGCCGAACCAATCACAACAGGCTCGAGTGCATGCGCTTGTAGCTGAGGCTCCTGAGACATCGATTACGGCCCCGATGGCTTTTGAGGGTACAACCCACATTCAAGGTACATCCGTTTCCTTGTTGGTGGACACTGGGTCCACTACTTCTATCATTTCATGTGGGGCAGTTAAGCGTCTAGCTTTACATACTACTCCCACGAAGGGAATGAGACTCACTACGGCTACTGGAACTTTTTCGGATGTCACACGGGTGTGTGAGGGTTGCTCCGTGGATTTGGGTAGCAGAATAGTACTCGTCGACATCATTGTTGCTCCACTATGGCACTACGACATTATTCTCGTTATGGACTGACTCACCGAGATGAAGGCAGAGATTGATTGCGATACTCGGATTGTGACAGCCAACGGACCTGATGGCACGGTCTTTGCTTTTTCAGTGCAGGTTAGTTGGCCATATCGCCTTGGATGTTACGCTACCCTATTAGAGCATGTTGATGGTCCGACGTTGGGAAATACGCCTGTGGTTCGGGATTTTGCAGGTGTGTTTGCGACGATTCCTGGTTTACCTCCTCGGCGTGAGATTGACTTCACCATTGATCTTACGCCTGGTACGACACCTATCTCATTGCCGACGTATCGCATGCCTCCATGTGAGATGGAGGAACTGCAGAAACAGATTGACGAGCTAGTAGAGAAGGGCTTTATACGACCTAGTGTGTCTACCTGTACTGTTTGTGAAGAAGGATGGTTCACTACGGTTGTGTATTGATTACCGTAGGTTGAACCAAGTCAATGTGAAGAACAAGTATCCTTTGCCCAGGATATATGATCTGTTTGATCAGTTGAAGGGGGCAAAGTATTTCTCGAAGATAGACTTGCAGTCAGGGTACCACCAGTTGCTCGTCAGAGATGAAGACGTGCAAAAGACAGCTTCAGGACATGTTTTGGGCATTACGAGTTCCTGGTGATGTCGTTCGGTCTTACGAACGCACCGGCCGTGTTCATAGACTTGATGAATAGGGTATTTCGGCCATTCTTATACTGATTCGTCATTGTATTCATTGATGACATCCTGATATATTCCACGAGTCGGGAAGAGCACGAGGTGCACCTGAGAGCGGTGTTGGATACTCTGAGGAAGAACCGGTTGTTCGCGCAGTATAAGAAGTGCGACTTTTGGCAGGAAGAAGTCAAGTTCCTGGGACATGTGGTGTCCAAGGATGGGATAGCTGTGGACCTTGCTAAGGTAGCCGCGATTCAGGATTGGAAGCAGCCTGGCTTGGTTACCGAGGTGAGGAGTTTTCTTGGCCTGACAGGGTATTATCAATGCTTCATTCGAGACTTCTCGAAGATTGCCAGGCCGTTGTCACAGTTGACGTGTAAGGATTTGAAGTTCGCCTGGAATGAGAAGGCAAAAGCAGCTTTTCAGGAGCTGAAGGATAGACTGACGTCCGCCCCTGTGCTAGTATTGCCAGAGCAAGGGGTTAAGTACACGATATACACTGACGCGTCTCGCATTGGTTTGGGTTGTGTCCTTATGTAGAAGGACAGGGTGATTGCGTATGCCTCGAGACAATTAAGGAAGCACGAGGAGAATTACCCTAGACACGACCTTGAGTTAGCAGCTGTCATCTTTGCATTGAAGCTCTGGAGACATTACCTCTACGGAGAGGAGTTCGAGCTTTTCTACGACCACAAAAGCCTTAAGTATATATTCACGCAGCGAGACTTGAATATGAGGCAGCGCAGATGGTGGAAACCTTGAAGGACTTCAAGTTCGAGGTCTCCTACCATCCTAGCAAGGCCAACCTTGTGGCGGATGCGTTGAGCCGCAAGAAAGCTATTGCATTTGCGGCTCCACTGATGATAGCTGAGTGGGATATGTTGGAGTTCGTGCGGGACTTCGAGCAGAAAATCACAGTGGAGGAGCCATTTGAGTGTGTCGTGCACGTTCAGGTGCGGCCACTTATTGATGATAGGATTATCGAGGCCCAGAAGGGCGATGAGTGGTTGTCTGAGGTTCGAGAGCAAGCTAGCGACGCCGAGGACTCCGAGTGGAGAGTTGGCACAGATGGGGGTTTACGATACCGTGGCCGCTTATGCGTTCCTGATATTCATGACTTGCGGCAGGAGCTCCTCGACATTGCCCACAAATCGAAACTTGCGACGCACCCTGGTAGCACGAAGATGTACCAGGACATGAGACGGTCTTATTGGTGGGACGGCATGAAGACCCACATAGCAGAGTATGTTTCTCGTTGTCTGACGTGACAGTAGGTCAAGGCAGAACATCGCCGACCTCCTGGACTGCTTCAGCCCATGCCCATAGCTGAATGGAAGTGGGACTTCATTTCCATGGATTTCATATCTGGGCTCCCAAAGACGAGGAAGGGACATGATTTTATTTGGGTGATTGTGGATCGGTTGACCAAATCGGCCCATTTTCTCCCTATCAGAGTCACGAATTCGGCAGACGAGCTGGCTAGGCTGTACATCAGAGAGATTGTGCGTCTGCATGGAGTTCCCCTAGAGATCGTGTCGGACAGAGATGCGCGGTTCACGTCCATCTTCTGGACTCATATCCAGGAAGCGATGGGTGTGAAATTGAAGTTCAGTACTGCGTTTCACCCTCAGACCGACGGGCAGACAGAGCGGGTGAACCAGATTTTGGAGGATATGTTGCGGGCCTGTGTCTTGGACTTCAAGGACAGTTGGGACGACTGTCTTCCTTATGCAGAGTTAGCGTACAACAGCAGCTTCCAGGCGAGAATTGACATGGCTCCATATGAGGCCTTGTATGGTCGTCCTTGCGGAGCGCCGCATTGCTGGACTGAGGTTGGCGATCGCAGTTTGATTGACCCAGAGTTGGTACAGGCGACCTCAGAGAAGATCGACATTATTAGGTGTCGACTTCTTATAACGTAGAGCAGGCAGAAGAGTTACGCCGATACGAGGCGGCGACCGCTTGAGTTCGGGGTCGGTGATCATGTATTCCTCAGAGTTTTCCCTATGAAGGGAGTCCTTCGGTTTGGGAAGAAGGGGAAGCTCACACCGAGGTTCATCGGTCCGTTTCAGATACTTGAACGAGTGGGTGCTGTGGCATATCGTCTCGCTTTGCCCACACCACTTGCAGCTGTACATAACGTATTTCATGTATTTATGCTAAAGACGTACGTTCCTGATCCTTCACACATTATCAGATGGGAGCAGGTACAGTTGAGCGAGGATGCTACATATGAGCTGCGCCCGACACGTATCCTTGACAGGAAGGAGCAAGTACTGCGTAGCAAAGTGATTCCACCCGTGAAGGTACTGTGGACGCATCATACAGAGGAGGAAGCTACTTGGGAGACAGAAGCCGAGATCCGAAAGAACTACCCTCAGCTCTTCAAGGAGTACGAAAAGGTACTAATTTTGAGGATAAAATTTTTCATTAAGGGGGGTAGATTGTAACGACTCGAAAACTTCCGTGCAATGGCCCGAGTACCACCTCAAGCAGAAATCGCTTAGGATCAAATCCTTTAGAAATTTGACAAAGTTAACTAAGTGCTAAACTAGATTAGCCATGAAATCCGTTTGAAGCGCTTTAAATACGATCTATAAGACCCAAAACTTGTAGAATCATTGACGCTAGGTTACCCTAAAATCTAGGATCAAACTCATTACCCGACTGCTCTCAGGAGCACGTTGAAAATTCGTATCAGCTCTGGACCGCACATCGGGAGTCCAAATGATACAAAGTTAAAGACTTAGGACCGCCTCGCTGGGCTTGACAACCATCACGGAAATCAAATCCAGATAGTGTCCCACGGCTGTTCGCTTGAGTCCGGAGCGAGGAGTGTGAAAACACTTGTTTTTCTTTACAAATAAATATCTCAAATAGTTATCTGGCACGTGTCGCTTGCGGACATTTTGTAAGCAACCAGACCGTTAGAATCTGACCCAAATACACCCTCGGATCAGGAAAAATTTCATAAACATATCCATGTACTTGGAATTTCAGATCGGGATCCACTGACCGTTGAACTGACACTGGTCCGCCACGCGTGATCTGGGGATCCAACTGAAACGAAAGCTTAACTCCACCTAGATCCAAGGTTGGTGAGCTTAAGTCCGACCTTTGGCTCAAGGGGGCCCGCCAGAAGTGCTCCGTTGAGCTGGAAAATGGTCGCTTTGGTTATAACCTAAGTGTACCTTGACCATAAGTCTATTTTGGAGTGTTTTTAGGCTATATAAGGACCTTAGAACCCTCTCTCTTGCAGCCATACGAATTCGAGAAAAACCCTAAGTGAGAAGAGAGAAAAAGAGAGAGAAAGTGTGAGAGAAGTGGGAGATCCTTCCCACCCTTTTCCCTGCCGTTCTACAAGCCTATCTAGTCGCTTTTCCGACGAATCCGACTTCGTTTCTAGGTAAGAAACCCTAATCCTAATATGTTTTGGAGATGTGAAGGTTGTAGGTTATGAAATAGCTAACCTATTTCATTCTATAGGTTACCAAACTGCCGAATACGGAAGCTTAGCAAACCTATCTGATTCGTTTCGATTCTACGATAAAAGGTGAGGACTTTAGGTGTATAGGTTACGGTTTTCAATCCTTTCAATGTCAGATAATGATAGATTCATGATCTGCATGCAATTGCACATGTACAAAGTGCTGTCTGTTTTCCGTTTCGTTTAAAGACGAAGAATATGGAATTTTACATATTCTAGGTATTTGTAGAAAGTACCGTATACGTATAAATTTTGGAAATGTGTTTGCCATGATTATTTGTTGTATGAATATATTATGTATGGATAAAATACTGATTTGGCGAAAGACTCGCCCTAATACATGCTTTGCTAATATACACTATGTATGTTGAAATAGTGTATTCTAAAAAGTACGGTATACGTATAAATTTTGGAGATGTGTTTGCCATGATTATTTGCTGTATGAAAATATTATATATGCGTAAATTACTTGTTTGGCGAAAGGACTCGCCCTAATACATGTTTTGCTAACATACACTATGTATGTTGAAATAGTGTATTCTAAGTGTTTGTGAAAATGCTTGTGAGAGTAAGTGCTTGGATGATAGTGCCTTAGGTAGGTGTTGAGATGGGATTCTCAATTACCTTAGAGACGTATATGATTTCCTCCATGTTGGTTGTTTACTTTAACCGCTTACTTATGAAATATATGTGTTTGTATTTCCTGTTTATACGGTGCTTTATAACATGCTTGTTAACTTGCTTGAATCACTTTGTTTATTATGATTTACTCCACATGCTCTAAATAAGGATTGATTGAGTTTGGGACTATGATTATAGTCCAGACAATCGGTACCAGACTTGAGTTCGTGGTTGAGATTCATTTCGCCACGTAAGATGTGTTTGACGAACCCGAGTCGTACTTCAGTTGGCGACAGTGGTTAGGTCACGCGGAGTACTTATGCACTTCATGTCGTTCAGTTGATTGTGCGCTCGAGCTAGTCAGGTTCGTCAAGTAACCCGATATGTCTAATGTATGTTCACCATGTTTGGACGCTATTGCTTGAACCTAGGGTACCAAACTTATCAGTGAAATCCCGTTAACCATGGTACCTCGATCCGTTAGGACTCATGAGCCGGGCATGGTGGTATGGGACACCGTGGTCAAGCTGTCGGCCTACGCTGGGGCCACGTGCCTCCCCGTAGTGACCAGTGAGCAACTAGACTCGTGAGCTGATTATGGTGGTATGGGACACTATATTCGAGCTGTCGGCCTACACTGATTGGTGACGAGCCCTTTGTAGTGACCTCGAGCATACTCTGAATTTGCGGTGAGGCGACGAGTTTTGCCGCGATGTATAGAGTATGAATTAGGCCTTTATCAATTTAGTGATGAACCGTTAAAAAGGTGATGGGGGAGTGGTGTAACGAATGCGTGTAACAGCCCTGGCAGCCTTTGCAGCGACCTAGAAACACACCATCGTATGAGATTAACTAGGACTGACGACCCTAGAATGGATCATGTTTGAGAATGATACAAGGGAGGTACCTTAGTTTCCCAATCCTGCTGTTTGAAATGGACTAATAACAACTTGGTAATCATGCTCATCATCGCATTGCATGTGCGTGGAAGATGTGGAGCACTGAGGGATGAAAGCATACCGCGAACGTAAGATGGTGTCGCACGAGGGAGTGTGTGGTGAGGGCATATATCATGACTGCATTCATACTTGCATTAATAAGAGTAGTTAGGAGTGTTTGATTGTACTGCTTTATCATTACTGCTTGGCTGAATTGATAACATGTTAACCTATGCTTTATTGTTCCACTGAGTTAGTGTAACACCCTGAAATTCGAGGGTCGAGTAGCAACTCAACGCTCGAGTTCCAGAACATCACTTATGCAACATAGATGATGATGATTGAATGTCGTCTGTGTCAGTGCAATAAACATGAGTGAGATTATACCAAAACAGTAATTCATTCTCCAGATTAATTGTATAAAGGCAAGCGGAAGACTGAAACTGTATATATAAGGTATGTAAAGAAACAAAACCATCTCAATCTCCAGAGTATGAACACTAACTGATAACCATATACATGTATTGTTTCTGAATCAAAAGGTCAAAATACAACTAAAAAGATAAATCCTGAAATCCCTGCGATTCAGTCAGCCTAAGCAAAGCCGTCTAAGTACTGCATGTATGAGAACTCGTCCTGGTCCTCATCGTAGTCTGGCTCAGCCTCCTGAATCGACGTATTATCTACACCTGAGACAGAGTCTGGTTGGTGTGTACAATACTGTCCCGTAATGTGGGAGTGAGTAGCTAACTTAGTGGAACAATAAAGCATAGGTTAACATGTTATCAATTCAGTCAAGCAGTAATGATAAAGCAGTACAATCAAACAATCCTAACTACTTTTATTTAATGCAAGTATGAAATGACATGATGAATGCCCTTGCCAAACCACCCTCATGCGACACCATCTTATGTTCGCAACATGCGTTCATCCCTCAGTGCTCCACATCTACCAGGCACATGCAGTGCGATGATGAGCATGATTACCGAGTAATTATTAGTCATTTCAAACAGCAGGATTGGGAAACTAAGGTACCTCCCTTATATCATTCTCAAACATGATCCATTCTAGGATCGTCAGTCCTAGTTAATCTCATACGATAGTGTATTTCTAGGTCACTGCAAAGGCTGCCAGGGCTGTTACGCACAATGGTTACACTATAAGAAAAACGAGCAAACGCTACGGCCAAAATCCGTAGCAAAAGGTCTTTTGCTACGGATATAATCTGTAGCACGTCCGTCGCTATTGGTGGTGTAGCTAAAGATCTAGCTACGGACTATATCCGTAGCAATAGATACCAATCGCTACAGACTATATCCGTAGTAGTAGATACCAATAGTTATGGACTTTATCCGTAGCAATAGATACCAATAGCTACGGATCTTATTCGTAGCAATAGATGCCAACTGCGGATAGTATCTGTAGCAATAGATACCAATAGCTACGGATTTTATTCGTAGCTATAGATACCAATAGCTACGGACTGTATCCGTAGCAATAGATACTAATAGCTATGGAGCGTATCCGTAGCAATAGATGCCAACTGCGGATAGTATCTGTACCAATAGATACCAATACCTACAAATTTTATCCGTATTTGAAATTACACCACTCCCCCATCACCTTTTTAACAGTTCATCACAAGTTGATACAGGCCTAGTCCATACTCTATACACTGCGGCAAAACTCGTCGCCTCACCGCAAATTCAGAGTATGCTCGAGGTCATTACAAAGGGCTTGTCACCAATCAGTGTAGGCCGACAGCTCGAATATAGTGTCCCATACTACCATAATCGGCTCACGAGTCTGGTTGCTCACTGGTCACTATGGGGAGGCACGTGGCCCCAACATAGGCCGACAGCTCGACCACGGTGTCCCATACCACCATGTCCGGCTCATGAGTCTTAACGGATCGAGGTACCATGGTTAACGGGATTTCACTGGTAAGTTTGGTACCCTAGGTTCAAGCAGTAGCGTCCAAACATGGTGAACATACATTAGACATATCGGGTTACTTGACGAGCTAGACTAGCTCGAGCGTACAACAAGTTGAACGATATGAAGCGCATAAGCACTTCGTGTGACCAACCACTATCGCCAACCGAAGTACGACTCGGGTTCATCGAACACATCTCACGTGGCGAAATGAATCTCAACCACGATCTCAAGTCTGGTACCGATTGTCTGGACTATAATCATAGTCCTAAACTCAATCAATCCTTATTTAGAGCATGTAGAGTAAAGCATATTAAACAAAGTAATTCAAGCATGTTAACAAGCATATCATAAAGCATGTTACAAAGCATGTTATAAAGTATGTTATAAAGCACTATATAAACAGGAATACAAACACATATATTTCATAAGTAAGCGGTTACATTAAACAGCCAACATGGAGGAAATCATATACGTATCTAAGGTAGTTGAGAATCCCATCTCAACACCTACCTAAGACACCATCATTCAACACTTACTCTCACAAGCATTTTCACAAACACTTAGAATACACTATTTCAACATACATAGTGTATGTTAGCAAAACATGTATTAGGGCGAGTCCTTTCGCCAAGCAAGTAATTTACGCATATATAATATGTTCATACAGCAAATAATCATGGCAAACACATCTCCAAAATTTATACATATACCGTACTTTCTAGAATACATTATTTCAACATACATAGTGTATATTAGCAAAACATGTATTAGGGCGTGTCCTTTCGCTAAATCAGTATTTTATCCATACATAATATATCCATACATAATATATCCATACAACAAATAAACATGGCAAACACATTTCCAAAATTTATACGTATACGGTACTTTCTACAAATACCTAGAATATGTAAAATTCCATATTCTTCGTCTTTAATCGAAACAGAAAACAGACAGCACTTTGTACATGTGCAATTGCATGCAGATCATGAATCTATCATTATTTGACATTGAAAGCGTTGAAAACCGTAACCTATACACCTAAAGTCCTCACCTTTTACCGTAGAATCGTAACGAATACGATAGGTTAGCTAAGCTTCCGTATTCGGCAGTTGGGTAACCTATAGAGTGAAATAGGTTAGTTATTTCATAACCTACAACCATTACAAACCCCAAACAGATTAGGGTTAGGGTTTCTTACCTAGAAACGAAGTCGGATTCGCCGGGAAAGCGATTAGACTTGAGTGATTCAGCTTGTAGAATGACAGGGGAAAGTAGTAGGGAATTTCTCCCACTTCTCTCACACTTTCTCTCTCCTTTCTCTCTTCTCTCTCTAGAGTTTTCTTTCAAATTCATATGGCTGTGAAAGAGAGGGTTCTAAGGTCCTTATATAGCCTAAAAACTCACCAAAGTAGACCTAAGGTTAAGGTATACTTAGGTTATAACCAAAGTGACCCTATTCCAGCTCAACGGAGGACTTCTGATGGGCCTCCTTGAGCCAAAGGTCGGACTTAAGCTCACCAACCTTGGATGTAGGTGGAGTTAAGTTTCGTTCCAGTAGGGTTTCCAGATCACACGTGGCGGACCAGTTTCAGTTCAACGGTCAGCTGATTTCAATCAGAAATTTCAAGTACATGGATATGTTTATAAAATTTTTCCTGATCCGAGGGTGTATTTGGGTCATATTCTGACGGTCTGGTTGCTTACAAAATGTCCGCAAGCGACACGTGCCAGATTACTATTTGAGATATTTTATTTGTAAAGAAAATAAAGTATTTTCACACTCCTCGCTTCGGACTCAAGTGAACAGCCGTGGGACACTGTCTGGATTTGATTTCTGAGATGGTTGTCAAGCCCAGCGAGGCGGTCCTAAGTCCTTAACTTCGTATTATTTGGACTCCTGATGTGCGGTCCAGACCTGATACGGAGTTTCAATGTGCTCCCGAGAGCAGTCGGGTAATGAGTTTGATCATAGGTTTTAGGGTAACCTTGCGTCAATGATTCTATAAGTTTTGGGTCTTGTAGATTGTATTTAAAGCGATTCAAACGGATTTCATGGCTAATCTAGTTTAACACTTAGTTAAATTTGTCAAATTTCTAAAGGATTTAATCTTAAGCGATTTCTGCCTGAGGTGGTACTCGGGTCTTTGCACGGAAATTTACGAGTCGTTACAGTTAGCTACTCACTCCCACGTTATGGGACGGTGTTGTACACACCAACCAGACTCTGTCTTAGGTGCAGATGAGGTGACGACTCGGGAGGCTGAGCCGGACTACGACGAGGACCATCTCATCCCATCACTCCACCTCACAACTTCTCTCTCTCTCTCTCTCATTTCCAAGCAAACCTCATGAGACTCCAACGTCCAAGCAAGCTCCTCAAAGTGCACTTACTTGTGCCATGGTTTGTTAAGTTACGTGTGTGGTGAGTCAGACTGGCTACAGAGCTCGATAGGAAGAATAATTCAAGCGTCTGCCTCGACCAGATGTGTGGAAGCTCGCAATAGGTAAATCATAGCCTCACATCCCATGTCCCAAAACACCAGGTGATTAAAACCCTTAAAACAAGATAGACATCTTAGGGTTTTTGTGGTGAGAAAATTTTTTCAAAAATAGAAAAATCTCTAAGTTTTTCTCGCCTTGTCGATTTTATCGAAGCACCCTCTATATGATCGACCTGTACTGTCGATGTCCTTGAAACCTTAACGATACTATTGATAAGAGGACCAAAATGTCCAGCAACTATACATTCATCTGGACGGATTTATCGATATATCGATACACCTATCGATATCATCGATAAAAGCACTAAATATGTCCAGCAACTTCACAATATATCTGGACGAATTATCGATGTATCGATACACATATCGATATCATCGATATTCAAATCTCAAGCCCATCGCGAGTGGCTCGATAAGATCGACAGACAGATTTCTGGCGCCCCTGTTTTTTAATGAAAATCTCAAAATTTTTCGATATATCGATAACCGTCCGATATGATCTGAATTCAAATATCGATAAGATCGGAGGTCCATGATGATATCGACAGTGGGCGCGCATTTCTTACAGCATTTATTTCAGGTTGTGTTTAACTATGATCGGGGGCCCTTCGATTTAATCGATATTCAAATATCGATGATATCGACACCAGATTGATTGCATCGAACAATGCTATAATCTGTCCAACAAGTTCAAAGATAAATCAACTGGATTTATCGATGCCTTGACTCTGATTTCGATGTCATCGACATTCAAAATCCGATGACCTCGACGGTTTCCCCGATCATTCATGAAAACCTGAAATATCTCAAAGTCAAGTCCGTCTCATTTTTCAAGTGTCGATGGATCGAACCTGTCATCGATGGAATCAGAGTTCGAAATCTGATGACATCGACAATAGTTTCGATTCATCGACCATCTGGCAAAGTGTTTCAAAAGCGTATGACATTGAGTCCGAGTCATCGAGCAGACCATCGATTCTATCGAGAGTATACGCTCGATGATATCGAACCTGCTCGATGATATCGAACTCTGTCATAAATGTGACCGTTTTATATCCGTTGGAACTTTTTGCCTATTTATAGAGGACTTGTCTTTTGTTGCTGTGAGAGAAAGCAGAGAGAGCTTTTGTGTGTTTAACCTTAGATCATATACCCTAAGCCCTTTCTCTCAAGGGAGTTCATCCTCTAATCCATCCTCACCATTGATATTCAATAGAGTGGATTGGGGAATGAACTTCCGCATTCAAGGATCCTCCAGCTACTACCTTAATGACAAATCATTATGCTGGGATGCCTTGAATGCATAAGAGTGGAACTACTCTACCTTCCTTATAGGTAAACCTTTAGAGAGTAAGATTCCATCTCTACCTTGACCCAACCTTAAGCCTAGTCTTGGTATATCATTTGTGTTGCGGATCAAGGGAGCAGAAGACTCTTCGTCAACAAGGAGGAGGAGATCTTCGGCGTTGTGCTTAACGGGACTCATCAACTTATCTGTAAGTATCTAGAGTCCAGAGGACACTTGTGATCATTCCTTTCTAGGTCTTGGTCTTAAGTGGTTCTCACCCTTTGAAGTCGTCAAGGAGGCCTTTGGCAGGAGTGTATGCTGTGGGTGCACAGGGTGGACCCTTGCTCTTGTGCAGGGCAAAAACTTTTAGGTCCTTATGTAGGTCCTTGACATGTGTGGTCAAAAATTCAGGTGCATAGTGTGGACCCTTGCTCTTGTGTAGGGTATAAACTGTTAGGTCCTTGTGTAGGTCCTTGACCTGTGTGGTCTAAAATTCGGGTGCATAGCGTGGACCCTTGCTCTTGTGTAGGGCTTGACCTGTGTGGTCTAAAATTCGGGTGCGTTGTGTGGACCCTTACTCTATGGAGAGCATAAACATCTGGTTAGGAGTGAACCAGCAAAACTCTGGGTTTGAGGTGAACCGCGTAAAACCTCTTTAAAGGTTGAAGGTGGACCTGATTTAAAACTTTAGGTTTGAGGTGAACCCTGGGAAACCTCTTTAGTGAAATCCGGTACATTCAAGGGTTGAGTGCGGCAGCCGGGAGTGGAGTAGACTTATTGTCGAACCACTATAAAATGACTGTCTGTGATTGCTTTTCTATATGTGTGATTCATGTCAATGCATTCATATTCATATATCTGATCACATCCCACACACATACACAACCATATCCAACATAGACTAAGTTGCATATTGTTATATCTTGATTAGTTTGTGATTGGATCCTCTACTTGGCTTGGAAGCCAATAGAGTTACGTTTGAGTAATTTTGATAGTTGCATATCTATAAGGATTAGTGTAATAGGATTTTGAATAAACAGTAAAAACTTTTAAAATTCCTATTCACCCCCTCTAGGACATATTGGCATATTCCGACTTCATCTCAAGCGGTCTTCACCGCTATTTCAGGTCCATGGATAGAGCTTTTGTCGCCCACCTTCCTATCTCCCATCTCCACCATCATAAGTCGATCTTAACCGTTGAAGTCCATCCAATAGATCTCTAGCATGCATTGATGGAAGAAAAAGGGCGGGAAGATCAAAGGTGGGTGTTTTCTAGGATTAGAATTGTTTCTTTTACTTAGATTTTATAATTTGAGGGCCCACTTGTAGTGGGACCCATTTGATGTACAGTTTGTATCGTCTACAGGGGCCTATAGTGGCGGGATCCCTCCTCCATCCGTCTTCTTTTTCTCTCTTTCCTCTCTTTCTTCTCCCTGTTTTTATGGCCCACCTTGATGATATATGGCATCCACACCATCCAGCAATTTGGTGTGTGTGAGACCCACCTGATGGATGTGTTTGATGGTGCCATGTGGGCCCTACCTTCATGGTGTTGGGAAAAACACAAATGTCAGATTAATTTTAATATGGTGGACCACGTCTGCGTGGGCCCCACCAGCCGTGGGCCTTACACGTGGGACCCACATGCATTTCCATACCGTCCAGCGTCCACGGACGCTGGACGTGTCTATACAGTGAACTGTGAACTGACAGTGGGGTGTACTCTCCCGCTTTAAACAAAAGGGATATATAACATATATTAATATAATATATTTTATATAAATATATGTTATGGTGGCCCTACGTGGGACCCACCTGTGCTGCCTTGAAATAGTAGCAGCTGCTTATACGCAGCTATACAACTGCTTTATTGACGTAAGCAGGGTCTGTGGGACCCAGCTGTGTGGACGTCATCCACACCGTCCAACAGTGTGGCCCATGTGATGTAATATCCACGCCGTCCATGCATTGACGTGAGGCCCACCTAGGTGACGCGCTGCGTCCATCGCAGGGGATCCACCAGACGTATGTGTTGTACCCAAACTGTTTATCTGTGGGTCCAATCGGACGTGCATCTACTGGAGACGTCAGCAGAATCTGTGGGTCTCATGCATGAGGTATGTTGTAATCTACAACGTACAGATCATGGGCCCACCCGTTGGGCACGTGTGGTGCATCCACATCACCCCAATCTGAGGTAAATACAACCCTATAGTGGCCATGTACGTGGGACTCACCTATGGTGGAAGCAGGTACAACTATATAACTACTATATATATATAAATATAATATTATATAAAATATCTACATAGCTGGTAGGCCCCACGTGGGACCCACCAGATGTAATTATTTCATCCCTCCCATTGGGCGGTGGATAACCCACCATGATGTATGCTTTCATCCACACCATCCACTATCTGGGATGGTGGGACCCACTTCCAGGTATGTTAAATCCACACCGTGCATCTACTGTGATGCATATGTTTCATCTCAACCGTCTACCTGCTGGGCCACACCAGCCATGTAACTGCTGTATTTTACGTCAGCAAGTTCTGATCATGAGGTATGTATTGCATATGAACTGTCCGTCTGCTGCCAGCTATACAGCTGCTGTATTGACATCATCTAGTTATGTGGGCCCCACGTATAGAGCATGTGTTGTATCCACGACGTCCATCCAAATTTGAGAAATATCATTTCAAGGTATGAGCCTAACACGAGGCAGGTCCATATCTGGCGAGCCACGTGGGCTATGGTAACCCACCGTCGATGTGTGTATGGTTTGTCCACGTCACCCATTTGTTGGGCTCCACTTTGATGTACGTGTTACATCTAAATCGTCCAACCGATTTGCAAGCTCGTCTCAAGGCCTGAGATTAAAAATGAGGTAGATCTATCAGGTGGAGCTGAATGTCTACCATTAAAACCAGGGATTCCAGAAGTTCTGGATCAATATGATATTTATTATTCCTCTTGATCCAGGCCTTTGTGACCTTATAATTAGAGTAGATGGAAAATAAACGTTATGGTGGGCCTGTGAACTGTTTAAACTGCGAAATCGTTATCTCCACTAATATTTGAGGTGCGGTCCAGATGATATTTTGATGGGCCCATCTTGATGTATATGAGGCCCATTGTGGTGTATTCGTGATCCATTTGGCGAGGCTCATGTTTGAGGCCCAATATGATGTATACTCAGCCCATGTTTGAGGCCCAATATGATGTATACCCGGCCCATGTGTCGAGGCCCAATGTGATGTATATGTGGCCCTTGTGCGAGGCCATGAGCCCACTATACGTTTGGCTCTATGTGGGCCACTCCTTGGGAACGATGTTGGTTAAAAGTCCACGTTGATGGACAATGATGGTTGAATGTCCACATTGTGACCTTCCATTAGGCCTTATTAGGCCCATTCTCATCGATTCCAATTGACGAGACCGATTTACCGATTCTGATTATCGATCGATCCCGATTGTCATGGCCGATTGTCAGTTCCGATTGACGTGACCGACTTGTCGATTCCGATTATCGATCGATTTCGATTATCATGACCAATTGCCGATTCTGATTGACGTGACCGATTTACCGATTCTGATTATCGATCGATCCCGATTGTCATGGCTGATTGCCGGTTCCGATTGACGTGACCGATTTGCCGATTCCGATTATCAATCGATTATGATTGTCGTGACCGATTGCCGATTCTGATTGACATGACCGATATGCCGATTCTGATTATCATGACCGATTGCCTATTCTGATTGACGTGACCGATTTACCGATTCTGTTTATTGATCGATCCCGATTGTCATGGCCAATTGCCGGTTCCGATTGACGTGACCGATTTGCCGATTCCGATTATCGATCGATTCCGATTATCATGACCGATTGCCGATTCTGATTGACATGACTGATTTATCGATTCTGATTATTGATCGATTTCGATTGTCATAACCGATTGCCGATTCCGATTGACGAGACCGATTTACCGATTTTGATTATCGATCAATCCTGATTGTCATGGCCGAATGCCAGTTCCGATTAACGTGATCGATTTTCTGATTCTGATTATCGATCGATTCTGATTGTCGTGACCGATTGCCGATTTCTATTGACCTGACTGATTTGCCAATTCTGACTATCGATCGATCCCGATTGTCGTGACCGATTGCCGATTCTGATTGACATGACCAATTTGCCGATTCTGATTATCGATTGATTTCGATTGTCGCGACCGATTACTGATTGACGTGACCGATTTGCCAATTCCGATTATCGATCGATTTCAATTTGTCGAGGCCCATTGTGATGTATTTGAGACCCATGGGCAAGGTTTATTGTGATGTATTCATGATCCATGGGTAAGGCCCTCTGTGATGTATTCGTGGCCTATGGGCAAGGCCCATTGGGATATGTATTAAGCCCATGATGCATGACCCATTTGATGTATTCGAGACCCATGTGTGGGATCCACATGTCATGTATTTGAGACCCGTGAGCAGGGCCCACCTATTGTGTATATGTGGCCTGTGAGTAAGGTCCACTGTGTTGAATATTAGGCCTTTGTGTGAGGCCGTGGGCCCATTTTATGTTTGGCTCTATGTGGGCCATTCCGTGAGGCAATGTTGGTTAGATGTCCACATTGTTGAGGCCAATTGTTGATGCCGGTTATAGATACCGATTATGAGTATGTGACAGCATAGCATCATGATACATGCCCATAAGCATCATCTACATGTTTTGACTATTGCATGTGCCATTGGGCAGATGGTTTATGGGACTCCCTGATAGGTGGAGTTATCCCACATGAGCGCACAGTATGCGCAGGATTAATGCATGATTGGACTACATGGCTCATGCACCTTGCATTGCGTGATTGTGATTACTGTACGCCCTAGCAATATCAGGGCTATGACCTCCATAGGCATGTCGTGGATGGCTAGATGGGACACTGGAAATGTTTGGTTCAAGCATCTGGGCACTTTAGATGTTCGTGAGTGAAAGTCCCTAAACCTCCGAGGCCAGGAGACGCCCCAACGTCGAGATCGAGTGGATACATGAGCGCCTGAGTGCCGAATACCAGGAGACCGCATCTCCCACTATGTCGTGGTCTGTTGGGAGGGGGTGTGGCCTTACCCGCCCGAGGCTAGGGGGCATAGCTAGGCTGAGTTTGACCAGCTCGTGAATAAGTCCGCTATCGATGTGCCGGATAGGTATTGACAAACTATTGGCCAGGCGGATAGTGAGGTTTCTTACGCTCACTTGAACTGTGCTGCTGGGAGAGGGGCAGTGCCATTTGGAGTATACTAAACCCCGGTAATGATCCCAGAGATGAACAGTACTGATATGTGGACTTATTGAGCAGGAGTTGCATACTCACTCATTCATTCATTCACTATCCACTCGGGTTGGTGGTGCGCAATGATGTGTTACGTGTACCTTCGCAATGGCCAGGATTTCGGTTGGGGCACTCGACTAACCTGAGATCAGGAGTTTACAACATTGGGTCTGACTATCTAAATTTAGGTATGAGACTGGTTTGGATAAAAGTCCCTTGTGATGGACCCCGTAGCTTGCGATACTACATACTATCATCCCGACTTCACACTCCAGCATGGTCATTCCATTCGCACCGCATATTGCATTACATCCGCGGTATAACGCATTTTGGGTTACCTGTGTCTCTGCATTTATATGGTTTAGATACAACATATAATATTTGACTCTTTATGATTCCTCAGTTGTTTAGTTGATCTGTATCGCGTATTCTGATATTGTTCCTCGTTTGAATAGTTGATCTGTATCGCGTATTCTGATATTGTTCTTCATTTGTATAGTTGATCTGTATCGCGTATTCTGATATTGTTCCTCATTTGTATAGTTGATCTGTATTGCGTATTTTGATATTACTTGACTTATGGACTTGTCAGTATTTTCGCTTACTCTAATAACGTATGATTCATGACCTTGCGTCTATTTCGATATTGTATGATTATGACATTGCGTTAAATACTTGACACTTACCTTGTACACACACTTACACCACCCTCTAAGTTTTCATAAGCTTATGCACGATAGATGCATGCAGGTAATGTTAGGTTGCAGCAGTGTTAAGCTTGGAGCATGTAGCGGTCTTCTGGGACTTGATTTTTGATTGATGTATTTTCCTTTCAGCATTGTACTCAAAAGATTATATTAGTGGATATGTGATGATGATGTTGCCTTTGTGAATTGGGTAATCTTGTGGTTATGCTTATTATGAGTTAAATGTACATTGAAAGAAAAAAAAATCCTCCTTGTAAGATCCCAGGATCGGAATCTGGCGTATGGATGCTAGGAGCCGAGAATGGGGTACTACGGAGGCTGTCGGCACCGAATTCGGCGATTGGGATTCCTGTGAATCCGATTTCCGGATTTGGGGTGTGACATCCAAGGCCCAAGTAATCCATGGCCTAATGGGCTATACCAAAGCCCAACTCATAGGCAAAATGGTGGGCCCTCAAGCAAGGTTTGGGCCAAACCATGAAGGTCATAAACCCACATACTGTGGTGGGCCTTATGGGTGGCCCAGTAGTTCAACCACACAGGCAATTTTACACTTAGTACAAGTGAGTTGGGCCTCATATCATAGCCCAATCATAGGGTTAATTTGGTGGGCAGCCATGGGCCCAACTACTTACATATTATAGCCCATAAACCCATCACAATAGGTAGAAGAGTATATGCCCAAAAGGTCAATGAGCCTACGTAAAAGGTTCTAGTCCAAAAGGCCTAAGAAACTAGTCAATTAACTACATGCAATGTTCCAATAAAAACCCAACTTGGGTGGGCCTCATATGAGCACTAATTATACCCAAAAATACTGAAAGAAAATGGTAAGATAACTGATTAAATAAACCTCAAATCTGGTGGGCCATGCTGCCCCAAAACAAACATTTATGGGCAGCAACATTGGGCCCATTGCTGAATTTCCAGCCCACCTGCTTTCTGGGTTTGTTGGAGTCCAACAAATAATTTAATTTATAGTATTTATTTCCTGATGACCCACACATATCACCGTGGGTCCCACCAAATGAGAGGAGGATGTACAACACATATTACAAGTGGGCCATGCTGTTGGAATGCAGGCCCAGCAACAGCCCAAGGTAGGGGCGTCCCATGGTAGGTAGTCCTATGGGCCTAGGTATTTGGCCCAAAACTGACCCAAATTTGCAGGCCGTACCACGATTAGAATAGGGGCCCGATGGACCTAAATATTTGTAAGATGGTCCTTCCATTGGTGAGCCACACCTCCACAAAATTTGCAATTTTTGGATGGTCAAAAGTATTTTAATTAATTTAAATAAAACAGACTGTCCAAAAAATCTGGTTAATCTGGACGTCCCAATGTGGTGGGCCAGTCCAACCCTTGCCACGGTGTGTACAGGGGTCCGTTGACCTTAAAATTTGGTAGGTGGATCCTACCATGAGTTGAACACCTTCCTGTAAATTTTCATGATTTTTGGATACTCAAAAGTATTTTAATTAAATTCGGAATTACAATCTGTTTAGGAAGAAATGTTGCTGTCCATGCATTCTTTACCCAATAAGGTGGGCCCAAACTTCATCTAGGAGGGGAAAAATGGAGGTTTAGTATTTTTTTCACAAAATACAGTAAGGTGGGGTCCACAAAAGTGGTCCACCCCTCAGAGAAACCAAGCTAAAGTTTGTGTTTTCCCTCTATACATGTGGGCTGGACAACCCAACAAGGTGGACCGCCCACTCCTATGGGCCTCCCTTTTTTGGTACCATTTCATGGGCCATCTGAGGTGTGACCCACCACACCTCAAGGTGGGGTTCACATATTCTCATTACACCCCATAATTATAAAGAAAATAATGGAAATCATGATCCAAAAATCCATGCCAAATATTGAACATGACAGTCCATACAACAGTCCAGATTTTTGGACAGCAATATAGGGCTGGACACATCAACCTATATCTCAATAATCTTAACCATAAAAAGGGTGTGTGGCCTTCCTTAGTTGGCCCCACATATGTCCAGATCATAGACTAAGACTAGTACACTTGCATGCATTGATTAAGGTGTCCAAGGATCATGGAGTTGGGTGGTAAGGGTGTCTCACCTTGTTGGATTTTATTTGGGACATCCTATGCCCACCAAGTGGGCCACACACACATCATCATCCACACATCAGAGAAAAGAGAAGAAGAAAAAGGGAAATCCGGCCATGGGGTAGGGCCCTGCCACTAATGGGCCCTCCCAAGAGTCAATCTCAACCATACAACAATTTTACTTGAACATGCAACATTAAACTAATGCATGCATGATTTATAACTAGAATGGGTGGTTAGGATGCCATCCCAACATGACTTCTAGGGTCTAGATGCCCTTGAAATAAGGTGGATGATACAATACATCATGATGGGGTCCATAGAGAATGGCCCCATCATGTTTCATGATATGCATTTAGGATGGGCCAAAAGGCCACATCCATGGGGTCAAATGGGGTCCCCACCATGGATTGGTGGGCCCCATATGATCCACACAAAAGAAATAAGAAGATTTAAAGGTAAAAAATCAGATCATCAAGATCATAGTTACCCACTTTTGATCTCACTCCCAAACTTCTACTCCATGAAGCTCTTGGAGCAAGGAATGGATTTCAATGGTGGAGATCTAGTTCAAATGGAGGGATTGGGAGTATGATGGGGGTAAGGGGGCTGGAGAAGAGAGAAAAATATGGACGTTGGAGGGAGAGGAATTGCTAACTTAAGGGAAGAAAATGAGAGGGAAGAAAAGATAAGGAGAGAGAAAAACCATCATGGGTTTGTAAGAAAGTAATGATGGCTATGGGAGGAGATTACTATGTTTGTAGGTTTTAGACTAGGCTTGGGTAGTGACTTGAGTGGGTGGTGTTATTCCATGAGATTGTGTAGTGTGTGTGTGTGGTGTGCATGGGAAATTGTGTCATGGAGGTGGTCCTCATGCATTTGCACAAAAGTGGGCCATATGATCAAGAGCCATATCATGTAATGCTCATAACTTTTGATCCATAAGTCAGATGGACGCACAAGATGCGTCGTCGGGGTCTCGGGTCGATCCGAGTCGGGTCTATGTGACTGGACTCAAGGATGACCGCAAACACTACCCGAAGGTTGCGGGTCGCTGGGATTCGACCGGTAGGACTGCGAGACCATGATGAACAAGATGCATACTCACACCCACACATGCACACATGCGAACTCGGGTCGGGTCTCACAATTTATGGCCAACGAAATTGAAATTTTGGCTAGCTTAAGAATAGGTTTGGCAGGCCGGATTCCAAAAGATTCTGTTTAACGGCTATCGGATTACGCGGGATAAGATGTATCCAAAATTTAGTTGTCCCAAGGGAAAATTTGGATATAATTTGGCTAGCCGAATTCTCTAAAAAATTTGAGAATCCTTTGCTGGAATTTAACCCGAACTTTCCTCGGGTTGGCTGAATTCCAAGTTAGGCTGGACAAATTTGTAAAAGATTTTTTTTCTTTCAAATATTCAAATATGAAATTTTGCCTGAACTTGAAGTTAGGTTAGCCGAAGAAGTTAGGATGGCCGAACTTCAATGAAATTACACTAAAGTTAATCCAATTTGAACAATTTTTAAAAGCACCTAAGCTAAGGTCTTTCTACGGTTATATCACATGTTGGTTGGCTAATATAGAAATCTTCTAATCTTGATAAACTTGAAACCGAGTGACATCTTAAGATGATAAGCCGATCTTGAGCGGATCTTGAGATGATAAGCCGATCTTGAGCTGATCTTCACAAGATGTAGTGTAGTTACAATTTGATCGGTATCACTATGTATCTTGGTCTTACGAAATTTGACAACTTTACGTGTGCTAAACATATAAGCACTTACAATCTCCCCCTTTGTCAATTTCGTGACGAAATACATATATATCATACACAACACGCACCAACATACATGCATACAAAACTCATGATCTCAACCATAAAAAAGATTGAATTCGCCCTGTAGATTCAACAATCATCTTTATTCCACACCAATCATTTGTACTCCACCTATAGCTCCTCTTGAGAAATATAGCATGCATCATGCCCTCCAAACATAATCTCAAGTATATTCACAAGCATAAGCATATATGATATTTCAATTTCGTCACATAACATAAGCATATATGATATTTCAATTTCGTCACATAACATAAGCATATATAATATTTCAATTTCGTCATATAACAACTATAAAATTCCATAAAATTCCATAAACGCATCAGAAGATATATATATAATATATATATATATATATATATATATATATATATATATATATATATATATATATATATATATATATATATATCGTATAAAATCATGGTAAATAGGAATCATAATATCGTATAAAAGGGAAAACAGTATGAACCAGTGTATTAAGTAGAGTATCATGTAATGTATCAACCAAACCAGTAGAATATAAGTTAATATAGACCCAACAAAATAAGAAAACTCTGACTCAGAAGAGGATGGCATAAGCCTTGTTAGAGCTGTACATGAACTAGCTCGGTTAGCTCACTCGACTCGACTAAAAAAAGATTGATTTGACTCGGTTCAAAATTGATTTCAAGCCAAGTTGAGCTGATTTTTTTAGCTTGAAAAATTTTTGAGCCAAGTTCAAGCTTGCCCGAGCTCGACTCGACTCAGATCGAACCCCAACTCGAATCAAACTCGGATTGAACCAATTTGGTGACTTGGTTATTTTAATATTGATGTTGCTCAGTAAGTGTTTGATGAAATGACTCAACAATGTGTCGGTTGGTGGCGAGGAAGGTATGGATATGAAACAAATACCCATGTATCTTGATTTTTATGTTACCTACTGAGTGTATGATGAAATACCTATAAACTGATGCTGCTATTTTACATTCCGTGAGAAATCGAAGGTGCACTCCATGTGTTTGAGAAAATGCTGCAGAGGCTCGATATTGGCTCGAACTTGCCTGAGTTACCGACCGAACCGAGCCGAGCTAGCCAGTCAGGCTCGAGGACCGAGCCGAGCCAAGTTCGAGTCGAGCTATGCCAAGCTCGACTCGATTCATGTACACCTCTAGGCATCATAGGATTATTAATCCTCAAACTCCTACCAAATCAATGAAAGTATTTTTTGATGTACTTCATATTTGATTTTTGAGTTTGGACTAATGATTCTTGGGATACTTACAAGGCATCCACTTTTTCTTCTAAAGCAGACAACCTCTCATGAAATTGAGAGGGGTGATAGTTAGAGTCAGTTGCCTCTTCTGAACCTTCCAAGTCATAAAAAATGTCGTTCATGTTAATATTTTCTTCCTGAGGTTCTTCATGATCTTTTCTTTATTCAAGAAGGGGAGTTAGCTCCATCATATTTAGATTAACATTATTAAATGGAAGTTCGGATTCTAGTGCTTCAAATGAAGGAATTTGAACACGATATTGAAGTGCAAGGGAAGACATAAGGTGTCTAAAAGGAATCGAGTCATGCTTGGGATGCAGTCTAAATTGAATAATCACATAACAGATCAAAGAAGGCAGACAGATACGAACGTTAGTGGTGACAACATGAACAACTCTAAGCATAAAGGTAGTAAGATCAGTCTTATTCTCTGCCCTTGGATAGACATTAGAAGTGAAGATGCGGTTTTTGGGAAATAATTTATTCATGGAGTAAGACGTTACCAGACCTCCATTTAACATTAAATTCCACTACCAGAAAAACGGGCAAAGGCTACGGATAAAATCCGTAGCCATAGACCTATAGCTACGGATTTAGTCCGTAGCACAGCCGTAGTCGTAGGTGCCATAACAATAGGTCTGGAACCTATAGCTACGGATTTAATCCGTAGCTATAGGTCAAAATAGCCACGGATTTAATCCGTAGCAATTATGTCCGTAGCTATAGGTTACAACAGCTACGGACTTAATCACCACTACTACGGATTTAATCCGTAGCTATATCTGGCAATCGCTACGGATCTAAGCTGTAGCAATTATATCCGTAGCTGTAAGTTACAACAGCTACGGATTTAAGCATAACAGCTAGGGATTTAATCCGTAGCTATAGTTTACAACAGCTACGGATTTAATCCGTAACAAATTCTATATTAAAAAAATATATACAATTATTTGTTCATTCAATTACCACCTGCATAATCATTCATTCATTTCATTACAATCAATTACAATTATTCATTCATTCAATTACAATCAATTACAATCCTTCATTCATTCAATTACAATCCTTCATTCAATCAATTACAATTGCAATTAATTACAATCCTTCATTCAATCAATTACAATTACAATCAATTACAATCCTTCATTCAATGAATTACAATTACAATTACAATAATGCTGAAAATACAAATCTTTGGCTTCATTAGAGAAATTTGCTCGACTTCACCCCTGAAATTTCAAAGATAAAGAATTGAAAGAGAAGATACATTTTGACAGTTTGATATTTTTTTCACAAGTAAATAGGCCTTTTTCAGCCATCACCCACCTGAAGAATAAAAAACCAATTGTTGTCCAGTCCACTCCTTTTCCTTTCAATTTCTTAGTGACCTCTGTAAAATTACTTCCACAGTCATTTATGTAGTACTTTGAAGAGTCGTCTCGAAATGAACCTCTAGTAATGACAAAGTAACTTCCTGCAACAACTTCGTATATTACATCATCCTACAAATAGTCATGGCATTCATAAATCAGAATGACCATTGGAGGAAAGAAAAACAAAGTGAAAGAAGTGCATCATGTATAACCATTTTCTTCTTTTTTTCTTAATGAATTAATAAAAGCTTAAAGAGGAATGAAATTGACATAAAAGAAATGGTCTTACATATGGTTTGTAGGGCCAAAATAAACGTCAGGAAATCGGGTTCGGGTTCGGGATCGGGTTTAGGTTTGGGTTTTCAAGTTTAGGTTTAGGTTTAGGTTAGGGAGTTAGAGATTAGGATTAGGTGTAGGTTTAGGTTTAGCGATTCGAGAATAGGTAAAGGTTTAGGTTTAGGAAATCGGGTTCGAGTTCGGGTTCGGGATCGGGTTTAGGTTTGGGTTTTCAAGTTTAGGTTTAGGTTTAGGTTAGGGAGTTGAGATTAGGATTAGATGTAGGTTTAGGTTTAGGGATTTGAGAATAGGTTAAGGTTTAGGTTTAGGAAATCGGATTCGGGTTCGGGATCGGGTTTAAGTTTGGGTTTTCAAGTTTAGGTTTAGGTTTAGGTTAGGGAGTTAGGTTTAGGTTAGGTTGTAGGTTCAGGTTTAGAGAATTGAGAATAGGTTAAGGTTTAGGTTCAGAAAATCGGGTTCGGGTTCGGGATCGGGTTTTAAGTTTGGGTTTTCAAGTTTAGGTTTAGGTTAGGGAGTTAGGTTAAGGTTAGGTTGTAGGTTATGGTTTAGGGAATTGATAATAGGTTAAGGTTTATGTTGAGAAAACCGGGTTCGGGTTCAGGATCGGGTTTAAGTTTGGGTTTTCAAGTTTAGGTCTAGGTTTAGGTTAGGTAGTTAGGTTTAGGTTAGGTTGTAGGTTAAGGTTTAGGAAATTGAGAATAGGTTAAGGTTTAGGTTTACGAAACCGGTTTTGGGTTCGGGATCGGGTTTAAGTTTGGGTTTTCAAGTTTAGGTTTAGGTTCAGGTTAGGTAGTTAGGTTTAGGTTATAGGTTTTGGATTTGAGAATGGCCTCGGGTTTAGGTTATAGGTTTTGAGATTTGAGAATGGGTTCGAGTTTAGGTTATAGATTATGGTTTTGGTTTAGGTTTAGGTTATAGGTTTTTGGATTTGAGAATGGGTTATGGTTTAGGTTTAGGAAATCGGGTTCATGTTCGGGATTGGGTTTAAGTTTTGGTTTTCAAGTTTAGGTTTAGGTTTAGGTTAGGGAGTTGAGATTAGGATTAGGTGTAGGTTTAGCTTTAGGGAATTGAGTTTAGGTTATAGGTTTAGGGAAATGTTAGGTTTAGTTATAGGTTTTGGGATTTGGGAATAGTTTTAGGTTTATAGTATAGGTTTAGGTTTAGGTTATAGGTTAAGTTTAGGGATTTGAGTTAGGTTTAGGTTTAGGTTTAGGTCTAGGTTTTGGTTTGGTTTATAGGTTTTGGTTTAGGTTTTAGGTTTTAGGTTAGGTTAAGATTAAGGTTAAGGTTAAGGTTTAGGTTCAGGTTATAGGTTTTTGGATTTGAGAATGGGTTCGGGTTTAGGTTTAGGAAATCGGGTTCATGTTCGGGTTGGGTTTAAGTTTTGGTTTTCAAGTTTAGGTTTAGGTTTAAGTTAGGGAGTGAGATTAGGATTAGGTGTAGGTTTAGTTTTAGAGAATTGAGTTTAGGTTATAGGTTTAGGGAAAGGTAGGTTTAGGTTATAGGTTTTGGGATTTGGGAATGGTTATAGGTTTTGATTTAGGTTATAGGTTATAGGTTTATGTTAAGGTTTAGGTTTAGGTTATAGGTTTTGGGTTTGAGAATGAGTTCGGGTTTGGTTATAGGGTGTTGGTTTTGGTTTAGGTTATAGGTTATAGGTTTAGGTTTAGGTTTTGGTTATAGGTTTTGGGATTTGAGAATGGGTTCGGGTTTAGGTTATAGGTTTTTGGTTTTGGTTTAGGTTATAGGTTTTTGGTTTAGGTTATAGGTTATAGGTTTAGGTTTAGGTTTAGGTTATAGGTTTTTTGGATTTGAGGATGGGTTCGGGTTTAGGTTATAGGTTTTGTTTAGGTTTGGTTTGGGTTTAGGTTTGGGTTTAGGTTTAGGTTAAGGTTTAGGTTTCCGTTATAGGTTTTGGGATTTGAGAATGGCTTCGGGTTTAGGTTATAGGTTTTGGGATTTGAGAATGGCTTCGGGTTTAGGTTATAGGCTATGGTTTTGGTTTAGGTTTAGGTTATAGGTTTTTGGATTTGAGAATGGGTTATGGTTTAGGTTTAGGTTAGGGAGTTGAGATTAGGATTAGGTGTAGGTTTAAACTTTAGGGAATTGAGTTTAGGTTATAGGTTTAGGGAAAGTTTAGGTTTAGGTATAGGTTTTGGGATTTGGGAATGGTTATAGGTTTTGATTTAGGTTATAGGTTAGGGAGTTGAGATTAGGTTTAGGTGTAGGTTTTGATTTAGGTTAGGTGTAGGA
This sequence comes from Magnolia officinalis, assembly GCA_021015155.1. Taxonomy (NCBI): domain Eukaryota; kingdom Viridiplantae; phylum Streptophyta; class Magnoliopsida; order Magnoliales; family Magnoliaceae; genus Magnolia; species Magnolia officinalis. Next base: position 35,049,009 of record JAJHSJ010000006.1, read on the forward strand.
TTTGGGCATGGTTATAGTTTTTGATTTAGGTTTAGGTTTTGGATTTTGCGTTTCTCGGTTTCTGTTTAGGTTTCTAGGTTATCAAGTTAGGTTTAGGTTAGGTTATAGGTTAAGGTTTAGGGATTTGAGTTTAGGTTATAGGTTTAGGTTTAGGTCTAGGTTTTGGTTTAGGTTATAGGTTTTGGTTTAGGTTATAGGTTTT
>JAJHSJ010000006.1:35049310-35153412 GCA_021015155.1 Magnolia officinalis
GCCACGTATGTGGGACCCACCGCCGATGTATGTGTTCCAATTCCACTATCCAGACGGAACGATGGCCCACCATGATAAGCGAGCAACTCCACCATGGGGTATGTATTTCATCAACGTTGTCCATATGTTTTATATCCACGTAGTCCACCTTATATGAGGCCCATCTTGATTGGTTTAAGGCCCATTGTTGGGGCCCGCCTTTATATATATTTGAGGCCCATGTTACAAGGCCCATTATGATGTATGCAAGGCCCGTATGATTAGGCCCACCTTAATGTGTTCGTGGGCCGATATTGAGGCCCACTTTGATATATATGAGGCCCATGTGACTAGGCCTAACTTGATGTATTTGTGGCCTGCCCACTGAGGCCCACTCCGATATATACGAGACCCATGTACATAAGGCCATTTGATGTATTGGAGGCCCATGGGTCGAGGCCCCATGGGATGTACAAAAGGCCCATTGTAGTGTGATTCCACCATGGTTTATATGTTGACCTTTATAGCAGGCTATGCCTTGGGAACAAATGTTGGTTTGAATCCACATTGTGCGAATAATGTTGGTTAAATGTCCGCATTATACTCTCCCTAGGGCTCATTGTTAGTCCATACTTGTAATGTGTAGGCCGTCTAGGCCTATCTTCGTTTTGATCAGAGTCCATCACCACATAACATGTATAGTATAGATTCATGATTCATGATAATACGCATCATATGTATGTCTGATATGATGAGTGACTGATCATAGCATATGCCTTTGGGTGGATTGTTTATGGGCTCCCTGATAGGCGGAGTTGCCCTACATAAGTGTGCGACGCGCGCAGGATTGTTGCATGTTTGGTAGGGCGATTCATGCACTTGCATTTGTGTGATCATGATTATTGTATGCCTTAGCGACATCAGGGCCAAAGCCTCCACAGACACATCATGGGTGGCTGGATTGGATACCGAAAATGTTTGGTTCTAGCATACGGGAGCCATAGATGTCCCTGAGTGAAAATCCATAAACCCGATGATACCAGAGAATGACTCCAACGTCGAGACTGAGTGGATACACGAGTGCGCGAGGGCCGTATACCAGTAGGTCGCGTCTCCCACTATGCCGTGGTCGGTTGGAAAGGAGTGTGACCTTACCTGCCTGAGTGAGGGGGCAATTTCTAGGTTGAGTTTGACCAGCTTGAGGAATATGTCCGCTATCGATGAGCCGGGCCCGATATTGGTAGGTGGATAGTGAGGTCTCTTATACTCTCCCAGTTGTGCGTTTGGATAGGGACGACAAGCTAGCGTAAAGTGTACTAGACCCCGGTGATTATCCAGACTGAGAACCGTACTGATTTGATGCTCTAGTGAGGAGCTATACTGATATATGATGAGGATTGACATGCTGGAGTTGCATTTCACATCGTATGGTCTTGACATGGCCGATAGCATTCATATCTCGCACCGCATAGCCTTGGTACGGCTGATTGCATTCATGTACTCATCAGCACGATTCCGCATTACTCTGATCTTGCATTCTGAGCACGCTTATACTACGAACACACTTACACCGCCCTTTAAGCTTTCTATCAGCTTATGCACGATTGATGCGTGCAGGTGACGTCAGGATGCAACCGTAGTCTCGCCGCAGTTGGAGCGTGCAACCGAGCTTTTGGGGTTTTTGTCATTTTCAGTATATTGTATTTTCCTTTCATACGCATTGTACTCAAAAGTTTTTGATCATAGTGGATTTTGTGATGGTGTTCTTGTGGTTATTGTTCATGGGTTTTGCTTTTGGTTATGCTCATTACAAATCGAATCATGTTTGAAATCCTCCTTGTAGTATCCCAGGATCGGAACCTGGTATATGGGTGCCGGGAGCCGAGAATGGGGTACTATGGTGGCGTCGGCACCGGATTCGACGATCTAGAATTTTGTGAGCCTGGTTTTCGAGTTCAGGGCATGACATTAGCTAGGATTGACGACCCTAGATGGATCTCCGTTTGGGTTAGTGATATAAAGGGAGGTGCTTTAGCTTCCCAAATTTGCTGTATAAATAAGCTAATTAAATACTTGGCTAACACGACCATGCACCACATTGCATGTACTTTGGCGATGAAGGGCACGTTTAGGGAGTTTGTCATGCGCGAACGGTTGATGGAGTCGCTTGTGAGGGAGCTTCGTGTGAGTGCATGCATCATTACAGCATACCATCCCTACATTAACAAGAGTACTTGGGATATGATTGTTGTACTGCTTTATCATTACTGCTTGACTGAATTGATAACATGTTAACCTTTACCTTATAATACCACTGAGTTGATCACTCATTCCCACTCTGGGACGGTGTTTTAAAACACCAACCAGACTCTGTTGTAGATGTAGGTGATGATGGAGTCTATACATCTGAGATGGACTTCTTTGACGAGGAGGAGGAGTTCTTCTATGTACAGCTATCAGGCTGGTCTATGTAGACTATGCACTGATCGACGGGATCACAGGGATTATATAGATTAGTCAAACATTCATATTTTGACATATTGTATATTTTGAAACAAACCATGTATATATTCAGCCCTGTAACACACTCATACTCTGGAGGTTACGAAACACGTATATACTTTATATATTTATCTCAGTTTTCCACTTGCTTAATTACATTAACTCTGGAGTATGATATGCTAATTTAGTATAATCCCTCTCATGTTTAATGCACTAATATGGACAACATTTAAACATCAATATCTATGTTGCATAAGTGATGCGTTGGATCTCGGGAGTTGAGCTTTGCTCGACCCTCGAAATTCAGGGCGTTACAGACATCAAAGAATTAGAGAAAAATCGAGTTGGTTGCTGGACATATTAGGTGCTCTTTTCGATCCATCGAAGGCAATTCGATGACATCGAAGCTAGTCCGTCGATGACATCGAAGAATTACAGGAAAAATAAGTTTAGTCGCTGGACAAATTGGATACATCATTCGATGACATCGAAGGCTGTTCGATGACATTGAAGCCAGTCTGTCGATGACATCGAAGGTTGTTCAATGACATCGAATCGGTTACGTGGAGTGCGTAAATTTGATCCGGTTTTGCGATTTTGCGGAACTTTGCCTATAAATAGGCTTTCCTAAGCGCTTTTTGGGATATCTAGGGTTTGGACGAGCAGAGCAAAAGGGCGGAGCTGCTTCCTAAGAGTTTTTCTTCCATTCTCCTTAGTTTTTAATGCTTTCTTCTAGGATTTTTAATCCAATCATGTCTATGGTTGGCTAGATCCCTTAGCTAGGGCTAAGGGGTGAAGCTTGTAGAGTGATTGGGATGTTTGCTTTGTTTTAATTCATGTTTGTTGAACTCTCTTGGATTCTACTTTGATTATGAAGGAATATTTTTAGTTTTTAATGGTTTGTTGTGACAAATTATAATAGATCTGCGATAGCTTGAGATATCTTCTTTTCCTGAATTGAGATTGTGAAATTAGTTGGTCTCGTTGTTCACCATCGTCCCTTGGGCATGGTAGGATGACGGAATCCTTCCTAACTTTCACAATTCTCTTATGAGTGGTTGTGGGATTGGTAAATCCTGTTGTGCGCCTTGTCTCTTGGGCATGGTTAGGTGACAGAATCACTTCCAAATTTTCACCACTCTCATCCATTGATGATTAGATCCATGAGAAGTTCAGAGATCTGACAAGTTTCTTCTTTTCAACTGGATAAGATAGAACTTTGATTCCAGTTGTGTCCTTGAATCATGCAAGGTAGCTTCCCAATTGCTATAAGTGGATCCTAGACACCCTAGTTCCTACCTTTAAATTCACTAGTTTTAATTACTTTAATCACAATTACTCTCTCAAATATTCCAGATTTAGGTTTTCATCTTCTTCTAGTTTTAGTTCTTGTTACTTTCAGAAGGCACACAAGATTAGTCCCTATGGATTCGACCTCGGTCTCACCGAGATTATTACTACATCGCTACCCTGCACTTGGGGTTGTGAACAAGTTTTTGGCGCTATTGCCGGGGATTAACGGTTGTGTTTTTCTGAGATTAACTAGTTTTGGAATTACTTTAAGATTAGGGTTTTTCTATTTTCTATTTTTAGGATTAGGGTTTTCTGAATTATTTTAGAAACTAGCTTAGCTTTCTATTTCTAGGTTTAGAAACTTTCCTAATTTTTTTTAGAAACTAACTTTTTCTCTTTTTAGGAACGTTCTATTTTCTATTTTTTTTAAAAATTTATTTATTTATAGAAATTAACTCCTCTTTTTATTTTTATTTTTAGAAACTTTCTAATTTTAGAATTCTCGGTTTTAAAAACTAACTTGTTTTGTTTTCTTTTGTTTTGCAGGATTGTAATTTAGGAACTCCTAATTTGGTAACTCCCTTCTAATTCTCTCTCTTTCTATTTCTAGATTTCTTATTGCTATAGTTTTTTTTTTTTTTTTTTTTTTTTTTTTTTTTAAAATTTAAGGATTAGATTCAGAGTTAAGGTTTCACCATGCAAGAGTGGGTACGTCAGTATGCTGAGATGGATGAGAGATATTGGGAAGAGATGTATGATGATTATGATAAAAATTAACCTATGTCTCAAAATTTTTCTGAAACCATCATCGAGAATCGATCGGAATATAATGCTCCACTGGTTACGAAGTCTATAAGTGATCACGTGCAGGAAAATGATTACACCCCACTAATTAAGAGAACGGTACGTGATTATTGGGGTGGGAATTATTATCACCCATCAGATAAGAAGAAAACAATGCGTGATAATGAGTATCTATAACCATCAGATTCTCCCACCTATGATCCGTATGACTATGATTAGTGGAAACATCAAAATTGGAAAGATGAACCAATAACATGTTATAGTGATTATTCTCTTGGATCCCCTACCTTTGAGATCCAACTAGAAATGATCCAAGAGGATTCACGTTTGAATTTCACGGACTATCGAGAACAACTCGACCAACTTATCACGGGCATGATGAAATCATTAGAAGCAATTAAATCGCACCTCGATAAGGTGGAAGAGGCTAGGTTATCACAACCTTAACTTAGTCTAGAAATACAATGCGAGGAAAGTGATCCTAACTCGCTTTTGGAGAACCATGGAACTTGGAATGAAGAGTTGGATTATGTTAATGCGCATATGGTGCAATTTCTCAATGAGTCGATCTCGATGACTGTCCAAAGGAATGATTAAGAGATGTGGGTGTCTTTCAAATATAATGATAATGACACACTTCAGTCACATGACACACTCGGTTTCAATGATGAGGGAGAGGTTAGTTTATTCGAACCTCAACCCAATTTAGGAATAGAATGTGAGGAAAGCGATTCCATCCCAAGTGTATACTGCACTGAATTGGAAAATGATGAGTATTGGGATGACGATCATGAATGTGCAGCCCAAATTCTACTAGAATCAATTTCAAGTTTGGTCCAGGTCAATGATCAAAAAGTACTCGAATTGATTGGTCATACACTCATCTGACACGTCTAATTTAAATGTGGAGGATGAGCCCCTTTCAACCGACCCTTCTAACTCTTGTGAGACATGTTTAAACCACTCCCTTGATTTGAATCATAAGATGGTTAGGGAGATGGATGAGTTGCTCGATAGGACTCTGGAATTTGGGGCCACCCAGTTGAGATCACCATCTGAACAGTCAATTTTTGACGATTCAATGCCTCTTCTGAGTAGTATCAATGAATAGAGTCTTCACATCAATACTTCGTCTAATGACCCTCAATCTGTCTGTGCAGGGCTGGAGCAAGAGAGCATACTTCCATCTACTTTTAAAGACGATGGAGTTCTTGAGCATATCATTACAGATTTCAATGTGGAAAATGAGTCACCCTCAGTTGAATTTCCCAACTCTTTGGACGATTGCTTGGCACACTTTGCAGATTCAAATGACCCAATAATACAAGAAATAATGGATGCCTTGCAAGACAATACCTTAGTAGTTTTTATTGACCAAGAGAACCCTTATTCTGAAACCTTTCCCCCCACAGATCCTGAATGTTTACCATTAAGGGAGGAGGAGCTGAAAATTGAACGGGAGTCTGAAACTTCGGAATGTGTTGAGACTACATCATTTGCTGAGAATTTTTCTGAATTCTATTTACTTGTAGTCCCTGATTCACCATGGAGTACTAACATTGAAACTTTTTCTATCACAGGTGAATCATATATGCTTTGGATACCTCAAGCAATTCAACAACAATTTTTTGTTGAGATCCATAAATTTCTCTGGAAATTCATGCTCCAGGGCATCCAAGCCTATTATAAAAAAGGCTTTTGGATGATCTTGTTGAGAAGTCTACTAAGAAATTTATCAAGATATTGGCCAGAGGAGGAACCTTGTGGCATGACTGAGTAGCTTTTTCCTTGCTTTCCTAGTTTAAGATTAGTTTATTGCTTTCATGGAATTTAGGATAGTTTGCTTTCAGTTATTTTAGGATAGTTTGTTTATCATCTGTTGAGTCCTTCTGCCAACCCATCTTCACTTTGAGACCCTTGGGAAAAGCCTCTAAATTTCTTCTTCAGCTACTACCTTTCCATCACTTCTCCTTTACTTTCATTGTCTCATGCGCATGACATGCTTATATCTTTTACATTGAGGACAATGTAGATTTTAGGTTGGGGGTATGGATTAGGCAAGCTAATCAGGTTTTCTTAGTCTTTGAGCAAAAATTGTGAAATTTTTTCTGAAAATTTAGTTAATTCGAGTGATTTTGAAGATCATCCATGATTTAGAAGTATAAGATACTTAATGTTGTTGATTTATGACTTGTGGATTTAGTTACTTGTTAGATTTCACGGTTAAGTTCGAATTATTAATCCATGATTAGAAGTTTTAAACATTGATTGAGTCATGATTTCACATGTCACATCTAGCTTACATATTAAGGTGTCAGTTTGATATTGAATTGTTAACTTGGTGATTATTAAGCATAGAAGGAACCAACCTGGGGAATTTTTCCATCATGTTCAATGAGAAGAATTGAAAAGAAAGAAAAAAAGAATACTTAGCTAAAAAAATAGTTGTCGTTGAAAAGGGCTACCTATTGCAGATCATTGAAAAGATTAAACATAACGTGAAAGCCATCGATGGAACAATCAAAAGCTGGAAGAATAAAAAGACTGAACTGTAAGGCAAAATTTGGTTTAGGTTTCAGTCATCCCGAATGCTCTTTTGATTATCAATGTTATCATGGAAATTGAGAATTGAACCTTTGATTGTGATAAGTCTAGGCTTCACTATGCAACCATGGAACTCAATGATTAGGATTGTCCTAAGTGGAGGATTAATGTTTTGAACTTGACTATGAAATTTACCGTGTGCTAGAGTTTAGGAGGAAATACTGCTCAATATTAATGTATCCTAGATTTCTGTGAAATGGATTGTCTTTAGAACCGCTTGAGCATATGAAAATTACATAGTAGTTTTTTGAAATAATTTTCACATACTTTGCTCGAGACTAGCAAAATGCTGGTTGGGGATTGTGTTGAGGGTTAAATAGTGCATATCATCCCCCATTTATTTCTTGGTTTTACAAACATAATATGGCTTAATGGTATATTTTACATGTGTTTGTGTTGCAAGGTGAATTTAAGAGCTTGGATTGAAAAGAATGCTAAAAGCATGAATTTAATACTCAAGAATCATCAAGCAAAGAATGGATCTTTGGAGACCAAGATGGAAGATTTCAAGACCCCAAGCTTCAAGAAAATCAAGTGAAAAAGGAAGGAAGTGCAGAAAGTAGTGCAGAAATTGATGCAGAAATTCACAGGATTTGAACTTAGATGTCATCGAAGGCTGGTCAATGACATCAAAGAATTAGAGAAAAATCAAGTTGGTTGCTAGACATATTGGGTGCTCTTTTCGATCCATTGAAGGTAGTTAGATGACATCAAAGCTAGTCTGTCGATGACATCAAAGGCTGTTTGATGACATTGAAGAATTACAGGAAAAACAAGTTTAGTTGTTGGACAAATTGGTTACATTATTCGATGACATTGAAGGCTGTTCAATGACATGGAAGCCAGTCTTTCGATAACATTGAAGGCTGTTTGATGACATCGAACTGGTTACGCGGAGTGTGTAAAATTGATTCGATTTTGTGATTTTGCGAAACTTTGCCTATAAATAGGGGTTCCTAGGCACTTTTTGGGATATCTAGGGTTTGGAGGAGCAGAGCAAAAAGGCGGAGCCTCTTCCCAAGAGTTTTTCTTCCCTTTTCCTTAGTTTTTAATGCTTTCTTCTAGGGTTTTTAATCCAATCATGTCTATGGTTGTCTAGATCCCTTAGCTAGGGCTAAGGGGTGAAGCTTGTAGCGTGATTGAGATGTTTGCTTTGTTTTGATTCATGTTTGTTAAATGCTCTTGGATTCTAGTTTGATTATGAAGGAATATTTTTAGTTTTTAATGGTTTGTTGTGACAAATTACAATAGATTTGTGATAGCTTGAGATATCTTCTTTTCCTGAATTAAGATTATGAAATTAGTAAGTCCTGTTGTTCACCATCATCGCTTGGCATGGTAGGATGACGAAATCCTTCCTAACTTTCACAATTCTCTTATGAGTGGTTGTGGGATTGGTAAATCCTATTGTTCGCCTTGTCTCCTGGGCATGGTTAGGTGACAGAATCACTTCTAAATTTTCACCACTCTCATCCGTTGATGATTAGATCCATGAGAAGTTCAAAGATCTAACAAATCTCTTCTTAGCAATTGGATAAGATAGGACTCTGATTCCAATTGTGTCCTTGAATCATGCAAGGTAGCTTCCAATTGCTACAAGTGGATCCTTGGCACCCTAGTTCCTACCTTTAAATTCAATAGTTTTAATTACTTTAATCACAATTACTCTCACAAATATTCCAGATTTAGGTTTTCATCTTCTTCTCGTTCTAGTTCTAGTAACTTTCAGAAGGCACATAAGATTAGTCCTGTGGATTCGACCTCGGTCTCACTGACATTATTACTACATCGCTACCCTGCACTTGGGGTTGTGAACAACATGCTAACATCTTTCATGTTATATATCATAATGGGCCCACTAGCCACATACACAACTGTAACACCTCAGAAAAATTCGTACAAAGACCCGAGTACCACCTCAGGCAGAAATCCCTAAGGACCGTATTCTGTAGAAATTTAGACGAAAATTGATTAATTACTAAACTAAATTAATCGATGGATTTAGCCCAAACCACCATTTACACAAATGGCAAGACCCAAACCCATCGAAATTACTAACTCAACACTACTTGAAAACTTAGGAGAAATCCCATGAGCCTGTTGCTCTCGGGAATACATTGAAACTCAGTATCGGACTAGGACCGCACGTCAAAAGTCCGATGACCTCAAAACTATAGGATTATGTCCATCCTATTGGGCTTGACAACCACTACGGGAACCGAGCCCAGACTGTGTCCAGAATTGCATAACTTGAGCCGTGAGTAAAGTGTGTGAGAAACGCAAGTATCTTTAGAAAATGAAATGAAACTTAAGTAAATTGGGCCATTTGCTTACACGCAAAATTGAGGATTCAGACCGTCAGTTTCTGACCAAACTTCACCCATGAAAAAGAGAAATTTTGCTGCACGAATCTGTATACTTGTGGCCCTGATCGAGTAAGCATGACCGTTGATTTGACACGGGTCCTCCACGGCCGATCGACCTATCTAATCGTACTGAAATCACATCCTGGTATAGATCCATTGTCAGGGAACTTACCCTATGACGTAGGTGAGTAATGGACCTCCTGATGAGCCTCATTCGTCAGAAACAGTCACCCTTTGGTTATAAATTAAGTATACCATGGCCCTGGGCCATTTGCATCAGTTCTGGGCCTATATAAAGCCCTTAAACCACCCCATCTCTCCCTCATACGAATTCGCTCCAAACCCTAGGAGAGAAAGAGAGAAAGGAAGGGAAAAGAGTGAGGAGAGAAGAGAAAGTCTGGGAGATCGTTGCCGTGGTTCTTTCCCATGGCTCCATACACTAAATCGCTTTCCTGTTATGTTACATGATCCATCTCAGCTATGATTTGGGTAAGAAATTCAAACTCTAACGCCGTAGTTAAGATCTAGAATAGTCGTTTGTTAACCTAGCTAACAGATTGCACCATTTAGGTACCCGACGTTCTGCTTTCGGGAACATAGAATTAGAACTATGTCCGAATCGAGAATTCCAATGAAAGGTGCGGATTATAAACATTTAAGTTATGGTTTTCAATGCTTTCAATGTCAGCTAATGATTTATGTTTAACTTGATTCCTGCCATATTGTCTTAGATATGACGTTTTCGATGTATCATACATGTGTGAACTGGGTTGAATACAAGATGCATCCCACGTGTTTGTTGAAATGTTTGAATGAACATGCAATTGTGATTTGTGCTTACCATGACTGTTAATCTAGGATTCATGTGTGTCGTATGCATGATGATCCTTTTGTGTAAGGAATCGCCATAATATATGTCGTAACTAATCTAGTCTATGTAGTTGGTGAAGTGTAACTTAGGTGTTTGATAAAATGTCTGAATGAGAAAATGTTGATGAAGTGTATTTATTTAGTGTATTAAGATAGGATTCTCAATTACCTTAATCATATGTATCATTTCTTCCATGTAATCATATTTACGACTACGCAATGTATGGATAAAATGCAAGTGTTGGTGACATGTTCAATGTGTTTGATGAAATGCTCAAATGAGAGATTTGTTTGGACTGATTGCCAAATGCTGGAATTATTGTCACATGTGTTTACTTGTTACATCTGAGTAGGATTGGGGCTACGTTGTAGTCCAGGGAATAGGCAATCGTCCCCATTCAGGTGGTCGAATCAATCTCACCACCTCAGATATATTCAATGAATCTGGGTAGCGTGACGATTATCGACAGTGGTTAGGCCACGAGGGGTGCTTATGCACTCCATGTTGATTAAGTCGGCGTGTGCTCGTACCAATCGAACTTGTCTAATAAACTAATTGATCTAATGTGTGTTTACCATGTATGGACACCACTACTTGAATCTAAGGTACCCCTTACCGATGTAAAGACCCATTTTAACTATGGTACCACGTTTCGCTAAGACTCATGAGCTGGGCATGGTGGTATGGACACCGTGTTCGAGCTGTCGGCCTACGCCGAGGTAATCAGCCACCCCGTAGTGACCAGTGAGCAAACTCAGACTCGTGAGCCGGGCTTGGTGGTATGGGACATCATGCTTGAGCGGTCGGCCTACGCCGAGGTGATTAGCCACCCCGTAGTGACCAGGAGTATAAACTTATGAATTTGCCTATCCACTGCTTTTCATTGGGAGTGATGATCCCATAACTTGCCTATTGTATGTGCTTGACTAGGAGTGACGAACCTAGATGTATCCTTCAGTTCAGGTCAATGATATAAAGAGAGGTACCCTAGCTTCTCAAATCTACTGTATGAATAAACTTAATTAATTACCGGGCTAACATGACCATGCATAGTACTGCTTAGTTAGGACGTGCTTTAAAGGCGTGAAAGTCGCACAGGAGGTAGTGTTGTCATATGCGATATGGTGTCGGCATCGCTTGTTGAGGGAGCTTTTGATGTGAGGGCATGCATCATTACTTGCACTCCATTCCCGCATTAACAAGAGTAGCTAGGAAGCAATTGTTATGCTGCTTTATCATTACTGCTTGATTGAATTATAACATGTTAACATTTGCCTTATAATACCACTGATTTGATAACTCACTCCCACTCTGGGACGGTGTTTTAAAACACCAACCAGACACTGGTTTAGATGCAGATGATGATGAGGTTTATGTGACAAATCAGGATTTCATGGACGAGGAGGAGGAGTTCTCCTACTGTCAGCTTTCAGGTGGGTCTATGTAGACTTAGAGCTGCTTTGCCGGGATACTGGGATACTTGTCTAGTTGAACATCTTACATTTTCCCATTTTGTCTATTTTGAAACAAACCTTGTATATATTAAACCCTGTTACACCGTCATACTCTGGAAGTTGTGAATTGCTTACTTATTTAAATACATAACCTTCAGACTTTCGTATGCTTATCTCTAGAGTATGATATGTTACTTTAGTATAATCCCACTCATGTTTAATGCATTAATATGGATGACATCTAAACATCATTATCCATGTTGCATAAGTGAGTTCTGAATCTTGGGAGTTGAGGCTTGCTCGACCCTCGAAATTCAGGGCGTTACAATAACAAATCAAGAAAAGCCCAATTATCCAGTTTATGCATTGTAAAATAGGTCGCTCTAAGCGTGGTCCACTTGACTAGAGGTAGTATGAAAGGCACGCTACCCCAGTAGGCAATGGGCCTGCCCAACAAGCTCAAGGAAGGTTACCATTGTGGGCTTCTCATTCCCCAACGATTTCTCTTAGTGTTTGGCCCGCTTGGGCCTTAGGGTTGCATCATTTAGATGGCCCAAGGCCACCTATATATTAAGAGAACATTTGGACAACAAGATTTGTCCACTAAATATTTTACAAGTTATACAACACCCATTTACAAAACATGCCAGGTGGACCTTATTACATGAAAGGTAAGGCCCATACAAGATAGCCCATACTAGATGGCCCATTTAAGGTTTTTTAAGCCCAACAATATCTGAGAGTTATTTTTCAAAGTTTAGATGCTGCATTAAATGTTTTGGGAAGGTGGTGGACCCCACTGATGTGGCCCCACATAAATTTTACATCAAACAGTTTTTTGCACAAATGTAGGTTTCTGGTCATCTTCAATTCAGATTTATGATCATGTGGGACCCACATATGGTGAAAGGAGGGATCCATCTGGTAGCTCTATATATAGGCTTTAAAAGGTATAAGGCAAGCCTCATTGGTTTGGTGTATACAATTTACGGTGATGTCCAAATATGGGTACTTGGAGGAAATGTGCAGGAAACATAGTGCAGAATTAGTTTTGGCCCGATCTTGAGTACGTCCCATAATCACAGGGGACCACCTTTCAGTGTCCCATCAGGTGCCCTTGGTTGTACTATATATGTACTTCAAAAACTATAACCTGGGACCAACTGGTTGTGTACACATAATATTTGGTATAGGGCCAAACATAGACACTTTAATTTTCTGCACAGCCATACCTGGCCCCATTTTGGGATCCACTCCCTGATCATGTGAAGTCTGATTTGGCCCAAGTAAAATATTATTTATCTATTCATTAATATAGGTTAAAGGTTCCAAGTGGTGGCCTACTCATATTTCCAGCGTGTGGTCCACTACAGAGGCCCAAAGTTGGTACAAAACACAAATAATCAGACAATTTTCAGCAATGGGGTCTGTCACAATAACTTAGGGCCTAATTTTCAAACACTTAGGGATCATTCTTGACAAAAAGGTGGGACATCCTATCTCACTTATAGAAGAATTAAACATCCCTTATAGCGGTACCCTTAACTACAGAGTGTGGGACCGACTATAAGGTGTCAAAGTGGCCTACATGCAATACAGTCAAGTACTTAAAAAATTTCAGCAAACAGAAAGTGCAAAGTAAATGAAATGATCCAATGTCAAGTGGGGCCCACATGCTAGCAGACCATAGATAAGAGACACACAAAAATATACATGGGTTTCCAGATTGGATGAACTAATAAAATGTATAAATCACAAGTGATCCCACACCCAAGTGGGTCAATAAGAGGATGAATGTTATGTACAACATATATCCAACATACACATCTAGTAGCAAATGAAATATATTGATCAAATCTCTATGATCAGATTCTCTGTTGGAAAATTCGATCTAATGGATGATTTAGTAATACATCATTTAGGCCGTTTATAGGTTTCCAACCATACAGAGCCTTGGATCCATATGGACCACACATAGAAATTTAAGATTTGTCCTTTCTGAAGTATCTGACGGTCAAGAATTTCCTAAATTCTATCATGAAAGAATTTGACCATAGGGATGGTACACATGATTATTTACTATCTCAAGTAAGTTAAGAACAAATATCAAATGCATCTGACCGTTGGAATCACGGATATTGACCACACAAGAATGGTCATAATAAGCCCCCAAATACATCTTTCATATAAGGCCAAGATCTCAGCCGTCTGGACTCCGATTGAGGCTTATTATATACCGTTGGAAAGATGGTTCGATTTTCTACGAATTCAATGGAACCTGTATTTTTAATAAATTCATTAAAAGAGTTAAAAATGGGTCCATTTTAGGCAAATTGGAATCCTGCATGTGCTGCTGGACAGCAGCCAAGTAAACTTGATGTTACGGATGATTGGACCGTTGGATGACTAGTAAATTTGGTCCAGAGTTAGTTCATATTGTAGATCATATTATTCCCAAGTTTTAACTCTGATCTTAGCATGGTCGATTTTATATGATTTTTAGAACTTATTGTCCAAAAAAAAAAAAAAAGGATTACATGTGAAGGGTGTGGATATGATGTTCATCATGGTGGACCATACTGACATGGGCCACTTTACTGACCACCATAACCATAAATACATGCACACAAGAACTCCACACCAGTGGGGTCCACACATATTGAGAAAATAGAGGAGGATGAGGATGGGAGGAGGGGTGTAGACTCACCTCATGGATGGATGGTTAGATGATGATGTGTGGTCCACTCTCTCTTTGATCAATGGTGGGCCACACCTTGGCCCCACTCTCTCTCACTCTCTCTTAAAATCTCAGAATTTTTATAATTATAGGAAAAGAATAAGTGCAAGAGAGCTCCTGCCTTATATAGGGAGTTGGGGGTTGAGGTGGCAAGTTTATGAGATCTTATTGGTGCTAAAAGTGAGATGGAAGGTGATGTATGATATGGGTTGTAGATCGATGAGGTGGATGGTGCTAAGCATGCATTAGCCAAGGTGGAAGAAATCTAGACATGCATTTACTAATGGATGGATAAGGTTGTGGGTTATAGGTAATGCATGGTAGATAATGAAGTGGAGTGTTGCAATTGGTTGTTTGAAGTGATGTGGCACAAATCAAGACATGCATTGGATGCATGTATAGGATGAGGTGGACATGAGGCGTGATTAGTTTCTAAGGCATGGGGAGAGAGCTAATGATGAGTTTTTAGATAGAATCCAATTTTGTCTTATAGTGCTTGTCTTATATGTGCTAGCTTCTTATTTTGTCATGTAGCAATTGTCCTATTTGTTGATAATTTCCATGTTCTAAAGGTAGGCTTTAGGCCCACATGGGCTCAAGTCCAATGGGCCTAACATAATAAAGGTTGCTTGTGTTACTAGATACATAATTTGGGCCTTACATTCGATGGGTCATATCTAACTAACAGAGTGTCGAATTAATGCGCGGTTTTCACCATTGCGATCGCAACGACGACGCGATCCACATGATAGAGGTCTCAAGATCAACTAGAACAAATCACTTGTGTGAGTTTTCTAGGTGCACTATGGTGCAGTGTAAGGTCTATCAACGGTGCCAGTTGGGACACGTATGCATACGAGTGATGTCGCAAAAGACTGGGATCCCACACTCTGGTGCACGTACGGTCCGCACATCATGAGGACTCGATCTGGAAGAGGAACCAACTCATACCTTGCGTACATCACATCTTACTCTTTGTTCCATATAATATGTCACGCCCCAAGCTCGGAATTCGGATTCGCAAGAATCCCGATCCCCGAGTCTGGTGCCCATAGCCTTCGTAGTACCCCATTCTCGGCTCCTAGCGTCCATACGCCCGATTCCGATCCTGGGATCCTACAAGGAGGATTTTTTTTATACATTTAACTCATAATAAGCATAATAAGCTCCAAGCTCAACACTGTTGCAACCTAACATCACCTGCATGCATCTATCATGCATAAGCTTATAGAAAGCTTAAAGGGTGGTGTAAGTGTGTGCATAAGGTAAGTGCCAAGTATTTAATGCAATGTCATAATCATACAATGTCAAAATAGGCGCAAGGTTATAAATCGTACGTTATCAGAGTAAGTGAAAATACTGACAAGTCCATGAGTCAAACAATATCAGAATACACAATACAGATCAACTATACAAATGAGGAACAATATCAGAATACGCAATACAGATCAACTATACAAATGAGGAACAATATCAGAATACGCGATACATATCAACTATACAAATGAGGAGACATAAAGAGTCAAATATTAGATGCCGTATCTAAACCATATAAATGTAGAAACACAGGTAACCTAAATGCATATGCCGCGAATGTAATGCAATATGCGGTGCGAATGGAATGACCATGCTGGATTGTGAAGTTGGGATGATAGTACGTAGTATCGCAAGATATGGGGTCCATCACAAGGGACTTCTATCCAAACCAGTCCCATACCTAAATTTGGATAGTCAGACTCAATATGGTAAACTCCTGATCTCAGGTTAGTCACACGCCCCAACCGAAATCCTGGCCGTTGCGAAGGTTCACATAACAAATAGTTGCGCACAACCAGCCCAAGTGAATAGTGAATGAATGAATGAATAAGTATGCAATTCCTACTCAATAAGTCCACATATCAGTACGTTTCATTTCTGGAATCATCACTGGGGTTTAGTACAATCCAAATGGCACTGCCACTCTCCCAACCGCATAGTCCAAGTGAGTGTAAGAAACTACACTATCCGCCTGACCAATAGTCTACCAATGCCTATTCGGCACATCGATAGCGGACCCATTCCTCGAGCTGATCAGACTCAGCCTAGCAATGCCCCCTACTCTCGGGCGGGTAAGGCCACACCCCCTCCCAACCAACCACAACACAGTGGGAGACGCGGCCTCCTGGTATTCGGCACTCGAGCGCTCATGTATCCATTCAGTCTCGACGTTGGGGCGTCCTTTAGTACCAAGAGGGTTTTAGGGATTTTCACCCAGGGCCATCTATGGCAGCCCGATGGTCGAACCAAACATTTCTGGTGTCCCATCTGGCCATCCACGATATGCCTGTGGAGGCTACAGCCCTGATGTCGCTAGGGCGTACAGTAATCATAATGCAAGATGCATGAGTCATACAATCCAGTCATGTATCAATCCTGCGCATACCGTGCACTCATGTGAGATAACCTCTGCCTATCAGGGAGTCTCATAACAACGTACTCAATGACATATGCAATGATTAACTACATCTCATAACAAACATGCAGATGATACGTATGGGCATGTATCATGATGCTACGCTGTCACATACTCATAATCGGTATCAATAACCGGCATCGGCAATCGACCTCGACAATGTTGACATTTAACCAACATTGCCCCCGGGGAATGACCCTCATAGATCCTAACATATAGTGGACCCATGACCTCACACAATCGCAATGAGCCTCATCACATAGACCTCATATTCATCACATTAGGTTTAAAACACGGGTCGAATATACATTACGATGGGCCTCAACTACGAGTCGCATATACACCATATAGGTCTCGACAATCGGCCTCGATAATTGAAATTGGCCTCGACAATCGAAATCGACACTCGGAGTCGGCCTCGACAATCGGAGTCGGCCTCGATACTTGGCCTTGACAATCGGGATCAATCGATAATCAGAATCGGCAAATCGGTCACGTTAATCGGAATCGGCAATCGGCCACAATAATCGGGATCGATCGATAATCAGAGTCGGCAAATCGTCACGTCAATCGAAATCGGCAATCAGCCACGTCAATCAGAATCGACAATTGGCTACGACAATCAGGATCGATTGATAATCAGAATCGGCAAATCAGTCACGACAATCGGATTGATCGATAATCGAAATCGACAAATCGGTCACGACAATGGCACCGATAATCAACAAATAAACAAAGCGAGGTCCATAATTGATCAGCCGATCAACCATAGTATAAAGATCGGCACTCGACCGTGGTTATATCAAATTCGATAGCACGGAGCCATCCATCTACGGCAAATGGGGCCCACTTATTTGGGTTAACCCACTAAGGGAATGATGAGAATGAGCCTAACAAGGTCTAAGGGAAGGTCACAATGTGGACATCCAACCATCATTGCCCATCAATGTGGACATCTAACCAACATTGCTCCTAAGGAGTGACCTACATAGGGCCAAACATATAGTGGGTCCATGGCCTCAAGTACAATCACGATGGGCCTCATTTACGTCACATAGTCCTCGTCATATTGGGTCAACATACATCTCATCGGGCCTTGAATAAACAACAGGTGGGCCTCGCACCTTGGTCTTGAATATATTATAACGGGCCTTGCCCATGGGACTCATCGCTGGGCCTCATATGTGAAGTGGGCCACATCACATGGGCCGCATAAATGCACAATAGGTAGGCCCTACACATGCAGCAGATGGGCCCCACCAGATGGTTAGTGTGGATATAGAATGCATACATCTAGTGGGTCACACGTCCCACGGACGGTGTCAATAAAACATACATCGAGGCTGGCCCTATATGACCTAGACGGTTGGGATGGAACATATGAGGTGGGCTCTGCCCACGGGTTCCAAATACATTACAATGGGCCTTAACCCATGGGTTTTGAATACATCTCAATGGGCCTCAACCCATGGGCCCTGATATATATCATAATGGGGTGCCTGCCCTGGATGGCGTGGATAAAAATACATTATGGTGCATCCCATCCAAATAGTTGGACAGGTTGGATATGAAAAAATATATATTATGTGGGATCCATGTGTACAACGGATTCCTCAAGGTGGGCCTCACACAGATGGACTACATGGAATGAAATACATATGTCACACGGGTTCCACATCCCACGGCCAAAGATTGGGCGGTGTGGATAAATACATCATGCTGGCTCATACTGCATATGGACGGTATGCTTATTCAACACATATAATAACATATAATAAAGAGGGCCCCACCGTCCAGTAGCTGCTGGACGATGTGAATATAGAATGCATGCATCAAGGTGGGCACCTCGAATGGACCACAAAATACATCAAAGTGGACCTGACAGATGGGCCACAAAGTACATCAAAGTGGGCCCGACAGATGGACCACAAAATACATCAAAGTGGGCCCGACAAATGGGCCACAAAATACACCAAGATGGGCCTCCTCACATGGGTCATACATACATCAAATGGGCCACACCAATGGGTCCCATGTATATCAAATGGGCCACACCCAAATAAAAGTGGTGATAATGATTTCCACCATTTAAGTTCCTAAGGCCCACCATAACATATGTTTCCCATCCAACATGTTCATAAATTAACGTAATGATAGATAAAGTGGAACAAATATCAACTTAATAGGAAACTCCCAAGGCCCTTAGAAATTTTGAACGGTGGACGTCATTGTCCACTACCTTAAATGGTGGGGTCCACTTGATCTTTAGATCTGACTTATTTTTAGTCTCAAGCCAGTTAAGACAAGCTTGCCAAATGGTTAGACGATTTGGATGCAACACATGCATCAAGGGTGGGGTCCACATGAGCTATGGATTTGACTCATTCTTTAGCTCAAGCCATGAAATGAGCTTTCAAAATGGATGGACAGCATGGATGCAACACATGCATTATGGTGGGTCCCATGAAGGCCCACCATCATGTATATATCATATAATATAATATAAAATCTACATATAATATATACAATAATATATATACACACACACACACACACATCAGCCCCACACGTGGGGTGGTCCCACCGTCCAGGTGTCGACGGTGGTGTGAATAAACACATACGTCATTGGTGGGGTCCACTAGCCGTCCAGCAGCAGCTGGACGGCATGTATAAAACACATACATCTGTGTGGGCTCCACCGTCCGCCTGGATGGTATGAATAAAACACGTACATCACTGTGGGCACCACGTGGGGCCCATCATAATGTTTATACGCCATCCAACCCGTTGATAAGGTCATGTAGACCCAGATGAAGAGGGAAAACAAATTTCATGTTGATCCAAAGCTTCTGGATGCTCAGAGGGTCTTAATGGTAGACGTTTAATTTAACACTGTTTCCTGTGATGTGGGCCATCTGGCTCCCATATCAAGCTGATTTTTGGAGGGAGCCCACTTCAAGAAGGGGCCCACCAACTAAACGGCATGGATGAAAAATACACATCATGGTGGGGCCCACGGCTAGGACCGTGGGTCCCTAGTCGTCCGCCCTCAGCGCAGGATGCCTGCGCGTCTTATCTCTTTGTCAGCAGCAACATCAATGTTGTTGTTGTTGTTGTTTTTTTTTTTTTTGAAAAACTGAGATTTGAGGTTTTTCATACGTGGGGCCCGCACCAGCTGAATCCAACCCATCCATTGCACTCCACGGCTCAAGACCAACCAAATGAGCCCAATATGCAGCATGTTTCGGTGTACCGAAACATCAAGGTGAGTTTTAATGGTGAAAATCACCATTTGCTATGCTATGACCCGCCAGAACCTCGGATTGGCTCCGTTTTTCAGTTTCACGCCTAAAATGAGGTAGGAAAGGGGATGAACGACTTGGATTAAAAACATACATCAAGGTGGGGCTTGCATGAGTGGCCCACCTAAAAATCTCAAATAAAGTTGATATTTTATTTTTTATTTTTCACGTGCAGACACCTGTCTGTTCAAGCTTCACTGAAGCACGTCCAACGTCTAGAGACACTGGACGGACGATGAGAATTATCTCATCAACGTGGGTCCCACATGGCCGGCCCACTTGATTTGGATCAATCCAATATTTGTGTTTTCTTCTCACCATACAGTAGGGTCCACATGACATGGACAGTTTGGATAAAACATATATCAAGGTGGGGTCCATCCAAGTGGGCCACACATCACATAAAAAAATGAGAAGGAGAGAGAGAGAAGCACCCACCTCAAGATCTTCCCCTTCAACTTCTACCATTATGCTCTAATGCCCTTATGAAGCTTCCTCAACGGTGGAGATGATGATATAAAGGTTGGATTGGTGAGGATCTAAGGTGGAAGATGGTTGGAACTTTGGGATGGGTTGGACGTCCATGGTTATTGTAAATGGAGAATGAGGAAGAAAGAGAGAGGGAGAGAGAGATAAGAGAGAGAGAGAGAGAGAGAGAGAGAGAGAGAGAGAGAGAGAGAGAGAGAGAGAGAAGTTATGGCTTGTCATAATGATGTAAGGCCATCTTAAATGCCTAGGTAAGGAGAGGTGTTGACTTAAGAGGAGGAGCCATTATTACTTGTGTAAGGACATGACACCTAGGGAATGGTGTCATAGGGGTAGGTAGGTCCCACAATGTGGCGTCCACAACCATTATAATGCGCGGGCCACAACTTCTGATTTAAGATTCACTTTGACACACGAGATACAGCATTGGAACCGCGGCGACGATAAGGTCATGACAGTACAAGTTTAGATTCGAGCTAACTCAGATTTATGGCACGCGACTCAGGATCGCACGCAAATACCGATTACAGGTCGCGGGTTGCCAGAATTTGACAGGGAGGATCGCGGAAGCCTACAGAACGGTACGGTCTAGGATATGGGCCTGACAGCTCTCCCTTCCAAATAAAAATTTCATCCTCGAAATTTACTATCACGCATGACAAAGCGAGGGAAGAGGAAGCATTGACATAAACATATACAACTCATAACCAATCTACAAAAGGACAAAGATAGCGCTCTCTATTCTCAACCTTGCGCTCATAAGATGCCTCCTTAATAGAATGGTGAACCATGCTGATCTCCGGATCCCAGATTAGAAACGATCGAAACGGGAATACTATGCAGCCTCATAATCTCAACGGTTGGGTGTTATATCCGAAAATCTCTAAGTTATTTGAACTCGGGGATCTAGCCATTCTAAGTTCTCAACAATCATATAGTGAAGGGTAGCTATTAATAGATATGTGATGTTATCTTTAGGTATTCTCAAGTTATGCTCTGATACCAACTTCTGTCACACCCCAAACCCAGAATTCGAATTAATAAGAATCCCGATCACCGAGTCCGGTGCCGACAGCCTCCATAGTACCCCATCTCGGCTCCGAGCGTCCATACGCTAGATTCCGATCCTGGGATCCTACAAGGAGGATTTTTTTTTTTTTTTTACATTTAACTCATAATAAGCATAACCACAAGATTACCCAATTCACAAAGCCAACATCATCATCACATATCCACTAATATAATCATTTGAGTACAATGCTGAAAGGGAAATACATGATATCGAAAATCAAGCTCCAGAAGACTGATGCACGCTCCAAGCTCAACACTGCTTTAACCTAACATCACCTGCACGCATCTATCGTGCATAAGCTTATAGAAAGCTTAGAGGGTGGTGTAAGTGTGTGCATAAGGTAAGTGCCAAGTATTTAATGTAATGTCATAATTATACAATGTTGAAATAGACGCAAGGTCATAAATCGTACGTTATCAGAGTAAGTGAAAATACTGACAAGTCCATGAGTCAAACAATATCAGAATACACAATACAGATCAACTATACAAATGAGGAACAATATCAGAATACGTGATACAGATCAACTATACAAATGAGGAACAATATCAAAATACGCGATACATATCAACTATACAAATGAGGAGTCATAAAGAGTCAAATATTAGATGCCGTATCTAAACCATATAAATGTAGAAACACAGGTAACCCAAAAATGCATATGCCGCGAATGTAATGCAATATGCGGTGCGAACAGAATGACCATGCTGGAGGGTGAAGTCGGGATGATAGTACATAATATCGTAGGCTATGGGTTCCATCACAAGGGACTTCTATCCAAACCAGTCCCATACCTAAATTTGGATAGTCAGACTCAATGAGGTAAACTCCTGATCTCAGGTTAGTCGGGCGCCCAAACTGAAATCCTAGCCGTTGCGAAGGTCCACATAACAAATAGTTACGCTCCACCAGCCCAACTAGATAGTGAATGAATGAATGAGTATGCAATTCCTGCTCAATAAGTCCACATATCAGTACAGTTCATCTCTGGGATCATCACCGGGGTATGGTACTGTAACACCCCGAATTTTTCCCAACCTGGAGTTAGATGTCCTTAGGTGATGGGTCGATCCTAACACCTGATTAACTTCTCAAACACTCAATTCAAAAGTCTCAAATTCCTTTTCATACCATTTTCTTCAAAACCTCACATTTCCTTAAAAAATCTAGCCTTTCACTACCTTATCCTTCAAAATTTTCTAAGTTCTTTCATATTAGACACAAATCTTAAAGTTTAGGTGATGTTAATCAATAATTAAACTAAAATTTACTATGAATAGTAAATAAATAAATAAAATAGGTTTTTAACCATTAACCTTTTGGAATCTCACAAAATAAGTAGGCAACATGGATAGATCAGCTTCTCCTACCCCAAAAACATATATTGCATGTCGAATAACTCATCTCGGTTTGTAAAATACATCAATTTTACATATCAGACGGTGAAACCACCCCTAAACAGGTTAGCGACCGGAGAGGGCCTCACCGACTTGGCGAGGCCTCGCCAGAATGCGGGCCAGGGCGGGCCGCAGTTCATCGGATGGCTCGTTTTCGGTCACATTTTCTGCGATTTTGGTCTGACTTCAAAAAGTCATATCTCCCTCGTTATAACTTCGATTTAGGTGATTCGAAAATCAAATTGAAGCTTAATAAGTCTAGTTTCATATAAAAATAATAGAAATAATAAAAATTTTAATATAGTTAATTATAGGTCGTTGTAACAACTGTTCGGAAATCATTAGTTTGGACAGCTGCCGCTTCTAGAATTTTTATAATTTTTTTACAAAACGAAACCTAATGAAATTTGGTAGAGATGAAGTAGACTTGATGATAAACTACTAGAAAAATAATTAAATGATATACTACCTAAAGGCGCCAGAAAGGGGCATAAAACTGCCTTAGGATCATATTCTTTCGTGATTAGGGCATAATATAGTTAAGTATTAAACTGAATGCTCAGTAGAATTAGCTTGAACTACTTTAAATACGATCTGTAAGACCTAAAACATGTAGAATCATTGACGCTACATTACCCAAAAATCTAGGATCAATCTCATTACCCGGCTGCTCTCGGGAGCATCACGAAACTCCGTATCGGATCTGGACCGCACATCGAAAGTCTGAATAATACAAAGTTATAGAATAGGGACCGACTTGCTGGGCTTGACAACCATCTTGGAAATCAAGTCTAGATAGTGTTCTGGGGCTATTCGCTTGAGCACGGAATGAAGAGTGTGAGAAACGTGGATTTCTTATTAAATTAATTACAATTTAAGTAATCTGAGACTTGTCGCTTACGGGCCAAATATAAGCAATCAGACCATCAGAATCTGACCCAAATATACCCTCGGATCAGGGAACATTTCCCACACATGTTCATGTACTTGTGGCCCTGATCGAGTACCCGTGACCGTTAAACTGAGACCGGTCCGCCACGGTTGATCTGGGTATCCAATTGGACTGAAAACTTAGCTTGACCTACATTCAATCTCAGTGAGCTTAAGTCCGACCTTTGGCTCAGGGGGGGCTTCGGAAGTCCTCCATTGAGCCGAAACAGGTACACTTTGGCTATAAAATAAGTATACTTTAAGTTCTTGGGCTATTGAGCTCAAAACAGAGCCTATATAAGGCCTTTAAACCCTCTCTCTCCCTCACCTACGAATTTGAGAGAAACCCTAGCAAAAAGAGAAGAGAAAGAAAAGAAGAAAGGGAGAGAAAGTGAGAGAAGAGTGAGAGGTTCTTCTTAGCAGTTGTTCTGCTAATCCACGTGCTTCTTTCCTGCTATCAAATCGTCATTCCAATGATTCTAACTTCGTTCTTAGGTAAGAAAGACCTAACCCTAACTTGTTTTAGGGTTTCCATTGATGCTAGTAGTTAGATAACTAATCTAGCTTGTATTACAAGTTGATATTCCACGTATACGAAGACTTAGAATCATTGTTGAGTTCGTTACGCTTCTACGGCATAAGGTGCGGATTTTAGACGCTTAGGTTGTCAGTTTTCAAAGCTTTCAATGTCGGCTAATGGTAGATTATTAACAAGGATGCTATTTCACATGTAGAACATGCTGTCTGTTTTCCATTTCGAATACATACGAGGTATATGGAATTTTATGTACGTTAGGTATTTGTAGAAAATACCGTATATGTATAAATTTTGTAAATGTGATTGCCATGAGTATTTGTCATATATACATGTGAGTTATGGATGCAGTATTTGTTTGGCAAAAGGATTCGCCCTAACACAGGTTTCAGCCAACATATGATGTGTAGGCTAATAAGTGTAGTCTAAGTGTTTGTATAAATGCTTGTATGAGTATATACGTAGTAAATAATGCTTTACTTGGGTGTTGAGATAGGATTCTCAACTACCTTAGCGATGTTTATGATTTCCTCCATGCAAGTTGTTTAACTTAGTCGCTTTACTTTGAAATGCATGCGTATGGATTCTTATTCATGTTGTATCTTATAACATGTTGGGAAATATGCTTGAATTATTTGGTTATTTTTGTTCTGGCTACTGTACATGTTTACTGGTTAATATGGAATGTGTTTGGGGCTATGTTATAGTCTAGGCAATCGGTAACATATTTGAGCTCGTGGTTGGCCTCTATTCACCACGCAAGACGTGCTTGACGAACCCGAGTCGTGTGTTTCTTGTCGGCAGTGGCTAGGCCACACGAAGTGCTTATGCACTTCATGTCGTACAACTCAACGGGCGCTCGTACTAGTCGAACTCGTCAAGTAACCCGATTGACCGTTGTATGTTCACCTTGTAATTGTCATAACTGCTTGAACCTAAAGTACCAAACTTACCATTGTGAAACCCTATCAACCTTGTTACCTTGATCCGCTAAGACTCATGAGCTGGGCATGGTGGTATGGGACACCGTGGTCGAGCTGTTGGCCTACGCTGGGGCCACGAGCCTTCCTGTAGTGACCAGTGAGCAACCCAGACTCGTGAGCCGAATACGGTTGTATGGGACACTGTATTCGAGTTGTCGGCCTACACTAATTAGTGACGAGCCCTTTGTAGTGACCTCGAGCATACTCTGAATCTGCGGAGAGGCGACGAGCCTTCCGGTAGTAAACGAAGTATAAACTAGGCCTGTATTGATAAGGTGATGGGGGAGCGGTGCAACGAGGGCTTGTAATAGCCCCGAAAGCCCTTTACAGTGACCTAGAACCGTATCATCGTATGAGATTATCTAAGAGTGACGACCCTTGACAGGATCCTTGTTTGGGAATGATATAAAGGAGGTATCTTAGTTTCCCAAATCCTGCTATATGAAAAGGACTAATAACAACTCGGTAATCATGTTCATATCGCACTGCATGTGCCTGGAAGATGTGGAGTACTGAAGGATGAAAGCAAGTCGCGGACGTAAGATGGTGTCGCACGAGGGAGTATGTTGGTGAGGGCATGCATCATTATTGCATCTCATCCTTGCATTAATTACAGTACTTAGGAATGTTTGATTTGCTTGCTTTATCATTATCGCTTGATTGATTTGATAACATGTTAATCTTTGCTCTATGATTCCACTGAGTTAGCTACTCACTCCCACGTTACGGGACGGTGCTTGCAACACCAACCAGACTGTCTTAGCTGCAGGTGATGGCGATGCTTATGAAGTAGAGCTGGACTACTACTATGATGTTGAGGAGGAGTTCTCCTACATGTAACTCTCTGGCGGGTCTATGTAGACCTGAAATTGCATTGATGAGCTATTGTATTTGGGATAGAAGACATTACACTTTCTCATTTTGTATATTTTGAAATCAAACTTGTAATTGTTAACCTAGTGACATTCATACTCTGAGGGCTTACTATCACTTTTATATTGTTTTTATACTTATTATAGTCTTCCGTTTGCACAATTTAGATGCCTTGGGAGTATGATATGTTGTTTTTGGTATAGTTCCAATCATGTTTAATGCCCTAATATAGACAACATTAAATCATCATTATCTATGTTGCATAAGTGATATTTTGAAACTCGGGAGTTGGATTTCTACTCGACCCTAGATTTTCAGGGCGTTACAAGATGTATCAGAGCATGATTTGGATTAAACCGGGCCTGGGTTATGGTAACACGACGCACTCTGACGCACTCTGAATTAGGAAAGGGGCGATAAAACTTAGAAGCCACATTAGAATCCCAAGTTTCGCCTACATGCGAGACTGAATATTGTAATTTAGTCCACAATTGTGAGTTCTTCTAATTTTTTGTTATGATTCATATACCCAGCTACACCCAAATCTCACCACCACCATAGACTGGATCTTTATTGCTATTAAGTAATTCAGTAGGCCACACAAAGGATCGCAACAATAATAAAATCTAGAACCACAAAGGAAAGAAAACGTTTAAGTTCATATGTTCCACCATTTCACTCTATCCAGGACCATCCTCAGTTAAACCATAGATCATAAAATCATTTCTTTTTGCCTTCAAGCGCATCCTTTTGGGCCTTCTCTTTACCCTTTTAGAACCTTCAACTTGAAACCAACTCACCCCCAATTGGTGTTGTTCTTGGTCTCCATCTCACATGGCCAAAGCATCAATGCCTATTTTCCCTTATCTTATTACATATGAATGATACCCCAAAGTTCCCTCGAATGCATTCATTTCTATATTTGTCATTCCTCATCTTGACACCTATCCATCTCAACATCCCCATTTCAACTACACATCCTATGAACATGTTGTCGGTTGACAGCCTAAGATGCTGGTCCATAAAGCATGAATGGTCTTATAGCTATCCTAGAAGATCTCCCCATTAGTTGAGTTGGTATGCGGCTATCACATAAAACTCCAAAGGCACATCTCCACTTCATCCATCCAGCTCTTACTCTACAAGCAACATCCCTCATCTATCTCACCACTCTCATGAATTATCAACCAAGATATTGAAAACAACTTCTCAGAACTCAATCCTAAAGTCTAACCCATTTCCTTCAAATTCTCTCCTTTCACCACCTAATTCTTCAACTTTTTTTAAGTCCTTTCATACTAGAC
This sequence comes from Magnolia officinalis, assembly GCA_021015155.1. Taxonomy (NCBI): domain Eukaryota; kingdom Viridiplantae; phylum Streptophyta; class Magnoliopsida; order Magnoliales; family Magnoliaceae; genus Magnolia; species Magnolia officinalis. Next base: position 35,077,255 of record JAJHSJ010000006.1, read on the forward strand.
ATAAATCCTAATGTATAAATGATGAAGAATAATACTTAAACAAAAATTTACTATAAATAGTAAATATATGTATAAATTGGACTTTTAACCATTCAAATTATGGAATCTCATGAAATAAATAGGTTAGTTGGATAGAATAACGTCTCCTACCCCAAAATCATATATTAGACATCTAATAAAATCATTTTAGTTTACAAATTAGACCTAAAACTGATCAAAATGGAGTCGGGGGCCTACTCACGTAAATCCAGGGGGACCCAGAGTGGGCCCCACATCTTTTTAGGACCCAGGGGGAAGGAGGACCTCGCCCCATGAGCGAGCCCTTGCCAGATCCTCCAGAGACCGACGAGGACCTCATCGAGTTGGTGAGGCCTCGCCGACCAATTGGCTCGGCTGGGCAGGCCGCTCGGGCCGACTGAGTTTTGGGGGGTTGTATGACCCCCTGATGTGTGGTCGGTTGCTTAAAACCCTTCCAAACCAACCTCTCCTTCACAAAACACCCCTCCAAGCTCTCCCTTCTTCACTAAACTTCTGATTTTCTGCTTAAAATTGCCCCTCCAATGCTCCTTCCTCCGTTTTTGAACACCACGCCCACCACCCTGTCAAAACCCATCTCCTTTGCTGCCTACCCTCTCCATTTTTCTCTCATTTAAGCTCTTACACTCTCCATTTTGTCTCAAAATCGTGTAAGCTCTCTAACCCATCCCATCTCTTCCCTTTCCTTATTCAAATCCTGTCATTTAGGCCTTTACAACCTCTGTTAAGGCTCAAATCCATGGAGAACCGAAACTCCAGCCCTTTCTCCCCTTTTCCCCACTTTTCCATGGCCTTCTTCGAGTTCATTACGGCCATTTTCTCGATTTCCACCATCCTTTCTCTCATGGGAAAGAGAAAGGGGGCCGTGGATGAGGCCGGGCCTAGTCGCCCCTCACGTTCAAGGAGGCCGAGAGGCGCCGCCGCTAGTTCAAGCACCAATCGGGAGTTCCAGACGAAATGAGATCTTGATCACCGGGTTCCTGCTGTAAGGGCTCTTTTGGCGGAGCTACCTCATGGTGTGTACGAGGGCTGTATGGTCCTTTTTGAAGCTCAGGTGGATAGGCGGCTCTTTGGAGAAGTTCGTGGAAGGGGCCCATTGGGGTCCACTATTTGATGGCAAGTATCGCTCCAATGCGAGCTCTGTCTGAGCTTTCTATGCCAACATTCACGAGCCTACGCTTGAACCATTGCAGTTCAAGATCCCATGTGGACGGGATCGGTTGGCCACAGTTGATGTCAGGTTGATATCTCGGCTTCTTAATGTGCCCCTTGGCGAGGTGCATGCTAGCGAGCTGAATCTGAGGAGTGCACGTGAAAGGGATCGCCGTACCCGGTACCTTTGTGGTCAGTTGGTTCAGTGGCAGCCGAACAAAAGTCTCCTAGCGTCTCATATGACAGACGACTTCCGTTTCCTCCATCACATTTTCACGTTCAACGTCTACCCTAGGTGGAGAAATCGTAGCGAGTGTACACGTCTCATGGTAGACTTTCTGTATCAGGTGAGGAAGAGAGCAAACCTGTGTGTGCCTACATTCATGCTGCAACAGATAGTTAATACTGCATGCTCCTTTAGGCGGACTGATTCGTTCCCCTTCGGCCGACTCATATGCGGGATTGCACGTGAGTTTGGCTACAGTCTTGAGGCAGAACTGACGGTGCCGGTTCATCACATCAATGAGACTACCCTCAACCAGATGGAGATCGGGCCACGACAATCAAGCTCGGCTTGAGGAGAGCGATGATGAGACGGAGAGCGAGGAAGAAGAGAGTGAGGAAGAAGATGGAGCTGAAATCGAGGAACAAGAGGAAGAACCGGAGGCTCAGGACACAGAGGAGAGCTCCCTTCCTACGGCACCGGAGCCTGACACTGTTCAAGCTCGCTTAACTCGATGTGAGGAGGACCTAACTACCTTGCGAGAGGGCCAGGCTACCCTGCGACAGGACATCATAGATCTCCGGGGCCTCGTGAAACATAAGCTCCAGAAGGTGACTCGTACCTTGAAGGCCGTCCTATGCTACTTACAGGATAAGAGCGCCCCTCCTCCATCGCCAGACTCGGACGAGTGATTATGGCGTAGTGGTTGTTGGTTGTTTTATGTTATTTTTTGCTTTCTGTGTGTGAGCCTTAGGAGGCTTAGTAGTAGATGTGTGTTGCAGTTGTAGGTTTGACTAGCTTAGTTTCCCATGCATTTCTTGTCATGATGCATGCAAAGATCTATCTCTTGTATTGTGACAGTTTTGATTAAATGAAATGCACGCCGTCTCTATTGCTATGAGGTGTGTGGAATGTATGCGATTAAAAGTATATCTCGGGTTCTCCTTTCATATTACCCTTGAAAATTCATCATCATGGGATTTGGAAATCCCATCTTACGCTTTCCAACACAAGGCTCATTTTCCAAAGTCTATAAACTTAATTTTAATCCCACCCACCCTCCTACCAAACATACCACTTCTAATCCCGAGGCGGGATTAGCAACACAATCCATTTAATACAACTTAATACCCAAATAGGCCCTTAGAGTTTTGGACTTAAAGTTGGTACTTTTAGATTTCAAAGAATTTGACAGTATAGGAAATCCCATAAACTAATAACGCGAACCCTATGACCTCCTTAGATAGTACGAGCATGTGTATAATGCTCGAGCTTGATTAATTCAAGTTCGGGCAACTTGATTTTAATCAGACAAGTTTTGACCCTAAACGATAAAACATGTTCTTGTATTAGAAATGGTATGAAATCATCTAGCGTATGAGTGTAAACTTCAGATTACAACTATTAGATTATTTCTAGGTGTGTACATTAAGACTAGGCTACTGGTTTTACTAAGGAATGTAAACAATTGACTATGCTAAGATAATTGAAAGATAGTTGAAAGATAGACTTAGTTAGTTGACTTAATTAGGTTGGAGTGAGACATCATTCTTTCGTTAGACCCCCAAATTTTTTTTTAAGGGGGGGGTAAAATGTATGAACCCACGGTAGTTAGGTCGGTTTATACATCCACTTGATTAGAGTGGCGCAACGGAAGCATGGTGGGCCCCTACCCCACTGGCCCAGGATCGAAGGAAGTTGATCCAGGCAGTGCGTAGGGATAAGTCACTAAATAGGATTTGGATCTTCCTTAGAATGTCAATAATGAAGTCATTGAAGGAAAGCAATTAGGGTTCGAGTGTTAAACCCATTCATATTAGAGAACAGGCCTAACAAAGGGTATGAGCTGAACTACAATAGCTGAGGTCAGTGTATTCACAAATCCGCTCGTTAAATACGAACTTCATAGAAGCCTTAGCAAATTCTACTGTGAGAATCCTTTTTAGGATGAGTTGTTAAGATATTAGTTCACCCTTACCTTGGACATAGATTAGAACGAGGACTGTCTTAGGCCAAGACCCAAAGGACACTCTGATAAATAAGAAATTTGAACCTTTCAGTGATGGGCATTCCCTAAACTTTTAGAGTGATCAGACTACGGAGTTACTGAAATATACAACGGTGAAGCATTCGCGGCTTGACCCAATTCTCAATCCTGGGAGACAATGGACTCACTGCTTTTACTGAGCAGAAGACCAGGATCCATCAGGATTCGGACGGGATACGATGAGCCTTCTACCCTGGCCAGGTAGATGATCGATGTATCGGGATCAAGCCCACTACAACTGTCTCTCCGTGTTGGTCAAACATTGAAAATAGATATCTTACTCTAAATAGTGGGGGATCGTCGTCAAGACTCCAAATAGATAAAGAAATAACTTATAGCAAACCATTTGGGTATAAGTAAGAGATAAAGAAATAAGTTTTTAAGGGGGGTAGACTAAAATGAACAAGAATAATATAGACAGTATATGCCCTACCACGCTAATAAACTTGAAGTCAATAAAGCTTAAGCAAAGGAAGTAATAAAATCTTTACTCATCTCCCTTAGGCAATTTCGGGGATGAAATTATTTTTAAGGGAGGTAGATTGTAACACCCCAGATTTTTTTCAACCTGGAGTTAGACGTCCTTAGGCGATGGGTCGATCCTAACACCTGATTAACTTCTCAAACACTCAATTCAAAAGTCTCAAATCCCTTTTCAAACCATTTTCTTCAAAACCTCACATTTCCTTCAAAAATCTCACCTTTCACTACCTTATCCTTCAAACTTTCTAAGTGCTTTCATATTAGACACAAATCTTAAAGTTTAGGTGATGTTGATCAATACTTAAACTAAAAATTACTATGAATAGTAAATAAATAAATAAAATGGGTTTTTAACCATTAACCTTTTGGAATCTCACAAAATAAGTAGGCTACATAGATAGATCAGCTTCTCCTACCCCAAAAACATATATTGCATGTCGAATAACTCATCTCAGTTTGTAAAATACATCCATTTTACATATCAGACGGTGAAACCACCCCCAAACAGGTCAGCGACCGGCGAGGCCTCGCCAAAATGCGGGCCAGGGCGGGCCGCAGTTCATCGGCTGGCCCGTTTTCGGTCACATTTTCTGTAATTTTGGTCCGACTTTAAAAAGTCATATCTCCCTCGTTATAACTCCGATTTAGGTAATTCAAAAATTAGATTGAAGCTTAATAAGTCTAGTTTTATATAAAAATAATAGAAAAATATAATAAAAATTTTAATATAGTTAATCATAGGTCATTGTAACAACTGTTTGGAAATCATTAGTTTGGACAGCTGCCGCTTCTAGAATTTTTAGAATTTTTTTACAACACGAAACCTAATGAAATTTAGTAGAGATGAAGTAGACTTGATGAAAAACTACTAGGAAAATTATTAAAATAATATACTACCTAAAGGCGCCAGAAAGGGGCGTAGAACTGCCTTAGGATCATATTCTTTCTTGGTTAGGGCATAATTTAGTTAAGTATTAAACTGAATGCTCAGTAGAATTAGCTTGAACCACTTTAAATACGATCTGTAAGACCTAAAACATGTAGAATCGTTGACGCTACATTACCCAAAAATCTAGGATCAATCTCATTACCCGGCTGCGCTCGGGAGCATCATGAAACTCCGTATCAGATCTGGACCGCAGATTGAAAGTCTGAATAATACAAAGTTATAGAATAGGGACCGCCTTACTAGGCTTGACAACCATCTCAGAAATTAAATCTAGATAGTGTCCCGGGGCTATTCGCTTGAGCCTAGAGCGAAGAGTGTGAGAAACATGGATTTCTTATTAAATTAAATACAATTTAAGTAATCTGAGACTTGTCACTTGCGGGCCAAATATAAGCAATCAGACCGTCGGAATCTGACCCAAATACACCCTCGGATCAGGGAACATTTCCCACACATGTTCATGTACTTGTGGTCCTGATCGAGTACCCGTGACCGTTAAACTAAGACCGGTCCGCCACGGTCGATCTGGGTATCCGATCGGACTGAAAACTTAGCTTGACCTACATCCAATCTCAGTGAGCTTAAGTCCGACCTTTGGCTCAAGGGGGGGCTTTGGAAGTCCTCCATTGAGCCAAAACAGGTACACTTTGGCTATAAAATAAGTATACTTTAGGTTCTGGGGCTATTGAGCTCAAAACATAGCCTATATAAGGCCTTTAAACCCTCTCTCTCCCTCACCTATGAATTTGAGAGAAACCCTAGCAAAAAGAGAAGAGAAAGAGAAGAAGAAAGGGAGAGAAAGTGAGAGAAGAGTGAGAGGTTCTTCTTAGCAGTTGTTCTGCTAATCCACGTGCTTCTTTCCTGCTATCAAATCGTCATTCCAACGATTCTAACTTCGTTCTTAGGTAAGAAAGACCTAACCCTAACTTGTTTTGAGGGTTTCCATTGATGCTAGTAGTTAGATAGCTAATCTAGCTTGTATTACAGGTTGATATTCCACGTATACGAAGACTTAGAATCTTTGTTGAGTTCGTTACGCTTCTAGGGCATAAGGTGCGGTTTTTAGACGCTTAGGTTGTCATTTTTCAAAGCTTTCAATGTCGGCTAATGGTAGATTATTGACGAGGATGCTATTTCACATGTAGAACATGCTGTCCGTTTTCCATTTCAAATACATATGAAGTATATGGAATTTTATGTATGTTAGGTATTTGTAGAAAATACCGTATACGTATAAATTTTGTAAATGTGATTGCCATGAGTTTTTGTCATATATACATGTGACTTATGGATGCAGTATCTGTTTGGCGAAAGGATTCGCCCTAATACGGGTTTTAGCCAACATATGATGTGTAGGCTAATAAGTGTAGTCTAAGTGTTTGTATAAATGCTTGTATGAGTATATACGTAGTAAATAATGCTTTACTTGGGTGTTGAGATAGGATTCTCAACTACCTTAGCGATGTTTATGATTTCCTCCATGCAAGTTGTTTGACTTAGTCGCTTTACTTTGAAATGCATGCGTATGGATTCTTGTTCATGTTGTATCTTATAACATGTTGGGAAATATGCTTGAATTATTTGGTTATTTCTGTTCTGGCTACTGTACATGTTTACTGGTTAATATGGAATGTGTTTGGGGCTATGTTATAGTCTAGGCAATCGGTAACAGATTTGAGCTCGTGGTTGGCCTCTATTCGCCACGCAAGACATGTTTGACGAACCCGAGTCGTGCGTTGCTTGTCGGCAGTGGTTAGGCCACACGAAGTGCTTATGCACTTCATGTCGTACAACTCAACGGGCGCTCGTACTAGTCAAACTCGTCAAGTAACCCGATTGACTGTTGTATGTTCACCTTGTAATTGTCATAACTGCTTGAACCTAAAGTACCAAACTTACCATTGTGAAACCCTATCAACCTTGGTACCTTGATCCGCTAAGACTCATGAGTCGGGCATGGTTGTATGGGACACCGTGGTCAAGCTGTCGGCCTACGCTGGGGCCACGAGCCTCGCCGCAGTGACCAGTGAGCAACCCAGACTCGTGAGCCGAATACGGTGGTATGGGACACTGTATTCGAGTTGTCGGCTTACACTAATTGGTGACGAGCCCTTTGTAGTGACCTCGAGCATACTCTGAATCTGCGGAGAGGCACGAGCCTTCCTGTAGTAAACAGAGTATAAACTATTCCTGTATTGATAAGGTGATGGGGCTGACAGCCCTTTACAGTGATCTAGAACCATATCATCGTATGAAATTATATAGGAGTGACGACCCTAGACAGGATCCTTGTTTGGGAATTATATAAGGGAGGTACCTTAGTTTTCCAAATCCTGCTGTATGAAAAGGACTAATAACAACTCGGTAATCATGTTCATATCGCACTGCATGTGCTTGGAAGATGTGGAGCACTGAGGGATGAAAGCATGCCAGGGATGTAAGATGGTGTCGCACGAGGGAATATGTTGGCGAGGGCATGCATCATTATTGCATCTCATCCTTGCATTAATTACAGTACTTAGGAATGTTTGATTTGCTTGCTTTATCATTATCGCTTGATTGATTTGATAACATGTTAATCTTTGCTCTATGATTCCACTGAGTTAGCTACTCACTCCCACGTTACAGGACGGTGCTTGCAACACCAACTAGACTATCTTAGCTGCAGGTGATGGCGATGCTTATGAAGCAGAGCCGGACTACTACTATGATGTTGAGGAGGAGTTCTCCTACATGTAACTCTCTGGCGGGTCTATGTAGACCTGGAATTGCATTGACGGGGCTATGGTATTTGGGATAGAAGACATTGCACTTTCTCATTTTGTATAAGACATTACACTTTCTCATTTTGTATATTTTGAAATCAAATTTGTAATTGTTAACCTAGTGACATTCATACTCTGAGGGCTTACTATCACTTTTATATTGTTTATATACTTATAACAGTCTTTCGTTTGCACAATTTAGATGCCTTGGGAGTATGATATGCTATTTTTGGTATAGTTCCAATCATGTTTAATGCCCTAATATAAACAACATTAAATCATCATTATCTATGTTGCATAAGTGATGTTTTGGAACTCGGGAGTTGGATTTCTACTCGACCCCAGATTTTCAGGGCGTTACAGGTACACTCCAAATGGCACTACCGCTCTCCCAGCCGCACAGTCCAAGTGAGCGTAAAAAATCCACTATCCGCCTGGCCAATAGTCTGCCAATGCCTATTCGGTACATCGATAGCGGACCCATTCCTTGAGCTGGTCAGACTCATGCTAGCAATGCCCCCTACGCTCGGGCGGGTAAGGCCACACCCCCTCCCAACCGACACAGTGGGAGACACGGCCTCCTCGTATTCGGCACTCGGGCGCACATGTATCCACTCGGTCTCGACGTTGGGGCTTCCTCTGGTACAAAGAGGGTTTTAGAAATTTTCACCCAGGGCCATCTATGACAGCCCGATGGTTGAACCAAACATTTTCGGTGTCCCATCTTGCTATCCAGGCTACGGCCCTGATGTCGCTAGGGCGTACAGTAATTATAATGTAAGATGCATGAGTCATACAATCCAGTCATGCATCAATCCTGCGCAAACCGTGCTCTCATGTGAGAAAACCTCCGCCTATCAGGGAGTCTTATAACAACATACTCAATGACATATAAAATGATCAACCACATCTCATAACAAACATGCAGATGATGCGTATGGGCATGTATCATGATGTTATGTTGTCACATACTCATAATCGGTATCAATAACCGGCATCAACTATCGACCTCGATAATGTGGACATTTAACCAACATTGCCCCCGGGGAATGACCCTCATAGATCCTAACATATAGTGGACCCATGGCCTCACACAAGGGCCAAATATACAACACCATGGGCCTCACTCAAGAGCTTAATACACATCACGATGGACCTTTCACATGAGCCTAACATACAGCACAATGGGCTCCATCGCCTGACCCCCAAATGCATCACAAAGGGCCTCATCACATAGACCTCATATTCATCACATTAGGTTTAAAACACGGGTCGAATATACATCACGATGAGCCTCAACTACGAGTCGCATATACACCATATAGGTCTCGACAATCGGCCTCGACAGTTGAAATAGACACTCGAAGTCGGCCTCAACAATCGAAGTCGGCCTCGATACTTGGCCTCGACAATCGGGATCGATCGATAATCAGAATCGACAAATCGGTCACGTTAATCGGAATCGGTAATCGGCCACGACAATCGGGATCGATCGATAATTAGAGTCAACAAATTGGTCACATCAATCGGAATCGGCAATCAACCATGTAATCGGACATGTCAATCGGCCACGACAATCAGGAGAGATCAATAATCAGAATCAGCAAATCGGTCACGACAATCGGATTGATCGATAATCAGAATCGGAAAATCGGTCACGGCAATGGCACCGATAATCAACAGATAAACAAAATGAGGTCCATATTTGATCAGCCGATCAACCTAGTATAAAGATCGACACTCGGCCGTAGTTATATCAAATCCGATAGCACGGAGCCATCCGTCTACGGCAAATGGGGCCCACGTTTTTGGGTTAACCCACTAAGGGAATGATGAGAATGGGTCTAACAAGGTCTAAGGGAAGGTCACAATGTGGACATCCAACCATCATTGCCCATCAATGTGGACATCTAACCAACATTGCTCCCAAGGAGTGACCTACATAGGGCCAAACATATAGTGGGCCCATGGCCTCAAGTACACTCACGATGGGCCTCATTTACGTTACATAGTCCTCGTCATATTGAGTCAACATACATCTCATCGGGCCTTGAATAAACAACAGGTGAGCCTCGTACCTTGGTCTCGAATATATTATAACGGGCCTTGCCCATGGGACTCATCGCTGGGCCTCATATGTGAAGTGGGCCACATCACATGGGCCGTATAAATGCACAATAGGTAGGCCCTGCACATGCAGCAGATGGACCCCACCAGATGGTTAGTGTGGATATAAAATGCATACATCTATTGGGTCATACGTCCCATGGACGGTGTCAATAAAACATACATCGAGGCTGGCCCTATATGACCTAGACTGTTAGGATGGAACATATGAGGTGGGCTCTGCCCAAGGGTTCCAAATACATTACAATGGGCCTTAACCCATGGGTTTTGAATACATCTCAATGGGCCTCAACCCATCGGCCCTGATATATATCATAATGGGGTGCCTGCCCTGGATGGCGTGGATAAAAATACACCATGGGGTATCCCATCTAAATAGTTGGACAGTATGGATATGAAAACATATATATTATGTGGGATCCATGTGTACAACGGATGCATCAAGGTGGGCCTCACACAGATGGACTGCATGGAATGAAATACATATGTCACACGGGTTCCACATCCCATGGCCAAAGATTGGGTGATGTGGATAAATACATCATGCTGGTCCACACTGCATATGGACGGTATGCTTATTCAACACATAAAATAACATATAATAAAGAGGGCCCCACCGTCCAGTAGCTGCTGGACGATGTGAATATAGAATGCATGCATCAAGGTGGGCACCTCGAATGGACCATAAAATACATCAAAGCGGGCCTGATAGATGGGCCACAAAGTACATCAAAGTGGGCCCGACAGATGGGCCATAAAATACATCAAAGTGGGCCCGACAAATGGGTCACAAAATACACCAAGATGGGCCTCCTCACATGGGTCATACGTATATCAAATGGGCCACACCAATGGGCCCCATGTATATCAAATGGGCCACACCCAAATAAAAGTGGTGATAATGATTTCCACCATTTAAGTTCCTAAGGCCCACCATAACATATGTTTCCCATCCAACATGTTCATAAATTAACGTAATGATAGATAAAGTGGAACAAATATCAACTTAATAGGAAACTCCCATGGCCCTTAGAAATTTTGAACGGTGGACGTCATTGTCCACTACCTTAAATGGTGGGGTCCACTTGAACTTTAGATCTGACTTATTTTTAGTCTCAAGCCAGTTAAGACAAGCTTGCTAAATGGATGGACGGTTTGGATGCAACACATGCATCAAGGGCGGGGTCCACATGAGCTATGGATCTGACTCATTCTTTAGCTCACGCCATGAAATGAGCTTTCAAAATGGATGGACAGCTTGGATGCAACACATGCATATGGTGGGTCCCATGAAGGCCCACCATCATGTATATATCATATAATATATACAATAATATATATATATATATATATATATATATATATATATATATATATATATATATATATATATATATATAAATACACACACACACACACACACACGCACACACACGCACACACACATCAGCCCCACACGTGGGGTGGTCCCACCGTCCAGGTGTCGACGGTGGTGTGAATAAACACATACGTCATTGGTGGGGTCCACTAGCCGTCTAGCAGCATCTGGATGGCATGTATAAAACACATACATCTATGTGGGCTCCACCGTCCGCCTGGACGGTATGAATAAAACACGTACATCACTATGGGCACCACGTGGGGCCCATTATAATGTTTATACGCCATCCAACCCATTGATAAGGTCAAGTAGACCCGGATGAAGAGGGAAAACAAATTTCATGTTGATCCAAAGCTTCTGGACGCTCAGAGAGTCTCGATGGTAGACGTTTAATTCAACACCGTTTCTTGTGATGTGGGCCACCTGGGTCCCGGATCAAGCTAATTTTTGGAGGGAGCCCACTTCAAGAAGGGGCCCACCAGCTGAACGACATGGATGAAAAATACACATCATGGTGGGGCCCACGGCTGGGACCGTGGGTCCCTGGTCGTCCACCCTCAGGGCAGGATGCCTGCGTGTCCTCTCTCTTTGTCAGCAGCAGCATCAATGTTGTTGTTGTTGTTTTTTTTTTCTTTTGAAAAACTGAGATTTGAGGTTTTTCATACGTGGGGCCCGCACCAGCTGAATCCAGCCCATCCATTGCACTCCACGGCTTAAGACCAACCAAATGAGCCCAATATGCAGCATGTTTCGGTGTACCGAAACATCAGGGTGAGTTTTAACGGTGAAAATCACCATTTGCTATGCTATGACCCGCCAGAACCTCAGATTGGCTCCTTTTTTCAGTTCCACGCCTAAAATGAGGTAGGAAAGGGGATGGACGACTTGGATTAAAAACATACATCAAGGTGGGGCCTGCATGAGTGGCCCACCTAAAAATCTCAAATAAAGCTGATATTTTATTTTTTATTTTTCACGTGCAGACGCTTGTCTGTTCAAGCTTCACTGAAGCACGTCCAGCGTCTAGAGACGCTGGACGGACGATGAGAATTATCTCATCAACATGGGTCCCACATGGCTGGCCCACTTGATTTGGATCAATCCAATATTTGTGTTTTCTTCTCACCATACAGTAGGGTCCACATGACTTGGACGGTTTGGATAAAACATACATCAAGGTAGGGTCCATCCAAGTGGGCCACACATCACATAAAAAAATGAGAAGGAGAGAGAGAGAAGCACCACCTCAAGATCTTCCCCTTCAACTTCTACCATTATGCTCTAATGCCCTTACGAAGCTTCCTCAACGGTGGAGATGATGATATAAAGGTTGGATTGGTGAGGATCTAAGGTGGAAGATAGTTGGAACTTTGGGATGGGTTGGACATCCATGGTTCTTGTAAATGGAGAATGAGGAAGAAAGAGAGAGGGAGAGAGAGATAAGAGAGAGAGAGAAGTTATGGCTTGTCATAATGATGTAAGGCCATCTTAAATGCCTAGGTAAGGAGAGGTGTTGACTTAAGAGGAGGAGCCATTATTACTTGTGTAAGGACTTGACACCTAGGGAATGGTGTCATAGGGGTAGGTAGGTCCCACAATGTGCTGTCCACAGCTATTATAATGCGCGGGCCACAACTTCTGATCTAAGATTTACTTTGACACACGAGATACGACATTGGAACCGCAGCGACGACGAGGTCATGACAGTACAAGTTTAGATTCGAGCCAACTCAGATTTACGCACGCGACTCAGGATCGCACGTAAATACCGATTATAGGTTGCGGGTTGCCGAAATTTGATAGGGAGGATCACGGAAGCTTACAGAACGGTACGATCTAGGATTCGGGCCTGACAGCTCTCCCTTCCAAATAAAAATTTCATCCTTGAAATTTACTATCACGCATGACAAAGCGAGGGAAGAGGAAGCATTGACATAAACATATACAATGCATAACCAATCTATAAAAGGATGAAGATAGCGCTCTCTATTCTCAGCCTTGCGCTCGTAAGATGCCTCCTTAACAGAATGGTGAACCATGCTAATCTCTGGATCCCGGATAAAAAACGATCGAAACGGAAATATTATGCACCTCATAATCTCAACGGTTGGGTGTTATATCCAAAAATCTCTAAGTTATTCGAATTCGGGGTTCTAGCCATTCTAAGTTCTCAACAATCATATAGTGAAGGGTAGCTATTAATAGATATGTGATGTTATCTTCAGGTATTCCCAAGTTATGCTTTGATACCAACTTCCACATCCCACGACCAAAGATTGGGCGGTGTGGATAAATACATCATGCTGGCCCACGCTGCATATGGACGGTATGCTTATTCAACACATATAATAACATATAATAAAGAGGGCCCCACCGTCCAGTAGCTGCTGGACAATGTGAATATAGAATGCATGCATCAAGGTGGGCACCTCGAATGGACCACAAAATACATCAAAGTGGGCCTGACAAATGGGCCACAAAATACATCAAGATGGGCCTCCTCACATGGGTCATACGTACATCAAATGGGCCACACCAATGGGCCCCATGTATATCAAATGGGCCACACCCAAATAAAAGTGGTGATAATGATTTCCACCATTTAAGTTCCTAAGGCCCACCATAACATATGTTTCCCATCCAACATGTTCATAAATTAACTTAATGATAGATAAAGTGGAACAAATATGTTACACCCCGGATTTTTGCCAACCTAGAGTTAGACGTCCTTGGGTAATGAGTCGATTATAACACTTTAAATGACTTCTCAGTACTCAATCCTAAAGCCACAAATCCCCTTTTGTATCACCTTGAAAAAATCTGTACAAAGACCCGAGTACCACCACAGACAGAAATCACTCAGGACCAAAGCCTTTAGAGATTAGACGAAATTAACTAAGTGTTAAACTAGATTCGCTGTGAAATTCGCTTGATCCACTTTAAATACGATCTGCAAGACCCAAAACTTGTAGAATCATTGACACTAGGTTACCCTAAAATCTAGGATCAATCTCATTACCCAGTTGCTCTTGGGAGCACATTGAAACTCCGTATCGAATTTGGACAGTACGTCGCAAGTCCGATGACCACGAGACTAAACGCTTAGGACCGCCTTGCTGGGCTTGACAACCATCTCGAAAATCAAATCCAGATAGTGTCCCGGGGCTATTCGCTTGAGCGCGGAGTGAAGAGTGTGGGAAAACATGGTTTTCTTTAGAAATTAAATCTAATTAAGTAATCTGAGACTTTTCGCTTGTGGGCTAGTTATAAGTAATCAGACCGTCAGAATCTGACCCAAATACACCCTCGGATCAGGAGAAATTTTTCATACATGGCAGTGTACTTGTAACCCTGATCGAGTTTTGGTGACCGTTGAACTGAAACTGGTCCGCCACATGCGATCTGGAAACCCGATTGGAATAAAAACTTAACTCAACCTACACTATGGTCAGGGAGCTTAAGTCCGACCTTAGGCTCAAGGGGGGGGGGCTTCGGAAGTGCTCCATTGAGCAGAAACAGACGCCCTTTGGCTATAACCTAAGTATACCTTAGCCTTGGGGCCATTTCCACCAGTTTTAGGCCTATATAAGGACCTTAAACCCTCTCTCATTCACTCCATACGAATTTGGGAAACCCTAGGAGAGAGAAGAGAGGAAAGAGAGAGAAGTTGGGGTTGCTCCTGGGATTCGATCCCTGTTGCTCCACGTGCTTAACCACCTCGTTTGTATCGCTAATTCGACGATTCTGACTTCGTTCTTAGGTAAGAAAACCTAACCCTAACCTGTTCTAGAGTTCCAAATAGTGTAAGGGATGGAATAGCTAACCCATTTCATAATATAGGTTGTCATTGTGCTGTAGGCAAAGACTTGGCGTTTAAACTGAGTCCGTTACTCGTTTATTGGCGAAAGGTGCAGATTATAGACGTATAGGTTATGATTTTTAAGGCTTTCAATGTCGGTTAATGATTTATAACTGACATGGGTACTATTTCACATGCAAAATGCGTCATCTGTTTCGCTTTACAGTTATACCTGAACTATGTGGAATATAGTGTATTCTATGTATATGTTGAGATGTTTGAATACGTATGGAATTTGGATTTGTGCCTAACATGATTATCTGTCGTGAATATATGCTTGTTACATGTTCGACAACTCCTTAGCGAAAGGACTTGCCCTAAATCACCTCACGGCAAATATACGTTATGTGTGATAAAGTGTGTATCCCAAGTGTTTGTGGAAATGAATGAATGAATATGGAACTTGGATTCATGCTTGCCATGACTATCCGTCGTGGGTACACGCGTGTTATAAATGGGGCAACTCCCTAGTGAAAGGATTTGGCCTAATACCTATGTGATCAACATACGTCATGTATGTTGATGTAAGTAGTCTAAAGTGTTTGCTGAAATGTCTGAATGAGTAAGTAGTTAGTAAATTGTAATGTATAAGGGTGTTGAGATATGATTCTCAACTCCTTTAACTATGTGTATGCTTTCCTCCATGTACTGTATATTATAGTGTCTGTTTATCTATGTAATGCATATGTATAAATGCATGTTTAAGTTGTATTCCATAAAATGCAAAACAAAAACAAAGCCGTGAAGGGCGATGGGGGAGTGGTGTAACGATTCCGTGCAACAGCCCTGGTAGCCCTAAAGCGGACAATATTAGACCTTTGATTGTATGATTTGAAATCTTGATTCATAACTGCTTTAACTATCTTCTAGGATATTTTATTGTAATTGAATGTGATTGGGGATATTGTATAGTCCAGGTAATCGGTAACCGATCCTAGATTGGTGGATGATGTTGTTTCGCCACATAGGATGTGTTCGACGAATCCGAGCCGTACTTCAGTTATCGACAGTGGTTAGGCCACACGGAGTGCTTACGCACTTCATGTCGATTCACTTGATGTGCTCTCGTGCTAGTCGAGCTCGTCAAGTAACCCGATTGGCTAATGTATGTTCACCATGTTTGGACGCTAGTGCTTGAACCTAAGGTACCAAACTTACCAGTGAAGCCCCGTTAACCTTAGTACCTCGATCCGCTAAGACTCATGAGCTGGACATGGTGGTATGGGATACCGTGGTCGAGCTGTCGGCCTACGCTGGGGCGACGAGCCTCCCCGTAGTGACCAGTGAGCAACCTAGACTCGTGAACCGAATATGGTGGTATGGGACACTGTATTCGAGCTGTCGGCCTACACTGATTTGGTGACGAGCCCTTTGTAGTGACCTCGAGTATACTCTGAACCTGCGTAGAGGCGACGAGCCTTTCCGTAATAATCAGAGTATACACTAGGCCTGTACTGATTTGGCGATGAGCCCATTGCAGCGATCTAGAATTGCAACATCGTATGAGATTTTCTAGGACTGACGACCCTAGAATGGATCTTTTTTGGGAATAATATAAGGGAGGTACCTTAGTTTCCCAATCCGGCTGTATGAAAAGGACTAATAAGAACTCGGTAATCACGCTCATAACATCGCACTGCATGTGCCTCGGGTTGAAGAGCATAGAGGGAAGAAAGCATGCCACGACGTAAGATGTTGTCGCACGAGGGAGTGTAGGCAAGGGCATGCATCATGAATACATTTCATCCTTGCATTAATAAGAGTATCTAGGAATGTTTGATTGTACTGCTTTATCATTACTGTTTGACTGAGTTGATAACATGTTAACCTTTGCTTTATGGTCTCATTGAGTTGATCACTCACTCCCACGTTACGAGACGGTGTTGTACACACCAACCAGACCCTGTCTTAGTTTCAGATGATGGCGATGCTTGCGAAGTGGAGCTGGACTTCGAGGATGTCGAGGAGGCCTTCTCCTACATACAGTTTTCAGGCAGGTTCATGTGAGTCGTGTCCTGATCGACAGGGATT
Source organism: Magnolia officinalis (assembly GCA_021015155.1). Classification (NCBI taxonomy): domain Eukaryota; kingdom Viridiplantae; phylum Streptophyta; class Magnoliopsida; order Magnoliales; family Magnoliaceae; genus Magnolia; species Magnolia officinalis. Next base: position 35,094,308 of record JAJHSJ010000006.1, read on the forward strand.
TCTGGGATGTTGATTAGATGACATTACACCTTTTGTATATATTTCGAATGGTACATGTAATTATTTAACCTGGTAACATTATCACACTCTGGAGACTTACCACAGTTTATATATTTTTCATATCTATCACAGTCTTCCGTTTGTAATCTCACTTGTCTCTGGAGTATGATATGCTGTTTTGGTATATTCCCATTCATGTTTCAATTCACTCATCATAATCTTCATTATCTATGTTGCATAAGTGATGCGTTGGAATTCGGGAGTTGAGTTTTGCTCGACCCCTGATTTTCAGGGCGTTACAAAATATCAACTTACTAGGAAACTCCCATGGCCCTTAGAAATTTTGAATGGTGGACGTCATTGTCCACTACCTTAAATGGTGGGGTCCACTTGAACTTTAGATCTGAATTATTTTTAGTCTTAAGCCAGTTAAGACAAGCTTGCCAAATGGTTGGACAGTTTGGATGCAACACATGCATTAAGGGCGGGGTCCACATGAGCTATGGATCTGACTCATTCTTTAGCTCACGCCATGAAATGAGATTTCAAAATGGATGGACAGCTTGGATGCAACATGTGCATTATGGTGGGTCCCATGAAGGCCCACCGTTATGTATATATCATATAATATAATACACACACACACACACATCAGCCCCACACGTGGGGTGGTCCCACCGTCCAGGTGTCGACGGTGGTGTGAATAAACACATACGTCATTGGTGGGGTCCACTAACCGTCCAGCAGCAGCTGGACGACATGTATAAAATACATACATCTATGTGGGCTCCACCGTCCGCCTGGACGGTATGAATAAAACACGTACATCACTGTGGGTACCACGTGGGGTCCATCATAATGTTTATATGCCATCCAACCCGTTGATAAGGTCAAGTAGACCCGGATGAAGAGGGAAAACAAATTTCATGTTGATCCAAAGCTTCTGGACGCTCAGAGAGTCTCGATGGTAGACGTTTAATTCAACACCGTTTCTTGTGATGTGGGCCACCTGGGTCCCGGATCAAGCTAATTTTTGGAGGGAGCCCACTTCAAGAAGGGGCCCACCAGCTGAACGACATGGATGAAAAATACACATCATGGTGGGGCCCACGACTGGGACCATGGGTCCCTGGTTGTCCGCCCTTAGCACAGGACGCCTGTGCATCCTCTCTCTGTCAGCAGCAGCAGCAATGCTGTTGTTGTTGTTGTTTTTTTTTTTTTTTTTTGAAAAACTGAGATTTGAGGTTTTTCATACGTGGGGCCCGTACCGGCTGAATCCAGCGCATCCATTGCACTTCATGGCTCAAGACCAACCAAATGAGCCCAATATGCAGCATGTTTCGGTGTACCGAAACATCAGGGTGAGTTTTAATGGTGAAAATCACCATTTGCTATGCTATGGCCCGCCGAACCTCGGATTGGCTCCGTTTTTCAGTTCAACGCCTAAAATGAGGTAGGAAAGGGGATGAATGACTTGGATTAAAAACATACATCAAGGTGGGGCCTGCATGAGTGACCCACCTAAAAATCTCAAATAAAGCTGATATTTATTTTATTTTATTTTATTTTGTTTCTCACGTGCAGACGCCTGTCTGTTCAAGCTTCACTAAAGCACGTCCAGCATCTAGAGACGCTGGACGGATTACGGGAATTATCTCAACAACGTGGGTCCCACATGGCCGGCCCACTTGATTTGGATCAATCCAATATTTGTGTTTTCTTCTCACCATACGGTAGGGTCCACATGACTTGGACGGTTTGGATAAAACATACATCAAGGTGGGGTCCATCCAAGTGGGCCACACATCACATAAAAAAATGAGAAGGAGAGAGAGAGAGAGAAGCACCCACCTCAAGATCTTCCCCTTCAACTTCTACCATTATGCTCTAATGCCCTTACGAAGCTTCCCCATTGGTGGAGATGATGATATAAAGGTTGGATTGGTGAGGATCTAAGGTGGAAGATGGTTGGAACTTTAGAATGGGTTGGACGTCCATGGTTCTTGCAAATGGAGAATGAGGAAGAAAGAGAGAGGGAGAGAGAGATAAGAGAGAGAGAGAAGTTATGGCTTGTCATAATGATGTAAGGCCATCTTAAATGCCTAGGTAAGGAGAGGTGTTGACTTAAGAGGAGGAGCCATTATTACTTATGTAAGGACTTGACACCTAGGGAATGGTGTCATAGGGGTAGGTAGGTACCACAATGTGCGGTCCACAGCCATTATAATGCACTGGCCACAACTTCTGATCTAAGCATCACTTTGACACAGGAGACACGACATTGGAGCCACGACGACGATGCGGTCATGACGGTACAAGTTTAGATTCGAGCCAACTCAGATTTATGGCACGAGACTCTGGGTCGCACGCAAATGCCGATTACAGGTCGCGGGTTGTCAGAATTTGACAGGGAGAATCGCGAAAGCCTACGCAATGGTACGGTCTAGGATACGGGCCTGACATAATAGAACAAAAAAAAATCACAAAAAGATAGCAAGAAGAATGTAGATCAAATTGTGGAAGAAACCCACAAAGAAAAAGGTTTTAAGATATAAGAAAAACCATAAAATCTAGATAATCAAGCAAATGACAACCTAAATCTAGAGCAAATATGATAAAAACTTACTTGCAAGAGATTTATGATGATGGGTTGGCCGAATGAAGCACCGGTGGACCGAAAAAGTTAAAGTGTGAAATGACAGCAAATGGGTTTTTTTTTTTCCTTTTTTGTACTTCCATGCACGGTTTGGCTAGCCTGAGGACGTGATTGGCTGGTCAAATTTCTCAGTCAAAGTCGGGCTGGTTAAAAATCTCAAAATTTATTATCAATTTTTTATTTTTTATTTTGTTTTCTTTTCATGCATATATTATTTACAATTAAATGATAGAGAAATAAATGCAAAAAGAAAAAGTAAAAATAGAATAATTATTTAACAACACATAATCCAATATTTAAATTTGAGAACTTGACATTGTCAAGCGGCGTAGTCAAAATACCCATAAGTTGCTTCTCAATTTAAATGTATTATAGTATGATAGTCTTATCTTCAACTAATTCTCGTATGTAATGATATCTTATGTCAATATGTTTTGTATGAGAATGCTGAATTGGAATTTTCAATATATTTATCGCACTTGTGTTATCGCAATATAAATTCATTGTATTTTGCATAATTCCATAATCTGCTGACATCTGTTTCATCCACATAAGCTGAGTGCATGCATTCCCTGCAACGATGTATTCTGCTTTTACAATGGATAATGATACAGAGTTCTGTTTCTTACTCAGCCATGATACGAGGCAGCTTCCAATATAGAAACATCCACCACTTGTAGATTTTATATCATCCACATTACGTGCCCAGTCTGCATCAGTATATCCTATGATTTATACAGCCGTATCATGTGGATACCACAAACCTAAGTTAGCAGATCTTGCAACATATCTGATTATTCGTTTAACAACTGATAAATGAGATTCCTTAGGATTAGATTGATATCTAGCACAAATGTCGACATTGAAAGAAACGTCAGGTCTATTAGCAGTTAAGTAAAGTAGACTATCAATCATCATGTGATAGAGTCAAGAGTCAACACTCTTACTTGATTTATCTTTTAATAATTTAAGAGTTGTACTCATAGGAGTGTTAAAATTCCTACCATTCTCAAAATCGAATTTCTTTATCAAGTTCAGTGCATATTTGGTTTGAGAGATGAAGATACTATCTTCAAGTTGTTTAACTTGTAGTCCAAGAAAATAGTTTATGTAACGCCCTGAAAATCGGGGGTCGAGCATAAACTCAACTCCCGAGTTCCAACGCATCACTTATGCAACAAAATGAATGATGATTAAATGTTGTCTGTATTAGTGCATTGAACATGAGTGAGATTAAGCCAAAACATGATATCATACTCCAGAGACAGTTAAATTGCAAGCGGAAGACTGTGATAGATATATAAAATATAAAAACTGTGGTGAGTCTCCAAAGTGTGGTAATGTTACCAGGTTAATGAATTACAAGTATAATTTCAAAATATATCAAAGGTGTAGTGTTATCTAGTCAACATCCCTGTAATCCTGTCGATCAAGACCCGGCTCACTTGAAGCCATTAGCATACAACATATACGAACAAGCATCATTGTCATCATAAAGGTCCGGCTCCGCCTCAGGAGTAGCGTCGCCATCTACAATCAAACAAAGTCTGGTGGGTGTTCGGAACATCGTCCCGTAACGTGGGAGTGAGTAGCTAACTCAGTGGAACAATAAAGCATAGGTTAACATGTTATCAATTCGGTCAAGCAGTAATGATAAAGCAGTACAATCAAACAATTCTAAATACTCTTGTTAATGCAAGTATTGAATGCAATCATGATGTATGCCCTTACCAAACCACCCTCGTGCGACACCATCTTCCAGGCACATGCAATGCGATGATGAGCATGTTTACCGAGTTGTTATTAGTCCATTTCAAACAGCGATATTGGGAAACTAAGGTACCTCCCTTGTATCATTCCCAGACATGATCCATTCTAGGGTCGTCAGTCCTAGTTAATCTCATACGATGATGTGTTTCTAGGTTGCTGCAAAGGCTGTCAGGGTTGTTACACGCATTCGTTACACCACTACCTCATCACCCTTTTAACGGTTCATCACTAAATTTGATACATGCCTAGTTCATACTCTATTCACTGCGGCAAAACTCGTCGCCTCACCGCAAATTCAGAGTATGTTTGAGGTCACTACAAAGGGTTGTCAGGGCTGTTGCTTGCAATCGTTGTACCACTCCCCCATCACCTTATCAATGTAGGCGGACAACACGAATATAGTATCCCATACCACCATAATCGGCTCACGAGTCTGGTTGCTCACTGGTCACTACGAGGAGGCACGTGGCCCCAGCGTAGGCCGATAGCTCGACCATGGTGTCCCATACCACCATGCCCGGCTCATGAGTCTTAGCCGATCGAGGTACCATGGTTAACGGAATTTCACTGGTAAGTTTGGTACCCTAGGTTCAAGCAGTAGTGTCCAAACATGGTGAACATATATTAGACAAATCGGGTTACTTGACGAGCTCGGCTAGCTCGAGCGCACAACAAGTTGAACGATATGAAGCGCATAAGCACTTCGTGTGGCCAAACACTATCACCAACCGAAAGTACGACTCAGGTTCGTCGAACACATCTCACGTGGCAAATAAATCTCAGCCACGAATTCAATCCCGTTACCGATTGCCTGGACTATAATCATAGCCCTAATTACATTCAATTGCAGATAGTTAAGCAGTAATGGATCAAGATTCAAATCATACAACCAAAGTCTGATATTATCCGCTTAGGGCTGCCAGGGCTGTTGCACGCACTCGTTGCACCGCTCCCCCATCACCCTTCACGGATTTTTATGGAATACAACTTAAACATGTGAAGTAATCAGAGCAGAATTACATAAACAAGTAATTCAAACATGTTAACAAGCATGTTATAAAACACAATGCAAACAGGAAATTCAAACACATACGTTTCATAAGTAAGTGGTTAAACTAAACAAACAACATGGAGGAAATTATACACATTACTAAGGTAGTTGAGAATCCTATCTCAACACCTTTATACATTACAATTTACTAACTACTACTCATACAGACATTCCAACAAACATTTTAGATTACATACATCAACATACTTGACGTATGTTGATCACACAGGTATTAGGCCAAATCCTTTCACCAGGGAGTTGCCCCATGGATAACATGCGAGCACCCACGACAGATAGTCATGGCAAGCAGGAATCCAAGTTCCATGTTCATTCAGTCATTTCCACAAATACTTGGGCTACACGTTTTAGTATATATAGTGTATATTGGCCGTGGCGTGATTTAGGGCAAATCCTTTTGTCAAAGGGGGATAGCCAATACAATAATCATATATCCATGACAATTAGTCATGGCGAGCATGAATGAGAATTCTATACTCATTCGGTCATTTTCACAAACACTTAGAATACACTCTTTTAACATACGTAGTGTATATTAGCAAAACATGTATTAGGGCGAGTCCTTTCGCCAAACAAGTATTTTATCCATATATAATATATCAATACAACAAATAATCATGGAAAACACATTTCCAAAATTTATACGTATACGGTACTTTCTACAAATACCTAGATTATGTAAAATTCCATATTCTTCGTCTTTAATCGAAACGAAAAACAGACAACACTTTATACATGTGCAATTGCATGCAGATCACGAATCTATCATTATCTGACATTGACAGTGTTGAAAACCATAACCTATACACCTAAAGTCCGCACCTTTTGTCGTAAAATCGTAACGGAGTCGGTAGATTCGCTAGGCTTTCATATACGGTAGTTTGGTAACCTATAGCATGTTTTTGGTTAGTTATTTCGTAACATACAACTATCAAAACCCCAAATCAGATTAGGGTTAGGGTTTCTTACCTAGAAACGACGCCGGAATCGTCGGGAAAGCGATTAGAACGGAGTGGTGGAGCTTGTGTAGCGGCAGGGAGATTCCCCCACTTCTCTCACACTTTCTCTCTCTTTTCTCTCTTCTCTCTCTAGGGTTTCTCTCAAATTCGTATGGCTGTGAGAGAGAGGGTTCTAAGGTCCTTATATAGCCTAAAAATACTCTAAAATAGACTTATGGGCAAGGTATAATTAGGTTATAACCAAAGCGACCCTGTTTCAGCTCAACGGAGGACTTCTGGCGGGCCTCCTTGAGCCAAAGGTCGGACTTAAGCTCACAGATACCGGATCCAAATAGAGTTAAATTTTTGTTTCAGTGGGATTTCCAGATCATGCGTGGCGGACCAGTTTCAGTTCAACGGTCAGTGGATCTCGATCGGAGATTCCGAGTACATGGATTTGTTTGGGAAAATATCCCTGATCTGAGGGTGTAAATAGGTCTGATTCTGATGGTCAGGTTGTTCAATACTGATCTGCAAGCGAGAGGTGCCAGATTTATTTATTTTGGATTTAATTTAGAATTATTTTCACATTTCTCACACTCCCCGCTCTGAGCTCAAGCGAATAGCGTTGGGATACTTTCTGGATTTGATTTTCGAGATGGTTGTCAAGCCCAGCAAGGTGGTCCTAATTCCTTAACTTCGTGTTAATCGGACTTCCGACGTGCGGTCCAGATCTGATACGAAGTTTCGAGATGCTCCAGAGAGCAGCCGGGTAATGAGATTGATCCTAGATTTTAGGGTAACCTAGCGTCAATGATTTTACAAGTTTTGGGTCTTGCAGATGTATTTAAAGTGATTGGTGCTAATTTCACAGGCACTCTAGTTTAACACTAGCTAATTCTCGCCTAATTTCTAAAGGATTTGTCTTGGGTGATTTCGGTCTGAGGTGGTACTTAGTCCTTTGTAGCAATGTTTAGTTTAAGTATTGTTCTTTATCACCTAAACTTTAAGATAGTGTCTAATGTGAAAGTACTTAGAAAATTTAAAGAACAAGGAGGTGAAGGGTGGGATTTGTGAAGGAAATGGGTTAAGGAGCGATTTTAGACTGTGGGATTCAGTTTTGACAAGTTAATAAGGTGTTAGGATCGACCCATTGCCTAAGGACGTCTAATTCCAAGTTGGGAAAAATCCGGGATGTTACAGTTTAACTCACCGACCATACTCATTTTAAATTTAGATTTTATGAGATTTGCAAGTAGATCCATATATAATATCATCGACATAAATTTGAACAATCAAGATATCATCATTATATTTCTTGATAAACAGAGTTTTGTCAACACTACCCATCATAAAATTGTGACTAAGTAAAAACTTAGTTAATTTTTCATACCACGCTCTAGGGACTTGTTTTAAGCCATACAATGTCTTTTTAAGACGGTAAATATTGAGTGTGAAATATTACATATTTCCCCCTATTATACCTTGGTTTTATAAACATGATAGTGCTTAATCGATTTAATTATGTATGTTTTCATGTGCGAGGTGATTTCGAGAGCTTAAGGTGAAATTGATGTCAAAAGGAAGATTAATGCTCAAAAGATTACTAAATGAATATTTAGAGATTTGAAAGTCATTAATGAAGAATTCACATGCTAAAATCCAAGAAAACCAAGTGAGGAATGAAAAGAATCAAAGATTTGAAGTGAAGAAAAGGAATCCTAAAATTGTCTTGAAAACAAACATATTCATGAAATTGTCCTGAAAAAACATATTCTGAAACTCCGAGTATATTTTGGGAAACTTCGCAGAGTGCGTAAATTTTGAGGCGGTTTAAAAGAATATTGAAATGATTTTGAGGAAGGGAATTGAATAAGCTTAAAAGAATGTATAAATACCATACAATTAGCTTGCTGAGGAACTGAGCTTCTCTCTCAATTGCAGAAGGTTTTAAGTGATTTTTCGTTGTTGTTTAGAATGAGAGAAGGCCTCTATTTATAGCCAAAGATATTGAAAATTTAGCCAGCCTAATAATAGGTTCGGTTGGCCGAATTCCACCGGATTTGTTCCAACGACTATCGGATTGTGCGGGATAACATTGATCCAAAATTCGGCTGGCCCGAGGTGGCAGAATTTCACAATTCGGCTGGCTGAATTCCCGTGAATTTCAAAATATTGCATTGTTGGAATTTGAACCGAACTTCACTCGGGTTAGCCGAATTTCAAGTTAGGCTGGTCAAAATTTCAACAGATTTTGATTTTTTTTAGCCTGAACTTGAAGTTAGTTTATCCGAGGAAGTTAGGCAAGCCGAACCAAAAGATAGGCTGGCCAAACTCCAGAGTAAATACACTATAGATAACCCAAAATGAATGAATTTTTTGAAAGAGCCTAACTTAAAGTCTTTCTAGGGTTATACCATATGTTGTTTATAAAATATAGAGTTCAACTAATCTTGAAACCGAGCGATGTCTTCTTGAGATGATAAGCCAATCTTAAGATGATCTTTAAACATGTAGAGTAGTTGCGATTTGGCAGTTTTTGTGATCTGTCTAGTATCACTTCTGTCTAACGAAATTTAACAACCTTATATGTGTTAAACATATAAGCACTTACAATCTTCCCCTTTGTCAATTTCGTGACAAAATAAACAACATACAAAACACATCCATTAACATTCATACATGTACTATGATCACAATCATCCACAAGATTCAACAAGATTGAAGCTGCCCTATAGATTTAACAATCATCCTTGTAACCAACTGTGTTCTTCTGATGCTACAACAATCAGCATTGTGTATCTCCCCTTGAGAAATAAAGCATATACTATACCATACAAATATGCGCATACTAGTGACAACAGCATGGATAACACGAAGCATAAAGGGAGTAAGATCAATCTTATTCCCTGCCCCATGATACACATTGGAAGTGAAAATGCGATGCGGGACGCGGTATTTGGGAAACAATTTGTTTGAGGGCAAGGCGTTATGTTCACAACCCCAAGTGTAGGGTGGCAACATAGTAATAACTCGATAAAACCGAGGTCAAATCCACATGGACTAAACTTGTACGTATTCTGAAAATAACTAGAACTAGAACTAGAAACAGATCTAAATTGAAATCTGAATAATTGAGTGTAATGGTGAATAATGTTGATTAAAATTTATGAATTTAAAGGTGGGAACTAGGGTGCCAAGGATCCATTTTTAGCTATCAAGATGCTACCTTACTTGATTCAAGGAACACAATTGGAATTAGAGTCTTATCCTATCCAATTGGAAGATAAAATAATTTAAATCAAATCTGAACTTTTCATTAACCTAATTCTCAATGGAGGAGAATTGTGATGATTGGAAGGGATATCATCACCCTTCCATGCCCATGAGACGATGGTGAACAACATGATTTACCAATCTCACAATCTCAAAACAGGAAAAGAAGATATCCAAAGCTATCACAACATCTATTGTAATTTGAGTCACAATAAATCATAGAAAACCAAAAATATTCCTTTAATATGAAACTAGAAATCAAGGAGGTCCAATAAGAACAAGAATCAAAGCAAGATAATCATCCAAACACGCTATAAGCTTCACCTCTTAGCCCTAGCTAAGAGGTTTAGCCAAGCATGGACATGATTGAAACAAAATTTCTTAAACAAAGCATGAAAAATAAACTAGGGAAGAAGAAAAACTCTTTGGCGGCTACTCCACCCTTGTGTTATGCTCCTTGAGAGCTTTCCAAACCCTAGAAGATGCTTTGGAGCATCCTAGGGAGTCTTATTTATAGTTGTGGAACTCCAACTTTCGCACCGAGTTGCAAAATCTAGAAACCGCCTCGAATTTACGCACTCTATGCAGTTTCCCAAAATATATGTCCAAAACTTTCATTTCGGCTCAGAGTTTCAGAATATATTTTTTCATGACAATTTTTAGGAATATGTTTTTTTATGACAATTTTCAAGATTCCTTTTCTTTTCCTTCACTTCAAATCTTCGATTCTCTTCATTCCTCATTTAGTTTCCTTGGATCTTTGGCATGTGAATTCTTTATTAATGACTTCCAAATATTCATTTAGTAATCTTTTGAGTATAAATCTTCCTTTTGGCATCAATTTCACCTTAAACTCTCGAAATCACCTCTCACATGAAAACATGCATAATTAGATCGATTAAGCACTATCATGTTTATAAAACCAAGGTATAAATGGGGGAAATATGCAATATTTCACAATCAACACACCCCAACCAGCATTTTGCTAATCCCGAGCAAAACTTGCGTGAAGTGATATTCAATCTTCAATGTTCAAATCACTTTTAGAAAACAATCTTTTCGTCATGTCCCAGACTCGGTCATCGGGCTCACAAGGAACCCGATAGTCTGTTCTGATCGCAATAGCCTCTGTAGTACCCCATTCTCGGCTCCTGAGGCAGGTTCCGATCCTAGGATCCTATAAGGAGGATTTTCATAAACACATAACTATTTTCAATACCAGCATCCCCAAGATCACAGCGAGTACATCTCAGAAATAAGAAAGGCACACATCACAATATCCACTATAAATTTGAGCTTTAATACACTGCTGAAGGGAAATACATCTGATGACAAAGGGAAGAAGGAAGAAGATCTGCAACACTAGGTCCTCGGCTCAACTCCTATCTAAGCTCCATTGCTAAGACACCGACTTAGGATCTTCTGCACACATCAATCGTGCATAAACTTATAGAAAGCTTAGAGGGTGGTGAAAGTGTGTGACAATAGTGCGCAGAAGAATAATAGGAGATACAGAAGGGAAATATGATCAATGTTAATGCCACAAGCCTAACCAAGGCTGCATGAATGCAAGAAGCCATACCAAGGCTATACAATGCAATGAATACTGGGCTCCATATCAAGGCTATGCAATATAAGGCTTATACAGCCGATGCGAATGCAATGCAAAGTAATGCCAGTCCTCATATCCAATCCACATATTAGTACGGTTCCTTCATAAGAAATCTATCGGGGTTTAGTACACTGCAGGATGACTGCTGCTCTATAGATCCGCACAGTCAAACGAGCGTAGGAGACCTCACTACCTACCTGTGGACAACCAATCACCAGCAAGGCTCGACGGTAGTGGACCCATTCACGAGCTGGTCAAACTCAGCCTAGCAATGCCCTCCCTCACATGCAGGTAAGGCCACACCCCATCCCAACCGACTACACGACAGTGAGAGTCTTGGCCTAATGGTGTAAGGCCCTTGTGCACTCATAATTTTCGCTCGGTCACGGCACTGTGGCAGATCGTTGGTACCATGGAAGTTTTAAGAATTTCACCCATGGGCATCCTATGCACCCTATATGCTCAAGGTCACATTTTCAGTGTCCAATCATGGCCATCCACTTTGTATCTGTGGAGACGCCTTAGTGAAGTAAGGGCTATCATACCTATGAGATGCGATGCCAGATGCATGAGTCACTCATACCAATCATGCACTAGCTCCAAACACTCAATGTACACAAGAAGGGAACTCCATCCCTCTATCATATCAACTCAATGACCACACACAAATGCAATTTAAACATTCCATGATGCATATGGGTCATGAGGGTGCGCCATACGGCGATGAAGACTTAACATGTATACTCCTCCTTCCTAAGGAGGGGAAACAAGTCTAGGTACTTAAACAATTTACTATGGGATTATCCTCTAGTGGGGGCCCAACACTCTGGGGTAGCCCACAAGCTAAGATGGGCCATATAGGTCCAAGGTGTAAGGCCTGTATCCTAGTCCGTACTGTTTCGTAGATTCCCGCGATTCTCTCGGTCGAAATCCGGTAACCCGCGACCTATAATCGACGTTTGCGCATGACCTTAAGTCATATCCCGTAAATTTGAGTCGGCTTAATCCGAGACTTGTACCATTGCGACCCCACCATCGTCGCGATTCTGACGTGGCGTCTTACACACTGATCCGATACCCTGGCCAGGAGATGTGGGCCTACGTTCAGTTTGAGAAAAAATACCGCGCGTTTGCAATCTCAAGAGAATCTCTACATCATGTCTCATCAATTAATTACCTCATGTCAAGTACAAGAGCAACCCTAAAGTCAACTCTCTCCCTCTCTGACTCTTACACACCCATACATGTCAAGTACAACTATCACCTCACATCCATCACCTCTCTTACAACCACCCTTTCTCTCTCTCTTTCTCTTCACATTTTTCAAGCAACAAAGGAGAAGAAAATGGTGGACGTCCAAGCATTTTCCAAAGAGAGAAAAGAGAGTGTGTTGTGTGGCCCACTTCCTATCACTAGATCTATCATCCTAGCCCTTCATCTCTCATCATCTTCCATCAAAGTGAGACACAAGGAGATCAGCGTTCCATCGGACCAAGAAGATCGAACGGTGGGTGCTTTATAAGCTAGATTTTCATGTTTTGATGATGGGCCAAGTGAGGCCTACCAATTGATGGTATGGATCTCCCTTTGGACTCTAGATGTGGTCGATGGCCCACCTTGATTCTCATGATAATTCCATGATGGGGCCATTCTCCATGGACCCCATCATGATGCTTATTTTCCTTGCATAAATAGGATCATCTAGACCTTGCATTTTGGTAAAGAAAGGATCTCCACCGTTGATTTTTGATCGGTGGGTCTACATGTAATGGGACCCACTTGATGTATATTATGATGTATGGAACGGAGGGCCCAGAGTGTTGGGGTCCCTCCATCGCACGTGTCTCCTTCTTTCTCTCTTTTCCTCCTTCCTTTATTTTGTGGCCCACATGATGAGTGTATGTGACATCCAATTGCCCATCCAACGGACCACACTGCGGTCCAAACATGGGGATCAACCCACCTTGCTACCCTTATATTTGAAGGGTCTAGGTGATGGGGAAATGCAAGCATTTGGTGGACCCCAACACGGCCAAGTGGGCCAACCCAGAACTTGTTGGACGTCCATTGTCCAGACCGTCCAGCAAGGTCTGGACGTTGCTGTAAACAAAACAAAAATATCAGCTTGGTTCAAAGCTTTGGGGTGGGCCGCTCATGTAGGCCCCACCCTGATGTATAGGTCTAATCCACACCGTCCATCCTATTTTCTAAGTCATTTTAGGTGTTGAGCCAAAAAATGAAGCCAATTTGAATCTCTGGCGGGCCTTATTGTAGAAAGTAGTAGTTTGCGTGAAATAAATTGTTAGGGGCAGCCGTGATGTTTTTGTGTATCAGATCATGTCCAATATTGGACTCATTTGAACTGTCCCGAGCCCGTGAATCCAACTGGCGAGGCGGATCCTCCTGATGTGGGCTCCACCTATGAAAATCCTCTTAAAAATAATAAAATAATAAAATAAAATAAAGGGGGGCTCTGGTCGCTGTTGCTACTAACGTCTAGAGGACGCCGCAGCAAGCAGCGTCCTACTGCTTAGAAACACCAGGGAGAGTGGGCCCCACCTCAGGCCCCTATTGTGATGCATGTGGAGCATCCACATCGTGCATTTGATGGGTTCCCTTTAGGCATGGAGATACCCCAAAAATCAGCAGTACTTGGAGCTCAGGTGGTCCACACTTCAAGCAGCAGTGGGTTGAACGGCTACCCTTGAAACTATTTTTTGGGTCACAGAAGTTTTGGATATATATGAAATTTGTTTTTCCCCTTTATTTAGGTCCGTGTGACCTTATCAACAGAAGGGATGGAAAATAAACGTTATGGTGGGCCCCACGTGGGACCCACCTGTTGAATGGAAACAGATTGGCTAGTGTACGCTGGCCAGCAGCCAGCTTTGTTGCTGATGTAGGTGGAAAAATCCACACTGTCCATCCATATACATGGATGTGGGGCCCACCTTAATGGATGCCTTGCACCCACACGTGTGGGGCCCCACCTTGATTTATGTGTTTAGCCATCCATTTGGACGATTCATGTGGTGGACCCACCTTTGATGTGTTTTGATCTAAGCCGTCCACCTATTTTGCCAGCATTGGATCCCACTTATATGGCTGCTAGTGGACGTCAGTAGTCTGTGGGTACGGTCATGAGGTTAGTGTTATAGTCCAACTGTCCATCCTTTTTACTGGTGGGCCACACGTGTGGACCCCACCATGAGGTATGGGTTTTATCTAACCGTCCATCCGTGGACTGATTATAAGGTATGTGTTATATCTTGCCGTCCATTTATCAGGACCCCACATTGATGAATGTGTTGTATCCTCACCATCCCATCCCTCTCTTACAACCCATCACTCCACCCATCACCCATCATACATCACTCCATCACCTCTTATTAACCCATCACTTCTCTCTCTCCCTCATTTCTCAAAAAAAAAAAAAATCTCTCCCAAGCAAAAATCCATACGTCCAAGTTCTCGCCCTCTCCCAAACAACAAGGGTGGCCCATTTTCCCACTCTCTCATCTCCCATCTCAACCGTCCATTCCTCATCTACCACCATCAAAAGTGTAGGCAAGGAGCTAAGGAGGCTAAGGAAGCAAGGAGGAGTGCAAGAGGTGGGTGATCCATCGTTGAATCCCTTTTTAGGGACCACTTATTGGTGGGACCCAAATTTTTTTATGTATGAGTTGTATCATGGGGGCCCATAGTGGCGGGGCCCCACCATCACCGTCTCTCTCTCTCTCTCTCTCTCTCTCTCTCTCTCTCTCTCTCTCTCTCTCTCTCTCGTTATGGGTGTGGTCCACTAGATCCACACGGATGTGGACCCACCATGATGGATGTATTTTATCGACGCCGTCCATCTACCTTATCCATGCCATCCAGTGGCCTGGATGATGAGAAGACACAAATATCATGTTAATCCAATGGGTGGGCCACGTTCATGTGAGACCCACCTTAATGTGTGGGCCACGTCCACGTGGAACCCACCACAATGATATGTTATCCATGTCGTCCAGCGTCCTGGATGCTGGACAGGGTGGGGTGGCTAACATGGAGGCGTGTACTGACATCAGTGTGTACTAACAGCTAACAAAAAAAATTATTAATAGAGTGGGAGTGTGGCTGCTCATGCAGGCCCACCTTAATGTATTAATGTAATCCACGCCGTCCATCCCATTTCTCAGCTCGGTTTAGGCGTTGAGCCGGAAAATGAGTTCAATCCGATAATCTAGTGGGCCATTCCATAGGAAATTGTGGTGTATACCGTTGAAACCCACCTTGACCTTTCTATTCGCCAAAACATGCCGCTTATTGGACTCATTTGGTCGGTCTTGAGCTGCAGGGATCAATGGACGGGGCAGATTCACCTGATGTGGGCCCCACCTAGGAGATTCTACAGAAAGACTAGTTTAAAAGAAAGAGATGCAGCAGCTGACGTTGCTGTCAGAGGCGCAAGCAGCGTCTGCTGCGTGCGGACGGCCTGACAGGGATGTAACACCCCGTACTTTCAGTACTCGGGTGTCACCATAGGGGACTAAATTTGCCTACAGGTATGTGGTAACACACGTAGCTAAATAAACACACGTAGAGTGGTCCCACAACCTACATACATATGTAATAAATAAATAAATAAATAAAGACAGATAAATAAATAAATGGCAATGTATAGTTAATCATAATAATAATAATGATAAAGATAACAATGATGATAATGATAAATAAAATAATGATAATAATAGTAGTACTACTACTAATAATGGCAATAATAGTAATACTAATAATATTAAATGACATTATAAAATAATAATAAAAATAATAATGTAGCTTGATATTTAGTGTTACGAGAGCATAACAGTCCATATATCCATAATTTGACCATTGACGATCGAGTCGGAACTAATCCAACTGTTAGATTGCTTGGACAACCATAAAGGACGCTAATTCAAATAATATGGCCCACCTAGGAATTAGATCTTCCTGATTGTTTGGGATAGGCCTTGATAGGCCTCCCCAAAATGTGTGGACGGTGTGGATTGAGAGACCCCATCACAGCAGGGTCCACTTCAGCATGGAAGTGCACCAAAAGCACGTGGACCAGGTGTGCACCAGACGGGTCAGACTGGTCAAACTGCGTCTGACCGAGAGTTGCCAAAAGAGGTAGGGATTTTCCCTCCTTTCCCATTTAAATTCCAAACAGCGGACGAACGAGCGTCCGTTTCCCTTGATCGGTGGCCCACCTACTCGGTCCATCTGGACCATCCAAACCGTCCATCTGACAGTGGACAAACGTGCAACAAAAACCCCCGAGTCTCACATGATTCTACACGTGTGCATGGACACAATTCGAGGTGCAAATAGGTCCCAAAAACTCAACCGTTTCCAAAAATGGAAACCTATCTTCCTTTCCAGCTCAGCGATCCGCGTGATCCCAGCTCCCTAATTCTTAGCTCTCCATTCCCTGAAATCCTAGCCCTTTGATTTAGGGCTTTCCCAACAAACAAAACCACATCCAGTTTTGCTAAAAAACTGGCTATATCAGAACATAGCTTCTACCAGACCTCATCCGAGCCCTTGTTTACCATCCAATGGTCCAGCAACATTAGGGCAAACCATAAGAAGGGGAGGGAATTGAGCAAACACACCCCCTCGTCCATTTCTACAGCCGCAACCAAAATCGGGTCGTTTCCTTCTCCATGCGAACCCACCATCCAATCTCTCCTAAAGCTTCGAAGAAGCTTATCCATAAGCTTTTTAGGGTCCATTAGGACCGTCTGGAAGGATCAGATCGGAGGCAGAAGTCCTCGTTGAGAGGATGCCATTAACAGCCATCTTCTCCTCCACCGCTGCTGCGACCCACACCAACACTTTACCGCTAGATGCCTGAGTTCAGATTGATTCTGGAACTCTGCAAAACTCCACAAAGTAGGAAAATGGAGAAATGTAGAGAGAGGGAGCAAGGAGGAGAAATGAGAGAGGAAAGAGAGAAGGATGCAGCTGTGCTGCTGCACCGGGCCGGGCCTGGTGATCGTTGGGTCTGGGTTGAGTCCAGACTAGGCTAGGGACCCTGCTGGTATGCTGGTCTGAGTCTGGGCTGAGTCCTAGCTTAGTTCGAGCCATTCGAGAGAGGGAGAAAATGTGAGAGAAAGAGAGTGGTGCGGCTGCACCACGCTGCTGTACAGTGAACCGAGTCGCTAACTCGGTTCAGGTTTGGGGCAGGTCCTGCTGCGGCTGGCCAGGGAAGGAGAACAGGGAAGAGAATGAGAAAGGAAAAGGGAAAGAAAGAAAAGAGAAAGGAGGAAGGAGGAAGGAAGAAAAGAGGGTGAGAGGGTGGCTGCCGGTTTGAGCTCAAACCGAGCCGAGTCATCGGGCCGAGTCGGGTGAGTCAGGGTTGTTGTCCATCTGGGCTGGCCGTGGGTTGGTCCAGTTCAGGCTTTTGGGAAGTCTAGGGAGAGAGCGGAGAAGGAGAATGAATGAAAGAAAGAAAAGGAAGAAGAGGAGAAGAAAAATAAGAGAGTGTGGGGTCTTTGGTTGCTGCCGAGTCGACTCGGCTGGGACCCATCGAGTCTAACCGAGTTAAGCTGGACTTGGGTCTAGTCCATGTGTTGTTGGGCATTCCAGCAAGAGAAAGAGAAAAAGGAGGGAAGGAGGAGAAGAGAAAGAGAGAGAGAGAGAGAGAGAGAGAGAGAGAGAGAGAGAGAGAGAGAGAGAGAGAGAGAGAGAGAGAGAGAGAGAGAGGGCATGTGTTGAGTCGAGTTGACTCAACCAGTCGACTAGGTGAGTCATATTTCCTTCCCATATAAACATTATTTCAATTATATTGTTATTATCTGTAACGACCTGAAAATTTCCGTACATTGGGCCGAGTACCACCTCGACCAGAAATCACATAGGATTAAATCCTTTAGAAATTTAACAAAGTTAACTAAGTACTACACTCGGTTAATCATGAAATCCGTTGGGATCGCTTTAAATACGATCTGCAAGACCTAAAACTTGCAGAATTGGTGACTCTAGGTTACCCTAAAGTCTAGAGCCAAACTCATTACCCGTCTGCTCTCGGGACTGAAACGAAACTTCGTATGAGGTCTAGATCGCACATCGGGAGTCCGATTAACACGAAGCTAAGGAACCAGGACTGCCCCACTGGGCTTGACAATCATCTCAAAAATCAGATGATTCCGATGTCCCACGGCCATTGTTTTCACTCCAGAGCGAGGGAGTGTGAAAAACACTATTTCCATCCAAATGAAAATATCTGGAATAGTGATCTGGCACCTTTCGGTTGCGCATCAGTATTAAGCAACCTGACCGTCGGAATCAGACCAAATTACACCCTCGGATTAAGAAAAATTTCAGGAACATTTACATGTACTCAGAAATTCTGATCGTGGCCCACGGACCGTTGAACTGAAAGTGGTCCGCCACGTGCGATCTGGGAATCCGATCGAGCCGAAAACGTAATCCCACGTAGATCCGTAGAGGGTGAGCTTAAGTCTGACGTTTGGCTCAAAGAGGGCTACCAGAACACCCCTTTTGAGCTTGGAAAGTGGCGAACTGCCTATATATGCAGCCACCCTTGAACCTGAGTCTATTTTGGACATGTTCTAGGCTATAAAAGGGGCTTAGAACAGCCCCTCTCACAGCCATACGAATTTGGGTCCAAACCCTTAGAGAGAAAGAGAGAAAAGAGAGAGAAACTTGTGGAGATCGAGGCCGATCTTCCTCCTGCTGCTTCCACTCCTCCCACGGCCTACACCGCCCTATTCCAGGGGATTTTCCGGCGGTTTCCACCCCATTTGAAGGTAAGAAACCCTAACCCTAGGTCTGATTTGAGCTCGATTAGTGATAGGTTATGGAAAGACTAATCGAATGCGCTCTTTAGGCTAGGAAACTCCCGTATACGGAAGCACCAACACTCTTACTGATTCGTTGGAATTCCAAGGGCTGAGGTGAGGACTTTAAGCGTATAAGTTACGGTTTTCAACGCTTTCAATGTCAGATAATGATAGATTCATGATCTGCATGCAAATGCACATGTACAAAGTGCTTTCCGTTTCCTGTTTCGATTAGCGATAAAGATTATGGAATTTTACATACTCTTGATATACGTAGAAATACCGTATACGTATTTTTGTTGAGAAAATGTTTGACATGTTTATTTAATGTTTGATTATATCATGTGTGGATAAAATACTAGTTTGGCGAAAGAGATCGCGAAAATACATGTTCATGTGTAAATGTCATGTATGTTGAAATTGTGTATTCTAGAAATCCCGCATACGTGCAGATTTTGGAAATATAATTGTAATGATTATTTACTGTATGAATACGATATACACGGGAAAAATACTCCCGGGGCGAAGGGACAGCCCTAACACAAGTTTCGTTAACATACGTCGCGTATGTTGAAATAGTGTATTCTAAGTAATTGTGTAAACACTCGTGTGTGCAAATACTCATGCATTAGTGCCTTAGAGAGGTGCTGATGTGGGGTTTCCGACTCCCTTAGAGACAAGTAGGCTTCCCTCCGTGCGGTGGTTCGCTAGAACCACTCACCTGTAATGTGTATGTAATGGTATCCCTATGTGGATAGTGCCTGACTACATGCTTCACAACATGCTTCACAACATGCCTCACAACATGCTTTGTAACATGCTTTACTTCATGTTTTACTTCATGCTTTATAACATGCCTACTAACATGCTTGTATTGCTTGTTTATCATGCTTTACTTCACATGCTAACGATGAAAACTGTTTGAGTTTGGGACTATGTTTATAGTCCAAACACTCGGTACCAGACTTGTGATTGTGGCTGAGATTCATGTCGCCACAAAGGACGGGTCCGGCGAACCCGAGTCGTACTTCAGTTGGCGATAGTGGTTGGCCACGCGGAGTGCTTTTGCGCTCCATATCGCTCAACTTGTGGTGCGCTCGAGCTAGTCAGGCTCGCCAATTAAACCGAAGTGTAGTTGTGTGTTCATCCTGTTTGGTCGCTACTGCTTGAACCTAGGATACCAAACTTACCAGTGGTGATTCCCGTTTAACCATGGTACCTAGATCCGCTAAGACGCATGAGCCGGGCATGGTGGTATGGGACACCGTGGTCGAGCTGTCGGCCTATGCTGGGGCCATGTGCCTCCCCGTAGTGACCATTGCGCAACTATCTCATGAGCCGAATACGGTGGTATGGGACACTGTATTCGAGCTGTCGATACTTCGATGAGAGCCGAGTACGGTGAGATCTGTGCTCGTGCTGACGAGCGACGAGTCCTCCGTTGTATCATCGAGTACACTTCAAGGGTCTGTGATTGGCCACGAGTCTTTCACAGCAACTAGAGTGTGAGTTGAGCCGAGTATGGTGAGACCTGTACTTGTGCTGACGGCTAGTGATTGAGCCGAGTACGGTGAGACCTGTACTCGAGCTGACGGCCAGTAATTGAGCCGCATACGGTGAGATCTGTATCCGCGCTGACGGGTGACGAGCCCTTTGCGATGCCATCACTAAGCTTCTCAAACCATAATATCGTATGAGAATAACTAGGATTGACGACCCTAGAATGGATCATGTTGGGAATGATACAAGGGAGGTACCTTAGTTTCCCAATACTGCTGATTGAAATGGACTAATAAGAACTTGGAAAACATGAGCATCATCACACCGCATGTGCTTTGTAGATGTGGCGCACTGAGGGAGTAAGCATTCGCGAACATAAGATGATGTCGCTTGAGGGTGGTTTGGCAAGGGCATACAGCATCATGTCATATCATTTTTGCATTTAACAAGAGTAGTTAGAAATGCTTGATTTGTACTGCCTTATCATTACTGCTTAGTTGATTTGATAACATGTTAACTTATGCATTATCGTTCCACTGAGTTAGCTACTCACTCCCACGTTACGGGACGGTGTTGTACACACCAACCAGACTCTGTCGCAGGTTTAGAGGGCGCCTTGGTTCAGGAGCCAGAGCCCGACGTTGATGAGGACCAGGAGGAGTTCTCCTTCATGCAGTACTCTGACGGCTACGCTTAGGCCGGCTGCATCGCAGGATTCTCGGGGCCTCTTTTGAGGATGTATTTTGGATTTTTGACTTACAAACATTACATGTATATTGGTGCTCAGCTAGTACTCATACTCTGGAGTTCAGAAAAAATTTTGTTACTTTACATACTTGAATATAAAATTTCAGTCTTCCGCTGTTTTTAAATGCAATTGAACTGGAGTATGAATTACTGTTTTGGTTTAATCTCATTCATGTTTATTGCGCTAACTCAGACAACATTTAACCGGCATTGTGTATGTTGCATAAGTGATGCGTTGGAACTCGGGAGTTGAGTTCATACTCGACCCCCAAATTTCAGGGCGTTACATTACCACAATCATCATTAGAATTTGTTAAGATTTTATTCGAATGACCGGTAGTAGATTTTCTATAACAATATTAGTCGTTACATATAAAGATTATCATTATTAAATATTTGAGTTTTGTTTTGTCTACCTTAAATATTATCGTTAATGATTAGAGCATGTTATTCATTTTATTACGATGACTATTAGTGCCTTGTTAGCTAACATTAAGTATATTGCTAATATTAACGATCGCTTTGAAACTTTTAGTATTAATGGCATTAGTCCTTATTATAGCACTATTTGTAGAAATTCTATTATTATTATTACTTGTATTATCTAAGAAAATTTTAGCTATTATGAGAATGTTGGTACATTCAAGTACGAACTTATGAACCATCATTAATGTGAATATTAATTGATCCATAGTATGATAATAATAATAATAATAATGATTCAAAATTCAAATCCTAAGATCTAAGCATTTAATTAAATTCTAGAATGAAATCTTAGACCTAGGTAATCTAAACCCTAGGTCGATACTCTTGTTGGTGTTGAGTTTGGATCTAGGTGTAGAATATAATATCGGTATATTTTATATGAGTTTATGAACTATCATTATTAACATAGTAGCAGATATGAGTTATAACCCTAACACTAATAGTATTCTTGTAATTATCAAGATTTAATTTTAACTAATACACTAAGTAGAATTCAAATCATAGAATCTAAAGCCTATAGCTAAACCTTAAGATAAAATCCTAATTCTACCCTAAAAACCCTAAAAGACAACCCTAGGCTACAATCTTAAACCCTAAGTGGTATGTAGAACTTAGATCTAATGATACAAGTTCATGAATTGTGTTAGGATTTAATTCTAAAGGCGCAAGCACTTTGCGACGCTAGTAGGCGATCCCAAGTTTAAGGTGATGATTCTTCACCTTGAGCTTTCCATCTTCTCATTAGCTTAAGTTATAGTTTTTATTAAAAATTATAATTGATCTCTCTCTTATAATCACATGTGTTAGCTGGTGGAAATTGAATTGCTATATTGCCTGCTTAATGTTCATCCTGTATATTTATTCATGCTTGTGTATTGCTTATGGGCTTTAAACTGGTACATTAGTGGGAAACCCCCACCTATAAATGTACACCCATACTTGGGATGTAACCCGACTGGTTGTGATCGTAATGGACCTTCGACTTAGTGGTTATTGAATGGTGGTCTAAATGGATCATTGATGTGGGCCTACCATCCAGGGTTGTTATGTCCAGTGGTTTTCAAGGATGATCTTTTATCGCATAGTTTTAATACTCGCCCTATGAGGCTTATTTTGATAATTGCCCTATGCGGCTTGCTTGATATCGCCCTATGTTGATTTGTTCTGGTATTTTCCCTATATGGGTCCGATGTTTTATATCGAGCAACCATGCGATAGTAAGCCCCATATATTGTAATATGATTGGTCACTAGTCGATGGGGTTCTATTAAACATCCTAAGGTGGTAGTCTCATGAGCCGGGGATGGTGGTATGGGACCTATGCCCGAGCTGTCAGCCTACGTTGGGCCATGTGCCCCCCGTAGTGACCTTTGAGCTTATCTAAATTGGCTGGTTGTAAATGAACTAATAATGACTTGGCTAATCATGGATACATGGCATGTATTGTTCCGACTAGATGATATTTCCCAGGTTCGATGATTGCATGGGTGACGACCCACTGTCCGCACGGATGAGCATCCTCAGGGCGATGATTGCATTCACGTATCCATGCATCTAACAAGACTGCATTTACTATGTTTTGGTTGTCTGGATGTTTTATACTATTTCTTACCTAATGCGGCGGTGTGTAATCTTGAGAGGAATTTACACTGAGTTGGCCACTCATCTATCAAATATATAATTGTACAGGTAGCACAGGTGACTTAAGTGAATTTCAGGTTCAGGCTAATGAGGAGCCGGGTGCAAGTGCCAGGGTTGCATGGCCGTATTTGCCTGGAGGAGCTGCGCGATCTTGCGGCTTATATTTATGTGCTTTCTGCTATTCTTCATGTATTAAATTCTTGTAAATCTTGTACTTGTAAAATTCAAAGACATTGGTTTGTATAAGTCATTATGGGCGCTCCCTTGTATATTATAAACGATAATGAAATTTTTCTTTATGCTTACTCGTCCATTCTACGCTCATCTGCTTACTCTGATAAAAGAAGAAAAAGTATATTTGACCATCCTTTTAGGTTAACACTCAGATTTTTGGGAAACGGGTCATGTACTCGGGTCCCGAAAAGTCAGGTTGTTACAAGGGACCCACGGTCCCACCGTGGGCCCCACCGTGATGTGTGTGAACATCACAACCATGCATTTGGTGGGCCCCTAGGATAATGGGCCCCCCTCCCAAATCGGCCGTATATAGACTCAGGTGGCCCACACGGCTAGGAAAAAGTGGAGATTAAACGTCTGCCATTGACCCTTTTGGGTTAGAAGTTTTGGACCATATGAAATTTGTTTTTCTTCTTCATCCAAGTTCACGTGACCTCATCAACGGCTTGGATGGCAAATAAATATTTCGGTGGGCCCCCTGACCGTGTGACCTTGTAAACAGATTGGATGATAAATAAACATTTCAGTGGGTCCTAGTCCAGGTGGCCTTACCAATAGTTTGGATGGAAATAAACATTGCGGTGGGCCCCTGGCCCACCCTAGGCCCACGTAACCTTATCAACAGTTTGGTTGGAAAACAAACATTACAGTGGGCCCCGGTCCATGTGACCTTATCAACATGTTGAATGGAAATAAATATTACAGTGGCCCCAGGGTCTGTGTGACCTTATCCACATATTGGATGGAAAATAAACGTTTATGGTGGGCCCACATGGGACCCGGTAATGTATGTTTTGTATCCACGCCTTTCATTAATGTGGACCTCCATCATGAGGTAAGTGATTTATCTATGCCTTCCATCCCTATGGGACCTACCATGATGCATAAGTTTCATCCAAACCGTCCAACCATTTTGGAGATTATTTCAAGGCCATGAGACGAGGCCCATCTTGGTGTATTTGTGGGCCGTCCATTGAGGCCCACCTTGATTTGTATAAGGCCCATTGTTGAGGTCCATCTTGATGTATTGGTGGCCCGTTGTTGAGGCCCACTTTGACATATATAAGGCCCATGTTGTGAGGCCATTGTGATGTATGCAAGGCCCATGAGTTATGGCCCATTGCAATGTATGTAAGGCTCATTGGTGCAGCCCATGGATGTGGCCTACTTGATGAATATAAGGCCTATATGATACGGCCAATTGATGTACTTAAGGCCCAATGGGTGCAATTAGGTCCATTGCAATGTGTGATTCCTCTGTGGCGTATATAATAACGGGTAGTGTCTTGGGAACAATGATGGTTAGATGCCCACATTCTAAAGATGATGTCTGTTAAATGTCCACATTGTCACTCTCCCTAAGGCCCACTGATAGGCCCATACTTGTAGTGGGTAACCCGTCTAGGCCCATCTTCGCTTTGCTCAGAGACCATCGGTATATAACATGTTTAGTATAGATACATGATTCATGATCATACGCATCATATGTATGCTTGGTATGAGGAGTGATTGATCATAGCATATGCCTTTGGGCGGATTGTTTATGGGCTTCCTGATAGACGGAGTTGCCCTACATGAGCGCGCGGTACGCGCAGGATTATTGCATGTTTGGTAAGGTGATTCATGCACTTGAATTTGTGTGATCATGATTATTGTATGCCCTAGCGACATCAGGGCCATAGCCTCCACAGACACATCGTGGGTGGTTGGATTGAATACCGTAAATGTTTGGTTCTAGCATACAGGCGTCATAGATGTCCCTGGGTGAAAATTCCTAAACCCGATGGTACCAGAGGATGACTCCAACGTCGAGGCCGAGTGAATATATGAGTACATGAGGGCCGAATACCAGGAGGCCGCGTCTCCCACTGTGTCGTGGTCGATTGGAAAGGAGTGTGGCCTTACTCGCCCCAGAGTAGGGGGCAATACTAGGTTGAGTTTGACCAGCTCGTGAATGGATCCGCTATCGACATGTCGGATAGGTATTGACAGACTATTGGCCAGGCAGATAGTGAGATTTCTTACACTCACTTAGACTGTGCCGCTAGGAGAGCGGTAGTGCCATTTGGAGTGTACTAAACCCCGGTGATTATCCAAAAAGAAAACTGTATTGACATGAGGATTTGGATGAGGATTGACATGCTTGAGCTGCATCTTGCATCGCATGGTCTTGACATGACCGATAGCGTTCATTCTTACACCGCATAACCTTGGTACGACTGGTTGCATTCATGTACTCATCAGTACCTCACACCAGCAATATTGTTGATGTATTGACATCAGCAAGTTCGGTGGGATCCACTCCTGTGATGTTATAGCAAGTTCTGTGGGTCCCACTAATGCATGTGTTATGTCCAAACCATCCATTCAGATGGTGATATCATTTTAAGGCCTGAGACTAAAAACGAGGCAAATCCATCTATCAGATGGACCACACTGTAAAAACCAATGGGATTAAACGTCTACCATTGAACCCATTTGGGGTTAGAAGTTCTGGATCAATATGAAATTGGCTTTTCCTCTTAATTCAGGTCTTTGTGACCGTATGATCAGATTGGATGGAAAATAAACATTAAGGTGGGCCCTGTGATTAGTAAACACTGGAAATTATTAGCCTCACTGTTATTTGTGGTATGGTCCAGATGATCTTTTGATATGATTCATTTTTGGGTAAATGATCTCTAAAAATAGATGTATGGTGTAGATAGTTCACCTAGAACGGTGGGCCCGACTATATGCATTTGAGGCCACCAATTGTGTACTTAAGGCCCATTAGTGCGGCCCATCCATGAGGCCCATTGTGATGTATTTGTGGCCCATCCGTTAAGGCCCACCTTGATGCAATTACAGCCCATTTGGTGAGGCCCATTGTGATGTATTTCTGGCCCATGGATGCAGCCCATTGTGATGTGTATTAGGCTCTTGAGTGAGGCCCATGGTGATGTATATTAGGCCTTTGTGTGAGGCCATGGGCCCATTATATGTTTGGCTCTACGTGGGCCACTGTTTGGAGCGATGTTGGTTAAATGTCCACATTAATGGGCAATAATGGTTTAATGTCCACATTGTAACCTTCCCTTAGGCCTTGTTCGGCCGATTGTCGAGGCCAATTATATAGGCCAATTCCGATTGTCGAGGCCGAGTATCGAGGCCGATTCTGATTTGTCGAGGCCGATTCCGATTGTCGAGGCCGAGTATCAAGGTCGATTCTGATTTGTCGATGCCGATTGTATAGGCTGATTCTGATTGTTAAGGTCGAGTATCGAGGCCGATTCCGATTGTCGAGGCCAAGTATCAAGGCCGATTCCGATTGTCGAGGCTGATTGTATAGGCCGATTCCGATTGTCGAGGCCGATTCCGATTTGTCGAGGCTGATTGTATAGGCTGATTTCGATTGCCGAGGCTGATTCCAATTTGTTGAGGCCGATTGTATAGGCTGATTCCGATTGTCGAGGCCGAGTATCAAGGCCGATTCCGATTGTCGAGGCCGAGTATCAAGGCCGATTCCGATTGTCGAGGCCGAGTATCGAGGCCGATTCCGATTGTCGAGGCCGATTGTATAGGCCGATTCCGATTGTCGAAGCCGAGTATTGAGTGTCGATTCCGATGGTTGAGGCTGATTTCGATTGCCAAAGCCGATTGGCGAGACCTAATG
Source organism: Magnolia officinalis (assembly GCA_021015155.1). Taxonomy (NCBI): domain Eukaryota; kingdom Viridiplantae; phylum Streptophyta; class Magnoliopsida; order Magnoliales; family Magnoliaceae; genus Magnolia; species Magnolia officinalis. The sequence continues at coordinate 35,121,727 of JAJHSJ010000006.1, forward strand.
TGATGAATATGAGGTCTATGTGATGAGGCCCATTGTGATGCATTTGAGGGCCAGGCGATGGAGTCCCTTGTGATGTATATTAGGCCCATGTGAGAGGCTCATCGTGATGTGTATTAAGCTCTTGAGTGAGGCCCATGATGTTATATATTAGGTCCTTGTGTGAGGCCATGGGTCCACTATGTGTTAGGCTCTATGTGGGCCATTCCTTGGGGGCAATATTGGTTAAATGTCCATATTGTTAAGGTCGATTGTTGATACCGATTATGAGTATGTGACAGCATAGTATCATGATACATGCCCATACGCATCATTTGCATGTTTATTATGAGATGTGATTGACCCTTGCATATGTCATAATACAGATAGTTTATGAGACTCCCTGATAGGTGGAGTCATCCCACATGAGCACACGATATGCGCAGGATTGATACATGATTGGACTACATGACTCATGCATCTTGCATTGTGTGATTGTGATTACTGTACGCCTCAGTGACATCAGGGCTGTGACCTCTACAAGCATGTTGTGGATGGCCAGATGGGACACCGAAAATGTTTAGTTCGAGCATTTGGGCACTTTGGATGTCCATGGGTGAAAGTCCCTAAACCTCCGAGGCCAGGAGACACCCCAACGTCTAGACTGAGTGGATACATGAGCGCCCAAGTGCCGAATACCAGTAGGCCGGGTCTCCCACTATGTCGTGGTCGGTTGGGAGGGGGTGTGGCCTTATCTGCCCGAGTGAGGGGGCTATAAGCTAGGCTAAATTTGACCAGCTTGTAAATGAGTCCGCTATCGATGAGCCGGGTAGGTATTGGCAGATTACTAGTCAGGCGGATAGTGTGGTCTCTTCCTCTCACTGGGCTGTGTGGCTAGAGAGGCGGCAATCAGTGTGGAGTGTATTAGACCCCGGTGATGTACAGTACTGATATGTGGACTTGATATGAGGACTGACATGATATTATGACACCCTGTCATTGTTGCACATGTGGGCGGGTGCACGTGGGCGAACGCTGATGTGAGGGGGTGTGATGTGGGCGGGGTTGAGGCCTGGGTGGGCTACCACACTGGGCGAGCTACCAGTGGTTGGCAAGCTACTGTGCTGGTAGGCTACTGAGCAGGAGTTGCATACTCATTCATTCATCAATTCACTATCCACTCGGGCAGGTGGTGCGCAACTATTTGTTACGTGTACCTTCGCAATGGCCAGGATTTCGGTTCGGGCACGCAACTAACCTGAGATCAGGAGTTTATCACATTGTGTTTGACTATTCAAATTTTAGTATGGGACTGGTTTGGATTAAATTCCCTTGTGACGGACCCCATAGCCTACGATACTATGTACTATCATCCCGAATTCACTCCATCTTGGTCACTTCATTCGCATCGCATATTGCATTTCATCCATGGCATATAGCATTTTGGGATTGCTACGTTTCTGCACTTATATGGCTTAAAAGGACTTGGCAGGATCTGCATATTGCATTGCATCTGCAGTATATGATATTTGGCTCATTATGATCTGCATTGCGTACTCTAATATTATATGACTTATGGACTTACCAGTACATTTCCGCTTACTCTGATATCGTATGATTCATGATCTTGTCAGTATTTTCACTTATTCCGATGATGTATGACTTATGGGCCTTATTGTATACTTGGCACTTACCTTGTATACACTTTCACCACTGTCACGTCCCAAACTTGGAAACTGGGCTCACAAAATTCTCGATCACCGAATCCGGCGCCGACAGCCTCTGTAGTGCCCCATTCTCGGATCCCGACACTCACATGCCAGGTTCCGATCCTGGGATCCTACAAGGAGAATTTTCCAATGTACATTTTTTTTTCTCGTAAGAAGCATAACCATAAGTTTACCCAAGTCACAAAACAACATCACCACATATCCACTAATATAATCATTCGACTACAATGTTGAAACGAGAATACAATATGAAGATATCAAAGAAAACTCCAAAAGCTCCACCGCACGCTCCTCCCTTAGATCGGTTGCATCCTAACATCACCTGCACGCATCTATCGTGCATAAGCTTATAAAATCTTAGAGGGTGGTGAAAGTGTGTGCACAAGATAAGTGTCAAGTATACCATAAAGTCCATAAATTATACATCATCGGAATAAGTGGAAATACTGACAAGATCATGAATCATACGATATCAGAGTAAGCGGAAATATACTAGTAAGTCCATGAGTGCTATCAGCCGTACCAAGGCTATGCGATGTAAAACATAATAAGATAATAACAGATGCTGATGATGCAATGCAATATGCAAATTCTGATGAGCCACGAATACCATCAACCTCATCTAGGCCATATAAGTGCAAAAACATAGTAACCCAAAATGTTTAGTACTGCGGATGTAATGTAATATTCGGTGTGAATGAAATGACCATGCAGGAACGTGAAGTCGGGATGATAGTACGTAGTATCGTAGGCTACGGGGTTCACCACAAGGGACCTCTATCCAAACCAGTCCCATACCTAAATTTGGAAAGTCCGACTCAATGTAGTAAACTCCTCATCTCAGGTTAGTCACGCACCCAACCGAAATCCTAGCCATGCGAAGGTACACGTAACAACCAGCTCGAGTGGATAGTGAATGAATGAATGAATGGATATGTAATGCCTGCTCAATAAGTCCACATATCAGTACGGTTGCTCTCTGGGGGAAATCACCGGGGTCTATTACACTCAACACCGACTGCCTCCTCCCTAGCTGCACAGCCCAGCGAGTGGAAGAGACCTCACTATCCGCCCATTGTCTGCCAATACCTACTCGGCTCGTCGATAGCGGACCCATTTACGAGCTGGTCATACTTAGTCTAGCTTATAGCCCCCTCACTCGGGCGGATAAGGTCACACCCCCTCCCAACTGACCACGACACAGTGGGAGACGCGGCCTACTGGTATTCGGCACTTGGGCGCTCATGTTCCACTTGGTCTAGACTTGGGGCATCTCCTGGTACCAAGGAGGTTCTGGGATTTTCACCCAAGGACATCCTACGTGCCCACAGTGTTAGAACCAAGCATTTCTGGTGTCCCATCTGGCCATCCACGATGTGTCTGTGGAGGCCACGGCCTTGATGTCGCTAGGGGGTACAATGATCAAGTTATATATATATGAGATGCATGAGTCACACTATCCAGTCATGTAGCAATCCTGCACGTACGGTGCGATAATGTGGGCACTCCGTCTCATAAGGAGTCCTGTAAATGTCTTAGCCCAATGGCTTATGCTATGATCAAACATTCCTCATATCAAGCATACATATGATGCGTATGGGCATGAATCATGAAGTTATACTAAGCATGTTATAAAGTGATGAATAATCAACAAGTATAGGCCTATCAATGGGCCCTAAGGAGGTTACAATGCGGACATTTAACCAACATTGTACCTATAATGTGGACGTCAAACCAACATTGCTCCCTAAGCATGGCCCACCATAAATATCATTACATAAACCATGGTGGAATTACACAATGTAATAGACCTTGTATACATCCCACTGGGCTTCGACTCATGGACCTCAAATACATCGAATGGGCCTCATTATATGGTCCTTATATATGTTAAGGTGGGCCTCAACAATGGGCCTGATACACATCACGGTGGGCCTCAACAACGGCCTCATACCCATCAAGGTGGGTCTCAACAACAGGCCATAAATACATCAAGGTGGGCCTCCTCAAATGGGCCTTATGTATACACCAAGGTGGGCCTCAACAATGGGCCTCATGCACATCAAGGTGGGCCTCAACCCACAGGCCCTAATATATCACAATGGGCCATGTGCATAACAAATGGGCTACACCAATGGGCCCCATGAATATCAAATGGATCACACCCAAATATAAGTAGTAAAAAAATAATTTCCTCCGTTATAATTCTCAAGGCCCACCATAACATTTATTTTCTATCCAATCTGGTCATAAGGTCACACAGACTTGGATTGAAGAAGAAAACAAATTTCTTAATGATCCAAACTTTTGTGACAGCAAAAGAGTTTTCAATGGCAGAGGCTCAATCCCACTGCCTTTGCGTGGTCCTCTTGATAGGCAGATCTGCCTCATTTTTGAATTCAAGCCCTTAAAATAAGCTTTCAAAATGGTTGGACAAATTGGATGCAACACATGCATCATGGTGGGGGTCCACATGAACTATGGATCTGACTCATTCCTTAGCTCATGTCAAAAAAATGAGCTTTCAAGATGGATGGACGGTTTGGATGCAGCACATGCATCATGGTGGGTCCCACCGTCTAGGTGTGGACGGTGTGGATAAAATACATAAACCATGGTGGGCTCCACCATCCACGGCTGTGGACGGTGTGTCTAAAACACATACATCACTATGGGTTCCACCATCCACGGTCAGTGGACGGTGTGAATAAAACACATACATCACTGTGGTCCCACGTGGGGCTCACCATAATGCTTATTTGCAATCCAACCCATTGGTAAGGTCACACAGACCTGGATGAAAAGGAAAAACAAATTTCATGCTGATCCAAAACTTTTGTGACCCAGAAAAGGGTTTTAATGGTATCCGTTCAATCACTGTTGTTTCCTATGATGTGGGCCACTTGAGCTGTGTATACGGCTGATTTTTGGTGGGAGCCCACTTCTCTAAAGGGGCCAACAAATGCACGATCTAGATGTTCAAGACACATCACGGTGGGCCCACAGCTGGGACCCGTGTTCCCCTGCCCGTCCGTTCGTCAACCGCAGCAGGACGCTGCTACACGCCAGTAGCAGCAGCGCCTGCTGCTTGGTTTTTTTAAAAAACCATTTTCTTGCGGTTTTTCGTATGTGCAGCCCGTATCAGGTAAATCCACCCCAGTCATTGGTCTTTACTGCTCAAGACAGACCAAACGAGCCCAATATTCAATATATTTTGGTGCATCCAAACATCAGGGTGGATTTTAACGGTAGACACACTGTTTGCTATGCCATGGCCCACCTGAAATTCGGATCAACTTCATTTTTCAGCTCAATGCCTAAAATGGTCTAAGGGATGGAATGGACGACTTGGATTAAAAACATACATCAAGGTGGGGCCTGCATGAGTGGCCCACCCAAACACTTGAAACCAAGCTAATTTTTATTTTTTTTCTTCTACAAGGCACGTCCAGACGCTAACACTGGAGTGCATCCCACTGTCTCTTCACGCTTGACTAGGACCCACGTCCAGTGTGAATGTGTTTTCAAGGTGGGTCCCGCATGGACGTGGTTCACTTGGTTTGGAACAATCTGATATTTGTGTCTTCCCATCGCCAAGGGTAGGGCCCACACGGCTTGGACTTGTAATGTCTCGGAAAAATCCGTACAAAGACCCGAGTACCACCTCAGGCAGAAATCACTTAGGACCAAATCCTTAGAAATTAGGCGAGAATTAGCTAGTGCTAAACTAGAGTACCTGTGAGATTAGCACTAATCACTTTAAATACGATCTGCAAGGCCCAAAACTTGCAGAATCATCGACGCTACATTACCTTATAATTTAGGATCAATCTCATTACCCAGTTGCTCTCGGGAGCCTTTCAAAACTCCGTATCGGACCTGGACCGCATGTCGAAAGTCCGATTACCCCGAAACTATACCGTTATGACCGCCTTGTTGGGCTTGACTACCACCTCAGAAGTCAAGTCCTAACAGTGTCCAGAAACACGCAACTTGAGCCCAGAGCAAAGTGTGTGAGAAACGTGAATATGTTTAGAAATAAAATCCAAACTTAAGTAAACTGAGACTTGTCGCTTGCGGGCCAAATATAAGGATTCAGACCATCAGAATCTGACCCAAATACACCCTTGGATCAGGGGAAATTTTCACGCATGGCAGTGTACTGGTGGCCCTGATCTAGTGCCGGTGACCATCGAACTGAAACTGGTCCGCCACGGGCGATTTGGAAACTCGATTGGAACGAAAACTCAACTTGACTTAGATCCAAGGTCAGGAAGCTTAAGTCCGACCGCACGCAGAAAAGGGGGCTTCAGAAGTGCTCCGTTGGATCGAAACTGATGTCCTTTGGACATAACCTAAGTATACCATGACCCTGGGGTCATTCCCATCAGTTTCAAGCTTATAAAAAGGGCTTAAACCCTCTCTCATAACCCATACAAATTTCCTAAACCCTAGAAAGAAAAGCGAGAGAAAGAGAAGGAAAGAGAGAGAGTGTGTGTGGGAGTTTGCTCTCGGGATTCAATCCCGCCACTCCACTTACCATCTCATCACTTCTGAATCGCTAATCCGGCGTTTCCAACAATGCACTTGGGTAAGAAAGCCTAACCCTAATCTATTTTAGGGTTTCAGATAGTGTAAGTTATGAAATAGCTAACCAAATTCATGTTATAGATCGTCAATCCGCCGTTGACAAAGACTAAGTGTCTAAAACGACTCTGTTACGCATTTACCGGTGTAAGGTGCGGACTATAAACGTTTAGGTTATGATTTTCAAGGCTTTCAATGTCGGTTAATGATTTATTACTTACGTGGATGATATTTCACATGCCAAATGCGATGTCTGTCTAGCCTTTCAGATATATATGAACTATGTTGAGTTTAGGTTAATCCATGTGTTTGTTGAAATAATCGTATAAGTATGGAATTTGAATTTGAGTTTGCCATGATTAACTGTTATCTATGTATGTTAGATGTATGTATAACAATCCTGGATGAAAGGGTTAGCCCTAATACATGTTCTATCAACATACGTTGCGTAGGTTCTATTGTGTAGCCTAAGTGTTTGTGAAAATGACTGAATGAGTATAGAATTCGCATTCGTGCTCGGCATGACTAACTGTCATGGATATATGATTGTTGTATAGGCAATAACCCTTTGACGAGAGGATTGGCCCTAATACGTATGATAACTAATATATATCATATGTGATGGAATGCGTAGGCTAAGTGTTTGTAAAATGTCTGAATGAGTTAGTAGTTAGTAAGGTGTACCTGTATGCGGGTTGAGATATGATTCTCAACTACCCCAATGATGTGTATGATTTTCTCCATGTATGTCATATTCTGATGTCTGGTTGTTTATGAATTGAATGTGTGCGAATTCATGTTTACATTGCATTTCAGAACATGTTCATATGATTGTATGATTTGAAATATCGATTCATTACGGCTTTAACTATCTTATAGGGTATTTTTGTTGTAATTGAATGTGGTTGGGGCTATCATATAGTCCATGCAATCGGTAATAGGCCTCGAATTGGTGGCTGAGATTGTTTCGCCACACAAGAGGTGTTCGATGAATCCAAGTCGTACTTGGGTTGTCGACAGTGGTTAGGCCACACGGAGTGCTTACGCACTTCATGTCAATTAACTCAACGTGCGCTCATACTAGTAGAGCCCGTCAAGTAACCCAATTGGCCTGATGTATGTTCACCATGTTTGGACACTACTGCTTGAACCTAAGGTACCAAACCCACCAGTGGAATCCCCGTTAACCTTGGTACCTCGATCCATTAAGACTCATGAGCCGGACATGGTGGTATGGGACATCGTGGTCGAGCTTTCGGCCTACGCTGTGGCGATGAGCCACCCCGTAGTGACCAGTGAGCAACACCACCTCGTGAGCTGAATACGGTGGTATGAGACACTGTATTTGAGCTATCGGCCTACACTGATCAAGTGACGAGCCCTTTGTAGTGACCTCGAGCATAATCTAAGACTGCGTTGAGGCGACGAGCCCATTCTGTAGCCAATAGAGTATAAACTAGGCCTGCACTGATAAGGCGATGAGCCCTTTTGCAGTGACCTAGAACCACAATATCGTATGGGAATTTCTAGGACTAACGACCCTAGACTGGATCATTGTTGGGAATTGATATAAGGGAGGTATCTTAGCTTCCCAATCCTACTGTATGAATAAACCTAAGTAAGAATTGGGCTAACACGATCATAACGTTGCATTGCACGGTGCTTGGCGAGGAAGTAACATGTGTCTGGAGTGGTGCATGCCGCGACCGTGAGATGAAGTTCCCAGAGGGAGTGCAGGCAAGGGCATGCATCATATCATATCATCCTTACATTAATAAGAGTACTTAGGGATGAATTGTTGTACTGCTTTATCATTACTGCTTGAATGAATTGATAACATGTTAACCTTTGCGTTATAATTCCACTGAGCTAGCTACTCACTCCCACATTCTGGGACGGTGTTTACACACCAACCAGACTCTGTCTTAGTTGCAGACGGCGACGCGAAGTATGAGGCGGATCTTGACTTCTACGACGATGAGGAGGAGTTCTCATATATGCAGTTGTCAAGAAGTATTACTTAGGCTATACTGATCGACGGGGATTACAGGGCTTCTCAGTTATAGATGGACTATACTTTTGAAATTTTGAATGTTGAACTAATACATGTAAATATTTGATCTAGCAATGTAATCATACTCTGGAGAGTAGTAACGGTCCATACGTTTGCTTATACTTATATACATCTCTCAGTCTTTCGCTTGCGTAACGTAATTGTTTCTGGAGTACGGATTATTGTTTTGGTATAATCTAATTCATGTTTTATGCACTAACACGGACAACATACAATCATCATGAAATATGTTGCATAAGTGATGTGTTGGAACTCGGGAGTCAGGCATTTACACGACCCCCAATTTTCAGGGTGTTACAGGACTAATGGATCCAACACGTCCATCAAGTGGGTCCCACAAAGGTGGACGACTAGGATGATTTGCATACATCAAGGGGCCAAAATCAAAGAAAAGGGAGAGAGAGAGAGATCGAGTGATGGAGGGACCCCGCCACTATGGGCCCTTCATCGTATGATTTACAACATACATCGAGTGGGTCCCATTCCATATGGGCCCACCGATCAAAATCAATGGTGGAGATACTTTTTCCATCGAAATGGAAGGTCTAGATGACCCATTTTTCAAACTTAGAAAGTAAACACCATGATGGGGTCCATGGAGATGGCCCCATCATGGAATGACCATGATAATCAAGGTGGGTCATCAGCCACATTTAGGGTCCAAAGTGAGATCCATACCATTGATCGGTAGGCCTCACTTGGCCTATCATAAAAATATGAAAAATAGCCTATAGAAGCACCCACCGTTTGATCTTCTCGGTCCGTTGGAACACCGGTCTCCTTGTGCTTCCCTTTGATGGTGGAAGATGAGAAGTGAATGGCTAGGATGAGAGATCTTAGGATGGAAAGTGGGTCACACACTCTCATTTTTCTCTCATGGAAGAGCTTGGACGTGAGCCTCTTCTCTTGCTTGGAAAAGTGTGTTGAGAAAGAGAGAGAGAGAGGGTTGTAAGGAGAGAGAGTAATGGGTGATGGATGTGAGGTGAGTGATGGGTGAGGTGATAGTGTACTTGACATGTATGGGTGTGTAAGAGAGAGGGTGAGAAAGAGTTGACTTGGTGGTTGCTTGACTTGGGAAAAAAGAAAGCTTTGATTGATTAATTGATTGATTTGAGTGATTGATTGATGGGACATGTTGTAGAGATTCTCTTGGGATTAAAAACGCGCGGCATTTTCTTCGAAATAAATGCCGGCCCACAACTCCCTGCCAGGATATCGGATCGGTATGTAAGATGCGACGTTGGAACTTGGCGACGGTGCGGTCGCAATGGTACAAGTCTCGGATTAAGCCGACTCAAACCTATGGGATACGACTTAGGGTTGCCCGTAAACATCGATTATACGTCGCAGGTTGATAAAATTCGACGGGAAAGATCGTGGCAGTCGACGGAATAGTACGGTCTATGATACGGGTCTCATAACCACCCTCTAAGCTTTCTATAAGCTTATGCATGATAGATGCGTGCAGGTGGCATTAGGTCATAGCAGCGTTGGACTTGGAGCGTGCAAAGGACGTCTGGAGCTTTGATTTTGATACTTATGTATTCCCCTTTCTGCATTGTATTCAAATGTTTATATTAGTGGATATGTGGTGATGTGGTTTTGTGATTTGGTTATGCTTGTGGTTATGCTCCATTACAAAAAAAAAATCACACTGAAAATCCTCCTTGTAGGATCCCAGGATCGGAATCAGGCGCATGAGTGCCGAGAGCTGAGAATGGGGCACTACGGAGGCTGTCGGTGCCGGATTCGGCAATCGGGAATTTTGTGAGCCCATTTTTCGAGTTTGGGGCATGACACAAGGGAAGAAGCGGTCCTAACAAGGGTCCAGTTGGGCCTTCAACCACCTATAACCACCCCATGGGCTACCTTAGGGCCACCAAAGAGGACATCCAACCTCAACCGGGTCCCAAAAGGTAGCCCACCATTACTCGAATATGAAACAAGGCCCAAGGCCTAAGCAATCCATGACCTAGTTGGCTACACTCAAAGCCCAACACATAGGCAATATGGTGGGCCCTTAAGCAAGGTTTGGGCACAACCATGAAGATCATAAACTCACATATTGTGGTGGGCCTAATGGGCAGCCCGGTAATCCAACCATATGAGCAATTTCCTAACTTTATCCGAGTGAATTGGGCTCACAATTTGGCCCATATACAAGGTCATACTGGTGGGCAACCAAGGGCCCAACTACTTGCACTTATGGCCCACAACCCAACACAATAGGTGGTGATATACAGGCCCAAATGGTCAAGGGGCCTAACTTAGAAGGTCCAAGATGAATGGGCCTACCAAGGCCAATCAAAATTATGAACATAGATCCAAAATAAAATCCAATGGAGGTGGGCCTCCAAGCATACATAAATGAAACCCAAAGATACCTCAGAAAATGGCAACCTTATCTGAATCTACCCTTAATCTGGTGGGCCATGCTGCCCCATAATAGGCCACTAAGGGCAGCCAGTTTGGGCCTATTGCTGAATTTCCAGCCCGCCTATATTTTGGGCTTGTTGGGGCCCAACAATAATTAATGAGAGACCAGGTATAAGTCCCCTGGTCACCCACATATATCCCTGTGGGTCCCACCAGATAGGAGGGTTGAATTAAACTCATAAAATAGGTGGACCATGCTGCTGGACCGAAAGTCCAGCAGTGGTCCAATGGGCCTGGACGTCCCATGAGTGAAAGATGCTATGGGCCTGGGCAATTAGCCCAAAAACTCATCCAAATGGGTCCAAAAAAGGGTGCAACTGAGGGGGGATGATCATGTCCCACATGAACCCCACTTAGATGGAAGACAGGACAACAAAATACATCGAGGTGGGCCCACAAGGTGCCTTGGGCGGCCAACCATGGTTGGACGTCCCAGCCTGGGCGTCCCAGCTTGGTGGGCCGGTCCAAGCTGTACCACGGCTGATACGGAGGTCTGTTGACCCCAAAAATCTACGGGTAGGTCCTACCATGAGTGGGCGACACCTCTGCAAAATTTTAGGATTTTTGGATTATCACAAATATTTCAATTAAATTTAAGAATACAAGTTGTCCAGAAAATTTGTCAAGTGTAGAATTCTGGATAGACCCTGATTGAGCACCCAATGGGGTGGGCCCAGGGTCTCCAAAAATTGGGGAAAACTGATTTCAACATTCCCACATATGTATAGTACAAGGTAGGGTCCACCAAAGTGGCCCACCTGATCAAAAATTATTTTATATTTTTAAGTTTCCAAACTGCAATGTTGCTGGAATTACAGCAGAAAATCCAGCAAGGTTGTAACGTCTCGAAAAAATCCGTACAAAGGCCCGAGTACCACCTCAGGTAGAAATACCTAAGGATCGAATCTTGTAAAAATTTAGGTGAAAATAGGTTAAGTGCAAAACTAAATAATCGGTGGGTTTAGCTCGAACCACCATTTACACAAATGGCAAGACCCAAAACCATCAAAATCGCTAACTCAGCACTACTTAAAAACCTAGGAGAAATCCCGTGATCCTGTCGCTCTCGGGAGTACATTGAAACTCCGTATCAGACTTGGACTGCAAGTCGAAAGTCAATGACCATGAAACTATAGGGTTATATCCGTCCTACTAGGCTTGACAACCATCGCGGGAATCGAGCCCAAATGGTGTCCAGAAACGCATAACTTGAGTCTTGAGTAAAGTGTGTGAGAAGCGTGAATATCTTTAGAAAACGTAATGAAACTTAAGTAAATTGGGTCATTCACTTACGTGAGAAATTGAAGATTTCAAACCGTCAGTTTCTGACCAAACTTCACCCATGGAAAAGGGAAATTTCACTGCACAAATCTGTATACTTGTGGCCCTGATCGAGTAAGTTCGATCGTTAATCTGACACCGGTCCTTCACAGTCGATCAGCCTATCCAATCGTACCGAAATCACATCCTGGCATAGATCCATTGTCAGGGAACTTAGCCTACACCGTAAGTGAATAATGGGCCTCCTTATGTGCCCTATTTGTCGAAAACAGACGCCCTTTGGTTACAAACTAATTATACCAGGGCCCTAGAGCCATTTGCATCACTTTTGGGCTTATATATAGCCCTTATTTCACCCCATTTCTATTCCATACGAATTTCTCCAAACCCTAGGAGAGAGAAGAGAGAAAAGAAGAGAAAAGAGGAAAGAGAGGAGAGAGATTTTGGGAAATCGTTGCTGGGATTCCTTCCCACAACTCCACGCCTCGAATCACCTTCCCATTTCGCTACACTATCAGTTTCAGCTACGATTTTGGTAAGAAACCCTAACCCTAATCTTGATTTAGAGATCCAGATAGAGTAATAGACAAACTAGCTAACCTATTTTATTGTTTAGGTGCCCGACGTTCCGTTTTCAGGAACGTAGAATTCAAACCGAGTCTGAATCGAGTATTTCGACGAAAGGTAAGGACTATAAACGTTTATGTTATGGTTTTCAATGCTTTCAATGTCAGCTAATGATTTATGTTTGACTTGATTGCTACCATATCGTCTTAGACACGTCGATTTCGATGTATTATACATGTATGAACTATGTTGAATAAAAGATGCATCCCATGTGTTTGTTGAAATGTTTGAATGAACATGTAAACATGATTTGTGTTTGCTATGCCTACTAATCTAGGATTCATTGTTGCCATATCCATGCTGACCTCTTTGTATAAGGATTTGCTAAAATATATGTTGTAACTAACCTAGTCGATATATTTGGTGAGGCTGATAAATTGTCTGAATGAGAAAATGCTGATGATTTGTATTGATTAAGAGTATTAAGATAGGATTCTCAATTACCTTAATCATATGTATAGTTTCTCTCATGTAATCATATTTGCCACTATGAAATTTATCGATAAAATGCAAGTGTTATGTAATATGATCAATGTGTTTGATGAAATGCTCAATTGAGAATTGATTTGGATTGTTTGTTAAATGCTTATATAATTTTCACATGTATTTACCTATTGCATCTGAGTGAGATTGGGGCTACAACGTAGCCCAGACAATCGGTAACAATCCATGTACAGGTGGCCAAATTAGTCTCACCACATTGGGTAACACGACGAATTAGGGTCGCACGACGATTGTCGACAATGGTTAGGCCATAAGGGGTGCTTATGCGCTCCATGTCGATTAAGTCAACGTGTGATCATACCAATCGAACTTGTCAAATAAACCGATTGGCCTATTGTGTGTTTACCATGTATGGACATCACTGCTTGAATCTAAGGTACCACTTACCAATGTAAAAGCTCGTTTCAACCATGATACCACAATCCGCTAAGACTCATGAGCCGGGCATGGTGGTATGGGACACCATGGTCGAGTTATCAGCCTACGCTGAGGTGACAAGTCTCCCCGTAGTGACCAGTGAACAACCCAAACTCGTGAGCCGGGCATGGTGGTATAGGACACCGTATTCGAGCTGTCGGCCTACGCTGAGGTGATAAGACTTCCCGTAGTGACCGCGAGTATAAACTTTTGAATTTACCTATCGACTGCTTTTCATTAGGGGTGATGCCCTACAACTTGCCTATCATATGTGGTTAACTAGGATTGATGACCCTAGATGGATCCTTTGTTTGGGCTAATGATATAAAGGGAGATACCTTAGCTTCCCAAATCTACTGTATGAATGAACCTAATTAAGTACTCGGCGAACGCGACCATGCACTGTATTGCATGTGCTTTGGCGAGGAAGGTGCACTTTAGGGAGGTTGTCATGCACGAACTTGGTTGTCGGAGTCACTTGTAAGGGAGCTTTGTGCGAGGGCATGCATCATTACTGCACTCCATTCCTGTATTAACAAGAGTAGTTAGGAAGTGATTGTTGTATTGCTTTATAATTACTGCTTGATTGACTTGATAACATGTTAACCTTTGCCTTATAGTACCATTGAGTTGATCACTCACTCCCACCCTGGGACGGTGTTTTAAAACACCAGCCAGACTCTGATTTAGATGCAGGTGATGAGGAAGCCTATGCAGTGGAGTTGGACTTCATAGATGAGAAGGAAGAATTCTCCCATGTTTAGCTCTCAGGCGGGTCTATGTAGACCTCGTGCTGATTCGACGGGATTACAGGGACATATGGATTAGTTGGACACTTTACATTTTGATATTTTGTCAATTTTGGAACAATACATGTATATATTCAGCCCAGTAAAGTACTCATACTCTGGAGGTTGTAAAACACTTATATAAAAATATATGTTTCAGGCTTCTGCTTACTTAATTTAATTATATCTGGAGTTTGATATGTTGTTTTAGTATAATCTCACTCATGTTTAACTCATTAATATGGGCGAAATCTGAACATCATTATCCATGTTGCATAAGTGATGTGCTGGATCTCGAGAGTAGAGCTTTGCTTGACCCTCGAAATCTGTGATGTTACAAAGGTACCCATATTGACCCACTCTTTTGGGGACCCAAATGAGGTCAGTTGAGGCTGAAATTTGGCATGCTTATAGGTGGGACATGTACCTTCAAAAATCATACTTGGTACAAAACTCCCCACCAAAAGCTCCAATTTCTGGCCTCAAGTTGGCCTAAAAATCTGTCCAGACAGATTTGGACAGCAACATGTATTTGAAAAGCATTAATTGTAGACATTATTTAGAATGGGATTTAACCCCCAAAAATCATGTTGTGGACCACCACAGTGGGTCCCACAAATATCCAGACCTTCTCTATCATAAAAAACCCCTTGCATGTGCCCCATACAAGTGAATCTTGGGGCACATGTCCAAGGATGGACTGTTATGGGCGTCCAAGCTCCATGGATGGTCTGGATTTTGTTGGCCCACAAGGTGGGCCACACACACATGATCAGAATACTAATATCAAAGAAAAGTAAAGGATCAGCTACAAGAGGAGGGGCTCCGCCACATTGAGGCCCTCCCTTTCATTAATCACACCACATATTTCATTGATTCACATGTTACAACATAGATCAACCACATGCATGTCTTAGAATCAAGATTAATGGTTAGGATGCCATCCCAACCATGATTCTAGGGTCTAGATGACCGATCATGCAATGAAATCCAAGGAATCCTCCATGATGGGGCCCATAAGGGGAAAACCCCCTTGCATGGGCATGCATGCATCAAATAGGCCATTTGGCCACATCTAAGGGATGGTGTAGGATCTCCACCATTGATTGGTGGGTCCTACACTTCCCATATGAAAGAAAAAGAGATCTAAGAACATAGAAATGAAAATCCTACATCCTAGGAGTACACCCACCTTAGATCTCTTCCAAACTTGTATCTCCTAGCTTCTAATGCTCTAAGGATGATGTATTAATGGGTGAGATGGGGGTATGGATGGTTGGATTGAGAGGAATTTGAGGAGAAAGGGGCTGGAATGGGATGGTTAGGTGGGGACGTGTGGAGGTGTTGCTAGGAGAAGAGAGAGAGAGAGAGAGAGAGAGAGAGAGGTTTTAAGCCTAGCAATCATTTCTCTCTTACCTTGGTTAGAGAAGAGTGATGATTGCAATAGGGAGTTAGAAACAATGTCGTAGGGTTAGTAGGCTTTCTAGGTTTGTGGGTGGTATTTTAAAGATAGGTGGTGTAGGAATAGTGCCTAGGTAGTGTGTGTGTGGTGTGTGTTGGAAATAGTGCCAAGAGATAGGATCTACCTAGAAATCCGTGCACACTATCCCTAGGTGGGCCACATGACCATGATCAAGGGTTAGAAAATGAAATGCATACAACTTATGATCTACACGTCGGATGGACGCGCAAGACGCGGCGTCGGAACTGCAACGACGAAACGGATAAGATGGCACAAGTTTCGGCTCGATCCGAGTCGGGTCTTCATGATCGGACTTAAGGATGACCGCAAACACTATCCGAGGGTCGCGGGTCGCCGGGATTCGACCGTTAGGACCGTGGGAACAAGAGAAACGAAATACGTACCTTCACACACACATGAACTCGGGTTGGGTCTTACACTTATGTGCAATCAAGTATGAATGAGTATAATCTAAAGAAGCGAGAGTGCAATTTTGAAAACATAGGGCCGAATCACACAAGCAATCAATCAAAAAGTTTCTTTATCAATCATTTAAGAGCATAATTCATATATCAAAATTTTTCAATGTGCTTAGTGAATGCTATTTACTTTCCATAACATACTACTATTTCATAATGTTAGCCATGCTCATCACTTCAAGTTTTATTGAATAATCAAGTACTGATTCTGAACTTATCACATTTTTCTTCTTTTTCCAGTTTTTTATTTTATATCAAGGGTCCCTTTTATTTATTCATTCTTTTTAGACTTTTCATTCATTTCCAGTCTTTTCATCATAAATGACCTTTTTGTCTATTTCTCTATTTTTTAACAAGTTATTTTCATTTTTTTAAGGTGGATAAAAATTTTCAGACTTAATTATCAATATCTATCAATGATATACATACTAACAATGAGAAATTCTAATATAATTCACATAAAGCAATTTGAATGTGGCTTGTGACTTAGATTAACATGATATTCAAACTTCCTCTTAATTGATTAAATGAAAGAACTTAAGCGATATTCTTACTTAGTTGATCAAACTCCAACAATTTTAAATTCAATCTCTTATCTTATCATCATACTCAAAGCATTCTTAATTCCACAAATTATCATTTCCCAAACATGTTTTTAGCTTAAAAAATTAAAAATTTTCACAATTTTTTTCTCAAAACTAAGAAAACACTGATTATTTTACCTAATCCACACCCCCAACCTAAAACCTACATTGTCCTCAATGTAAAAGATATGAGCATGCAATGCACATGAGACAATGAAAAGAAATGAGAAGTGATGAGAAGATAATACCTGAAGAAGGATAATTGAAGCTTTTTCAAAGTTCTTAGCATGTAAATGGGTTAGCATGAAGACTAAAGAAACTGAAATCAAACTATCCTAATCCTAAATCCTATGAAAGCAATAAACCTAACTACACCTCCGTAAGACTAGGAGGTCAATCCTGGTACACAGGATCAGTCAGAG
Source organism: Magnolia officinalis (assembly GCA_021015155.1). NCBI lineage: Eukaryota > Viridiplantae > Streptophyta > Magnoliopsida > Magnoliales > Magnoliaceae > Magnolia > Magnolia officinalis. The sequence continues at coordinate 35,139,094 of JAJHSJ010000006.1, forward strand.
GCATAGACGTGTCTTCTGATTCAAACTTCTCAACAAATGGCTTGAGACGATGTCCATTCACTTTGAAAACATTGTCATTCGTCGAATTCTTTATCTTGACGGCCCCATGAGGATAGACATTAGTAACAATGAAGGGACCGGTTCTACAAGATTGAAGTTTACCCAAAAAAAGATGTAATCGAGAATTGTATAGAAGGACTTTTTGACTGGTTATGAATTATTTTCGAAGGATGTTCCTGTCATGGAAAACCTTCATCCCGTCTTTGTAAATTCTCAAGTTCTCATATGTGTCGTTCCGGATTTCTTCGAGTTCATTCAATTGAAATTTGCGCAGCGAGCTAGCGTTGTCCTAATTAAAGTTTAAACTTTTGATAGCCCAGTAGGCTCTATGCTTCAGCTCCACAGGTAGGTGGTAAGTTTTCTCATAGATGAGTCTAAAGGGAGACATTCCAACGGGGGTCTTAAAAGCTGAACGGTAAGCCCATAAGGCATCAGTCAAGCGAATTGACCAATCCTTACAGTCAGGGCTAACTATTTTTTTCATAATTAATTTAATTTTTCTGTTAGAAATCTCAGCTTGCTTGCTTGTTTGCAGGTGGTATGGAGTGCTCACTTTATGAGAGATGCCATATTTCTTCATTAAGTTCTCAAATGGCCTATTACAAAAATGTGAACCTACATCACTAATGATGGCCCGAGGTGTTCCGAACTAGGAAAGGATATTTTCTTTTAAGAATTAAATGACCATTTTATGATCATTATTCTGGCATGGGATCACTTCGACCCACTTAGTGACATAGTCTACTGCTAATAAAATGTAAATATTCCCAAATGATTGGAGGAATGGTCCCATGAAATCGATGCCCCAACAATCAAATGCTTCAATGATAAGAATGAGGTTTAGAGGCATCACATTTTGACGGGACAACCCCCTTAATTTCTGACAACACTCACAAGCTTTGTAAAACTCATAAGTATCTTTGAACATCGTGGGCTTGTAAAAGCCGCACCGCAGAATTTAGGCCTTGGTCTTTTTAGCAGAAAAGTGACCACCATAGGCCTGAGAATGACAAAAGGAGATGACACTCTGATGTTTATTGTCTGGCACACATCTCCTTAAAATTTGGTCTAGGCAATATTTAAACAAATAAGGATCATCCCAGAAAAACTTACGTACCTCGGCAAAAATTTTTTTCTTATCTTGCACAGTCCAATATGTTATCGTGAAACCTGTAGCAAGATAATTCACAAGAACAGCAAACCAAGGTAATTAGGAGAGTTTAGACAATTGTTCATCATGAAACATGTCATTTATCAGTGTCGGCTCAAGGGAATTAGGGAGATCAAGTCGAGAAAGGTGGTCGACCACTACGTTTTCTACTCCTTTTTTGTCTCGTATTTCAATATCAAATCCTTGGAGTAAGAGGATCCATCTTATCAGGCAGAGCTTGGCATCCGTCTTAGAAAGAAGATACTTTAGCGCTGCTTCGTCCGTGTAGATGATGATCTTGGATTCGATTAGGTAGGACCTAAATTTGTCCAAAACGAACACTACGACTAAGAGTTCCTTCTCTGTAGTAGAGTAGTTTACTTAGATAGAATTTAGAGTTCTACTTGCATAGTGAATAACGTAGGGCTTCTTTTCTTTTCTCTGGCCTAACACCTCCCTAATAGTATAGTTAGATGCATCACACATAATCTCAAAAGGGATGCTCCAATCGGGTGGCTGCATGGTAGGTGCGTTAGTTAACATGCCCTTGAGCTTAGTAAAAGTTTCTTGGCATTGTTTAGTCTACTCATATGGTACATCCTTTTAAACTAGATTGCATAAAGGACGAGAGAGATGATTAAAGTCCTTTATGAATCATCTATAGGATTCGGTGTGTCATAGGAAGGATTGTACGTCACGTACGCTCTTGGGTGGAGGTAGGTTAGAGATAAGATTAATTTTAGTCATGTCTACCTCAATTCGCTTGGACGAAATTATGTGTCTAAGCACAATTCCCTTGGGAATTATGAAATGACATTTCTACAAATTCAGAACCAAATTCTTTTCCTCGCATCGCTTCAGCACACATTTAAGATGTTCCAAACACTCACTGAAGGATGGACCAAAGACAAAGAAGTCGTCCATGAAGACCTCTAAATATTGCCCGACCATGTCAGAAAAAATACTCAACATGCATCACTGAAAAGTGGCGAGGGCATTTCACAGTCCGAATGGCATCCTTCGATAAGCAAAGGTGCCAAATAGGCATGTGAACGTTATCTTTTCTTGATCTTCAAGAGATATCTCAATGTGGTTGTAGCTCGAATAGCCGTCAAGGAAGCAATAAGGAAGCAATAGTAAGAGTGACTAGTTAGCCTTTCCAAAATTTGATCAATAAATGGCAAAGGAAAGTGGCCCTTCCTTGTGACGGTATTCAATTTTCTGTAGTCAATGCACATTCTCCAACCAGTAGTAACTCCGGTTGGTATGAGTTTATTGTCGACATTGGCTACGATGGTGATTCTGGACTTCTTAGGAACCACCTGAGTTGGACTCACCCATTGACTGTTGGATATAGGGTATATTATACCCACATCCAACAACTTAAGTACCTCAGCCTTAACCACTTCTTTCATATTTGGATTGAGTTGGCATTGTGGTTGTCGGGAAGCTTTCACATTATCCTCAAAATAAATGTGGTGAGTACAAATTAAAGGATCAATTCCCTTGAGGTCTACAATTGACCATTCAAGGGCTCCTTTATGCTTAATGAGAGTAGAAATAAGTATACTCTATTGTTCTTTCTCTAGGTGGGAAGAAATCACCACTGGGTATGTCTTATCTTGACCTAAGTAGACATATTTAAGATCAGCGAACAAATGTTTTAGGTCAAGCTTTGGCGCTTTGAAGCTAGACGGTAGAGACACTACATCGGTTTGGGGCAATTTCTCAATTTGTGGCCTTCATCAGTTAACTTCAAGTACCGACGTAGCATCAAGCAAGTCATCTATCTCCCTAATCATGTCATCATTTAAATCAGGGGAGTGGGCCAAGAATGTCTCTAAAGTGTCAGAGTATAGAGTAAAAAATGCTTTATCTTCAACGAAAGAATCAATCATGTTAATGTCATGGGTATCGTCATCATCCTCTAACTGTTTGTTCATATTGAAAAAGATGTTAAGCTCCAATGTCATATTTCCGAAAGATAAATTCATAATTCCATTCCTACAATTAATGATAGCATTTGATGTAACAGGGAATGGGCGACCAAGAATGACAGGTATTTGAGTGCTCATATCTATGATGGGTTGAGTATCTAGAATAATAAAATCTATTGGATAGTAGAATTTATCAACTTGGACTAACACATCCTCAATCATCCCTCTCGGTACACGAACCGAGCAATCGGCAAGTTGTAATGTGGTCCGGGTGGGTTTCAATTCTCCTAAACCCAATTGTTCGTAAACCAAGTAAGGGATCAAGTTAACACTCGCCCCCATGTCAAGAAGTGTGTGCTCAATCCAGTGGTTCCCAATTACACAAGTGATGGTTGGGCTACCAGGATCTTTGTATTTTTATGGCACATCTTGCTTGAAGAATATTGCACTCACTTTTTCTGTCAAAAAGATTTTCTTTTGTATATTTTTTCATCTTTTGGTAGTGTATAGATTTTTCAGAAATTTGGCATATGAAGGTATTTGTTTAAAAACATCTCGTAGATGAATATTGACCTTCACTTACTTAAGCACATGTAGAATATCCTGAGAGTTAAAGAGAGGTTTTGGTGCAATTAAACATTGTGGGAATGGCGCAATCGGCTCACTTTGAGGTTCTGATTCTAACCCATGTGGAGCATTACTAGGTCTATCATTCTCAATTTCTTCCGGGTCCTCAGGTTTTTCAGCCCTCGCCGAAATGGTTTTGTCAATAATCTTCCCACTCCTAAGAGTGGTGATAGACTTAGCTTACTCCATCTGATTTAAAGAGCTTGGGTCACTTATTTCATATTATAATTTTGGATTAGGGAGGGGTTGGGTTGGAAGCATCCCTTTCTCCTCATTCGCTAAGTGTGACTCAATCTTTTGAATTGATGATGCAAACATTCCCATTGTTGTTTTGAGATCTTGGAATGCTTGTACTGTATTTTGGTTGAATAGCTCTTGGTTTTGCATGAACTTTTGAACCGTATCCTCTTGAGGCTTCTTTTGATTTAAGAATTGCATAAGGGCCTCTTGTGAGTTAGTTGTTTGTCCATTCCTCTAATTGAAATTTGGGTGGTTCCTCCAGCTGGAGTTGTACGTATTTGAGGTGGGTTCTCTAAAAGGTCTTTGGTAATTATTTACAGCATTTGATTGCTCATTCAATATCTCTTGAAAGCAGGAATTGTTGGGCAATTCTCAGTTGTATGTATGTTGCAAGCACAAATACCACAAACAATTTCGGCAACCTTTTTGGGTTCTACCTTCTTAAGTTCCATGCCCTCAACTTTTCTTGTGAGTTTGGCCATTCTTGCATTTATATCATCTTCCTCTTTTAAAACATAAATTCATCCACTTTCCTTTGATTGAGTAGGCTTAGAAGTGGTAGTTCTCGAGGAGGTATCCCATAATTGCGCATTTTCAGTAAGTTTATCAAAATAATCCCACGCATCATCAACTTTCTTGTTCATGAATTCCCCATTACACATCATCTCCACAAATTGGGGCATGGGTGAGGTCAATCCCTCATAGAAAAAGCTCGTTATATGTCATGTTACGTAGCCATGTTGTGGACATGAATTTATGAGATTCTTAAATCGCTCCCAACATTGGAAGAAGGTTCATCCTCTTTTTTGTGCAAAATTCACGATTGCTTTCCTTAAGGTATTTGTTTTATGATAGGGGAAGAACTTTTTAAGGAACTCCCTTATCATCTCATCCCATGTGCTAATAGACCTTGGTCTTAAGGAATGTAACCATAACTTAGCCTTTTCTTTCAAAGAGAAAGGAAACAATTTCAGTCTAACTGTGTCCTAAGACATGTTTGAGAAGTGTAATGTAGATATGATTTCATCGAACTCTTTCATATGCAAGTATGGACTTTCATATTCTAGTCCATGAAACTAAGGGAGGAGTTGAATTACCCCTGGTTTAATCTCCACAGTTCCTGTATTGAATAGAAATATCATGCAGGAAGGTGTACTCACCCCCGCCGGTTATGAGGCGGGGGTGCATTATGCACCTCGTTTTCATTTTGAACTTTCTCAACTAGTGGTTGAGTTGAGGTTGATTTGCAGCTATCACTTCAATTAACTGAGAGGATCTCAAGTGGTGTCTAATCCTATGGTGGATAGATAACCCTTCGACTAATCCTCCTTCACTTAAAAGACGGAGGGTGTTGGGTCCTTACTCTTACTCCGGTGGTAGACTCTTAGGAGTTTCAACACCTGGTTAAGGGTTCGAGTACCCATAGGTGGTGAAATTCCACTACGGCGTGAGTGTGTGGTGGTGTGTGTGCGTGTGTTAAAAAAAAAAAAAAAAGATGGAAGGTGTTGTCACGAACCCACTTAGGTATGAAACACTCTCAGCCCTTAAGTAACTAAACAATTAAACCTAAAAAGAAAACTAGAAAAACTAAAACAAATAAGAGATCAAGAAAAAAAAAAAAAAGATAAGAGAGATGGTTGGAACCAAATTACTGAATAAGAGTTGTTATGTTAGGATCTTACAAAACAGAAAACAATGTTAGTTTCTAAAAATAATTTCAGAAAAAATCAAAACTTAAAAACATAGCAAAAAAATAAATCTTAATCTTAACCTAATTCTAATACCAATTAATTCCAGAAAAACGTAGCCGTAGTCCATGGAAACAGTGCCAAAAACAACCCCAGTGTAGGGTCGAAACGTAGTAATAACTCGGTAAGACCGAGGTCGAATCCACAGGGACTACACTTATACGTATTCTGAAAATAAATAGAACTAGAGCTAGAAAAAGATCTAAATAATTGAGTGTAATGGTGAATAATGTTGATTAAAACTTATGAATTTAAAAGTGTAAATTATGGTGCCAAGGATCCACTTGTAGCTATCAAGATGTTACTTTACTTGATTCAAGGAACACAATTAGAATTGGAGTCTTATCCTATCCAATTGGAAGATAAAACAATTTAAATCAAATCTGAACTTTTCATTGACCTAATTCTTAATGGAGGAGAATTATGATGATTAGAAGGGATTTCATCACCCCACTATGCCCAAGAGACGATGGTGAACAACATGATTTACCAATTTCACAATCTCAAAGCAGGAAAAAAAAATATCCAAAGCTATCACAGTATCTATTGTAATTTGAGTCACAATAAATCATAAAAAACTGAAAATATTCCTTTAATATCAAACTAGAAATCAATGAGATAAAAGCAAGAATAAAAGCAAGATAATCATCCACACACGCTATAAGTTCACCTCTTAGCCTTGGCTAAAAGGTTTAGCTAACCATAAACATGATTGAAACCAAATCTCTTAAACAAAGCATGAAAAATAAACTAGGGAAGAAGAAAAACTCTTTGGTGACTGCTTCACCCTTGTGTTATGCTCCTTGAGAGCTTTGCAAACCCTAGAAGATGCCTTGGAACATCCTAAAGAGTTTTATTTATAATTGTGGAACTCTAACTTTCGCACCGGGTTGAAAAATCTAGAAACCTCCTCAAATTTATGCACTCTCCGTAGTTTCCCAAAATAGACTTCCAGAACTTTCACTTTGACTCAAAGTTTCATAATATGTTTTTAAGACAATTTTCAGGATTTTTTTTCTTTTTCTTTACTTTAAATCTTCATTCCTCACTTGGTTTCCTTGGATCTTTAGCATGTGAATTCTTCATTAATGACTTCCAAATCTCCAAATTTTCGTTAGTTAGTAATCTTTTGAGCATAAATCTTCCTTTTGACATCAATTTCACCTTAAGATCTCAAAATCACCTCGCACATGAAAACATGCATAATTAGATTGATTAAGCACTATCATGTTTATAAAACCAAGGTATAAATAGGGGGAAATATGCAATATTTCACACTCAACACGTTACCGAACCGCCAGTTAACATTGAATCCACATAATGTTATCATAATCGACTATTTTTCAGAATTAGACATTTTTCTAAAAGAGTCGCAATCGGTATTCCATCTTCTGCCATGTCAATTTTCATTAAAGCAGATATAATAGAAGGCATAATGGTGACAGTCTCTTCTAAAAATTTAATTTTGAAAAATAGATCATCAAGAGAGACTTCATTAATTGAGGCGTACATGCCTTGCATGATGGACCGATAAGCCGTCCCGCCCCAATGCAAAATCTTTTCCTGTCAAACCATGGAAAGTATTTCTACAAGACCAAAACGAGCAATGTGATCTATATTTACTAATTTTTTTTATAATAATACTTCTTATGCAAAAATCTCGAACATTTTTCTGGTCATCCTCCAATGAACATAAGGTCCGTACACTAAGAGGAGCCGATCAGAAAGATGAACTAACTTGTACCTTACATACAGTTCTTCTGGCTCTTGGTTCCATTACGTTGCACAAAGAAAAAACACAATAAAAATGTAAGTAAAATGTAGATCAAATTTGGAAGATAACCCACCAAGAAAATAGGTTCAAGATGTAAAAAAGACTACAAAAGCTTGATAATCTAAGAAAGGATAATCTAAATCTTGAAGGAAAATGATATTAAAAAAAAAAAAAAAAAAACTACTTACAAGAGAGTTGAAATGATGGGTTGGCCGAATGAAGCACCAGCGGACCGAAGAAGAATAAGGGAAAAATGAGACATTTGGGGTTTTTCCTTCTTTTTGGCAATCCACGCGCAATTCGGCTAACCCGATCATGTGCTCGACTAGCTGAAAAATCCCAAAATTTTATTTTATTTTATTTTCATTTTTCTTTTCATCATTAATTATCTTTTCATTTTTCTTTTCATGCATATCCTATTTTCAAATAAATATAGAGAATAAATGCAAAGGAAAAAAAAAATAAAGACAAAATAATTATTTAACAATACGTAGTCCAATATTGTGCTTCAAGTTTGAGAACTTAATACTGCCAAGCGGCTTAGTCAAAATATCTGCAAGTTGCTTCTCAATTTGAATGTATTCCAGCATAACAGTTTTGTCTTCAACTAGTTCTCATATGTAATGATATCTTATGTCAATATGTTTTGTACGAGAATGCCGAATTAGATTTTTAGAAATATTTATCATACTCAAGTTATCACAATATAATGTCATCATATTTTACGTAATTTCATAATCTGTTAGCATTTGTTTCATCCACATTAGCTAAGGCAAGCATTTCAAAAATTGATTAATGCATGAATGTATGTACACACATCAACTTGGGGATGCACATCTAGTTGGCGGAGTGAGTAAAACTCACATTCAAAAGAATTACCACGATGACCCGACATCACAAAGGATATACATAGGTATTATCTGGTAAGTTTATAAGATAACCCAACATCACAAGGAACATACATCAACATCATAACCTAGCATCACTAAGGACATACATCAGCATCATGACCTGACATTCCAGGTGACATACATCATCATCAAAAGTGTCATGAATGCATGATTAGCCCATCCTTTATTAATTCAGTTTAAAAGCAACCAATTATTAAAACCCTTTACACTTAGTAGCCTTTTAAATCATCATACCATGACCAATTTATTAATTATTGTAATAACAAGTCCATTCATGGACACAAATGGCTTGTCAACCGCACCACTTAGGGCACCAAAAGATATAAATAAGGGCTTTCACCCATATCCCTTAAGGCATCAAACACGTCACAAAGTGGCGGTAAAAATTATAAGACATCATGGTATTAATTTCATAAACAATATAGGCCAACTAGGATTAAAGGTATAATCCAATGAGGTGTGTTATCATCAAAACATTAAATAGTATTCTCATGAATAGTTTTCTATACACATCCTTCATAAGGATCATGTCTCAAATCAGGTCCTTAATGTGGGTGACCATATCATATGCCCTAAGGTACATAGATTAAATTATAAACATCACAAGTTCATTCCTTATCATAGATCGTCTCAAGCACCCTATCATGTAAACAAATAATACAAATAATAAACTATAGATCATGATTCGAATCAAAGCTTGTTCAGATGCATAGCAACCTACTAACCATGTGATCTAGGCATGTTATTTAGAGATTTTTTTTTTAAAAAAGCATGATAATTTCAACAAAATTATAATTATTCTAAAGAATCTAGCGAAAAGCTTGAAAGGAAATTCTCATCTCTTGAGTTGGATCACCTTCTAATGTTGCTAGAACTTTTGTATATGCTCCTTAGGATCAATCTCTACTATGAATTACAAAATTTGTTTGGTTAGATTGATATTCTACACTCTCTATTCAGTTAGGATCAAAACTAAAGCTTTGATCACATAGGGTTAGGGGTTTAATTTACAGTCTAATTATATATTAAATTTTAGAGATTTTAATTCCCACATCTAAAATTAAGATTTAAAATCAAACAATTTAATTATATCCAAATCATAATTCAAACACCATAAAAGTCAACTTACCTTGATCGACTTGAACCCGACTCGGTTGAATCTCAAACCAAGTTGCAAAAATGGAGTTGAACTGATTATTTTCTTGAACTTGTTAGATTCATAGCTTTCAAAATAAGAATTCCCATACCAGGTTAAATGACTCAACCCTTGAATCAACGGGCTAACTCGATCCCAATCTTTCTCTCTTTTCTTTCTTCCTCTTTCTTTCTCTTTCTTTTCTCATTTCCGTTCTTTTCTCTCTCTCTTTATAATTCGCATCCAACAAGGAACTTTGGAATTTACATGACTGAGAAGTCGTTGGACACAAGTCCTGACGATTCAATGACTTGATCACTCTCTCTTTCGCTCTCTTTCATTTGAATCTCTCTCTCTCTCTCTCTCTCTCTCTCTCTCTCTCTCTCTCTCTCTCTATTTTCTTTCGTTTCTTTTCTCTCCGTGTTTTCGTTTGTCCAGATATCTTTCTAGACTAGTTTTATGTAGGATTATTGGTCCTAATACAAGGTTTTCAGAAATGTCTTGAAACATGACAGCATCGAGTCGACGAGTTAATGGAATGGATTATGCACGAGGCTACTATTTGGTCTGACTTATAACTCCATGATCTATATATGATTCGTGATTAAATATTGGTGATTGAATGTTGTTCAAATGGCCTACCTGATGGATGTATCAAATCCTAGAATCATGCCCTAACAAAATCATACGGTCATTGTTTTAACAGTGAAGATAACCCGAATGTTAATGGTGGATTTTGCACTGGGCCATATTTCTTCGAAACGCTTGCGCTGAATGGTTAAGTTGGGTCCCACAGAGCTTGTGTATAAGAAAACCCAAAGGTTCATATTTGTTTTCACGGTGGGTTCAGTCTTAGAAGGTTATGGCTTCTTGTGCACTCCACCAAGAATCATGGGAGAGAAATTGGGTTCTTTCCATTTTTGATGTCTTGGTCTTGATTTTGGGATCATCCAGAGGCTATGGAAACAGTTTGGATTGAGTTTGATTTGAGGTTTCTAAAATCTCATTTTGTAAATAGTTTACAAAGGAGAGCTCCCCCAATGTACGTCTTTCTATTGACCACAATCCGTGTGAACTCACATTGATTGGTTGTGGTTTTCTCCAAGGATGGTCAGGATTTAAGGAGAAAACTCCTCTTGGATTCGCAGGAGAATCCCACTTCTATCTGGAACATTGATTGGTTGTGGTTTCCTCCATGGACGGTCAGGATTTGAGGAGAAAAATCCTCTTGGATTTGCGGGAGAATCCCACTTCTATCCGGAACATTGATTGGTTGTGGTTTCCTCCATGGAAGATTAAGATTTTAGGAGAAAACTCCTCTTGGATTTGGGGGAGAATCCAACTTCTATCTAGAAAGGAGAAAACGAAAATATTCCATTTTGAAATTGGGTTACACGCTATAAGGTTATTTTAATTTTTTGGTTCTTGCGTGAGTTACCCTGCAGAAGCTAAGTGGGGTTCACCACGATGTCAGAGAGAAATCTACTCAATTCATCAGTTTTGTCAAACCATGTTTGGACAATGGTCTAAGAATGAGGCAGATCCAAGATTCAGGTGGGCCATACAACACTAGAAAAATGGCTAGCATTGAGAATTTTATGGGCTTTAACCCTATGAATGGTTCAGATAACCGCGTCCCGCTACCATGGATGGTCTAGATGTGGAATCCCAGTCTTTTGCAACATCATTCGTGTGCACACGTGTCCCAACTCGCACCGTTGATAGACCATACATTACACCCTAGTGCACCTAAAAAATCACCAAAGTGATTTATTCTGGATGACCTTGCGACCTCTATCATGTGGACTGCGTCGTCGTTGCGGTCGCAATGGTGAAAACCATGTGTCAATCCGATGCTCCGTTAGTGAGATATGACCCATCGAATGTACGGCGCAAATTATGTATCAAGTAATACAAGCAACCTTTATTATGCTAGGCCCATTGGACTTGAGCCCATGTGGGCCTAAAGCCCACTTTTAGAACATGGAAATTGTCAACAAATAGGACAATTGCTACATGACAAAATAAGAACCTAGCACATATAAGACAAGCACTATAAGACAAAATTGAATTCTATCCCAAAACTCATCATTAGCTCTCCCCATGCCTTAGAAACTAATCACGGCTCATGTACACCTCATCCTATACATGCATCCAATGCATGTCTTGATTTGTGTCACATCACTTCAAACAACCAATTGCAACACTCCACTTCATCATCCACCATGCATCACCTACAACCCATAACCCTTATCCATCCATTAGTCAATGCATGTATAGATTTCTTCCACCTTGGTCAATGCATGCTTAGCACCATCCACCTCATCCATCCACTACCCATACCATACATCACATTCCACCTCACTTTTAACACCAATAAGATCTCATGAACTTGCCACATTATTTTGCCACCTCAACCCCCAATTCTCTATATAAGAGTAGGAGGTCTCTCTCACTTATTCTTTTCCTATACTTAAAAAATTTCTGAGATTTTAAGAGAGAGTGAGAGAGAGTGGGGCCAAGGTGTGGCCCACCATTGATCAAGAGGGAGCGGACCACACATCATCATCCAACCATTCATCTATTGAAGTGAGTCTACACCCCTCATTCCATCTTCATCATCCTTTTTTTTCTTCCCCTTTTTATTTTCTTGATATGTGTGGGTCCCACTGGTGTGGAGTTCTTGTGTGCATGTATTTTTATCTATGGTGGTCAGCAAAGTGGCCCATGTCAGTATGGTCCACTATGATGAACATCATATCTACACCCTTCATTTGTAATCCTATTTTTGTTTCTGGACAACAAGTTTTAAAAATCATATAAAATCAACCATTTGAAGATCGAAGTTGAAACTTAAGTATATTATGAATCACAATATGAACTAACTTTGGACCAAATTTCGTAGCCATCCAACGGTCTAATTATCTGTAACATCAAGTTTACTTTGCTACTGTCCAGCAGCACATGCAGGATTCCAATTTGCCTAAATGGACTCATTTTTAAATCTTTTAATGAATGTATTAAAAATATATATTCCATTGGATTCGTAGAAAATCGAATCAGCTTTCCAATGGTATATAATAAGCCTCAATTGGAGTTCGGACGGCTGAGATCTTGGCCTTATACGAAAGATGTATTGGGGAGCTTATTATGACCATTCTTGTTTGGGCCATATCCGTGATTCCAACGATCAGATGTATTTGATATTTGCTCTTAACTTACTTGAGATAGTTAATGATCATATGTATGGTCCCTATGATCAGATTCTTTCACAATAAATTTAGAAAATTCTGGACCGATAGATACTTCTGTAAAGACAAATCTTGAATTTCTATGTGTGGTCCAGATGGATCCAAGGCTCTGTATGGTTGGAAATCTATAAACGGCCTGAATGACTTGTTCCCAAACAATCCATTGGATCAGATCTTCCAACAAAGAATCTGATCATAGAGATTTCATCAATATATATTTCTTGTGTTACTTAATGAATATGTTGGATCTGTGTTATACATAACAATTATGCTCTCATTGACCCACTTGGGTGTGGGATCACTTTTGATTTATGCATTTTATTAGTTCAGCCAATCTGGGAACCCATGTATATTTTTGTGTGTCTCTTATCTATGGTTTGCTAGTATGTGGGCCCCACTTGCCACTGGATTTATTTCATTCCCTTTACACTTTGTGTTTGCTGAAAAATTTTTAAGTACTTGATTGTATTGCATGTAGGCCTCTTTGACACCTTGTACTGGGCCCCACATTCTATAGTTAAGGGTCTCACTTTGGGGGATGTTTAATCCTTATATAAGTGAGCTAGGATGTCCTACCTTTTTATCAGGAATGATCCCTAAGTGTTTGGAAATTGGGCCCTAAGTTATGACAGACTCCATTTCTGAAAACTGTCTGATTATTTGTGTTTTGTACCAACTTTGGGCCTCTGTAGTGGACCACACGCTAGAGGTTTGAGTAGGCCACTACTTGGAACCGCTAACCTACACTAATGAATAGATAAATAATATTTTAATTGGGCCAAATCAGACCCCACATGATCAGGGAGTGGATCCCAAAATGTGGTCGGGCATGGTTGTGCAGAAAATTAAAGTGTCTATGTTTGGCCCTATACCAAATATTATGTGTGCACAACCAGCTAGTCCCAACTTATAATTTTTGAAGTGCATATATAGTACAACCAAGGGCACCTGACGGCACACTGAAATGTGGTCCCTTGTGATCATGGGATATACTTAAAATTGGGTCAAAACTAATTCTACACTATTTCTTACGCGGTTTCTCCAAGTACCCATTGTGAGACCCGTATCATATCCCGTACCATTCCGTATGCCTCCGCGGTCCTCCCGGTCGAATTCCGGTGACCCCCGATCTGTTATCGGTGTTTGCGCACGATCCTGAGTCGTGTCCCGTATATCAGAGTTGGCTCGACCCGAGACTTGTATCCTTGCGACTGAATCGTTGCCGCGTCTCACGTGCCGAGGAGATACCTAGGCTAGGAGATGTGAGCCCACATTCAGTTCAAGGAAAATGTCGCACGTTGCGAATACCGAGGAAATCTTTACAACACATCACATCAATCCATCAATCAATGTCAAGTACCACATCCCATCCCTAAGTACAACCACCCCTCCCCTAAAGTCAACTCTCTCTTACAACCAAGTACACCCATCCATCACTCACCATCCCTCTCTCCCATCACTTCTCTCCCATCACCTCTCTCTCTCT